>CM066042.1:97993917-99203545 GCA_033557465.1 Ichthyophis bannanicus | reverse complement strand
CCTGGAACCCTTTATAAAAATTGGTATTAAATAGGCTATTCTCCATTCTTCGTGTACTACACATGATTTTAATGATAGTTCACAGATTACTAATAGTAGGTCTGAAATCTCATATTTAAGTTCTTTCAACACCCTTGGATGTATACCATCTGGTCCAGGTGATTTTACCCTTCTATTATCTAATGGTCTAACTGATATTCTCACAAGTGTTTTGCTACGAATGTGCTTGACAAACTTTTTATTATGCATTTTTGCTTTCACAGCAAGCTTTTTTTTCAAATTCTCTTTGCCTGCCTTATCAGTGCTTTTGTATCTTTATTTAAAACTTGATAGACCGCCAAAACCAGAAGGTATACGGCGGTTTACATTAAAAACAACAGGAGACTGCTGAGAAAAGAAAGGAACGCCATTTGTTGATAGAAAAGAGACAGCAACAAGAGAAGAAACAATAGTACAGCAATAGGAAAGAAAGGAATATATCTAACTTGCCAGTCCTTATGTTCTGCCCTGTTTTCGTTATCTGACTCCTTTGTCCATTTCCTGAAAAATTTTTTTTTTTGCTACAACAGCTTCTCTGTCCTCGCCTTTAAACCACGCTGGCAGTTTTTTTGGTCTACCTTCTACTTTTCTTAAAGTGTGGAATACATTTCCTCTTGGCTTCCAGTATAGCATTTTTAACAGCACCCATGCTTGATGTAAATCTTTAACCTTTGCAGCTGCTCCTTTATTTTTTTCTTAACTCTTTTCCTCATTTTATCATAGTCTCCCATTTAAAAGTTAAAAGGTAGTACTGTGGATTTCCTTGCCATCCTTCTTCCATTTATTAAATCAAATACAATTATGCTATGATCACTGTTGCCAAGTGGCCCCAACACCCTTATCTTTTGCACCACATCCTGTGTTCCACAAAGGACTAGGCCCAAAATAGCTGCTTCTCTTGTCCGTTCATGAACCAGCTGCTCCAAGAAGCAATCACTATTTCATCTAGAAACTTTATCTCCCTAGCATATCCTGCTGTAACATTGACCCAGTCAATATCGGGGTAATTAAAATAGATAAATGAAATCACCCATTATTTTTTATTTAACGAGTTTTCTGTACTGCTATATCATTTAGTCACAGCAGTTTACAGTGTAATGTTACCTGAAAAGAGTACATTAAACAGGAGTGATACAACTTGGATTGTACAGTAAAATTCTGTGTATAAAACAGCATTTAACATTTGAGGTATGAAAGTATATTTGACAACATAGGATAAAACCTTTGTGGGTTGGTGTTACGTAACAGTTCCAAAGTGTTCTGTGAAGAGAAGGTTTTTAATCGTTTCCTGAAGTCATGGGTGTCACTAGTGAATTTTAGATTTCTGGTAGGGAGTTCCATAATGATGGAGCAACTTGGAGAATGCCCTGTTGCATGTTGTTTGCTTGCTTCTTGTTTTGGTGTTTGGGATGACCAGTGAATGTTAGTTGGTTCTTCTGGGTCTTTTTGTATCAGGGTTTGTAGGGTATCTGCTGAGGTACGATGTAGGATCTTGGGTGTAATGTTGTCTTGTCATCTGCTGAGAGTCTTCCCTGTTAACAGCTACAGGAGCCTCAGGCAATTGAAGAGACTTGTGCTGCTTGCCTGCCGCTTATCTGTCTTTCTTCTGATCTTCTTTTTCCTTTTTCCATCTGTTGTTATCTGGGCTGGAGGCTTCTGCTTTAGGGGAGCTGTATGCTTGATCATTTTTCCCACTTAGTTTTTACATTTAATTCTTCTGCTTCCCCCTCCATCTCTTCTGTTCTCCACATTATTTTTTGTTTTATTTTCTTTCCTTCCCTCATAACACTCTCCTTATTACCCTCTCTCTTCTCTTCTTATCGCTTCCCCAATCTTGACTTCCTCCTTTTCCTCAGCTGTTAGAAACACAGAAACAGAAATATGATGACAGAAAAAGACCACATGGCCTATCTAGTCTGTCCTTCCATATCAATAGCTACACCAGTCCCCTTTTTTCCTTTAGAGATACTCTGTGTTTGTCCCATGCTTTTTTGAATTCAGATACTGTCCTCATCTCTACCACCTCCACTGGGAGACTATTTCACGGATCCACCGCTCTTTCCGTAAAGAAATATTTCCACATATCACTCCTGAATCTATCTCCCTTCACCCTCATCCCATGTCCCCTCATAGCAGAACTTGCTTTCAATTGAAAGAGGCTCTCTCCCTGAACATTTATGCCACGGAGGTATTTAAACATCTCAATCATATCACCTCTATCCCGCCTTTCCTCTAAGGTGTACATATTAAGATCCTTCAGTCTGTCCTCATATGCTTTATAATGAAGACCACTAATCATTTTAGTAGCCACCCTCTGCATCGACTCCATCCTGTTCACATCCTTTGGAAGGTGCGGTCTCCAGAATTGCACACTATACTCCAAATGAGGTCGCACCAAAGATTTATACAGAGGCATTATCGCCTCCTTTTTTCTGCTAGCCATTCCTCTCCGTATGCACCCAAGCATCCTTCTAGCTTTTGTCGTCGCCTTTTCTACCTGTTTAGCTGCTTTAAGATCACCAGACACAACCACGCCTAGGTCCCGCTCTTCTTTAGTGGACAAAAGTACTTCAACTCCTATACTGTATTGCTCCCTTGGATTGCTGCAGCCCAAATGCATGACCTTACATTTTTTAACATTAAATCCCAGCTGCCAAATTCTAGACCATTCTTCAAGCTTAGCTAGATCCCTCCTCATGTTATCTACCCCTTCCTGGGTGTCTACTCTATTGGATATTTTGGTATCATCCACCCTTTTCTTTCTCTCATTTAATCCCTCTCCCTCCTCTCTTAAAATACCTCATCCTCATTTCTGCCGTTCCGTCCCCTCTCTGCCTCACACTCTTCTCCTCCTCCCTTCTGGTGACATTAATCTTAAGCCTGCCCTCCCTAGACTATTCTCTCACTCCCATTTCTCTCTCTACCATTCTAATCTCATCTCTATTCCTCTCCCCTCTCCCTTGCTCTTGTGCATTAAGGAATGCTCATTCCATTTCTAATAAATTCCCCTTTTCATTTCTAATTCTTTGGTCTTCTAGCTCTTACTGAAACCTGGCTCCTCCCCGATGACACTGCTTCAGTTGCTGCCTTCTGTCACGGTGGATACCAGTTTTCTCAAACTCCTCATGCCAATTGCCGTGGTGGTGATGCTGGGTTTCTGCTTTCTCCTTCCTGCCAACTCCAACCCCTCCTTCTCCCTCTGTCTCACTCCTTTTCTTCCTTTGAAGTCCTTTCCATCTGCTTTTTTAATCCATTACCTCTCCGGATAACTACTATTTATAGTCCCACCGCTAAGTCCATCTCTACCTTCCTCACTGGCTTTGACTCCTGGCTAAAAGTGTGTGTTCAATGTGTCTACCTTCTTTTTGCACCTTTGTGCGTATTTGTACTTTGAATGTAATCATTTATTGTATTTAACTAGGCTTCTGTACCACTTTTCTACAGTCAAAGTGCTGTACATTCAGCTACTGTATCAATATATATTGTTCCCTTGTCCCTAAGGGCTCACAATCTGTGTTTTTGTACCTGAGGCAACAGAGGGTTAAGTGGCTTGCCCAAGGCCACAAGGAGCACTTGTGGGACTAGAAACCCCAGTCCTTCCTGCCCAAGGTTGCTGTCCTGTAGCGGAATTCAAGCCCCTGGCCCTCTGGCCTGAGATAACTTGCCTCAACCACTAGGCCACGCCTCCCTACTTGAGGTGGTCTGACCAAGGTACTGGTGTGGCTGTTGGGGATGAAGATGAGGTCCAGGGTCTTTCCCTTCTTGTGTGTTGGAGTTTTGATTGATTGTACATATTATAGTGCTTCCATGGTGTTTAGGAAGGAGTTGGCTTCTTTGGAGGATGTTGATGCTAGTTTTAAGTCTCCTAGTGTTGTGAGGAATTTATGTGATGTAGTATGTGTGCAAACTGTTTCCAGTATGGCTGATAGTTCATCTGTTGTGGTGTCTAAAGGCTCTGTAAGTTGGGCAGATAGTGAGGTGTTTGTAATGGTTATGGTATTGCTGCTTTTACGTTTTATTTATTTATTTATTTCCAGTCTCTTTTATACTGCGCTATTCAACATCAGTGCGGTTTACAATGAACATAGAACTACACATTTCCTTGGGTACTCTGTGTTTACAATGAACGGGTGTTTAAACTTGGATAACATGGGGTAACTATTTACAATCTTGCAACAAGATAGGGTTCGTCTCAATGGTCTAGCCATGGGAGTTTTGTGTGGTACCCGTGGATGAGGCTGTTAAGGCATTGTCTACTGGGTAGTACAGGAGGAAGAGGTGGTGCTTCAAGGCCTTCCTAAACTGGGGTAGGTCCGGAATTGCACAGATGTTGGGGGCAGTGTATTCCAGCATCTGGGTGCACAGAATTTGAAGGCCCTTCTTGCTGTTGACTGGGTGCATTGGGTTATTGATTTTGGAACTGTCAGTGTATTGAGTGCTACCCATCTTCTGGACCTGTTTTTGGGAGTGGTCAGGATCAATTCGGATAATGATGAAGAAGAAAGCCCATTGATGGCTTTGAATGTTAGCAGTAGGGTTTTGTACTTGTGTCTGCTATGTATCGGGAGCCAGTGGAGGTGCTTTAGTATGGGCGTCACATGGTCTTTCCTGGATGCTCCATATAGGACCCTTGCTGCAGTGTTCATTGCAAGTTGTAGCGGATTCAGGGTGGTTTGGGGGAGCCCATGCAGGATCACATTAGCATAATCAAAATGTGGTATGATCAGCGCCTGGTAAATTGTCCTAAAGTCTTCTGGCTCTAGCAAGGCTCGTAGGGGTCTGAGGGATCGTATCTTGTGGTACACCACTCTAATTATATTGCCTATGTGTAACTTCATGTCCAGCCTCTGGTCTAAAGTGACGCCGAGGTATCTGATCGTGGGTTTGGTCTGGAGATCTGCTTCCTTGACTCTTAGAGGGTGGTGTGGAGAAGTTCGGATTTCTTGTAATGAAGAGTACTTCTGTTTTTTTTGTGTTGGATCCTGAGGTTTTGGGTTTGGAGCCAGTCGGATATGGCATTAAAGCAATTTGCCAGTGGCGAGAGGTCTGGGTTCTCAGTTGAGAAAGGCATGTATAGCAACACGTCGTCTGCATATATCAAGCAATTGACACTAAATGACCGGATCAGGCTGCATATATACGTTGAACATCAGGGCCGAGAGGGAGGAACCCTGCGGGACACCCTGCTTCTGGTGGAAGGGATCTGATGAGGTTGCCGTGGAACGTACGTGCTGCCATCTGTCAGAAAGGTAGGACTTGCACCATTCCAATGCTTTGTCAGTGATCCCCTTCTCCTTGAGACGTTCCAGCAGAAGCTCATGGCTCACCGAGTCGAACGCAGCTGTAATGTCCAAGAAGATGAGGACAAACCCCTGACGAATGTTGTCGATTTCTGTTATTATGTTGTTGAAGAGTGTGGTAAGGAGTGTTTCAACTCCATGGGCCTCTCTGAAGCCGTGTTGGCAAGGGTCCAGCGGTGCCGAAGTTTCAATGTGTTCTTGAATTTGCATCTGGACTTCCTTCTCAATTATTTTTGCTAGCAAAGGTATGCTCGATATCGGTCTGTATGATTCTACCTTCTGGGGGTCAAGCTTGCTGTTTTTTAGTAAAGGTCTTATGGACAAGTGCTTTAGGGATTTCGGGAATGTACCTGCTGCAAAGGATCAGTCCATAATTCTGGCTATAGTGGGGCTAAGGTTAGACCATAGGTCTTTAATCCAGAATGCAGGGCAGGGGTCAGTTTGAGCAGTGGTTGTGTTGATCGCAGCTATGGTGCCTTCAATGTGTTGCTTGGGAGGTGTGGAGAAGATGGTGAGAGGTGTTTGATAGCTTGGCTTGAAGGAGACTTCAGGTGTTGGGGCATTGTTGGTCTGGCATAGCTTGGATAGTAAGTAGTCCACAAAATCTTGAGGGTGGATCCCGATTGTTTGCTCTGCAGTTGGCTCCTTTGTTAGGTTCTTGACGAGAGTGAACAGGCCGTGTGGTTTGTTCAGCGATCTTTTTAGCGTGTCCGTGTGGAATTGTCTCATGCTTGCCGTTATCGCTTCGCGGTGTGCTGTCAGGTGGGCATTATATGTTCTTTGATCGTCAGCTGTGCGTGAACGTCGCCAGCATCTCTCCAGGTTCCTTAGGAGGGTGCGAGAAGATTTCAGCTCAGCAGAGTACCAGGATGCAGATGCTCGCTTCCCTGGAGGTTTGTTAGATGATGGACGTTATATAAGGAGTCTGTATTGAATTTTGGGTAGTATTTTTGCTAGTATCAGTACCCCTCTGCCCCTCTTAGTTATTCTTGAGCATTTGTTGGGGTGATAAGTTGGTTCAGGATGACGTTGTCCATGTCTGTTACCCAAGATTCAGTCACACACATTATGTATTTATTTAACTGGTTTAATATACCAGTTTACATGGAACGGTTAGAACTTAACTCAACTTTATGTTGATGTGGTAGTTGCTTATGTAATCTGTTAATGTATGTATCTTGTTTCTTACAGAACGAACATTTATTAGTGTGCATTTTATTTGTTGGTTCAGGTGTATATTTTGTTGAGTCTTGTTTCCAGATGGAGCGAGATAGATTTGTATGAGTCTCGGAGGGGGGGAGGGGGGATTTCAGGTCACGTGTGCTCTGTGGGCCTTTGCTCCTTTTGATTCTGCTGCTGTGCCGCTCTGTTCGCTGCAGTCTGCAAGTGAGGCTGACGAGGTGCTGAACAGGTGAGTACCTTTTTTATTAGCTTCCCTGATTTTTTTTTTAGCATTCATTATCCATCTGTTCATTCTGGACAGGCGGTCAGTGGTACACCCCCACCTTCATCACCTTCCCCTTTTAACGTGGAATTTCTGTTCATAGAGATTCTACAATGTATTTTGTTTCCTGCAAAACTTTAATCCTGTGTGACTCATCCCCTCTCTAACATACAGCGCAACCCCTCCACCAATTGTATCTACTCTATCATTGCAATATAGTTTATACACAGGTATCACAGTGTCCAATTGGTTGTCCTCCTTCCACCAGGTCTCTGAGATGTCAATCATATCTAACCTTTCATTTAGTGCTATATATTCGAACTCTCTCATCTTATTTGTTAGACTTCTAGCTTTTGCATACAGGCATTTAAGAGGTTGTATTTTATTCATATTAATCTGGTTATCAGTTGATACTGGTAATTTGGAATCTTTTAGTTCTGTCTTCTCTGAGTTACTTTTATCTTTATTGGAACCTGTCAGGATGCCCTGTCTTCTCTCTTTTGCTAGTATCTTTCAAGGATACATCCTTCCAAATCATGCCCTCTTGGACAATTGTAGGCTTTCCCCTATTATCTAGTTTAAAAGCTGCTTTATCTCCTTCCCATTGGCTGGATCCTACCCACAGTCTGACTAGAGCAGCATTCCATTTCTCCGCCCCTACAGCCAAAATTTCCATTAGCTGGATCCAACTTACAGTCTCTGCTGCTAGTTTTATTGGAAGCAGGCAGGGCAGGCTCACTCACACAGGGGGTGGGGATTAGAGAACTGCTGATAGAGATTTTAAACTATGAAAAATGTGCAGATATGTTAGCCATCCTTCTAGCTTCTAGACATTAATGTAAAAATCAGTAGAATCCTGAAAAAACAGACAGTTGTTATTCCTAACCTCCTAAATATGAGCACATTTGGCAGGATCTCCCTTAACTTTGGAACCTAGGTATGTTCCTTGTTTGCCAGTTCATTAAACTTGCTGGGGCCCATGGCAGCACACTTATTTGCTAGTACACATCATAACCAATAAGAAAGCAGTAACATCCATTTATAGTAGTGGCCAAAAAATTAAGGCAGGTATCTTTTTCTACAATTTATTGTTAAATAATGTACTGTGGAGATGTCACACGTGCTTACTTATTTAATCAGCATGGCGATTAGTCACACCATGCGTCTGGCATCCATTTTAGTTTACTTACACTCTGTTGTAGGTTTCTTGGATGAAGTTTTGAATTTTTACAACTAGGAAAAGATTGAAAGTTACATGTGAAATATTTATTTATTTATTTATTTTATTTATATTCTCTTATATACCGCGCTATTCTGCATCAGTGCGGTTTACATTATATACAAATACACTTTCTACCCATCTTGATTGTATGATATTAATGGCTTTGTAAAGGGACAAGTTGTCACACTCCATACTGAAGGATATTCGCAATGTGCTATTGCAAAACATTTGCATATATCAAGGTGTGCAGTTCAGAATGTTCTGAAATCAGGTGGCCGTACACGTCGTTCGAAATGTGGGCATAGACGGATAACTACTGGATTCCTCAAAAGCATTATTATATCTAGTCCACATACTTCATCTCAACGTATGGCTCAGTTAGCTAATGATTGAGGAATAAAGATAAGTGCCAGATCTGTCCAATGACGGCGTGTGGATGAATTCAAACTCGTGGCCAGAAGACCTGCCAAGAAGCCTATGATGACCAGGAAACAAATTGCTGCCTGCATACAGTTTTGTAGCAAGATGAAAGAAAATTTGCTGAATGGTGGGAGAGGGTAATGTTCACAGGTGAAAGAACATTTCAACAAGTACGTGGGAGTGGTTACAACTACGTCCGTCGACCAGCAGGCGAGAGACTAAATCCGAAGTACACGATCAAGACTGTTAAACACCCACCATCGGTCATGGTATGGCATGGTATCTCGGCGAATGGACAATGTGGCCTGCACATTTTTCAGAAAGGTGAAAGAGTAAATGCTGCAAAATACATATCCATGCTGAATAGTAAAGTTAAAATACATATGAATGTTTCTGGCACAACTATATTTCAGCAGGACTCGGCACCATGCCACACTGCAAAAACAGTCAAAAATGGTTCATGGACAACAAAATCGAACCGCTACCAAGTTGGCCATCAAACTCTCCGGATCTCAATGTAATTGAAAACTGTTGGAATCTTATGAAGAAAAAGGTGGCAGCACACCGTCCAACTTCAGAAGCAGATTTAAAGGACACACTCAAGCATGTATGGGTCAACGAAATCATTCCGGCATACTGTAAAACGCTAGTTAACAGTATGCCTACAAGAATCCAGGCTGTGCTGAAAAATCATGGACACCCTCTCAAATATTGACACATATATTGTTTCCTGAATAAAACTTTGAAAATGACATATATATCTTTGGTTCTTGACGTTTTTGACCATGAAAGTGACAATAACACGTACTTTTCTAATAAAATTCTGATATTCTGGACTCTGCCTTAATTTTTTGGCCACTACTGTAACTCCCTTTTTCAAGGTCTTCCAACTCAAACCGCTTCTCCCTTGCAACTAGCACAGAACAAGGCTGCCCACATGATCACATAACACCGCTCTTATATCAGCTTCACTGGCTACCAATTACCTCACATGCCAGATAGTCAAGGCAGTTTTGTGTCTTCAAGATAAGAAACAACACATCAGCCAGAATTCTACAGGAAATGATATGCAGACCTAAAGAAGGAGCACAAGTGATGCCATTTCAACACCTAGTTCTTACACCAACGAAGAGGGCTCTTTAATTAGCGGCACCCACCATCTGGAATTCTCTTCTAGAGAAGGTCAGGACCACCAAGGACTTAAAGGACTTCAGAAAACATCTCAGAACCTTCCTTTTCACCGATCACTTCAGAGACAATACCTAGTTCTTCCCCCTCATCTCACATGCTAAAACAATATCTAACTCTTGTATATGTTTTGCCTCTGTGCAAACCCTGCATGTCACCCTACCTAAGTTTACACATTGAGTTCTCTGTAATATTTGTTTTTAATGTAACCCACTTTTATTGTACAAGAACGCGGTATAAAAAACTTGTTAAATAAATTAAATTGTCCCCTCATTGCAGAGCTTGATTTCAATCGAAAGAGGCTCTCTTCCTGAGCATTTATGCCACACAGATATTATTTATTTATTTAACAGGTTTTATATACCATCATATTCAAGGCGGTTCACATGGATCAAACATAGCAATAAGCTTTTACTTAGAACAGGGAGGAGTATATGGGGTATTAGATACATTTAACAAAGGCTAAACTATGTACAGAGACATTGTTGCAAGTGACATGATATAGTTACATTAATTACTTGTCCATTTCTATGTCTGTAAGGTCTGACTGTGGCATTAGTTTCATTAGGTATTTAAGCATCTCTGTCATATCTCCTCTCTCCCATCTTTCCTCCAAAGTATTACTACTGCTACTCCTCGATACCTTGTCCTCGCTTGGTTTTAAGGGCTCTGCACTGTCCTGGTTCTCTTCTTATCTCTCCCATCGCACTTTCAGTGTTTGTTCTGGTGGATCCTCCTCTGCTCCTATCCCGCTCTCACTTGCTGTACCCCAAGGATCTGTCTTGGATACACTCCTTTTCTCTTTCTATACCCAGTCCTTTGGTGCACTCTTCTCCTCCCATGGTTTCGGTAACATCTTTATGCTGATGACACTCAGATCTACCTCTCTACACCTGAAATCTCTACAGCAATCCAGGTCCGGATCTCTGCCTGACTTTCTGACATTGCTGCTTGGATGTCTCACTTTGAAATTGGACATGGCCAAAACTGAGCTTCATATTTTCTCTCTAACCCTGGTCTCCCCTACCTCTTTTCTCAGTCTCTGAGGATAATAAAACACTTGTCATCTCTTCAACACTCTGCTGCACAGCTAATCTTCCGCCAACCTCGTCATGCTCATATTACCCCTCTTCTCAAGTCATTTCATTGCCAAACTACTACTCCTGCTGACCTATAAGTGCATTCACTCTGCAGCTCCTCACTACCTCTCCTCTCTTTTTCTCTCCCTACACCCCTCCTCGGGAAATTCCGCACTTCTTTCAACTAGGTTGAGTCACCTGATCTCCTTCGTGTTTCCTTACCCTTCCCCCTAGCTGTATCCCATGTCTACAGCTACTGTGTTGTCTGTTTTGACTAGATTTTAAGCTCTGTCGAGCAGGGACTGTCTTTTACATGTGTCTGTGCAGCGCTGCGTATGTCTTGTAGCGCTATATGAATGTTCAGTAGTAGTAGATGAGGGTCTCAGTAGTTTGTGTAGAAAGGAAGAGACAGATGTTTCTGATGTTGTTATAGAGAAAGACGCGACAGGTTTTAGCTATCTTTTGGATGCTGCAGAGAAAGAGAGAGTAGAGTAAAGATGGTATGGAAGGGCAGAAGGGATAGGTCGTATGGTCTTTATCTGCCATCATAGTTCTTTGTTTACATATAGAAGTTGCCTTGAATACAGGCCAGTAATTTGTAATTATTTAATTTTAATGCAAATTGCTTTGCTCTTTTCTATGAAAGGAGGGACATCAAGAGATCCTGAAATGAAATCAAGTAAGAAATTAACTTTCTTTCTCCCTCTGTCATATTAATTACAACTGATTGGTCAGAGATTTGGGATAATCCAAGAGCAGAGATTTTGGGATCCTGAGACCCAGAAATACATATCTCTGTGGTCCCAACATATGATTAGTGCCTTCTTTTTATTTCGAGCAGGTGACGGGGTCACACAGGAAAAGAAGAGAGAGGAGAAGAGAGAAGAATGGGGAAACTCTTTCACACACAAGGTGCACCCAGCACTCCACCTAAACACTCACACACAAGAGACATTTTCCACGTACTGAGTGTGAGAGTGGTTTCAGTCATAGCAATTGCATAAGAAGCCAGCTGAAAACCCACACAGCAGAGGGAACTACCCCAACAGAGAGGCCTTCTACATCTTATAATAGTCCTGCATGTGGAAGAAATTTCACTCTTAAGAAATCCGTAACAATGCACCAGAAAATCCACAGGAGTGAGGAGAGATTTCAATGCACTGAATGTGGGAAATCTTTCCACAGAAGCTCACAACTTGTGGAGCATCTCAAAAACCACACCGGGGAGAAACATTTTAGTTGTACTGAATGTGGGAAATATTTCCACAAAAAAGCAGAACTAGTGACGCATCATAGCACCCACACAAGGGAGAAACCTTTTATTTGTACTGAATGTGGGAAATGTTTCCCCATAAAGGAAAACTAGTGCTGCATCATAGAACCCACACAGGGGAGAAACCTTTTAGTTGTACTGATTGTGGGAAATATTTTCACACAAAAGCAGAACTAGTGCTGCATCACAGAACCCACACAGGGGAGAAACCTTTTAGTTGTACTGAATGTGGGAAATGTTTCCCCAGAAAAGCACAACTAGTGCTGCATCATAGAACCCACACAGGCGAGAAACCTTTTAGTTGTACTGATTGTGGGAAATGTTTTCACAGAAAAGCAGAACTAGTGAGGAATCATAGAACCCACACAGGCTAGAAACATTTTAGTTGTACTGAATTTGGGAAATGTTTCCCCAGAAAAGCACAACTAGTGCTGGATCACAGAACCCAGGAGAAACATAAGAACATGCCATACTGGGTCAGACCAAGGTCCATCAAGCCCAGTATTCTCTTTCCAACAGTGGTCAATCTAGGTCATACGTACCTAGCAGTATCCCCAAGAGACACAGGTTCCACAATGCTTGTATTGGTCAAGCACTGATATCCTGGGTCCCTTCTTAATAATGGTTTATGGACCTTTCCTCCAGGAACTTGTCCAAACCTTTTTTAAACCCAGCTACACTAACAGCCTTTACTACATCCTCCGGTAACAAAATCCAGAGTTTGATTACACGTTGAGTGAAAAAATATTTTCTCTTATTTGTCTTAAATAGTTTACCCTGTAGCTTGTGATAAGGAAGCTTATCATAGCTCAGGTAGGAGCTATAGAAAAGATGATGTGACTCTGAACAAGCAACCTGTCAGTTCTGGTAGAAGCAAGAAAACAGAGTTTTCACATAAAAGACTACCAGTCCCAGAATGCACCAGGTTTCCAGCAGCCATGAGAGGGGCTGAAGTGAGAGAATGTGTGTGCAATCAAGAGAGCTATGAGGTAATCCCTAAGCACTCATCTCAAAGGGCAGGGCCTGATTCAACACAGCTGCGCTGTGTTAGGGAGCAGCACACATTAGAACAGGATAAGAATAGAGCTTATTCTTCAGATAACAGTTACTACAAGCTCCAGCCCAGTTTCAAGAACAGCTTCAGGAAGAGATACAGAGGGGAGAGCTTCAGCAACGGCTACAAGCACCAGTATCACCTGGAGAAACAGAAGCCAAGCCAAGCAGATAGAGAGAGAAGGAAACTCTCTGGAAGGAAGAGAAGAAAGGCCATTGGAAGGTCTGGGAGATTCCAAGGCAGTACTCATACTGGGAGGTATTCCAAAAGCCAGCAGAGTCCATTGGACTGGATTCAGCCAGAGGAATGGATTAGCAGAGATAGGAATCACCAGTGGCTACCTGGAAGAGAGAAGACTGCATGTGGAAGGGACTTTCAGACCAAGGCCAGAAGGTATGTGAGAGGAGATCCAGTGTCCAGGGATCAAGATTGGAAGGCTGGACATCAGAATTGGATTACATATTGGCCAGGCTTTACAGAGAGGAATTATGATGGCAGGAGAGGCTCAGGTATGAACACTGATCCAGACCCTATCTATAATAGAGAATGGCAGCAAGGGAATAAGCATTCTCATGATAGTGCCTTAATGAAAGACTCATCTGTGCCAATGTATGATATTGACCCTATGATAATTGATACAGCAGATGAAAGTACAGTTTATATGGACTGTTCTCTATCTAAATGCTATTGCTAGTTTTCTCTGAGCAAACACATCAGCCATCACAAAGAAACCTAACTTTGTTCTTTATTTCCACTGCAAACAGCTCTTAAAGCAGGATTTGGGCTCACACAGTAGCAGCCAGCCAGCTAAAGGCTTTCAGCTGGTCCATTGATAGTAATTAGGGCTGCACCTGATTGTGTGTGTGAGCAAGGGAGAATCACTGCTGAGATCGGCGTGGAAAATAAGCAGAAGTTAACCTAACCAGCAAAGTTTATTCTTTACTTTGTGCCTTTGTATTTGGTAATTATTTGCTAAGAAAACATTAGCTAATTGCCTGACAAGCTGAAGGTTGTTTTCTGGTTTACTTTGGGACTTTTTGTTATCCATTTTAAACACTGCAAGCAAGTAACCTCATTTATAGTGCTATCAAGCATACATGTGCTGGGTGAATTAAACCCCATCAATAAAAGAAGTATTTTATTGATCTTACCACTTGGTTTCACAACTCAAATTATTGTCATCAGCTGTGTTTGGGAGTGAATGAACTACAATACCCACAATACCTTGCAAGAATCATATGAATATATGCATCGTCAAGATTGTGTAAGTTCTCACCCTAGGCAGCCGTCTGACAAGCTTCATTACATGTTCCTTAGTCTTTCTATATTCTGATAGCGTAAACAATCGATCTACGTTTACCCGTTCCACTCCATTCATTAATTTATAGACCTCTATCATATCTCCCCTCAGCCGTCTCTTTTCCAGGTTGAAGAGCCCTAACCTTTGTAGCCTCTCTTCATAGGAGTATCCTTCCATCCCTTTTACCATTTTGGTGGCTCTTCTCTGTACCTTTTCTAATAACGCTATATCCTTTTTAAAATACAGTGACCAGAATTGCACACAATATTCAAGGTGCGGTCGTACCATGGAACAATACAGAGGCATTATAATATCCTTTGTTTTATTTTCCATTCCTTTCCTTATGATACCTAGCATTCTATTTGCTCTCTTGGCTGCCACTGCACACTGGGCCGAGGGTTTTAACATGTTATCCACAATGACTCCTAAATCATTTTCCTGGGTGGTGGTTCCCAATGTGGAACCTTGCATCGTGTAACCATAGTGTGGGTTGTTCTTTCCTAGGTGCATAACTTTGCACTTCTCCACATTAAATTTCATCTGCCATTTGGATGCCCAGTCTTCCAATTTATCCAGACCCTCTTGCAATTTTCCACAATCCTCTTGGGTTTTAACAACTTTAAACAGTTTTGTGTCATCTGCAAATTTGATAACCTCACTGGTTATTCCACTTTCCAGGTCATTTATGAATATGTCAAAAAATAGCGGACCCAGTACAGATCCCTGGGGTACACCACTATTCACCTTTTTCCTTTGGGAAAATTGGCCATTTAGCCCTACCCTCTGCTTTCTATCTTTTAACCAGTTCCCAATCCACAGTAGTACACTGCCTCCTATCCCATGACATTTTAGTTTTGCCAAAAGTCTCTGATGAGGGACCTTGTCAAAGGCTTTCTGAAAGTCCAGATACACTATATCAACAGACTCACCATTGTGTACCTGTTTATTTACACCTTCAAAAAAACATATCATAGAAACATAGAAATATGACGACAGAAAAAGACCACATGGCCTATCTAGTCTGTCCGTCCATAACAACTACAACAGTCCCCTTTTTACCTTTAGAGATCCTCTGTGTTTCTCCCATGCTTTTTTGAATTCAGTTACTGTCCTCATCTCTACCACCTCCTCTGGGAGACTATTCCACGGATCCACTACTTTTTCCGTAAAGAAATATTTCTGCATATCACTTCTGAATCTATCTCCCTTCACCCTCATCCCATGTCCCCTCGTAGCAGAACTTGCTTTCAGTTGAAAGAGGCTCTCTCCCTGAACATTTATGCCACGGAGGTATTTAAACGTCTCAATCATATCACCTCTATCCTGCCTTTCCTCTAAGGTGTACATATTAAGATCCTTCAGTCTGTCCTCATATGCTTTATAATGAAGACCACTAATCATTTTAGTAGCCACCCTCTGCACCGACTCCATCCTGTTCACATCCTTTTGAAGGTGCGGTCTCCAGAATTGCACACTATACTCCAAATGGGGTCGCACCAAAGACTTATACAGAGGCATTATCACCTCCTTTTTTCTGCTAGCCATTCCTCTCCGTATGCACCCAAGCATCCTTCTAGCTTTTGCCGTCACCTTTTCTACCTGTTTAGCTACTTTAAGATCATCAGACACAACCACGTCTTGGTCCTGCTCTTCTTTGGTGGACAAAAGTACTTCACCTCCTATACTGTATTGCTCCCTTGGATTGCTGCAGCCCAAATGCATGACCTTACATTTTTTAACATTAAATCCCAGCTGCCAAATTCTAGACCATTCTTCAAGCTTAGCTAGATCCCTCCTCATGTTATCTACCCCTTCCTGGGTGTCTACTTTATTGCAGATTTTGGTATCATCCGCAAAGAGGCAAACCTTACCTTAAAGCCCTTCCGCTATATCACTAACAAAGATGTTAAAAAGAATCAGACCAAGGACAGATCCCTGGGGCACACCACTGATAACATCCTTCTCCTCAGAGTGAGCTCCATTTACTTGTACTCTTTGTCGCATCCCACCCAACCAATTTCTAACCCAAGCAGTAACTTTAGGGTCCATCCCTAGGGTGCTCCATTTGTTCATAAGTCGCTTGTGAGGAACAGTGTCAAAGGCTTTACTGAAATCTAAATACACCACATCTAGGGCTCTCCCTCGGTCCAACTCCCTGATCACCCAGTCAAAGAAATCAATCAGATTTGTCTGACAAGACCTGCGTCTGGTGAATCCATACTGCCTCGGATCCTGTAATCCGCTGGACTCCAGAAACCTCACTATTTTCTCTTTCAGCAGCGTTTCCAATAATTTACTCACAACTGAAGTTTAACCGGCCTGTAGTTTTCAACCACATCCTTACTTCCGCTTTTGTGTAAAGGCACCACATGAGCCTCTCTCCAGTCCTTTGGCACCACTCCCGACTCCAACAAGGCATTGAAAAGGTCAGTCAGTGGAGCTGCTAGAATGTCCCCAAGTTCCCTCAGTATTCTCGGGTGTATCCCATCTGGTCCCATCGCTTTGTCTACTTTAAGTTGAGATATCAGATTAGTAAGACAAGATCTTCCTTGTCTAAAGCCATGTTGGCTGTCTCCCATTAGGCCATGTCTGTCTACATGCTGTGTAATTTTGTTCTTTATGATGGTTTCTACCATTTCCCCCGGTACTGACGTCAGGCTCACCGGTCTGTAATATCCCGGATCACCCCTGGAACACTTTTTAAAAAATTGGCGTTACATTGGCGACCCTCCATTCTTCAGGTATTACAGATGATTTTAATGAAAGTTCACAGATTACTAATAGCAGGTCTGCAATCTCATATTTCAGTTCTTTCAACAGTCTTGGATGTGTACCATCCGGTCCAGGTGATTTGCTACTATTCAGTTTATCAAATAGTTGTAATACATCTTCCCGGTGTAGCGATATTTCTCTCAATTCCTCTGCAGTATCACCTTTAAATACCACTTCAGTCTTGGGTAACATCCCTACATCTTCCTCAATAAAGACTGAAGCAAAGAATTAATTCAGTCTCTCCGCTATAGCCTTGTCTCCTCTTACTGCCCCTTTTACCCCTCTATCATCTAATGGTCCAATTGACTCTCTCACAGGCCTTTTGCTATGAATGTACTTGAAAAAGTCTTTATTTCGTGTTTTTGCCTCCGTAGCAAGTTCCTTCTCAAATTCTCGCTTTGCCTGCCTTATCAATGCTTTGCATTTAACTTGCCAGTGCTTGTGCTGTTTCCAGTTTTTGTCGTTTGGCTCTTTTTTCCATTTCCTGAAAGATGCTTTTTTGGCAGCAACAGCCTCTCTGACCTCGCCTTTAAACCATGCTGGCAGTTGTTTTGGACTTTCTTCCACTTTTCTTAATGCGTGGAATACAGCTGGTCTGGGCTTCCAGGATAGTATTTTTAAACAACACCCAAGCTTGATGTAAGTCTTTAACCTTTGCAACCACTCCTTTTAGTTTTTTCTTAACTATATTCCTCATTTTATCATAGTCTCCCTTTCGAAAGTTAAAAGGTAGTATTGTGGATTTCTTTACTATCCCTCCTCCACTAATTAAATCAAACACGATGATGCTATGATCAGTATTGCCAAGTGGTCCCAACACCCTTATTTCTTGCACCAGATCTGGTGTTCCACTAAGGACTAGGTCCAGTATGGCTTCCCCTCTGGTTGGTTCATGAACCAGCTGTTCCAAGAAGCAGTCATTTATTTCATCTAGAAACTTTATCTCCCTAGCATGTCCTGCCGTGACACTGACCCAGTCGATACCGGGGTAATTGAAATCACCCATTATTATTACTGTGCTGTGACTTTTGTTAGCTTCCTTGATTTCTTTGAGCATTTCATCATCCATTTGTTCATTCTGGCCAGGTGGTCGATAGTACACCCCCACTGCCATCACCTTCCCCTTCATACATGGAATTTCAATCCATAGAGATTCTACAGCAAATTTTATTTCCTACAAAACTTTAATGCTTTCTGACTCAATGCCCTCTCTAATATAGAGTGCAACCCCTCCACCAATTTGATCAGTTCTATCATTACGATATAGTTTGTACCCAGGTATCAGAGTGTCCTGCTGGTTATCCTCCTTCCACCATGTCTCTGAGATTGCAATCATATCTAACCTCATTTAGTGCTATATATTCTAACTCTCCCATCTTATTGTTTAGACATCTAGCATTTGCATACAAGCATTTTAGAGACTGTATTTTATTAATATTAATCTGGCTATTGTTAGGCATGGGTAATTTTTTATTTATTTATCTATTTCTTCTATACCGCCCCTTCCAGAGATCAGGGGCGGTTTTGGAATCTTTACGCTCTGTCTGCACCATACTCAAGGGCATTTGGGCTACTTTACTCTTTTTTGGAACCTCACTGCTTTTGGTAGTATCCTTCAAGGATACCTTCTTTCGAACCATGCGCTCTTGGGCGACTGTCGGCTTTCCCCTATTTTCTAGTTTAAAAGCTTCTCTATCTCCTTTTTAAAGGTTAATGCCAGCAGTCTGGTTCTATCCTGGTTAAGGTGAAGCCCATCCCTTTAGAAGAGCCCTTCCTTTCCCCAGAATGTTCCCCATTTCCTAACAAATCCAAAACCCTCATCCTTGCACCATCGTCTCATCCACGCATTAAGACTCCGGAGCTCTGCCTGCCTTTTGGGTCCTGCAAGTGGAACAGGAAGCATTTCGGGGAACGCTACCCTGGAAGTTCTGGATTTCAACTTCCTACCTAAAAGCTTAAATTTAGCCTCCACAACCTCCCTACCACATTTTCCTATGTCATTGGTACCGACATGTACCATGACAGCAGACTCCTACCCAGCACTATCTAAGATCCTATCTAGGCGGTGCGTGAGGTCCGCTACCTTCGCACCAGGCAGACATGTTACCAGGCGATCCTCACGTTCGCCAGCCACCCAGCTATCTACATGCCTAATGATTGAATCCCCAACTATAACAGCTGTCCCCCCTCATGGGTACATGGCCCTGGAAAAACTTCCTCGGTGCGAGAGGGATTTACATGACCTGGAGGACAGGTCCTAGTTACAGGATCACGTCCTGCCAGTGCAAAAGACTGGAAAGCCCCCATCACACTGCTGGACTGCATCTTAGTTTAAAGCTTGTGTTTAGTCTTTAAATTGTGTATTTACTAAGGGTTGGTGTAGATGTTTTACTAATAAAAGTGTATCTAATACCTCTAATATACCTTGTTCACCTGAAGCTTAATTAATCTCAGGTCCACAATGTATGACTGATTTGGATAAAGAGCTGCACCTGAGAGCAGCCCCTTTCCTCTAAGACGTGTAAGTACCTATAAAGCTACAATTACCCCAGGGGTGGGTGGGTGTTGGGGAGGGAGGGAAATAATACCTATTTAAAGAGGGCTGTTACAAGGTACGCTGTCCTGTACCCTCAGCATGGCGTGGAGGGGGTTAGTCCCTTAGGTAGGCTAGAGCAGGGAAAAAAGTTTAAAAAGCAGCAGGTTCTGGGGACAGAGCAGGGAGAGATATTTAATTTAAAGTAACAGTTAACCTGGCTACCACACAAAGGCCAGTTAGTTGAAACCTTTTAGTTGTACTGATTGTAGGAAATGTTTCCCCAGAAAACACAACTAGTGCTACGTCATAAAACCCATACAGGAGAGAAACATCAACTACGATTATCAACAGACATCAAGGACTTTCGGAAGCAGCTCAAGACGACTCTCTTCATTGAACACTACGGGGACGTCACATAAACTGCTCGCTAGTCAGCACCACAGTACCAGAGACCAACCCCCTCCCCTTCCCCTTCCCCCTCCCCCATGTACATAGTATTGTATAATAGCACCCGCTGTAACTAGCTCAACAAGAATCTATGACACCCTAATGCACACGCACCCACTGTTTCACTGCATGCACACAAAAACCATTATTTCTTGATTGTTTGCTGTGTACACCGGAGGTATAGAAATCCTTTTAAATAAATAAATAAATAAAATTATTGTTGTACTGATTGTGGGAAATGTTTCCTCTCGAAAGCAAATCCAGTGACGCATCATAGAATCCACACAGGGAGAAACCTTTTAGTTGTACTGAATGTGTGAAATGTTTCTTCACAAAAGCAGAACTAGTGCTGCATCATAGAACCCACACAGGGGAGAAACCTATTATATGTGTACTAAATGTAGGAAGTCTTTCTTCAGAAAAGCACAACTAATGCTGCATCAGAGCACCCACACTGGGTAAAAACATTTTCATTGTACTGAATGTGGGAAATAGTTCTCCTCGAAAGCACAACTACAGCAGCATCATAGAACCCACATGGGGCAGAAACCTTTTAGTTGTACTGAATGTGTGAAATGTTTCTTCACAAAAGCAGAACTAGTACGGCATCATAGAACCCATACAGGGGATAAACCTTTCAGCTGCACTGATTGTGGGAACTGTTTCCTCTCGAAAGCAAATCTAGTGATGCATCATAGAACCCACACTGGTGAGAAACCTTTTAGTTGTATTGAATGTGATAAATGTTTCATCAGTAAAACACAACTAATGCTGCATCATAGAACCCACACAGAGGAGAAACCGTTTAGTTGTATTGAATGTGGGAAATGTTTCTATTGGAACTCAGAGCTACTAACGCATTGTAAAACACACAATGGGGAAAGACCTTTAGTTGTTTGGAATGTGGGAGATATTTCTGCACAAAATGAAGACTAGTGAGGCATTATGGAGCTCACACTGGGGAAAATAAACTGACATACTGGTAGTCTTGAATAATATCTAAATGACATTGATAATAGAGGTGTCTGTTCCATGTGATTATTCTCCGAATTGTATTGAGAGGCAGAAGATCTTGAAGTATCAGAAAGTGCAGTCAGGGATCAGGAAAATGTGGCAGAAAGATATAGTAATCTTTCCCGGACTTCCGGCATGAGTGGCGAGGAGAACGGACGTGCCTGAGGGGGCTCTGTCATTTTACCCCTCTATAAGTTGTACGGATGACTGACGATCAACTATGGACCTCGACCAGCGATCAACTATGGACAAGAACTCCAGGAAGCAGCCCAAAACTATTCCCTTCAGTGTACACTATAGTCCTATGTCCTATGCTACCTACCAACCCACCTGACCCCCAGTGTACCCCCTACCCTCCCTGTATATAACCACTTGTACATAGCTCATCCTGTAAATAGCACACCAAGAAATCATCACCTCCACTCCCTGTTAACACTGCATGCCTACCCCTACTGACACAGATTTTTGATTGAAGTGTAAACTGCTTTGATTTCAGGACAAAGCTGTATATAAATCCTTTTAAATAAATAAAATAAAATAAGTTGGATGATTAAATAACAGGAATTCTACCCCCCTCCATGGGGAGAGCTGAGATGCCGAAAGTAGTGAAAATCAAGCCATCAAAGACAATTGCGGAGTTTATGCCTCTCAAACTAAATCAGGAGGAAATGCAGTAGTGGGACTACAGGGTTCGTCCTCGCTAGCCTTTTCAATGGCCAGTGCAGGAGAAGCGAATGGAGGTGAGATGGACCTTCTGACCATATTACAGGAAATCAGAGACTCTAAAACAGAAATTCTAGAAAAAGTGTTTAAGATTGAGGAAAAGTTTGCGGCAGTCGGGGTGCGGTTGGAGGAGGCAGGGACAAGTATCGGGAACATAGAGGATGCCCAGGCACGGATGGGGAAGGAAGTTTCCCGCCTTCAGCAACAATTGGGGTGGCTGCAAAGTAAAGCCGAAGAAATGGAAAATAGCACTGCTCAAATGTGCGGATCTTTGGGATCCCGGAGGAAGAGGAAGGACAAGACGCACTAGCTTTTGTAAAAGGGTTCCTTGAGTACTGCTTCCCGGGATGCCCCTCAGTTGTGCTGTTTGAAATACAGAGAATGCACTGGGAGCTTATTATTAAGCAGAGAGAAACCAGCTAGCATGACAGGAAGACAATGTCATAATTCAAGATAACGTCAAGGTTGAAAGCAAAGGTCCTGTGCCTAAGGGCCACGCCAAAGGACCCTTTGGCGTGGCCCTTAGGTATGGGCCCGCAAGGCGTGGGCGCGCTTGATGGTGGCAGCTGATGAACGGTAGGAAGTCTCCTCCCCCAGCCCTGATTGGAGCAGGCAGGTTAGCCAGAGAATGCCCCGCTCACGATCGAGTAATGGGCTGCTTGATGTGATCAGAGCTTAGGCCTCACCCTTAAAATAATGCCAGGCCTCAGGCTTTGATTGTCAAACTACTGAGGTTTCAGGGCAGAACACATTAATAGGCTGGCTAGAAGAACGGGCCATGTGATGTACAAGACGTGAAGGGGGTTTGTATTCCTGGACTTGGCAGCGGAAACCATGCGGAGGCGTAGAGATCTTCTCCGGTTGAAGGAGAATCTGGCACAAAAAGGAAATGGCTGTATGGTATCCAGTCCACATTGTTCTGCTGCAGAAGGGTGGAAAGAGGTTTTTTAACAGTGTAGAGGCTCTTGAAAAGCATTTAAGACAGAGTAACCAGGGCCGGAGCAGCCTGCAAGCACCGGACAGAGACACTAATACAAGCGGCGGCTCCTGTGCGGAGGAGAGAGTTGCAGAGATAGAGCGGCCCCCGGAACAGAGCGGAGCGCAGAGAAGCTGGAGGGAGACGAGAGGTGGACCTGCTAGGGGCAGGCAGTGAGCAGGATGATGGAGGTGCGGCGTGAAGATCAGCGACAGACACAATCGGCAGAGAATGGCAGCGGCGGAAGTGAAGAAGGCACTCAGCTATAATATAGCAAGTTTAAAATGCATATAATGTTTGTTGTTGTTAAGTGCCGTCGAGTCTGAGTCGACTCATGGCGACCCTCTGGATAGTTGTCCTAGATTGTGTTCGTTCTTCAGTCAGGCGGCTCATTGTTGACAGACTGGTACCCACAGCTGCTGTTATTGTATCGATCCATCTCATTGCTGGCCTTCCTCTTTTGCGTTGACCTTCTGTCTTGCCAAGCATGATGTCTTTCTCTAATGATCTCTCTCTTCGCATGATGTGTCCAAAGTATGAAAGTCGAAGTCTTGTCATCTGAACTTCTAAAGAAAGCTTAGGTTTGATCTCCTCTAGTACCGACTGCTTTGTTCTTCGGGCAGTCTATGGTATACACAGTATTGGCCGCCAGCACCATAATTCAAAGGCATCAATTTTCTTCCTGTCTGTCTTTTTCACTGTCCAGCTTTCACATTCATATGATGTTATTGAAAATACCATGGCTTGAACAAGTCGAATCTTTGTATGGAGAGAGACATCTCTGCTCTTGAGAATCTTATCTAGGTCTTTCATAGCCATTCTGCCAAGGACTAGAAAGGGGGACTGTTACTTCTGGAGAGAAATCTGCAACTGTGAGTATATACTTCTGGTAATTTTCTAAAAAGAATTCTTTGTATTAAAGCTACTTAATCTGTGAACCCACTGTTTTTTGTTGGATCAGTTAGGGCCTAGTAGCAGCAATTAAATTTTGAATTTAAAACACAGAGGAGAACTTTCTGGTTACATTTCATACCCAGCAGAGAGCTTGTAGTTTAAATTTAATAGTCACTCAGGGCCAAGTAACAGCAAAGTACTTTTAGTTTAAATTTCACACACAGAAGAGAGCTTTCTGGTTACATTTGGAACCCAGCAGAGAGCTTGTAGTGTACATTTAATAGTCACTCAGGGCCTAGCATCAGACAAGTACTTTTAGTTTTAAAACACAGAAGAGAGCTTTCTGGTTAAATTTAGAACCCAGCAGAGAGCTTGTAGTTTAAATTTCATAAGAAGTTAGAGCCTAGCAGCAGCTAAGAGCTATAATTTAAATCAAATCAGAATTTAGCTTACCTCAGCAGCAGAAGACAGGGTACTGTGTAGCAGCCCTCTTTTAATAAGTGTTATTTCCCTCCCTCCCTCCCCACACCCACCCTCCCCTGGGATAATCATAGCTTTATAGGTACTTACACATCTTAAAAGACAGGAGGTGCTTTCAGGTGAAGCTCATTACCCAAATCAGTCATACACTAAGGACCTGAGATTAATTAAGCTTCAGGTGAACAAGTTATATTAAACGTATTAGGTACAGTTTTATTGGTATAAATACCCATAGCAACCCCTAGTAAGTAAGAACTTAAAGATCTAGACACAAACTTAAAACTAAGATGCAGACAGCAGTCCAGCAGCGGGATGGGGGCTTTCCAGTCTTTTGCATTGAGTGTCACATATATGATTTTCTCCCAGTTGGTGAGAGGTCTTACGTGTGCACTAGGTGCAAGGAGCTCTTTGCTCTCAGGGAACAAGTCCGTTCTCTAGAGGCTAAAGTAGCAGACTTGGAAAACATAAGACAGACAGAGAGGTACATAGACGAGACCTACAGGGATATAGTCCTGAAGTCCCACCTCCAGTCTGGCAGCACCTCTGTTGCCATGGAGGAGAGAGGTCATGTGACAGGAGAGCATCACCCTGGTGTGGCAGGAACTGATCCTGTAACTAGGACCTGTCCTCCAGTTGATGTAAAACCCTCTCGCACCGAGGAAGTTTCTCCAGGGCCATGTGCCCATGACGGAAGGGTTAGGACAGCCGTTATAGTTGGTGATTCGATCATTAGGCATGTAGATAGCTGGGTGGCTGGTGGACGTGAGGATCGCCTGGTAACATGCCTGCCTGGTGCGAAGGTAGCGGACCTCGTTCCTCACCCTTTCCTGAACCCTGCTTGCACTTCAGGTAGTTCTTGTTCCAGGTATGTTTGTAGTCTCTTTTGAATAATCTTCATTAGAATCTTGCTGGCATGTGGGATCAGAGCGATTGTTTGATAATTTCCACAGTCAGTTGGATCACCTTTCTTTAGTATTGGTATAAACACAGATCTTTTCCAGTCAGTTGGCCATGATGTTGTCTTCCATATTTCTTGGCAGAGCCTTGTAAGTATGGTAACAGCTGCATCAGATTGCTCTAATACTTCTATTGGAATGCTATCAACGCCTGGTGCTTTGTTCTTTGATAAGGCTTTCAATGCTGCTTTAACTTCTTTCATCACCAATGGTTCCCGATCATAAGGTACAGGTTGAAACAGCTGTTGGTCCACTTGATCTTTATCATATAAAAACTCTGTATATTCCTTCCACCTTTTCTTGATCTTCTCAGCATCATTCAACATAGAACCTTGAGCATCTTGTAACATTCCAATTCGAGGCTGGAACTTTTTCTTTAACTCTCGTAGCTTTAGGAAAGTCGATCTTGTTCTTCCTCTAATAGTTTCTGCTTCTATTTCCTTGCAAGTGTCATTGTAGTATTTTTCCTTGTCCTGTCTTGCTGCACGTTGGAAATCTCTGTTGAGTTCTGCGATTGTCTTTCTTTCTCCTCTGGCTTTAGCTTCTCTGCATTTCTGGGCAATTTTCAGAGTTTCTTCCGTCATCCATTTTGGCCGCTTTTGCTTTTTCACCTTTTGTAGAGACTTCTCGCTTTCTTCCAACACAACCTTCTTGATGTCATTCCATAACTCTTCCGGAGCTCTGTCATTTGTATCTAAAGCAGCAAATCGATTTTGCAGGCAGTCTTTAAATTCCAGTGGTATATTCTCAAGGTCATATTTTGCTGCATTCATGAGTGGTTTGCTCTTTTTCAACTTTAGCTTGAGTTTGCATACTAGTAGTTGATGATCTGTACCACAGTCAGCTCCGGGTTTTGTCTTTGTTGATGTTATAGAACTTTTCCATCGTTGACTTCCACAGATGTAGTCAATTTGATTTTTATACAATCCATTGGGTGAAGTCCATGTGTACAGTCGCTGCTTGTGTTGCTGGAAGAAGGTGTTTGAGATGAATAGATCATTGGTCTTGCAGAATTCTATCAGTCTTTCTCCAGCTTCATTTCTATTGCCAAGTCCATATTTTCCAACTACTTTGCCTTCTTCTTTGTTGCCAACTTTTGTGTTCCAGTCACCCATGACTATCAGGATATCCTGTTTGCATGTTCTGTCAATTTCAGCTTGTACTGTGGTGGCGAAGTAGGTTTAGAGTGTAAAGGAAAGGGGGAAAAACAGTCCTTTTTCCCTGAGCCCAAGAGAACTGCAGGCACAGCAGGGGTTAAAACTCTAAACAAAGAAAAAAACTCCCTACACAGAAGTGTAGAACGGGAGACACACCCAATCTCCAAGGAAACCAAGGGAGGTGACGGGAGAGGTTTGGGGGCGGAGCCTAGAGCTATAGGACAGCCCCAAACATTTAAGCAGGGAGAGGCTATAGGAAAAGGAGGTGGAAGTGAGGAGAGTGAAGGGAGGAGCTCTAGTTCCAGAGAGAAGGAAAGTTCCAGGAAGAGACCTGAGAGAAGGTCCCAGCCAGAGTTCCGGCAAACCATTCAGCAGAGACCCAGGGAAAGATCCAAGAAGAGGTCTGAATTAAGGCTGGAGGAAAGGTCAGTGGCAAGCCCTGAAGAGGAATCTTCTGAAGAGGAGATATTCTCTAGGAAGTGGTGGACTGACCAGGAGGCTCCTGAGAGTATTAGAAGTAAGGAGACTCGAAGGACAGGGCTGAGGGACAAATATCTCACTGGAAGCCTTAAGAGGGAATCCTATTGCAAGCAGTACAGAGACAGCTCGAGCCCAGAACGCAGTTCAGCTGGCAGAAGGTCCACAGCTAAGGTGGAGCCCGAGAGAGCCTGTTTTGAGCAAGGTACTGTTGAGAAGCAGGAGAGAGGAATATCCCTGGAAGGACCAGAAAGAAAGCTAACACCTGTGGCAGGGTCTGAAAGGGGACATGTTGCTGCTAGAAAGGTGAGCCCATTACAAGCTGTTAAAAAGTTATTGAACAGGAAAGCTTTGTCATGTCCTTCCCCCATAGCCTCAAGTAAAGAAGAGTCTCAGTGGGAGCAGCTGTTGAGACTGTTGAAGCAGCTGAAGCCTTCCCATGCAGACGCTGTGGATAGCACGTTAGTGAAGCTGAAACTCCTGTTTTCATTTATGCATTAATGAGAGCTGCTCTGATAAGCTCCAAGAAGTTAATGAATGTCTGGGAATACTAAAGAGTGAAAGTATGTTTGGAAAAGAATATTAGAAGATTTTAAAACAATTTGGGAACCAGGAAGTTAAGGTGCTGCAAACCCTGGTGAGAGAAACAGTTGAGTGTTGTGCTGCATAACTTGGAGACCTGGGACCAGAACCTGTTAGTAAAAGAATGATTTGTGAGACATGCTGTTTAACTTAAGCCGCGGAAGCAAAGTCAAGGCATGGACTATGTATCAAGGCTTAAGTTCCTTTTGAATGGAGAAGTATCCTGAGTTTTGTTTTGTAGTACCTGAATTTCTAGCCAAAGAGTTCAATTGGTTATGTAGAACTTTATTTTCAAATAAAGAAATTTTCCTGTGACCTTCAAATCTCGGCTATAATCTTTGTGACACAACTACATTGCGAAGAAGCCATAGTACTGGGTTCCACTTTACTAAGAAGGACGTTCAAGGTACCCCCATTACGCCTAGGCATTTGTCTAGCCACCAGGGGGCGCCTTGACAGTACTTGTTCATAGAACTCTTCAATTTCATTCTCTTCTGCAGCTGTTGTTGGGGCATATACTTGAATTATAGTTGTGTTGATAGGCAATCCTCATAGATGAATAGAGATTAAGCGTTCGCTGACTGCGTTGTATTTCATTACAGTTCTTGCAAGTTTCTTCTTTATTATAAATGCAACACCATTTCTTCTTTGTCTTTCATTTCCAGCATAGTAGACCATGTGATCATCTGATGCAAAGTGCCCGATGCCAGTCCATTTCAGTTCGCTGACACCCAACAGATCAAGTTGTACACGTTCCATTTCATTCTTGACCACCTCCAACTTCCCTTGGTTCATGCTTCGTACATTCCATGTTCCAATGCGTAAGACATCTTTACAGCTTCTGACTCTCATTTCATGCGCAGCTACATCAGCAGTCAGACTTCCCGAGGGCTTTGATCCAACCACATCATAAATACTGGCTTTACTCTGAAAAGTCTTCAGCTCTTCCCCAGTAGCTAGTTGAGTGCCTTCCGACCTGGGGGTCTCATCTTCCAGCACCATAGCACAATTTGTTTTGTTGTAACTATCCATTGGGTTTTCATGGCAAGATACAGAAGTAGATTGCCGGGCCTTTCTTCCGCGCAGTTTAAGTTTGGTGTTGTTGCCGTTGTCACAAAAATGTGATCCTCCGCCATCAACACTGTCCATTCTGCTGCTGCCCAGATGGGTGGTTTGTCTTGGTCTGGCACCTCAGCTGAGACGTGTCCATCTTGGGAGACCCTGCCAGTAGTTAAACTACCGATAGTTTAGCTCTCAGTGTCACTGATGCACGCAAGCCCTCACAGCATGACAAGCTGCAAACCAAGTGAGGGATATAATATAATGTTTAGTTGGAGGAAAATGTAAGTTCTGAGCTTTTGAAGCCATGGCAGGGGAAATGATAAAAAGTGGAAACAGAGGAAATCAACAATGGAGGTGCAGGAGAGGGGGGAAGAGAGGGGTATTAACAGTTTTAAGTTGTTACATGTTTTTGGTGTGGCCTGGTGTTGATCTGCTGGTAAGAGGGAGGGACGAGGGTAAAGATGGCGACTAGTGAAGTCCTAGGGGGGTATGTTTTCGCCTCATGGAATGTCCGGGGGATTCACAGCCCCATTAAAAGGAAGCAAATTCTAGGGTGTTTGACCAAAGTAAGGGCTGACTTTGCACTTCTTCAGGAAATGCATCTAACTAAAGAGGAGCAAGAGAAATCGAAAATGGCAGGGTATATTCAGATGTACTGCTCAACATATAATACAAAAAAAGAGGGGTGGTGATTCTTATTCATAAGAGGGTTCCTTTTATTCTAGGAGAGGTGGGGGGATACCCAGGGGAGAGTGGTCTGGGTAATTGGCAGGGTTGATCAGACGCTGGTGTCAATATTGAATATTTATGCGCCGAATGGACCCAAAAGCACCTTTTATCAGCAGGCGATGCAAGGATTTGTGAAGGCGGCCAGGGGAGATTGGGTGGTTGGGGGGGATCTCAATTGAACTTTGGGAAGCGAGAACAGGTCAAATTACTCAAATAAGCTCCACGGGAAGGAGGGGAGGGAATTGAGGAGATGCATTCCAAAGTGGGACCTGGTGGACCTGTTGCAGGTGGAGAATGGTTCACAAAGAGGATATACATGCTTTTCCCCCAGATCTGGAACGTATTCTGGGATTGATGACATTCTGGGCCAAAGGAAGCAACTGGTAGTTCTGAGTAAGATGCAGCTACATCCTCTTATACTATCTGATCATGGGATGGTAACTTGCAGGTGGGCACCGGTGGGAGGGGGGGGGGAGGCAATGCACACAAAGTCTAGAGGGCTAGTGCTTCTCTATTGCAGAATGAAGAGGTTCGTAGAGGGTTGAGAGCTGCATGGAAGGAGTTTCTTCTTACAAATGATGTGGGAGAGGTGCGGGGGGACATGCTGTGGGATGCAGGGAAGGCATATATGAGAGGCATGATCATACAAATGAGAGCAAGACAGAGGCGAGAAAGGCAGAAGGAACAGGACAGGTTAGCAAAGCTGATTAGTGAGCTTCAAGCGGAACATAGTTTAAAAGGGGGGAGAAAGGTGTTTTGGGAACTGTGAGGGTGAGGGCGCTGTATAATGCGCTGGTCACAGAGAGGATGGAGAATCTGTTGAGAGCTACTAAGAGGAATTATATGGAGAGTGGAAATAAAGCGGAGAGGCTGTTGGCGTGGTGACTGTGGAAGTGGAGGGCGGAGAGAACGGTTGCAGAGATAGCCCAAACGGGAGGGGGCAAGGTGTATTTGAATGCAGATATCTGTGAGGAGTTCAGGAAGTTTTATGAGAAGCTGTATAGTACAGAGGGAGAGGGAGATGATGGTCAGATAGTTAGATATTTGGAGGGGACGAATCTGCTTAGGTTAATGGAGGAAGATGCCCAGGCCTTGGGATGAGTAGTGCAACCAGTGGAGATGATGGAGGCAATAAAGGCCCTTCCTCGGGGGAAAGCGGCAGGAGCGGACGGCCTTCCTGTAGAGTATTATCAAGCTATTGCGGTGCAGGTTGCCCCCTTACTAGCTAGAATTTTCTCAGGTGCTCTTAGGGGAGAACGACTCCCTAGAACGTTCAAGATGGGGAACATAATTGTTCTCTCTAAAGAAGGGAGGTCGAGAGACCAGTGTGGGAATTATAGACCGATTGCTCTCATCAATTGCGATGTGAAACTATTTGCTAAGGTATTGGCCCGCAGGTTAGAAGGGGTCTTTCCTCAGTTGATTTACCCATATCAGACAGGGTTCATTAAAGGATGGTTGATATCTGATAATGTTTGCCGTGCAATTAATTTGATGCAGGTGGTGAAGGAGCAGAAAGAAAGGGTGTTATGTGTGGCATTAGATGCAGAAAAGGCATTTGACAGAGTGCAGTGAAGATTTTTGCTGGCCTCTTTAGATAAGCTCAATCTGGGGGAGGCGTTCAGGAAGGGGGTTGAGGCGCTGTACATGGCCCCGAAGGCTCACATCCTAGTGAATGGACATTGTTCAGAGGAATTTCAGTTGTATTGGGGAACTAGGCAGGGGTGCCCCCTATCACCTATGCTATTTGCAATTGTGATAGAGGTGTTGGCGGCACGGGTTCAGAGTAATGAGGAAATACGACCAATAAAGACACAAGGGGACGAAAACAAAATTTTACTCTATGCAGATGATACTTTGATATTTATCTCACGGCTGAAGAGAGAGATTCCAGCGTTGTTGGTAGAGTTGGATACATTTGCAAAACTCTCAGGGTTTAAGGCAAACTTAGCTAACACTGAAGCAGTAGCGTTGGGTGGGCTGACGACCCAGGACATTCACCAGTTCCCCTTGCAGGGGGAAGGAGAGAAATTAAATACCTGGGGGTTAAATTGCCAGTGGATCTGGCAGGACTTTTCAGAGGAACTATACGCCCTTAGTTATAAAAATAGGACAGGAATTGGAGCAATGGGGGGAAGCTGCACTTAAGTTGGATAGAAAGGGTTGCAGCCTTAAAAATGAATATAATTCCTAAATTTTTGTTCATGTTCACACAGCTTCTAAGCCCCATTGTAGGTAAGGTGCTGTGGAGATTTTATTTATTTATTTAACACTTATTTATATACCGCATCTTCCAGCGATCAGTTGCGGTGTACAATTAACAACAATTAACAATGCAGAGCTTGTTTTACATAGAACAATTATAACTTTTTACATAGAACATCTTAACTTGTGCAACAAAGGGTTTAAAGGTTAAACAGAATGATTCAGTAAATCAACTAACACTGTATTACAATTTAAACAGAAGTTCTGTCTCTAAAACAGAAGTACTGTCTCTAAAACAGTTGTAACTATATACAAGTAGGGTATCAATGCATAGGAATGGAATGATTATTCATTTAAGTTTGTACATATTGATTATAGAAGGGGGTATAATCTTGATTTTGGGCAGATTCATGTTTATCCTTTATCTAAGTTGAGTGGAGGGTTTTCTATGGTATTATAGTGTTTAGTGAATAGATAGGTTTTCAATTTTTTTCTGAATTCTATTATCTCTGTTAGTGAACGTAAGTCCTCTGGTAAAGAGTTCCAGACTGTTGGGGCTATGTGGGAAAAGGCTCTATTATTTGTTGATTTGTGAGTTCGTATATATTCTTTTGGCATCTTAAGTTTATTTGATTGTCCTTTTCTATGAGTGGTCTTAGGTGGTTCTTTGCTTATTAGGTTACAGAGTGTCTTCGGGGCCATGTCATTTAGGGCTTTGAAAGTAGTTATTATTGTTTTGTATGTTATCCTGCTATGTATTGGTAACCAGTGAAGGGATGCCAGTATCGGTGTAATGTGTTGGAGTGAATTTATCTTTAATATAATTCTAGCTGCGGCATTTTGCGCAAGTTGGATCCTTTTGATGTTTTGTTTTGAAATGCCTATAAGTATTAAGTTAGCGAAGTCGAAGTGTGGAGTTACGGTAGCCTGGATTATATTGATAAAATCTTGTATAAATACAAGGGGGCGTAATTGCTTGAGGATTTTGAGTTTGAAGTAGATTTTCTTTAATGTATTTCTAATGTGCGTTTCCATAGTAAGGTGTGTATCTAAAATGACACCTAGATATCTTATTTCATTTTTATTTTAATTTCTTGGTTTTGTAGTGTTATATGGGTTGGAGGAGTGAATGTTTGGTTTTTTGTAACGATTAGGACTTCGGTTTTAGCATGGTTTATGTGGAGGTTTTGGGTTTTTAGCCAGTATGTAATTTCATTGTAGCAGTCTGATAGAAGTTGAATCGGTAGGTTAGGAATCATAAAAGGTATGTACATCATAATATCATCCGCATAAAGGTGATATTGTACTCCAAATTTTTTAAAGATATTGCAGACTGGTTTTATATAGATATTGAAAAGTAGGGCTGACAGTGCTGAACCTTGTGGTAAACCTATTTCTTGTTTGTATGTGTTGGATGTTTGATTGCCTGCTCTTACATTTTGTGTTCTGTTATGTAAATAAGATGTGAACCATTTATGTACGGTGGAGTTTATGCCTAACTGTCTTAGGTTGTTGAGCAATATTGAGTGATGCACGCTATCAAAAGCTGCTGATATGTCAATGAAGAGGAGAATGTATGCCTGTTTGTGATTGTCAATTCCTTTTAGGAGTGTATCTATTAATACTGCTAGAAGCGTTTCTACTCCATGGCGGGGCCGGAAACCATATTGTTGTTCATCGAGTGGGTAAGATAAGTCTATGAATTCCTGTGTCTGTAGTTGCACTACCTTTTCAATTACTTTGGCCAAGAATGGTATACTAGAAATGGGCCTATATGATGTTGGCAAAGTTTTATCTAGTTTGCAGTTCTTTAAAATTGGACGTATTTGTGCATGTTTGAGCGAGGATGGAAGGTATCCTTGAGTGAGTGAGAGGTTTACTATTGGGAGGATATAGGATAGTAGAGTTGGTAGTGTGTTTTTTATCCATGATATTGGGCATGGATCTAAGTTGAGATGAGAGGACCGGCTTAGGAGGTTTGGGGGGAGGGGAGGAGGGGGGGGGAGAAGGCATGGATTGGAATAAAAAGGCTGGTTTTGTCTAGGGAGCAGGGAGAGATCAGATTCCCCTTGCTAAGGTGGTACTCTAAGGCAGCGGTACTGAGGGCCCTGAGGGGACACTATCTTCAGAACGGTGAGGTTGCTTGGGTCACTATAGAGAGGACTCTGTTGGAACTGCAATCCATCTTTGAATGGGTGGAAGGAAGAGGGAGGGAGATGGTGGATGGGGGGGGGGGCTTGGGGAATCATCCCTTCCTTAAAGCGCTGAGGCAGGTTGCACGAGGGGAAAGAAGGAGAGGGGAAATCCCAGGAATGATTAGTAAATGGTCAAAAATTGGACTAGAACAGGGGACTGTTACTTCTGGAGAGAGATCTGCAATTGTGAGTATATACTTCTGGGAATTTTCTGAAGGGAATTCTTTCTATTAAAGCTATTTAATCTGTGAACCCACTATATTTTGTTAAATCAGTCAGGGCCTAGTAGCAGCAGTTTAAGTTTAAATTTAAAACACAGAAGAGAACTTTCTGGTTACATTTCATACCCAGCAGAGAGCTTGTAGTTTTAATTTAATAGTCACTCAGGGCCTAGTATCAGCAAAGTACTTTTAGTTTAAATTTAAAACACAGAAGAGAGCTTTCTGGTTAAATTTGGAACCCAGCAGAGAGCTGTAGTTTAAATTTAATAGTCACTCAGGGCCTAGCATCAGCAAAGTACTTTTAGTTTAAATTTAAAACACAGAAGAGAGAATTCTGGTTACATTTGGAACCCAGCAGAGAGCTTGTAGTGTACATTTAATAGTCACTCAGGGCCTAGCATCAGACAAGTACTTTTAGTTTTAAAACACAGAAGAGAGCTTTCTGGTTAAATTTAGAACCCAGCAGAGAGCTTGTAGTTTAAATTTCATAATAAGTTAGAGCCTAGCAGCAGCAAAGAGCTAATTTAAATCAAATAAGAATATAGCTTACCTCAGCAGCACAGGACAGGGTACTGTGTAGCAGCCCACTTTTAATAAGTGTTATTTCCCTCCCTCACTCCCCACACCCACCCACCCCTGGGATAATCATAGCTTTATAGGTACTTACACATCTTAAAAGACAGGAGGTGCTCTCAGGTGAAGCTCGTTATCCAAATCAGTCATACACTAAGGACCTGAGATTAATTAAGCTTCAGATGAACAAGGTATATTAAACGTATTAGGTACAGTTTTATTGGTATAAATATCAATAGCAACCCTTAGTAAGTAAAGAACTTAAAGATCTAAACAAAAACTTAAACTAAGATGCAGACAGCAGTACAGCAGTGAGATGGGGGCTTTCCAGTCTTTTGCATTGAGTGTCACATGTATGATTTTCTCCCAGTTGGTGAGAGGTCTTACGTGTATACTAGGTGCAAGGAGCTCTTTGCTCTCAGGGAACGAGTCCGTTCTCTAGAGGCTAGAGTAGCAGACTTGGAAAACATAAGAAAGACAGAGAGGTACATAGACGAGACCTACAGGGATATAGTCCTGAAGTTCCACCTCCAGTCTGGCAGCATCCCTGTTGCCATGGAGGAGAGAGGTCACGTGACAGGAGAGCATCACCTTGGTGTGGCAGGAAGTGATCCTGTAACTAGGACCTGTCCTCCAGGTGATGTAAAACCCTCTCACGCCGAGGAAGTTTCTCCAGGGCCATGTGCCCATGAGGGAAGGGTTAGGACAGCCGTTATAGTTGGTGATTCGATCATTAGGCATGTAGACAGCTGGGTGGCTGGTGGACGTGAGGATCGCATGGTAACATGCCTGCCTGGTGCGAAGTTAGCGGACCTCACGCGCCACCTAGATAAGGTCTTAGATAGTGTTGGGGAGGAGTCTGCTGTTTTGGTACATGTCGGTACCAATGACATAGGAAAATGTGGTAGGGAGGTTCTGGAGGCTAAATTTAGGCTTTTAGTTAGGAAGTTGAAATCCAGAACTTCCAGGGTAGCATTCTCCGAAATGCTTCCCGTTCCACGTGCAGGACCCAAAAGGCAGGCAGAGCTCCGGAGTCTCAATGCGTGGATGAGACAATGGTGCAGAGATGAGGGGTTTGGATTTGTTAGGAACTGGGGTACATTCTGGGGAAAGGAGGTGCTCTTGCGAAGGGATGGGCTTCACCTTAACCGGGATGGAATCAGGCTGCTGGCATTACCCTTTAAAAAGGAGATAGAGCAGCTTTTAAACTAGATAATAGGGGAAAGCCGACAGTCGCCCAAGAGTGCATGGTTTGGAAGAATGTATTCTTGAAGGATACTACCAAAAGCAGAGAGGTTCCAAAAAAGAGTAAAGTAGCCCAAATGCCCTCGAGTATGGAGCAGACAGAGCTTAAAGATCCCAAATTACCCATGTCTACCAATAGCCAAATTAATATGAATAAAAAACAATCTCTAAAATGCTTGTATGCAAATGCTAGAAGTCTAAAAAATAAGATGGGAGAGTTAGAATATATAGCACTAAATGAGAGGTTAGATATGATTGGAATATCAGAGACATGGTGGAAGGAGGACAACCAGTGGGACACTGTGATACCTGGGTACAAACTATATCATAATGATAGAACTGATCAAATTGTTGGAGGGGTTGTGCTCTATGTTAGAGAGGGCATTGAGTCAGAAAGGATTAAAGTTTTACGGGAAACAAAATTTGATGTAGAATCTCTATGGATTGAAATTCCATGTAAAAAGGGGAAGGCGATGGCAGTGGGGGTGTACTATCGACCGCCTGGCCAGAGTGAACAAATGGATGATGAAATGCTCAAAGAAATCAAGGAAGCTAACAAACGTTACAGCTCGGTAATAATAATGGGTGATTTAAATTACCCCGGTATCGACTGGGTCAGTTTCACGGCAGGACATGCTAAGGAGATAAAGTTCCTAGATGACATAAATGACTGCTTCTTGGAGCAGCTGGTTCATGAATGGACCAGAGGGGAAGCCATATTAGACCTAGTCCTTAGTGGAATACCAGATCTAGTGCAAGAGATAAGGGTGTTGGCAATAGTGATCATAGTATGATCGCCTTTGATTTAATTAGTGGAGGAGGGATAGTAAGAAAATCCACAGTACTACCTTTTAACTTTCGAAAGGGAGACTATGATAACATGAGGAAAATAGTTAAGAAAAAACTAAAAGGAGCAGTTGCAAAGGTTAAAGACTTACATCAAGCTTGGGTGTTGTTGAAAAATACTATCTTGGAAGCCCAGACCAGCTGTATTCCACGCTTTAAGAAAAGTTGAAGGAAGTCCAAAAAACTGCCAGCATGGTTTAAAGGTGAGGTCAGAGAGGCTGTTTTTGCCAAAAAAAACATCTGTCAGGAAATGGAAAAAAGAGCCAAACGACGAAACCTGGAAAAAGCACAAGCACAAGCACTGGCAGGTCAAATGCAAGGCATTGATAAAGAAGGCAAAGGGAGAATTTGAGAAGAAGCTTGCTGCGGAAGCAAAAATGTGAAATAAATATTTTTTCAAGTACATTCGTAGCAAAAAACCTGTGAGAGAGTCAGTTGGACCATTAGATGATAGAGGAGTTAAAGGGGCACTAAGAGGCGATAAGGCGATAGCGGAGAGACTGAATGAATTCTTTGCTTCAGTCTTTACTGAGGAAGATGTAGGGATGTTACCCATGACTGAAGTGGTATTTAAAGGTGCGGAAGAATTGAAGGAAATATCGATACATCGGGAAGATGTATTACAACTATTAGATAAACTGAAGAGTAGCAAATCACCTGGGCCGGATGGTATACATCCAAGGGTGTTGAAAGAACTGAAATATGAGATTGCAGACATGCTATTAGTAATCTGTGAACTATCATTAAAATCATCTCTAATACCTGAAGATTGGAGGATCGCCAATCTAACACCAATTTTTAAAAAGGGTTCCAGGGGTGATCCGGGAAACTACAGACCGATGAGCCTCACGTCCGTACTGGGAAAAATGGTAGAAACCATCATAAAGAATAAAATTACTCGGCATGTATATAGTCATGGCCTAATGGGAGACAGCCAACATGGCTTTAGACAAGGAAGATCTTGTCTTACTAATCTGTTATGTTTTTTTGAAAGTGTGAATAAACAGGTGGACAAAGGTGAGTCGGTTGATATAGTGTATCTGGACTTTCAGAAAGCCTTTGACAAGGTCCCTCATCAGAGACTTTTGGCAAAACTAAAGAGTCATGGGATAGGAGGCAGTGTACTACTGTGGATCAGGAATTGGTTAAAAGATAGAAAGCAGAGGGTTGGGCTAAATGGCCAATTTTCCCAATGGAGAAAGGTGAATAGTGGTGTACCCCAGGGATCTGTGCTGGGTCCGCTGCTTTTTGACATATTCATAAATGACCTGGAAAGTGGAATAACGAGTGAGGTTATCAAATTTGCAGATGACACAAAACTATTTAAAGTTGTTAAAACCCAAGAGGATTGTGGAAAATTGCAAGAGGATCTTGATAAATTGGAAGACTGGGCATCAAAATGGCAGATGAAATTTAATGTGGACAAGTGCAAAGTTATGCACCTAGGGAAAAACAACCCAAACTATGGTTACACGATGCAAGGTTCCACATTAGGAACCACCACCCAGGAAAAAGATTTAGGCGTCATTGTGGATAACATGTTAAAACCCTCGGCCCAGTGTGCAGCGGCAGCCAAGAGAGCAAATAGAATGCTAGGTATCATAAGGAAAGGAATGGAAAATAAAACAAAAGATATTATAATGTCTCTATACAGTTCCATGGTGAGACCGTACCTTGAATATTGTGTGCAATTCTGGTCGCCGTATCTTAAAAAGGATATAGCTTTATTAGAAAAGGTTCAGAGAGGAGCCACCAAAATGGTAAAGGGGATGGAAGGATACTCCTATGAAGAAAGGCTAAAAAGGTTAGGGCTCTTTAACCTGGAAAAGAGACGGCTGAGGGGAGATATGATAGAAGTCTATAAATTAATGAACGGAGTGGACGGGTAAACGTAGATCGATTATTTACGTTATCAGAATATAGAAAGACTAGGGGACATGCAATGAAGCTACAGGGTAAACTATTTAAGACTAATAAAAGAAAATAGTTTTTCACTCAACGTGTAATCAAACTCTGGAATTTCTTACTTGAGGATGTAGTAAAGGCTGTTAGTGTAGCTGGGTTTAAAAAAGGTTTTGACAGGTTCCTGGAGGAAAGGTCCATAAACCATTATTAAGAAGGGACCCAGGATATCAATGCTTGACCCAGTACAAGCATTGCAGAACCTGTGTCTTTTGGGGAAACTGCTAGGTACGTATGACCTAGATTGGCCACTGTTGGAAACAGGATACTGGGCTTAATGGACCTTGGTCTGACCTAGTATGGCATATCTTATGTTCTTATTTCCCCTTTTCGTCCCCCGAGTTTAGTGCGGTGAGGCAGGGTCTGGCCTCATTGGCTGTGACTCGATTTAGTGAGCTGGTGGGGAGGAAGGGGATGCTTAGCATGCAGGAAATAGAAGCCCAGATAGGGAAAAGGATGCCATTTTATCAATACTTCCAATTGAGACATTTCATTATGCTCCTAAACGTATTGGCAAATCTGCAGAGGTCAAGCACGTCCCTGGAGGACGCCCTGTATAAGGGGGACAGTAGAAATGGGTTACTTGCCAAGTTGTATAGGTCCCAGTTGGAAGAGGTGGATGTGTTGGGGGTGGACAGAAGGAGGGATGGGTGCATTGGCTGGGACAGAGATTGGGGGAGGCCACATGGGTCCATATTCATGAGGCCATATATAAGCCTACTTGGGTTGCCTCCTGGAGGCAGATGCAGCTTCAGATTGTGCACAGAGCATACAGTATGCCGGTAGGGCTATATAAGGGGAGGGGGAAGGAAGATCCCTTATGTTGGAGAGGTTGTGGAGGGTGGGGACCATTTTTTCACATGTGTTGGGAATATCCATGGATCCAAGAGTTTTGGAAGCAAATCAGGGAAGAAATGGGAGGGGGATTGTGGGGGAGGAATTCTCCGATGATCCAGTGGAGTTGCTTTTGGGAGTCCCATGGGAATGGAAGGACAAGTCCATACCGAGGCAGAAGTTGGGTCTGGTTGCGAGGGTAGTGGTGGCATGGAGGTGGAAAATGGAGAAAGGGCCCAGGGTTGAGGAGTGGTGGTCTAATGTGGGGGAGGCGATGAGGTTTGATAAGCTTTCCTACAACCTGAAAGGGAAGAGCGAGCAATATTGGTGTAGATGGGGATAACTTGATAAGAAGGTGGATGTGGCAACACCCCTGAGCATATAAGGGAGATGTTTTTTAAAAAGAGGAAGTTGGGGGGAGGGTGGCCAGATACACCAAATCACACATGGTTGTTTGTTTGAATATATGTAGAAGTTTGAAGTTTTTGTTGAAAAGTTACTCTGTGTTTTTCTATTTCTCTGTTAATAAGGATGTAGAGAATTTTATTTATTTATTTAGCTGTATTTATATCCCGCTTTTCACCGGGTCAAAGCGGTCAATTGGAGGATACATTTAACATGAGGGGATATGACACACATATGCTAATACTTACAGGGAACATGGGCAATGGAGGGTTAAGTGGCTTGCCCAAGACCACAAGGAGTGCCTATAGGACTAGAAATCCCAGTCCCTCCAGCCTGAGATTGCTGTCCCCAGGTGGGACTAGAACCCCTGGCCCTCCAGCCTGAAGTACCTTGTCCTAACCACTAGACCACTCCTCCCTTATGGGAGAATGGGATTAAAATGTGGTTAATGGGAGGTACTTTAAGGGATATGTGGAGAGGGCTCAGGCTTTAGGTAAATGGAGAGAACAGGGAAGGGGATAAAGGTCAGATAGCACAATGCAAGTACTAACATCATGCATTATCAGTAAATTTGAGAGACTGAGGTCATATTCCACATATCCTGGCTTAGAAGTGAGGTTCGTGACTGTTATGTTAGGTGCAAAACTCACCCATTAGGAGAAACTGCCTTGAGATACTCCCTGAAAGAAAGGACTACAGCTCCCAGAGTGCACTGTGACACTGCCACACAGTAAACCCTGGAAGGAAATACACCAGTTCTCAGAGAGCACTGTGGCACTACCACACAGTAGTTCCTCCTAGGACGGACTATAGCTCCCAGAATGCAGTGTGACACACCATAATACATAGAAAGATGATGGCAGAAAAAGACCACATGACCTATCTAGTCTGCCCTTCCATATCAACTACAATAGTCCCCTGTTTTCCTTTAGAGATCCTCTGTGTTTGTCCCATGCTCTTTTGAATTCAGATACTGTCCTCATCTCTACCACCTCCACTGGGAGACTATTCCACGGATCTACTATTCATTCCATAAAGAAATATTTCCGCATATTACTCCTGAATCTATCCCCTTTCACTCTCATCCTATGTCCCCTCATAGTAGAGCTTGCCTTCAATTGAAAGAGACCCTCCTGTGCATTTATGCCACGGAGGTATTTAAATGTCTATATCATATCACTCCTATCATGCCTTTCCTCTGAGTATACAGAAGACCACTAACCATTTTAGTAGCCACCCTCTGCACTGACTCCAACCTATTTATAGGTTAAGGTGTGGTCTCCAGAATTGCACACAATACTCCCAATGAGGTTGCACCAGAGACTTATACAGAGGCACTATCACCTCCATTCTTCTGCTGGCCATTCCTCTCCCTATGCAACCAAATATCCTTCTTGCTTTTGCTGTTGCTGCTTCCTACCTGGTTAGATACTTTAAGATCATTAAACACAATTACATCCAGGTCCTACTCTTCTTTTGTGGACAGAGGTACTTCACCCCCTACTCTGTACAGCTCCTTTGGATTTTTATTTTTTTGCATTGAATTTTTGCTAACAAATTCTAGACTATTCTTCAAACTTAGTTGGATCCTTCCTCAAGTTATTGACACCTTCCTGTGTGTCTACTCTATTGCAGATTTTGGTATCATCTGCAAACAAGCAAACCTTACTGGACAGTCCTTCTGCAATATCATTAACCAAAACGTTAAAAAGAATCGGACCAAGGACAGATCCCTGAGGCACTCCACTGGTAACCTCCTTCTCCTCAGAGTGAGCTCCATTTACCTGTACCCTTTGTCACCTCCCACTCAACCAATTTCTAACCCAAGCAGTAACTTTAGGGTCCATCCCTAGGGTGCTCAGTTTGTTTATAAGTCACCTGTGAGGAACGGTGTCAAAGGCTTTACTGAAATCTAAATACACCACATCTAGGGATCTCCCTCGGTCCAAATCCCTGGTCACCCAGTCAGTCTTTCATAAACCTCTTCCAATTCTCCCTAGACAGGTGGTTTCATGGAAAGGCAACCTACTGAGCCAAGTCTTTGAGTCTGCATCCTCTGACCAGGTCCTTAGTCATACAAGGCATCTGCCACATGACTCGTACGTCATTCCTGCTTGCACTTGGACAGCCTCTCGTGGATTCTGCTGGTCATCCTCCAAAACCTCCTCAGGTCACTGCTGTACCTAGTGCAAACAGAACCTAGATATGTAAGTATTGCAAACCACAGTTTGGAGGCCCAAAGCAGAAACCTCAAAAGCCTTCTTCAACCATCATTCAAGCTTCCAGTGCTATGCCTCCTCCGACAAGAATAGTCATCTTCTTTGTTAATGGCATAATCAAGGCATCTACTTTAGGCAGCTTGAGCTTCTCCTTTCCTTCCAGATGATACTTTCAAATATTCTATTGTACATTGCATGCGAGTGTCCGCTCGTCCTGCAGGTAAAAGAATGTACTGAGGGCTCTTTGAGTTTGTCTGGCTGCCAGGATCTAGTGTTTTGCTTTGACTGCTGCTGCTGCTGCTGCTCTTTGCAGCCCCTCAAAATCTCCTGCCCTAGGTGACTGCCTAGTCTTGCCTAATGGTTGAGTCAGTCCCTCTTCTTCTAAAGCTGCAAAACAAGGACAAACTCATTTGAAAAAAAAACTTCACCTAAAGCCAGACCCTCGCTGTGTTCTTCAGAGTTTCTAGCAACTACCAGTTGAAGATGCCTTGGGCAAAGCCGTATCAGCAGATGGGCGGGGGTTGGGAACCAGAGAGTTCAGATTCTGAGCTAAAATGGACAACTCTCCTGTGCTTTTGTGACCAGCCATGCCCTCCTGAAGGGAACTCTCAGTCTGACCATTCTCACTCACAGGGAGCTTGCCTGAGTCCTCCAACCTTGGCTCCAGTCTTCATGTGGCCCGATTCACCCCTCTGCAGTATGAACCACGATGGCCAGAGCGGGCTTTGAAGTGCCTGTGCCAGCACACTCATGACTTGCCACTCCTGCCCCCTCCGATGCAATGTCCTGTTGGAGGGGGCAGGAGCGGCAGGAAACCAGACATAGCATAAATCTTAATATTCTTTGACATTTCAGCTGCCTCCAATGCCGTCTGTCACAGCATCCTCTTTCAAAGAATACAAAATTAAGTGCAAAAATTGTTTCACTCCTACGTATTTGAGGGACAACAATTACTGCAAATGGGCATCAACAACTCATCCTCCTTTCCTCAAACCCAAAGCATCCCTCAAGGCCCATAAAGCGGTATATAAAACCTGTTAAATAAATAGATAAATGTACTTTCACATCTATGCAGATGTTTATGTTTATTAAAAGATTTATTATACCGCCCAAGACCAAAGGCATCTGAGCGGTTTACAATAATTAAAATATATAAAAGCTTTAAGAGCTTAAAAAAAATACAGACTGCTGGGGAGGAAAGGAACACCAAATTAAGGAATAGAAAAGAATAGAGAAAGACAGGGAAGGACAGCAAACAAAGCACACATCAGTGGGAAGAAGGAAGGGGAGACAAGGCTGGAGAGGGGAGGTTAAATGCCAGGCCAAAGAGATAAGTTTTGAGTTGCGCTGATAAAATGATTTATTTATTTTACCGTTTATGCCACTTTATCATTTTAGTCAAAGCAGTTTACATTGTAATTTACACTTGGTAATGTAATTAAACAGGGACATTGATAACTTGGATTTTTCGGAAGCAATGGAGATATGCACCTTTCAACACCAACAAAGCCATATACAAAGGAATATCAAGCTGTTTCACAGACATCACTCTATGGCTGGCAAGAAACTCATTGACATTTAACCAAAAAAAACCCCCAAAATACTCTACATCACCAAGGATGACACATTCCACCAACCCTCATCCCTGACAATAAATGAGATTGACGTGAAAGTCCGGACAGAGGTCTACTATCTAAGTAACACCCTGGACCAACAAAATGAGGACAACCTACCACAAAATCTGAACCCTGCAACACCTGCACCCCCTACTGGAACCATTGGATTTCTGTACGACATTCCAGGCCATCATTTCACCACACTTTGACTGCTGTAACTCAATTTACCACAGCTCAAAAAATTCAACTCTGCTCTCACTATACATTGCATTATATAGAGCCACATGCATCATTCAAGGAGCCCCAAAATACGACCATCTAATCCCTATCCTGCAACAACTCCAGTAGCTTCCCCCGCAAAGCCTGTTTACATGTATCCTAATGTTAAATGTAACCCTCCAATTGTGTTGTGACGTGACCAGCTTGATTGAAAGAAAAGGTGGCATACAAATCTGTCTAAATAAATAAAGCCGCATCAGATACTAAATACTGTTCCTAACTTTCAAAATCATCAACAAATAATCCTCCTCCCATCTAGAAACTCTACTAAACAACCAAAACCAACAGAGCAAGCACTAAAAACATAGAGCCTGACATTCAAAAGGTATTTACACAGTTAGTGTCGCTGAATATCCCGTCTTCTCCCTTGCATGCTCTGATTGCTAACCGCTTAGCATCAGGGAGTGTCGTGGGAGTTCTGGGTGATGGTCCCTATCTTTTAGCTGCAGGGGCTAACTGAGAAGCATGCAATATTGCTGCTGACTGGTTAACTACAGCAGCCGTGAGGCAGTATGGCGACCCCGGATATTCAATGATATTCTGAATAAAATAGAGACTGAACGAATGATTTGCTTCGGTCTCTACTGAGGAAGACGTAGGGAAGTTACCCATGACTGAAACGGTATTTAAAGCTGATGCAGCAAAAGAACTGAAAAAAATATTGATAAATCGGGAAGATGTATTTCAACTATTTGATAAACTGAAGAGTATCTAATCAACTGGACCAGATGGTATACATCCAAGGGTGTTGAAAGAACTGAAATATGAGATTACAGACCTACTATTATAAATCTGTGAATTATCATTAAAATCATATGAAATAACTGAAGATTGGAGGATGGCTAATGTAACACCAATTTTTAAAATAGGTTTCAGGGGTGATCTGGGAAACTACAGACTGACGAGCCTGACATCAGTTTCAGGAAAAATGATAGAAACCATTATAAAGAACAATATTATTGAACATGTAGATAGTCAGGGTTTAATGGGAGACAGCCAACATGGCTTTAGCCAAGGAAGGTCTTCCCTTACTAATCTGTTTTTATTTTCTTAAAGACATAAATAAACAGGTAGACAAAAGTGGGTTGGTCAATGTAATGTATCTGGATTTTCAGAAAGCCTTTGACAAGGTCCCTCATGAAAGACATTTGGTGAAATTAAAAAGTCATGGGATAGGAGGCAGTGTACTATTGTGGATCAGGAACTGGTTAAAAGCTAGAAAGCAGAGGTTAGGGCTAAATGGCCAATTTTCCCATTGGAGAAAGGTGAATAGTGGGGTACCCAAAGGATATGTGTTGGGTCTGCTGCTTATTAACATATTCATAAATGACCTGCAGATGGCAATAATGAGTGAGATAATAAAAATTTGCAGATGAAACAAAATTATTCAAAGTTGTTAAAACCCAGGAGGATTGTGAACAATAGCAAGAGGAGCTTAAGAACATAAGAACATAAGATATGCCATACTGGGTCAGACCAAGGTCCATCAAGCCCAGTATCCTGTTTCCAACAGTGGCCAATCTAGGTCATATGTACCTAGCAGTTTCCCCAAAAGACACAGGTTCCACAATGCTTGTCTTGGGTCAAGCATTGATATCCTGGGTCCCTTCTTAATAATGGTTTATGGACCTTTCCTCCAGGGACTTATGCAAACCTTTTTTAAACCCAGCTACACTAACAGCCTTTACTCCTCCTTGATAAATAGGAAGACTGGATGCTCAAATGGCAGATGAAATTTAATGTTCACAAGTGCAAGCTTATGCACCTAGGAAAGAGCAACCCAAACTATGGTTATATGATGCAAGGTTCCACATAAGGAACCACCACCCAAGAAAAAGATTTAGGCGTTATCATGGATAACATGTTGAAACCCTCTGCCCAGTGTGCAGCGGTGGCCAAGAGAGCAAATAGAATGCTACAGTAGGTATCATAAGGAAAGGAATGGAGAATAAAACAAAGGATATTATAATGCCTCTGTATCGTTCCATGCTGTGACTGCACCTTGAATATTGTATGCAATTTTGGTCTCCGTATCTTTAAAAAGGATATAGCATTATTAGAAAAGGTACAGAGAAGAGCCACCAAAATGGTAAAGGGAATGGAAGGATACCCCTATGATGAGAGACTAAGGGGTATGTTTACTAAACTGCGGTAACGTTACATAACGCGCGTTATGTAATGTTAACGAGCGTTAAGTGGCGTTAACACGCGTTAATGTTACACCGCGCGCAGTAGCGCGCGCTAACGTTACCTAATGATCGTAAACGTGCGCGGCGCGGTAAAAACACCGCAGAAGGTGGAGAGAGGGCGGAGAGAAGGGGTCAATGGGTGGAGTGTGGGCGGGGAGAGGCTCCATGCACACTAACGCGCCGATCTGAAGAGCTGAATTCCAACGCGATTGAAAACCTGCCATTAAAGGGAAGAGAAACCATTTAAGTGTCAGCAATGTACAGCATAGACAGGGAAACCTACAAAACGTGATAAGTGTGATACATGTGCACAGAACAAAAGGGCACAGAAACAGCGAAAATGACCTCAACAAACTGGAAATAAAACATAACCTAGCTGGCCAATAGTGATATTAATGGGGAAACATCAACCCCCCCCCCCCGAGACAGCCCCGAAAAAGGATATTAATTGTGGCAGGGTCTATGCTCCGTCCCCATACAAGGTGAATGAGCCCACAGTGAAATAGCGCTGATCAGGGCTTTCCCCTGTTAGTGAACAGGTGTCCTATGGCGTGCACATGTCCCGCCACATCAGGGTGGGCATGTCAGAACGGGCAACCAGAGAGATGCCGGAAAAGGGGATACAGAGGGCCGCAGGCCGCACATGCGGTGGTGCAGCTGGGCCACAGTGCAGACTAGGGTGATGCCTCGGTGGCCCAAATGAATGCTGAAACAGCAGAGCAGCCAGACAGCAACATGGGCACGACTGTGTTTTCCACAGTGTCACAGGGAATAGTACTAGCAGGTCCCTCCAAGGGTACAGAACGTTGGCAGGCGGTGCTGGGGGGAAGGATGGACATCTATGCAGGCACCCCTATCCCAGAACCCGCACCATAGGCAGCCACCTACCCGCACACTGGATGGCCCGAGACTGCGCACCACCACCAGCACCAGCAGAAGGGCATGTCAGCATGGTGGTGGAGGGGGCAGTGGCTGCTGCCCACAGCAGACCATGGCCCAGCCCTGTTTAGGTGGGTGCTGTGCACTGCAACAGACAGGCTCTGTCTGACAAACAGTCATGATATCTCCAGGGAATGCACTACCTCTGTGGTAACATGGTGGTGCAGGGCACACAGCCAGTGTGTTCAGGAGCAGAAGGCCACAAGTTCAAGTCCCAGCTGTGGTTTCCACCAACCCAGTCCCCATATTTTACCCACTACTGAAATGTGGTGATACAGACAGAACCTTTAGTGCAGATAACGTAAACATGCCCAAAATGCCTACATTTTACCCTACAGAGCAGAGACACCATAAACATGCACATTACCTAGAGCAGAGTCTCCCAAATAGGGCGCCCGATACAGGCGCACTATAGTGCGCCGGATACAGACGCCTTATAGGGCGCCCGGTACAGGCGCACTATAGTGTGCCGGATACAGACGCCTTATAGGGCGCCCGATACAGGCGCACTATAGGGGACATTATAGGGTGCCTTGGTGCACAGTGCACTTTATAATATGCCCTATGGCGTAATATAATATAATATATACTATTATCATATGCCTTATGTGGCACCTTCGGTTACGCCACTGTGAGGGTGTGTATGTAGGCAGCACTAATGCACATAACCGTAAAATGCCTCAGCAATCACTAATTAAATGTAAAGGGTGCTGCTTCAGCCAGCCTTATGCATTGGGCACACTGGGTTATCGAACCCATGACCCCTGTACTATCAGTCAGTGTAGTACCCATTGTGCTACAGCTTTTGTGTCTTGTTTTATGTCTGTGCGCCTTCTTAAGCTTAGCGCGCGGTACCGTGCCCTGTAGCGCTCGTTGCTGCGCGGCGCCTTGTAACGCGCATTAGCCGTAACGATGTACCGCCCATGTCCTTATTTGGGGTTTCTTCCTCTAGCGCGGCTCCTAACGCGATTCACACTAACACAGTTTAGTAAACATACCCCTAAAAGGTTTAAGGCTCTTTAACCTGGAAAAGAGACAGCTGAGGGGAGATATGATAGAGGTCTATAAATCAATGAATATAGTGGAATGGGTAAACATAGATTGATTGTTTATGCCATCAAAATGAAGACTAGAGGACATAAACTGAAGCTACAGTGTAACCTATATAAAACTATTAAAATAGAATATTTCTTCGCTCGGCATGTAACAAAACTCTGGAATTTGTTACTAGAGGCTGTTGTAAAAGTTGTTAGTGTAGCTGGGTTTAAAAAATGTTGGGACAAGTTCCAGGAGGAAAGGTCCATAAACCATTCTTAAAGGGGACCCAGGAAAGCCACTAGTTGCCCCAATACAACCATTATGGAACCTGTGTTTTTGAGGAAACTGCTAGGTACTTGTGTATGTTCTTATGTTCTTAATTCTGGGCCCGCAAGGATCCCAGCATTGAATATCCGGGGTTAAGTTCAGCACCGACAGTTAGATGCTTTACTCGTGTCTAGCCATCAATGGAAATATTGGACCCATACTGACCATACCACAGAGGAAATATCAAAAGCAGCCAATATGCATGCACAACAGCATTCAAACTACATGCACCTAAAAACCTCAAGACCATCCTATTCATGGAGCACTTTGGACCCAACCCATGAACTCTTCCTGCCCCCCTCTCTCCAAAGCCTTCCCCCCTTTAGATCCCTCCCACCCACCCCAAGCCTATCCATTGCTCAGACATCTGCTATACATACAACTGGTTCCACTCTACTATAGTTTATATCATTTCAATCAAAGTGGTTTACATTGTAACTTAAACTTGGTAAATGTACATTAAACAAGGACATTGATAACTTGGATTTTTCTGAGCAATGGAGGGTTAAGTGACTTACCAAAGGCCATAAGGAGTGCTAGCAGGAAATGGACCATGGTCTTTTGATTCCCAAGCTAGTGCTCTAACCACTAGGCCACTCCTCCACTCATATATGTTTTGTTGCTGTACATAAGTTCTCATTGTTTCTTGCAAGAATTTTGTAGCCATCAGTAAATGTACAGTGCTTTGACCCGATACAAAGCGGTATAAAAGAACAGTTTAACAAATCAATAAACGAATAGATAAAATCTTGAAAGTAAAAAGCAAAAAAGGTACTGTCAGTGCTTGATGCTAGGCAAACGCATTACATCATACACTTATGCAACTTTAACAGTCTTCACAAAGGCAATTTCCAACAGCAGGTAGCCATACCTCTGACAATGTTCTCACCAGACTCATCTTACATCAAAAAGACACCAGCGCATGTGTGGTGACCAAGTTCCGACTGGCTTTTATCTCCAAGCTCTCTCTTGACGTCATCTCTACTCATGAGAGGAGGACAAAATGTTTAAAGGGGTCTCACTCATGCTAACTTCTCTGCCTGCAAAACTTTTAGGTTCTTCCAGAGACACGAACTAAGACAGAGCTGAACAAAACGGTCAACTCTCTAATAAAACATCAGATGCAGACAGTACCTTTTTTGCTTTTTCAGAGCTCACTGGGTTAAGCGATTTGCATGATAGCATCAAGCAATAATCCCCCGAAGAAACCGCGGAGGCAGTGAAACGCATTGGCGCTGTTCATTTGCGTTGGGATTTGATTAGAGTCCACACAGACCAGACAGATAAGCGTTCTGCTTTATTTTGAAAATATTTATGCAAGTTCAAATGTATTGACCGCTACAATAAGCCAGCTTTGAATTCACGTTTTATATCATAAAATATATTTGGGAAATTAGTTGGGTCATTGATGCAATTCAGGGGTTAGTCAGTCCTAGAGGCAGAGTTCCTCTTTGGCGTCTTCCCCGATTAAGTCTGAGACCCATTTCCCGAGAAGACAGAGGTACTTAAGTAATAGTTAGAGAGTGGAACAAATTGTTGTGATAGTGATTTCTATTGTTCCAACAAACCCATTGAATTTTGGTTCTTGTCCCAGGAGGCAATCACACCTTTTGCTCCTGCTTCCCTCTTCTCAGGTTCTTCTTGGCCATTGTGTAGGCAGGAGGGTCCTTGAGCCAGAGTGGGGAGCATGTCTGGTTACTTCTGATGCTCCAAGCATATTTGAGACTCGATCAGGGTTATTTTAGAGATAAGGAGATTAGCATTCATTATCGTAACTGGAGTAAGACAAGTTTTGAAAGTTTGCACCAAACCTGGGAGACACTGAATGCAACAACAGACAGAGACTAGGAGAGCAACACCTATGATTGAATAGAACACAAGTTGTTGTAGCCAACCCTAGTTTCTAAATCACTCAGCAATATTTTCTAAGCCAGTTTTATCCCTAATAATATCTTGGAGGGGTCTCTGTAAATCTTGTCTGATATTAATATGATAGGTTCTTCCGATTAGACTGCGCAGCCCCCCTGGGCAGCAAGGAGATAATCAAGGGCCCATCGATTCTATAGTGCAAGGTTTTTCTACTGACCCAATTCTTCCTTAACATTTTCAAAAGCACCTGCAGTTTCATTCAGGAAAGCAGATAAAATAGAAGCAAGAGTACATGTGTCTTTATGATTCATCATAACACCTACACTAAAGAAAACACAGTATAATTCCTCTCCCCACTGAGTCCCCATCATACTGGGTCACTATGTTATCTAAGGCTTTATTATGGCCTTCTTTAGGAGATGGAGATCTCTGGTTCCTTAACCATCCCTCAGGGAGTTTAGGGGTGATTTGCACTCCAGGGACCACAAAGCTAATGAAACAAGTACCGTTTCCTCCCTCTGAGAATTCTGAGAAGGCCCTGAATCCACATATCCAGTAAGTTCCTGGAGGGGGTTCCCAGGAAGCTAGTCTACCTGTAAGTACAGGGGTAAGGAAGCAAGAAGTTAAATCTGGAGAGGTGAGTATAGAGAGGTCACGTGGCAGGAGAGCATCACCCTGGTGTGGCAGGAAGTGATCCTGTAACTAGGACCTGTCCTCCAGGTGATGTAAAACCCTCTCGCACCGAGGACGTTTCTCCAGGGCCATGTGCCCATGAGGGGAGGGTTAGGACAGCCATTATAGTTGGTGATTCGAACATTAGGCATGTAGATAGCTGGGTGGCTGGTGGACGTGAGGATCGCCTGGTAACATGCCTGCCTGGTGCGAAGGTAGCGGACCTCACGCGCCACCTAGATAAGGTCTTAGATAGTGCTGGGGAGGAGTCTGCTGTCTTGGTACATGTCGGTACCAATGACATAGGAAAATGTGGTAGGGAGGTTCTGGAGGCTAAATTTAGGCTTTAAGGTAGGAAGTTGAAATCCAGAACTTCCAGGGTAGCATTCTCCAAAATGCTTCCTGTTCCACGCGCAGGACCCAAAAGGCAGACAGAGCTCCGGAGTCTCAATGCGTGGATGAGACAATGGTGCAGAGATGAGGGTTTTGGATTTGTTAGGAACTGGGGAACATTCTGGGGAAAGGAGGGGCTCTTCCGAAGGGATGGGCTTCACCTTAACTGGGACGTAACTAGGCTGCTGGCATTAACCTTTAAAAAGGAGATAGAGCAGCTTTTAAACTAGATAATAGGGGAAAGCCGACAGTCGCCCAAGAGCGGATGGTTTGGAAGAATGTATCTTTGAAGGATACTACCAAAAGCAGAGAGGTTCCACAAAAGAGTAAAGAAGCCCAAATGCCCTCAAGTATGGAGCAGACAGAGCTTAAAGATCCCAAATTACCCATGTCTAACAATAGTCAAATTAATATGAATAAAATACAATCTTTAAAATGCTTGTATGCAAATGCTAGAAGTCTAAAAAATAACATGGGAGAGTTAGAATATATAGCACTAAATGAAAGGTTAGATATAACTGGAATATCAGAGACAAGGTGGAAGGAGGACAACCAGTGGGACACAGTGATACCTGGGTACAAACTATATCGTAATGATAGAGCTGATCAAATTGGTGGAGGGGTTGCTCTCTATGTTAGAGAGGGCATTGAGTCAGAAAGGATTAAAGTTTTGCAGGAAACAAAATCTGCTGTAGAATCTATATGGATTGAAATTCCATGTAAAAGGCTCCTGCCAGTCTCCTACCCGCTGAGCAGAAAATCCTGCAGACATTCTCTAGCCCTTCCCCACAGCACCAGCTTCAGCCCTGGATCTCTTCTTCGATGGCAATTTTTAGTCTTGCTAGATCCATCCAGGTACTCAGCTTCTTTCCGGTCATGCCTGAACTCAGCACAGTACAGTACAACCAGCCCAGCCCCTTCCAGAAGGAAGTGATTTATTTTATTTTATTTATTTAAAAGGATTTATATACCGCTTTATCCTGAAATCAAAGCAGATTACACAGCAAAGAAATCAATAACACAGCAAACAAATCAAGTGGCTGGGTGCATGGGTGTGAGCATGCAGTGAAAAATCAAGGCGTGAGTGGTGTGAGGAGGTTGATTGTGTGGTGAGCTGTATACAGTATAGAACTATATACATGAACTATTTACATATTTACATTTACGTTTACAATTGCATTTACATTTTTTTAAACATTTTGTTTGGACAGTTCCTTTGATGCTATAGTAGTGTTCCGTGAAGAGCGTAGTTTTTAGCATCTTTCAGACGTCTTTGAGTTCTTTTGTTGATCTGATGTTGTTGGGAAGTGAGTTCCAGAGCATGAGAGCAGCCAGGGATAGTGCTCTTCTTGAAGTGTCTTTTCTTGTTTTAGTAAAAGCACTGGGTATGATAATAGTGTCTGATGTGTCTCGCCTTATTTCAAAAGAGACAAATCTTTTTGTGGGGTGGTTAGGCTTGATTGGTGGTCTTCATTGAATTGTTCAATGAATAGGGTGGTTTTAAGTAGCTTCTGGAATTCTTTTATTTCTGTTGTTGATTTTAGATTATCTGGGAGGACATTCCAGCTTGTGGAGGCAGCTAGAGAGAATGCTCGCGTGGATGTTGATTTGTTTGTTCTTGTGAATATAGTAGGTGTTGGTATATTGTTCTTGGTGCTGTTTCTGTCTGGTCTTTTGCTTGTTTTGGTTCCAATGAGTTCTTGTAGTATTCCTGCTGAGATGTTGTTTTTAATTTTAAAGATGATGAGTGCTGATTTATATTTTGTGCATGAAGAGATTGGTAGCCAGTGCAGATCTTGTAGTATCGGAGTTATATGGTCTTGTATTGAGGTGCTTGTAATAATGCGGGCAGCAGTGTTCTGGACTAATTGTAGGGGACGGGTGGTTTGTTTAGGCAGACCTTGGAATAGTATATTACAGTAGTCCAGCAGAGGTGTAATGATTGCTTGGCATACTGTACGGAAATGTTCTTTATTGGGGAGGTATTTTAGTCTCCGGAGTGTTGCGAGTTTGAAGAAGGCCATTCTAGATAACTTGTTGATATGTGGTTGTAGGGTGAGTTGCTTGTCTAGAATCACTCCTAGGTATCTGACTTCATCTTTTATTGTAATCGGTGTATTGGATATGTTGATAGCAGTTGGAGGAATGAATTTGGAGTCTCTGGTGATGATAATTACTTCAGTTTTTTTATGTTGATGTTTAGGTTGTTGTTGACTAGCCAGGTTGTTATTTCTTGAATGCAGGTTGATATAGTGGTATAGTCTAGAGAGTCTAGTTGGATAGGGGTATATGCCATTATGTCGTCAGCATATATGGCGTACTGTATCTTGTGTTTGTTAAATATTTTGCATAATGGCTGAATACAGATGTTGAAGAGAAGAGCTGATAGTGCTGAGCCTTGGGGGACTCCTTGTGTAGTCTTGAAGGGTTCTGAGGTGAGGTTCCCGGATTTTACTTTCTGCTGTCTATCTTTAAGGTATGATTGGAACTATTTTATTGTGGTATCTTGTAGTCCAATTTCCATTAGGCGCTTTAATAGGATGTGATGGGAAACTGTGTCGAATGCTGATGATATCTCAATAAATATTAATAGGAAGCCCTGCCTTATATTGTCTATTCCTTTGATTATGTTATTGAATAGGTGTATTAGTAGTGTCTCAACACCAATGAGTGGAGGAGTGGCCTAGTGGTTGGGGCAAGGTACTTCAGGCCAAAAGGTCAGGGGTTCAAATCTCACTAGAGGACAGCAACCTTGGGCTGGAAGGACTGGTGTTTCTAGTCCTACAGGTGCTCCTTGTGGTCTTGGGCAAGCCACTTAACCCTCTATAGCTCATGTTCCCTATAAAATAGTTATCTTGAAGTTATAAAGCCCTGTTCAATGTAAACCACACTGATGCAGAATAGCACAGTATATAAGAGAATGTAAATTATGGATGGAATCCATGCTGGTGGGGATCTAGTGGGGCAAATTCATCAACATGATCTTGGAGCTGTCTCTATACAATTTTTTTCAGTTATTTTAGCTAGGAATGGGAGGCTGGTATTGGGCGGTATATTGAAAGGTCGATACTGTTGGATGAGGTAGATTTAGGAATGGAGTGGATAGTAGATTGCTGTGATGTCAGAGGAGGATCCTGGAATTGTGGGAAATTAAGTCCAATATTGTCTTTTAATCTCCCTCCTAGAACTAGCTAACTTGGCCAGAGAAAATCAGACTTGTCACAAAGGAATAAGCAAAAAAAAGCTCTGACATGGTGTCCTACCTACATAAGAGTTTAGCACACAAGAAAACTGTGTGTAAATAAATGCATTGATATTAGCTTGCTGTTCATTTACATCCAGTGACGATGAAGGTATTAGCTATTACCAAATGTGATTTTCTAATATTGGGAGTTTAGCTCGTGGTCTGAGGAGGAATGAAAAACTAGCTCATTTTTATGTGGCTAGTTTGGGGAAGGTTTTATGACAATTTCTTTGCTTGCACTAGCTCCAACTTTTATTGTTTTCTTGTTTTTCTGCCTCTAGTGGCTGAGGGCTAGAAGAAGGGCTGAAGAAAAATAAGAAAGACAAATTGGAGACAAAAGAGGACATGACAGTGACATAGGAGAAAGGAGGGCTGGGCAGCCGGGCTTGAGACATTCTCAGAAGATCCCACAGGCAGTGCATATTTCAGCCAAGGACAACACTGCTGGGCCTAGTGGAGATGGATGTAGTGCTGCTGGAAGTAGGCACACAATTGATTTGTGTGCAATTGTGACGAATATTAAAAACTCGACTTCTTCAAGCCATGGTATTTTCAATAACATCATATGGATGTGAAAGCTGGACAGTGAAAAAGATAGACAGGAAGAAAATTGATGCCTTTGAATTATGGAGATCGAGGGGCAGCATGTTTCATCGGAGGGAATGAGCGGGAGCTCCTCCTCACCTCCTGCACCTGCCAATCAGCAGCCCTCTCCAACGGGCCAAATATAGCCGCTCCTGAGGTGCGAGATGAGATCGAGGGGCAGCATGTTTCATCGGAGGGAGTGAGCGGGAGCTCCTCCTCACCTCCTACACCTGCCAATCAGCAGCCCTCTCCAACGGGCCAAATACCGCCGCTCCTGAGGCGCGAGATGAGATCGAGGGGCAGCATGTTTCATCGGCGGGAGTGAGCGGGAGCTCCTCCTCACCTCCTGCACCTGCCAATCAGCAGCCCTCTCCAACGGGCCAAATACCGCCGCTCCTGAGGCACGCCCGCGCCTTGCGGGCCCGCTCCTGAGGGCCTCACCAGAGGGCCCTTTGGCGTGGCCCTTAGGCGTGGAACCGTGGCGTGTGAGTAAAATCTATCTCATGACATATGCTGTTATATCATGGCTGTAATCTGCTGTTCTCCTTCCTCCTTCTCTCTTCTGTTCTTTTGTCTATCACTGTCTCTCACTCTGTCCTATCTCATATATGGCGTTCTTTTCGTATTTTCCTAAAAATCAATTGTATTGTAAACCGCTCTGATGCTTCGGCCTGAGCGGTATATCAAGAAATTAAACATAAACATAAACATGGTGCTGGCGGCAAATACTGTGTATACCATGGACTGCCCAAAGAACAAACCAGTCGGTACTAGAGGAGATCAAACCTAAGCTTTCTTTAGAAGCTCAGATGACAAGACTTCAACTTTCATACTTTGGACACATCATACGAAGAGAGAAATCATTAGAGAAAGACATCATGATAGAAGGTCAGCGCAAAAGAGGAAGGCCAGCAATGAGATGGATCGATACAATAACAGCAGCTACTGGTACCAGTCTGTCAACAATGAGTCGCCTGACTGAAGACCGAACACAATTTAGGATAGCTATCCAGAGGGTCGCCATGAGTCGACTCCGACTCGACGGCACTTAACAACAACAACAACAACAACAGGTTTTTTTTATTAAAACAGGGGTTTAGGGCCCTGTACATGCCTAGCTGGGAAGTACAGAGTAAAGAATGAGACTGTGGCCTTAACCTTGTCAGCTCACCAGGAACCTGGAAGGACTGTGAAGGTCAATGCTGCACTGCAGTAGCAGTAAGGAAAAGGAGCCGGAGGCAGCAGATGCTTATGTCCAGGATATCAGACCATGAGCAGGAAGACTCACAGCTGGGGCCGGAGAGGTGAGTCGTCAGGACCATAGAGTATTGAGCAGCTGTGGCCTAGGACAGTATGAGTGGAACAGAGATATTTGGGGCTTTGAACAAACTCCTGTTGCTCTAAGAATGGAAATGGGGACAATGGTAGTCATAAAGGGCATCAGGCCACCATGGGAGACTTGAGGGTGCCAGAACCAAGAGCAAGAGCCTTGGGTAAACCCTGTTGTGTGGCTTTGGGCATAGAGGAGCAGCAGTGATGTCAAGAGATCTCGTGTGGGGTGATGGAAGACAGAGGGAATTGTGCACAAAGCAAAAAGTCCCTGGGGAAATTGGAAAGACAATGCAGCAGGAAAAGGAGTCCCTCTGTCAGACCTCCATGCAGCAGATGATCAGATGTCTCGAGTCAGGGACAAAAGTGACAGCTATACTAAGCAGTTGGATGCTCTGGACAGAAGAGAGATGTATTAAAGGAGCTGCTAGATTTTAAAGAGTTTCCTAAAAAAATGTAAGGAAAAAATGATTTAAAAGTGAATTTTAACAGCAGCCAACAATGAAGTTCTTTCACAGGTGTCAACCCTCATGATAGTTCTGTCTTTTGAGGAGTAACTTGTTTGACAAGTAAGGCGAATGATTGATGTAAAAATTAATATGGAGCAGCTGCAGGAAAGAATTTTGCTCCAGTCTGAATGAAAGTGAATTTGAAAGAAAGTGACAAAGATTAGCAGGAAGTTAGATGTTTAATGCATATTTGTTTAGGGAGGATCACTGCAAAAATGCTAATAGGGGAATACAGAAGAAATCTGTTAAGTAACAGCACTTCCCTACACGTGATTCCCTTCCTCTACCTTCATTCCTTGGAGCCCTGATTATTCCATTACTTGAGAAGAAGCTTATTCAAATCCAGGCTAAAATCCCACATATTCAAGGCTGTTTTTGGATTCTGTTTAATACTCTTAAGTGTTTTTTATCATTTCCCTTAAAGAAAAGCCTCATCCCCTGTTTGTTCTGTTGGTCTCTCTTGAATAGATTGTAAGCTCTGTGGAGCAGGGACTGTCTCTTACATGTCTGTGTACAGCACTTTGTACGCCTCATAGCACAATGCAAATGATGAGCAGTAGCAGTAATGCAAGAAGAGAAGGATATAAGGGGATCATTTCTGCAAAGGGACAGGCTTCTAATATAAAAATCTAAACTGGGTGACTGTGAAGGAAAAAGACAACAGTAGTGTCAGTGGTAATTGGCGCCTTGGGTACATTCCCCAAAGACCAAAACCACCACGTAAACACATTAGGTGTCAATAAAATTTCCAGCCATCAGCTACAAATAGTAGTACAGCCCATCTCCTATGACAGTTTGACCTCTAAGTATCTCAAACCATTAGGAAAGATCTGATACTCAGAGATCCAAATCCAGTCACTAATATCTAGTAGACTGTGCATAGTAATAGTAAAATACTAATAATAATAATAATGAACAGTTAAAAACCTACAATTCAAAATATACTATGAATAGATTCAGAGTCTACCTTCCTCACTTCTCCCTCCATTCTGTCTTCTATCCTAGCATCTGCTCTTGAGCTTCATCTCCCCCTCCCCCTCCTTCAACCAGCCCCTCTCTCCTTAAGGCAACCCCACCCTCGCTTCCGCCATACTGCCTCCTCTTTACCCCGCTCTCTACTACTCCTTCTTCATCTCTCATCAGGTAATATCAACCCCAACCCTGGCCCCCCTCAATTTCTTTCTCACTCTAAGAAGTGTCCCTTATGTAACTTATCTAATCTTATCCATATCCCCCTCCTTTCCCCTTCCACTCTCCCTTCCTCATGCGCCACTCACTCATCCAGAGATAACAACCCCAACCCAGGCCCCTTTAGAATTCTGTCTCACTCTAAGAAGGGATCCTCAAGTAACCTGTCCAATATCATCAATATCCCGCTTGATTCCCCTTCCACTCCCCCTCCGTGCCTCATGGAAGGCTCACTCATCCAGAGATACCCACCCTTACCCTGGCTCCTCTAGATCTCTGTCTTACTCTTACCCTGGCAAGAGATCCTCACATAACCACCCCCTTAGACCTCTGTCTTACTCTGAAAAGAAATCCTCACATAACCTGTCCAACCTCATCCATATCCCTCTCCTTTCCCCCTCCACTCTCCCATTCTCATGTACCTTATGGTACGCACAATCAGTCTCTCATAAACTTGCTTTTACTCATGATCTCTTTATCTCTAATGCTCTACATCTTCTCGCCCTAACTGAGACCTGGCTCCTCACAGATGATACCGCATCTACTGCTGCTCTCTGTCACGGGGGCTACCAGTTCTCCCATACACCTCGTTCCACAGGCCGCGGTGGTGGTGTGGGGCTTCTACTTTCTCCATCTTGCCAATTCCAACCCCTCCTGCTGCCTCAATCTCACTCCTTTCTCTCTTTTGAAGTCCACTCCATTCGCCTCTTCTCACCACTTGCCCTCCGAGTAGCTGTTATCTATCGCCCACCCGACAAATCCGCATCCACCTTCCTTAACGACTTCGACTTCTAGCTTTCCGTCTTTCTGGATCCCTCTTCCCCCACTCTTATTCTTGTCGATTTTAACATTCATGTCGATAACCCCTCCGATCCCCATGCTTTAAACCTCCTCGCCCTCACCTCCTCGTTTGACCTCTAACTTTGTTCTACTGCCCCCACCAGCCAGCATGGCCACTGCCTTGACCTGATACTCTTCTCTAATTCCTCTCCCTCAAACTTCCGTAACTCACTCCTTCCATCATCTGACCATCAACTTTTAAGCTTTAATCTTCAGCTTCCGCTGTCCCAACCTCATCCTGTCTCCTCCGACATATTTAGAAACCTTCATAATATTGATCCCTTGACTCTTGCCTCCACCATTTCTCCATCTCTTTCCTCCATTATGTCCTCCAAATCTCTCGACGAGGCAATAACCTCCTATAATGCTGCACTTTCCTCGGCTCTGGACACTCTTGCCCCACCCACCCCACGTCCTATCAGACGTTCTGCACCCCAGCCCTGGCTTTCATCCACAACTCACTATTTACGCACCTGTGCCCGTTCTGCTGAACGTCCTTGGATCAAATCCCGCTCCCCGGAAGACCTTCTACACTTCAAATTCATGCTTGGCACCTTCCAGTCAGCCATTGCACTTGCCAAACAAGAATACTACATCCATCTGACTAACTCTCTTGCCTCTGATCCACGCCACCTCTTTAATACCCTCAGTTCTCTCCTTAAGGCGCCCCACCCCTGGTCCCGCCCTCCCTTTCTGCCCAAACCCTGGCCGACTCCTTTCATGACAAAATCCACACGATTACCCTCCAATTCCCCACCTCCTCATCTACCCCTCCCACAATTCTTCCCCCATCCATACTTCCTCTGCTACCCTTTCCTCCTTCCCTATGATCTCTGAAGATGAAACCACACTCCTTCTTTCATCCTCCAAACCCACCACCTATTCCTCTGATCCTATCCCCACCCACCTCCTGAACCCCATCTCCCCCACTGTTGTCCCTGCCATCTCTCTTATTCTCAACCTTTCACTCTCCACTGCAACTGTCCCCGTAAACTTCAAACATGCCGTGGTCACATCTCTCCTTAAGAAACCCTGTGATAAGGAAGCTTATCATAGCTCAGGAAGGAGCTATAGAAAAGGTGAAGTGACTCTGAACAAGCAACCTGTCAGTTCTGGTAGAAATAAAAAAACAGAATATTTCCATAAAAGACTACCAGTCCCAGAATGCACCAGGTTTCCAACAGCCATTAGAGGAGCTGAAGTGGGGAAACGTGTGTTCAATCAGGAGGGCTATGAGGTAATCCCCAAGCACTCATCTCAAAGGGCAGGGCCTGATTCAGCACAGCTGTGCTGTGCTAGGGTGGAGCACTCATCTAAGCAGAATAAAGGTAGAGTTTATTCTACAGAGAATCAGCTTCTTCAGCTTGGACATCTTCATCATCTGGAGGATCATCAGAAGCAGAAGCCAGAGCGGACGGACAGAGAGAGCAAGAAACCCTTTGAAAGAAAGAAGAGAAAATCATTTGGGAGGTCTAAAGGAGTCCATAGCAGTACGTATACTGGAAGGCATTCCAGAGGCAAGCATACACCATTGGACTGGGGGAAGCCAGAGGAGTGGTGCTGCAGAGCTAGGAATTTCCAGACGGTACCTGTGAGGGAGACGGCTGCACTTGGAAGGGACCCTAGGACCCGTGCCAGAAGGTATGTGAAGAGAGATCCAGTGTCCAGGGATCTGGATTGGAAGGCTGGACATAAGAACTGGACTACATACTGGCCAGGCTATTTAGAGAGGAACTCTAGCAGCAATGGAAGCTCAGGTATGAACACTGATCCATACCATAAGAACATAAGAACATAAGAAATGCCATACTGGGTCAGACCGAGGTCCATCAAGCCCAGTATCCTGTTTCCAACAGTGGCCAATCTAGGTCATACGTACCTAGCAGTTTCCCCAAAAGACACAGGTTCTGCAGTGCTTGTACTAGGCCAAGCATTGATATCCTGGGTCCCTTTTTAATAGTGGTTTATGGACCTTTCCTCCAGGAACTTGTCCAAACCTTTTTTAAACCCAGCTATACTAACAGCCCTTACTACATCCTCCGGTAACAGATTCCAGAGTTTGATTACACGTTGAGAGAAGAAATATTTTCTCCTATTTGTCTTAAATAGTTTACCCTGTAGCTTCATTACATGCCCCCTAGTCCTTCTATATTCTGATAGCGTAAACAATTTATCCACGTTTATCCGTTCCACTCCATTCATTAATTTATACACCTCTATCATATCTCCCCTCAGCCGCCTCTTTTCTAGGTTAAAGAGCCCTAACCTTTTTAGCCTCTCTTCATAGGAGTAGCCTTCCATCCCCTTCACCAATTTGGTGGCTCTTCTCTGTACTTTTTCTAATAACTCTATGTCCTTTTTAAGATACGGTGACCAGAATTGCACACAATATTCAAGGTGCGGTCGTACCATGGAGCGATACAGAGGCATTATAATATCCTTTGTTTTATTCTCCATCCCTTTCCTTATGATACCTAGCATATACCCTTGAAAGACAGCCCTTTCCTTATGATACCTAGCTATACCCTTGAAAGACAGCAGGGAAACAAGTATTCTCCTGAGAGTGCTCCATTGAGAAATTCCTCTGTGCCAATTCATGATATTGAACCCATGATTGTGGAAGAAGGAGGAGAGGTTGTAGATGCAGGCTGTGAATACATGGATTGCTCTCTGTCTAAACTCCTCTGGTAATTTGCTGTTATAAAATACAACAACCATCACAAAGAAATACAAACTTGTTCTTTAATCTACTCAGAAAAGCTCCTGTGTAGGATTTGAGCCACGCAGTAGAAAGTAAGCCAGCTAAGGGGTTTCAGCTGGGTAACTGCTAGCAATTGAGCCTTACCTAATTGCCTGTGAGCTCTGAGGGAACACTTCTGAGTCTGTGTGTGAAGATATAAGAAGTTAACCTGAACAGTTTTTCCCTACTTTGTGGGTTTTGTTAGTTGATTGAAGCACTGCTAAGAAAATATTAGCTAGAGCCTACAGAAAACACCTTTTTGTTACCAACCAGGTCTTTATTCTTTTGCTTTGATTGCCTGACAAGTTCAACTGTTGTTTTCCTGATTTTGTTTTTCTAAGTTTAACACTGAAAGCAAGTATCCTGTTTTATGTGCTACCAAGCATATCTGTGTTGGGAGAAATAACCCCATAAATAAATATTTTATTGGCTTTACACTCAAGCAAGCACAACTAATTTTATTGTGAACGGCTGTGTCTGGTATGAATGGACTGCATTTCCCACAATCCCTTGCAAGACATATTAATATCTGCCTTTGCTAAGACTGTGGACATTCTCACCCGGGCTCCCGTCTGACAACCCTCACTCGATCCCACCTGTCCTTCTAACTATCGACCCATCTCCCTCCTTCCCTTCATATCTAAACTACGAGAACGTGCAGTCCACCGCCGCTGCCTCAATTTCCTCACATCTCAGGCCCTCCTGGACCCTCTACAATCCGGCTTCACTCCACTGAAACGGCTCTTACAAAAGTCTCCAGCGATTTGTTCCAGGCTAAATCTAAGGGCCTCTACTCAGTCCTCATTCTTCTCAACCTCTCTGCCACCTTTGACACTGTTGACTACAAACTTCTCCTCGACACCCTTTCCTCGCTTGGTTTCAAGGGCTCTGTACTATCCTGGTTCTCCTCCTACCTCTCCCATTGCTCCTTTAGTGTATGCGCTGGTGGCTCCTCCTCCTCTCCCACCCTGCTCCATGTTGGTGTACCCCAGAGATCTGTCCTGGGTCCGCTCCTTTTCTCTCTCTATACCCAATCCCTTGGTGCGCTTATCTCATTCCATGGCTTTCAGTACCATCTGTATGCTGATGACTCCCAAATCTACCTCTCTACCCCCAATATCCCTCCAGCAATCCAGACCAAGATTTCTGCCTGTCTTATCGACATCGCTGCCTGGATGTCTCACCGCTGCTTGAAACTGAACATGGCCAAGACTGAACTCCTTATCTTTCCCCCCAACTCTTCCCCTCCTCTCCCTCCCCTTTCAGTCTCCGTGGATGGCTCTATGATTCTTCCTGTTTCCTCGGCCCGCAATCTGGGAGTTATCTTTGACTCCTCTCTCTCCTTCTCCACACATATCCAGCTCGTAGCTAAGACCTGCTGCTTCTTTCTCTACAACATTAGCAAAATCCGTCCCTTCCTTTCTGAACACACTGCTAAAACGCTTGTCCACTCCTTAATCTCCTCTTGCCTCGACTACTGCAACCTACTCCTTGCTGGTCTCCCTGTGAGCCATCTCTTCCCCCTTCAATCTATTCCAAATTACGCTGCTCTACTAATCTTCCGCCAGCCTTGCCATGCCCACATTACTCCTCTTCTCAAATCGCTTCACTGGCTCCCTATCCAATTCTGCATCCAATTCAAACTTCTCCTCCTGACCTATAAATGCACTCACTCTATGGTCCCTCAATACTTGGCATCTCTTATCTCTCCCTACATCCCCTCTTGGGAACTTCGTTCTTCTAACAAATTACTTCTATCTAGGCCCTTTACTCGTACCGCTGACTCCCGACTTTGCTCCTTCCACCTTGCTGCACCCTACGCCTCGAACAACCTACCTGTGTCTATACGCCAGGTACCCTCCCTGGCCCTCTTCAACTCCTGGTTGAAAACCCACCTCTTCACTGTCGCTTTCAGATCCTGACTTTTAGCCTTTGTGTTGACCTGACTCCCGTCCTTTGTCATGACAAAATTGTAAATGCCTTATTTTGTTTTGCCCCGAATTGTAAATGCCATATCCTGTTTTCCCCCCGAACTATTACTCTGTGTTGTCTTAACTAGATTGTGAGCTCTGATGAGCAGGGACTGACTTTATATGTTTTCTGTACAGCGCTGCGTGCGTACTGCTACATAAGTGCTAAATAATAGTAGTAGTAGTAGTAGGTTAAAGTAAAATCAAGTAGAAATTTGGTAATGGTTCATACTTGTTCTGGGTCAGTTCATATTTCTTGCCTGGTGGCAGGATACAATATATTTTGTTGCTATGTCGCCTCTTTATCGCCAAGATTATAGAGAGTATTTCATGCTCATTCTTTGATTTTCTCTCATTCTGGGAAAGATGGATCTCTGTCTCTCTCTCTCCTCCCTTCCATTTTCTACTTTCTTTCTTCTCTCCCCTTCTTCCTTTTCGCCACAGTAGGATTTAGCTTTTATTTAAAATAGAGGACTGCATTTTTCACCATTCGCAGTCTCTCTTTAGCTAAAGAGCACAATAAAACTACATTTCCCAGCATCCATGCCTTCAGCTGTAGGACAGCCTTTGTGACATCACCTCCTCCTGGAAGGGGCGGTGCTTACTGTACTGTTCAGTCAGTACTGATATCCTGCAATACCAGAGAGAAGTTGAGAGCAAGCTGTGATCCTGCAAAGCTGCAGCCTAGGGGGCCCTGCAGAGAGTCAGGACTGGTGCTGTGGGAAGGGCAGGAGAATGGCTGCAGGGCTTTCTGCTCAGCAGGTAGGAGACTGGCAGGAGGTGGGTAGCAGGAGACAGTGCCAGGCAATGCCACACACCCTCTGATACACACACGCTGCATAGAGAAAACAGAAGAAATGTGCCAGATGCTGCTCAATCCAGAAAAGCCCCTGAGGCTTTTCCTTGTTCCTCTCCTCTCCTTTAACCTTTCCCAGCATTCGCAGCTTCACAGAAACAGCCGCCAGCGTGAAGGAAAAGGCTCTTCACGCTGGCGGCTGTACAGAGGGAACCGGGGCCTCGCGCGGGCTTCCCCGGCTCCCTCTGAAGCCCCTCAGACAGCCGCGATGCTGTCCGGGGGGGGGGGGGGGGGGGCCCGGCCTGCACGGGGGCCCGGGGCCCAGGAATGAACGGGGGCCCGGGCGGGGGGGGCCCAAGACTGCACAGGGGGGGGCCAAAGACTGCACGGGGGGGGGGGCCCACAATTTTTCTTGGCGTAGGGCCTCACTCTAGCTAAATCCGGCCCTGGTCCTACTGCATATTTACACAGGCTCCTGCTTTCTCATCTAGGTCTTATTACACGCACACATTCCAACGCACGTACACCTATGTCATAAGGGAGATTATGTGCTCACTTTCCTTTATGACATTAGTGCATTCTCAGCATCTACCCCCTGTGGCCACACAGTACCACCATTAATGCTTCCCATAAATGTTTCCTTTAAATTTGACACAGGGTGAATTTTGAAACTGTCAGATGTACCAGAAAATGTCAGTTGAATTTCTGAATCCTGTGCTAAATCTGGATTTAACTAGTGTGGGAAGGGAACATTTACTTTGGCTTGTGCAGTTGGACTTGAAAGCTCAGGTCCTGGTTTTATTACACGCTGATTTATCCAGGCAGTGACATTTGATATTCTATTTGTCCTGTATTTGAGGCGTTTTTATAGTTATAGTATATTAGCAAACCTGGGAGCCGAAGGGGGAAATGGATTCTAGGACCACACAGGTGAACACATGTCTAAAACATCCACTAAGCTGCATGGGTCCTGCACCCACATTCCTGATGGTGGAGATGGTGCATCAGTATCACATTTTCAGTCACAAGGGACAGGCAGTTCCACAGAAGTCCCACAGATCCTGCCTGTGGCTGCCCCCTGCAATGGAAAATGTAACACTGAAGCACCATCCTTTCCAGCTGAAATTTAAGGCATTCTGAGCACCTTCTCTTGCTCCTGAGTGTTTCTGGTTTGTGTTTCAGCTGCGGGTGACATTTGAGGACATCGCTGTCTCTTTCTCCCAAGAGGAGTGGAGGTATTTGCATGAAGGACAGAAAGAGTTGTATAGGGAGGTGATGAAGGAGAATTATGAGACCCTGATTTCCCTAGGTAAGGACTGAATCTGTATTTCTAGCAGACACAAGAATAGGAGGTGTTTTTGTGTACATCCTCCACTCTAGGAACTTGCAGATATGACCAGGATTCTGTCTCAGTCCTACCGATTGTCTTAAGATGGCAGGATGAGATCCAGGTCTGAGGGATCATAAGGCCATCCTATATGTCCTACGAGTTTCCTCCTTCCAGTTTTAGCTCAAGGGAACTTACAGCATTTTTATAATTGAGACACATTCTGTCCCTACCCCAGTGAGCTTACAATCTAAGTGGGCACTTGAGGTGAGGGAAGATAGGGGAGGGTAATTTTCCAAGCTAGTTCCTTGGATTAAGCAGTGCTTCTGCTGTGGAAATGGGTTTTATGTACTGTGATTGTGCCCCCTTTGTAGAGTAAAGTTACATCTGTAGGGTTTGTATGTACCTAAATTAAGTTGTTGTTTGAGGAGGGATTTCTGAGGGAGGAGTTTGCACTTAAGTGATACTTTTGAAAAACAAAGCATACATTTCTCACTAATGTCAGTGTCACCTTACGCCGCTTCCTACGTTCGGTTACTCTCCTGTTGGTCCTGGGTCCACTTCACAGCGGCAGTAGGGTTTGTAGCACAACAAGACAACCAAACTGGTGTGGCTTGGAAAAAGGTTTTTATATAGAAATAGGCTTATTACATAGGTACAGAAAAGAAGTATAAGGTTGTTACAGAGCTACTTCAGTGTATACGAATGACAATGTGTGTGGGTGCAAGTGTGTGTGAGAGAGAGGGGGGGAATAAGTGTGTGTCAGAGCCTCATGTCTGATGAATAGGGAGAGAGAAGAGAGAACAAGGGGGGGGGGGGGTAAAGAGAAGTGGGTGTCAGAGCCTCATGTCCGATGAATAGGAAGAGAGAAGAGAGAACAAGGGGGGGGGGGGGTAAAGAGAAGTGGGTGTCGGAGCCTCATGTCCAATGAATAGGAAAAGAGAAGGTATTTTTGTCCTTCTCCTAGGACAAGCAGGATTCATTCACCACACCTGGTGACGTCCCCCGACGGCGCCGTATACGGAAGTGCTCTCTAGAGCTCAGAACCTTTCTGAGCATGAGCCAGAGGCCCAACCCATGAGCCCGCCCCTAGCCAGCCAGTCTTTTTTTCTTCCGCCGTGCCTAACACATGCGGATCCTGCTCTCTCTAGCCAGAGGAGATAATTTAAGACATATACTCACAAGAAGATGCCATCTACCAAACCCGGTTTCAAGAAATGCAGCTGCTGCTCGAGGAAGATGAGCAGCTCGGACGCACATGATCACTGCGTTAGATGCTCGGGTGCCAGTCATCAGGTCCAGGACTGCCAGCACTATTCCCGGATGTCCCCCAGAGCTCTGAAGTCCAGAAGCCACGCTTTTAAAGACTTCCTTGCCACACAGAGCTCTAAGGTTCCAAGGCTCGCCTCACCGACACGGGATGCGCCCCCCGAGGCCTCCATCCCCGGTCATTCAGCTACGGACCCCTCTGCTTGCAGTGGAGATCCAGCCAAGTCTAAGTCTCCCTCGACGAAGAAGACTGACTCCCGCAGCTCCAAAGGTACTAGGGGGGAAAAGCGCCATGCTTCTAGGTCCTCCTTGGACCCCCGCTGTTCTCTCGGCACCATTAGGAACCCCCGGGGAGTCCCACGCTGCCCCGCCCATGCAGCTTCAGGGGGCGTCCATCTTGCTGACGTCAGCACAGCGAGTCCCGCCCCCTCTTCATCCATTGGCCAGCGGCAGGGACTGCCTAGCTCCACCCAACTACTGCCCATTGGACTGCCTAGCTCCTCCCAACTACTGCCTATTGGACAGCAACACAGGATCTCCCCTGGACGTCCCAGGGCTTCCCCAGCTATTGGCGCCAACGCGGCACAGCGATCAACGGAGCAAACGGGGCAGCATCCATGATAGGAGCTGGCAACATGATCGGAGCGGGCAACGCGATCGCCGCAGCAATAAAAACGATAATCATCATTGGAGCAGGCACCAGAGCCAGGATCGCAGCAGGCACAGGAGATACTGCAGCCCCCGGAGTCCCGGCACCTCTGGAAATGAACTTTCTCTGAAGCGGAAACATCGCAGCCCCAGCTCGGTGTCCAGACCAGCCAAGAGACCCTCTGCTCCAGCACCTACTGCAGCACAGCACTCTGGGTCAACCTCCACCCCCACAGTGACACTGCCCAATCAAGCAGCCATACTACAGCTACTATCCAGCCTCACTGAGCTTTTGCGAGATGGCTCCAAAGGTACTGCTACCCAGCTCCTACCAGAAGGTTCCAGGGATTCTACCACATGCTCGGAAGGGCCACTAGACTCGAGCCTTCCCACTGCAAAACCTGATAACCCGGACTTCAACCAAACCTTCACCAGAACTGACACCTCTCGGATCCGAATCCCCTAAGGCCAAAGGGGCATTGGCACAGAGCTTGGAGTCCCCGTCCATAGGGGCATCCTCAAGCACCGAACCAGCATCCATCCCACCTCCTGAGGACCTTACATACCCCAAGTTTCTGCGCAAAGTGGCTACCTCTCTCAACTTTGCAAACCTAGATCCTCAGTGGGACGGCCCGGAGGTCTTTAAGTATCTCGATGCTCCGAAGGCGCCCAATCACCTTGTCAATACATCAGCGTCTCCTGGATGCACATACAAAATTATGGCAGAGCCTGGCCTCCTCGCCGACATGCCCCAAGAAACTAGATGCTAAATACTAGGTCCAGCAAGCCCGTGGATTTGGAAAAACCCAGCTACCGCATCACTCCATAGTGGTCTCCTCAGCCCTAAAGCGCGTGAAATCCTCCCGCAACCACGCCAACTCACCTCCTAGAAAAGACCCCAAACTCCTGGACGACATCGGGAAGAAAGTCTTCCAAGGAGCTATGTGTAATGCACGCATTACTGTGCACCAATTTCAACATGTACTCTTCCAGGACACCTTGCTGGCGACCCTCAAGGACACTTTAACAATCCTTCCAACCGAGGAGAAGGCAAAAGCGCTATCCATAATTGGGGTCCTGAATGAGTGCGGGAAGCACCTCATCAGCAAGGTGCATGACGCGTTTGAGGTTGCAGCGTGCACAGCAGGCACCGCAATCTCCACTAGGAGATTAGCATGGCTGCGAGCTTCGGGCCTGCGTGGAAACACAATGGAGAGTCACTCTTTGGGGACAAAGTTGCGGATACCGTCAATGATATGAAGGAGCACTGTTCCACACTACAAACCCTCACCGAGGATGGCCTGGAACGCCGTTCCAATACCAAAGGAACATAGCCAAAAATCCTTCACCAACCACAAAGGGTATCACTCATACCACAAATGGCAGCAACCCCGCTATAAGCAGGCTTCCTACAGACCCTCATATGGAGCCCCACATCAACAAACATCACAGGACAGAAAGCAAAAGAAAAGGCCGCCCCCGTTGGGCAAAAACACACCGTCTTTTTGACAACCAACCCGCGGAGGAACGGACAACCCTTCCGGTTGGGGAACGGTTGACCGCCTTCTGGGACTCCTAGCAACTTATTTCCTCAGACACGTGGGTCCTGTGGATCATTCAGGAGGGGTACCGTCTGTGCTTCCTGTCTCACCCTTACCAGCACTTTGCGCAACCACCACCCACCGACAGCAAAACACCCTTTCCACTGCACCTGGAATTACTGCACCTCCTGACAATTCAAGCCATCGATCCGGTGCCTCTGGAGCAGACCAATCAGGAATTCTACTCCCGATTCTTTCTCGTTCCGAAGAAGTTGGGAGGGATGCGCCCTATCCTGGACTTGCGGAACTTAAACATGTTCATCTTGAAAGAGACGTTCCGCATGTATTCTCTGAACTCGATCCTACCTCTCCTCCAGCCAGGGGATTGGATCGCGTCCCTGGACCTCTAAGACGCATACACACATGTCCCGATACACCCTCAGGACAGAAAATACCTGTGTTTTCAAGCCCTCAGAAGTCACTATCAGTACAAGGCCCTCCCCTTCGGCCTCTCACCAGCACCCCAGGTGTTTACGAATTGTGTAGCCGTCGCAGCGGCTCATCTGCGGAAACAGGGAATCCATGTCTTCACATACTTGGACGACTGGCTCCTATCATCCCCATCACCGCGGGAGACTTGGTGGGCCATCAGGCAGACTATCCGCCTACTCACTGCTCTCGGATTCCTGGTAAACCACCAGAAGTCGCAACTTGTTCCCACTCAGCGTCTGGAGTTCATAGGGGCCGACATAGATACCGTGGAGGTGAAAGCATTTCTTCTAACCCAGAGGGCCAAGAAGTTGGCCTCTCTAGCCATGACAGCCTCTCTTCAAACAACTTCAACGGCCCGGTCCCTCCTATGCCTTCTGGGCCATATGGCCCCTACCACCCACGTGTTGCCTCTAGCACGACTACACATACGAACTCTTCAGTGGCATCTATGCTCGTGCTGGAACCAGCGCACCCAGCCGCTCTCCGTCAAAATCACTCTCGATGCCCGCACAAAGAGGAGTCTTCAGTAGTGGACAGTCAAATGGAACCTCACGATGGGGAAACAATTCCAACAACCCAGTCACCAGGTCACCATCACTACCGATGCATCCCAGGCGGGATGGGGAGTCCATATGTGCCACCTACGCACGTAGGGAGCCTGGACAGCGAAGGAGACGGGCTTCCACATAAATCTTTCGGAACTCAGAGCCATACGGTACACACTACATACCTTCCTGCCACATATCAAGGGCAAGTCAATTCTGATACTGACAGACAACCAGGTGGCCATGTTCTAAATCAACAAACAAGGAGGAACGGGCTTGCGACCTCTGTGCAGGGAGGTACTCAAGACCTGGGCGCTAATCCTAACGAACCGCTGCTGGATAAGAGCGTCCTATCTCCCGGGCAACCAGAACGCCCTGGCAGACAGGTTGAGTCGGCAGCTGAGCCCACACGAATGGACCCTGAGTCCCCAGGCCACCTCCCTCATCTTCAACCGCTGGGGGCCAACCAGAGATCGACCTCTTCGCTACAGACCAGAACAGGAAATGCCCCCTGTTTTGTTCCAAACATCCGTCAGCTCACAGCATGGCATCGGATGCCTTCACCGTGTGCTGGGGGGAGTGGTCTCTTGTATACACCTTCCCACCCACCCCCCTGATCTCAAAGATGCTGCAGAAAGTTGTCCAAGACAGGGCCCAGATCATTCTCATAACTCCATACTGGCCCCGGCAGATGTGGTTCCCAACTTTGCTACGCCTGTCGCAGGAACTGCCCCTCTGCCTCCCTCTCCAACAGTCCATGCTAACCCAGGACGAGGGGCTCACGCTACATCCCAACCTGGGGTCCCTGGCACTAACAGCGTGGAGGTTGAGCAGATGACTCTCTCTTCAATGCGCGTCCCAGAAGAGGTGCAACACATCATCCTGGCAGCCAGATGACCATCCACCAGAAAGTCCTATGGCCTCAAATGGAAGCGTTTCAGCCTCTGGTGCGCACCCAGAGGGCTCAACCCTTCCGACTGCCCGGTCCCATGCGTCCTTCAGTACCTTGCCTCGCTCTCGGAACAGGGTCTCAAAACCAACTCTGTTCGGGTGCATCTCTCGGCCATTGCGGCATTCCATGAGCGCTCGGGCAACAGAACCATCGCCTCACTACCTTTAGTCATGAGCTTCATGAAAGGGCTGCACAACCTGCGGTGTTCTATACAGGCCCCCGCCCCAGCGTGGGATCTAAACCTTGTTCTTCAGCAGCTGACCAAGTTGCCCTTCGAACCATTACTTAGTGCCACCATGAAGTACCTAACATGGAAAACTCTGTTCCTGGTGGCCATCACCTCCGCATGCAGAATCAGCGAGCTTCAGGCGCTGGTGGCTCATCCACCATACACCCAATTGTTGCAGGATAGAGCCACCCTTCGCACTCACCCCAGGTTCATTCCAAAAGTGTCTTCAAAGTTCCACATCAATCAAACCATCGAGCTGCCGACGTTCTACCCTGAGCCTCACTCTTCTCCCGAGGAAGAGAGGCTCCACACCCTCGACTGCACCAGAGCCCTCCGAACCTATATTCTCAGGACAGGTCCTCTCCGGGAGGGCTCTCAGCTGTTCGTCTCCTACGACCCCCAACAGACCAGGGCGCCTGGTCACAAAGCATACCATGGCCCAATGGATCTCGGGCTGTATCGCCCTCTGCCATGAACTGGCAGGCGCACACACAGCCCCGAACGTAGGACCACACCAGCTCAGAGCTATCGCTAACCTGCATTCCATCCCTCTGATCGAAATCTGCAGAGCCGCCACGTGGTCCTCCGCCCATACCTTCCAGAAACATTACTGCCTAGACTTGGACACGCAAGTGCGCTGTGCTTTTGGACAGGCGGTCCTCTCCACCGCCAACGGGATGTGACTGCTTTCAGCCACATTGGCCTTCCTATTAGTAACTAGCCCCGACCACGTTGGCCTTGCGGCATGGCCAAATTGGCCACCCATTCACTGACTCGGTTAGTGCCAGTCCTTCGGCCATGTTGGCCTTATCGTTCGGCCATGTTGGCCACTGTTCATGTGTGCTATGTTGACCTGTCTAATATACAGTCTTAACCTGTTTTTTGTTGCTGTGAAAATAAAAGCTATCTTATCTCGGCCTCCCTTTCCACTGCTATTACGCGCTATCGTGCAGCTAGGGAGGCACCAGGTGTGGCTGACGAATCCTGCTTGTCCTAGGAGAAAGCGTAGTTACTTACCTGTAACTGGAGTTCTCCGTGGACAGCAGGATGAGTCAGCTACACATTCCCACCCACCTCCCCTGGCCGAGGTCGGCCTCCGCACGCACCTAGCCACGGACATGCTGGGCACAGCTAGAGACTCACTGGCTGGCTAGGGGCGGGCTCGTGGGTTGGGCCTCTGGCTCATGCTCAGAAAGGTTCTGAGCTCTAGAGAGCACTTCTGTAAATGGCGCCGTCGGGAGACGTCACCAGGTGTGGCTGACTCATCCTGCTGTCCACGGAGAATTCCAGTTACAGGTAAGTAACTACGCTTTCTCTGTATTTATAGTGAATTTCTCCAGCACCTCCCTTTGTCATACTTTGGTCTGTTTGAGGTCTGTTATCACTTGATTAGCAAGGAGGAGCTGTTGTCCTGCAGACTAATCTCATCAGGCATACCAAGCCCATCAAGTCTGGAGACGTCCTATCTGACATCACCAGGGGGTCAGAGCTGCAGGCCAAGGTCTGGGAAAAGCCATTACACCTATGCTAGGCATAATGTCATGCTGATGTATGATGACAGTCAGCAGTTATAAAATTACTCTCAAAGGGACTTCCCTGAAGTCAGAAGGAATGATGGGGGAGAGTAAAATTTGAACCCTGCCCTCATTAGGCCACAATTTCCCTTTCATCAGCAGGTGTTTCTCCTCTTTAATTCTCATAGAATTTCATACTCTTACAGTGATGGGGTGTAAAATCTTGAATCTGATTCTGAGGGGTGAAGGTGATGAAGAGCTCAGCAGTCATCCCACAAGACAGTCACTGGGGCTTCCTAAATCAACTGTTAATACCAAGGGACCACATAAAGTGCAGTTTCTTGAAAATCTATTTAGTCAATATCAAACGATCACAGCCTCCCTCTCTTCAGTGATTCAAGTTATTTATTATAAAAATATATGACTTGTTCCACTACCAGAATACTCAAAGTGAGGAATAATAACCTCCCCAGATTCTTCTGCTTTATGTGTGGACGCCAGTAGTAGACCTTTCCTCCTCTCCCCCATCATGTGCTACTCCCTGAGAGCTACTGCTGTGTATTTTTCAGTGACTATAAGGGAAACATAACTCATTTTTCATATTAATTCCTGGAAACAGGCTTTGAAGGAATCAATCCTGATATATTATCAAGGATTAAAGAAGAGGAAAAGCTGAATGTCTGGGATCTTCAGGAATCAAGAGAAAGAGCAGCTACTGACTCATACCCAGGTGAGTTATAATAAATACTGTTCTGGGTAATAGGAAATATTACAGTGTACAGCTGAGTAATGCTCTCTATTTACCTGTACTCTGTATTCTCACATATGGAAAATATAAGTCCTCACAGGTAAGTGATGCTATTCATCAGAGCCCAGGGGAATAAGCATGTTCAAGTCAGGACCGGGAGAATTCCCATAGGGCCCAATTCTGTCCTGCAAGTCCATCTCGTCTGTGCGTCCAGTGTGAACTGGATGCACAGAGGGGATCGCGATTCTGATCCTGCCGGGCACATCTAGCCCCCCAAGATCAGAATCGCGAACAGCCCTGCACGTGCAGCCTGGGACAGCGATTCTGCACCCAGTAACTCAGTCAGGGCATTTAAATGGAGTCAAGGCGCCATGGTGCCATTTAAAAGCCGCAATGCTCCCCGCCAACTAAAACTGTAAATTCCACACAGTCCTACCCCCGATCCGGCCTCCAAAGTCCAGGGTCGGGCTGCGGGGAATGTCCCCTGGCCCTCCCAGCCTCTTCCGCACCCCCGAATTTAAAAAAAAAAAATGAACAAACATCCAGGGGAGTTATTCCTCAGAGGTGGAATAACTTCCCCAGCCATTTCACCGGCCCTTGACGTACAGGGCTGACATTAGAATTGGCCCGGTATGTCCAGGGCTGGCAACTGCCCGCTGCCTGCCCACTCTCCGACCCCAGGCCTTCCATTCCCCCCCTCTGACAAACTTCCCCGCACAACCGGCAAGAAAGTTAGTCAGAGGCTGAAGCTGGCATGAATAGCTATTCGTGGTTTAGAATGACCCCCATAGTGTTTTACAGGAGGTTGTGCCAAATAGAGAGCCTCTTGTAGAATCGGTGCAGGACTGCATGTGTATATCTCTCCACATCCAGTGGGAGCAAAAAAACATAGAAATAGCCCTCAGATACTATATATGTGGGCGTAGCTTGTAAAATTACTGCTCCTCCTATAGACAGGCAGCCAGTCCTGCAACACCAGTACCCCTGTCATCTGAATCCCTCGGACACTCCCTTAGACTGTCTGATCCTCCCTAGATAAGGGGAAAATGCAACCTTAGCCCTAGTAGAAAAACCATGAGATTATGTCTGGGGGTCCTGGTACCAAGATCAGGAGCGACTGGGAGGTTCTCCTGCTCCACTTTGCATGAGGGACACCCAGTAAGGCCAGGGTTGGGATTGGGGGGTGGGGAGCTTCCAGCGGGTGATTCTTTCCACAGTTGGATCGGCTAGGAAGATTGGATCTAAGGGTGGGGGAGGGGGGATGCTGACTGAGGTGGTCAGGGCAGTTGCCTCGCAAGAGGGGTCCAGAGGGAATTGGATGTTGGCAGTGTAATTGGGGGATGGTGGACTTCCAATAGGCACTTATACGTGCTTTGGGGAAACTATAAATACCAACGTCTATGCTTTTTCCTAGAGATATCAATTCCCTATTTGACGTGGGGAATCCACATCTATATTTTAGGCCTGCCGAAGCACTCTATCTCCCTGCCCTGGCCACACCCCTTGACATCAAAACATACTAAGCATCCCCAGGTTTACATAGCTCCTGTTGTAAAATGGCATGTACACATGTGTGCCAATTTCTACATGTAAATGCTGCCATTTACACATGTGTTTCTAAAATACCCCCCATTATCATGCAATTACCCGCTCAGCATCCAGGCCGTGAGGACCATGGTCCTGATGCTGGGAAGTAGCAGAGTTCCCTGAAGCTGCATGATGAGGGTTAGGGAACTTTCCTGTTCAGAGGAGATGGGAAGAGGTTCTCCACTCCAGTATGTGGTTGTAGAACACGACTCAGTTTGTCTGCGAGGACGTTGTCTTTTCCAGCCAGATACATGACTCTGAGAGTTATCTCATGTGAGATGGCCCAGTTCCCCATTCTGACAGTCTCTGACACAGGAAAGTAGAATCCCGTTCTTTCTCGCTTGTCACACAGTACATAGCTGCTTGATATGAGCAGAGATACCAAGGCTGAATCATCCCAGAGTGTGAACTGCAAAGAGTGAGATTTTTTCTAATGGTGTATCCACTGTGTAAATCTAGAAAGATTTAAATGTAATATTGCTTTCCAAATGTAAAAGAAAAACAGCATAAAATATTTGCTTGCCTTTGGAGCCTCTGAAAGGATATAGACATAGGGGCGGCAATATGGGTAAATTCTCTGGGCTGAAAATTGCTCTTCACTCAATGGCTAAAACTTTGTGCCGAGGTTTCACAGCACTTGGACTGGCACTGGGTGAGACGGTACACAGGAAGCTGGGCTTGGATTTCTTCTCACTGGCTGGGCACTGATACTGAGGCTCTAATGCTTGAGGGAAGGGGCTCAAAGAGTGTGAGAGTGAGAGCCTTGAAATGAGGGGGACACTCCTATCGAGTGAGACTTGGTACCTCAGTAGGAGGGTGTGCATGGAAAAAAATTCTGATTTATTACCAGATCTTTTTTTTTTAATTTCTTTTGGCTAATTTTTGGGTTTATTTCAGTTTGTTTCCGAATTAATGATTGTAAAATTAGATTAACGAGAAAAAACGGTTAATGTGAATGAATCAATTTTATATTCATTTGATAAATGAACAGATAAGAAATGCCAAGCTGAGTTAGATGTAGGACATCCTGTTTCTGCCAGTTGCTAAACTGGGTCACAAGCACCCAGCAGATCCCATAATGCACACCTGATCCTGATGGTTAATTTCACCAGTGTGCAGTGGCTCTCCCAGGTCCACCCAGATAATAATATTTAATTAATTTTTTCTCCAAGAACTTGTCCAAATATCTTTGCTAGGTTATTAAATAAAAGGAGAAACAGAAAAGGAAAATAAGATGATGCCTTTTTATTGGAATAACTTAATGCATTTTTGGACTAGCTTTTTAAGGTTAAAACCTTCTTCAGCTCAGGACAGTCGCCTTGACCACATCCTCCGGCAACAGATTTCACAGCTTAATTATGTGCTGCATGAAAAAAATATATACTTTCCACAATTAGTTTTCAATTTGCTTGTCATTGGTTTCATGAAATGTCTTCTAGGGGTTTTTTTTGTTGTTTGAAAGATTACATACAGTAACTGTTCCACCCAACTCATGATTTTATAAACTTCTGTCATATCTCTTGTTCATCTTCTCCAAGCTGAAGAGTCCTAGTCTGTTTAGCTTCTCTTCATAAGGAAGGTGGTCCACGTTCCTTATCATTTTTTTTGCCCATCTCTGAACCTTTTCTAGTTCCACAATATCCTCTTTAAGAGCATAAAAAACATGATATGCCATACTGGGTTAGACCGAAAGTCCATGAAGCCCAGTATTCTGTTTCCAACAGTGGCTAATATAGGTCACAAGTACCTCTCAGGTTCCCAAAAAGTCCATGATGCTTATCCCAGGCTCTCTTTACTAATGGTTTATGGACTTTCCCTCCAGGAACTTGTCCAAACCTCTTTTAAGCCCAGTTCACCAACAGCTTTCACTCCATCCTCCGGAAACGAATTTCAAAGTTTGATTATGCATTGAGTGAAAAATATTTTCTCCAATTAGTCCTAAATGTGCTACATTGTAGCTTTGTTGCATGTCCTCCAATCTTTGTAGTTTTTGAAAGGAGTAAGCAACCAATCTATGTTTACCTGCTCTATTCCACTTATTTTAAAGACCTCTATCATATTCCAAGTTGAAGAGTCCATTTCTTCTGTTCTTAGGTTCTTATGATAGGGTGGTTAATTGTCAGAAGAACCATTTCTACCTGGAAAAAGCCTTGAAAACTTTATAACTTTGTGTATTTGTAAGCAGTATGTGCATACTTTTCCCTGTGTGCATTTCAGCAAATATTCAAAATGAAATCAAAGTGTGCACATCTTTCCATTTTAAAAATGACCCCATGGAATTTATGTGCTTACCTTTACAGCCGCTCTTTGGCACACCCAAATTTTACACAATTTATTTTACACAATTATACATATGTTTTCAAAGGTATCTGCATAAATGCAAGCCCCACACTAACCCAGGTTCAGGGAGGCCTCTGCTCAGTTACGATAAGTTTAAACATATCTACAGGCTGTACGGGTGTAACTTGTCCCACAAATCAGGAGTTTTATAGATGTAGTCGTAGTGAGAAAATCCTTTTTATCTGCATGTTACGCATGATTTACATCCAAAAAATGGCTCATATTCCTCATCTGTCCTCCAGTCCATTCAGACAAGCTAGGCAGTAAAGGAAGTTTGCAAGGTCGGGCCAGCTACCAGCAAACCAGGAGTCACCTTGGGCAACAGCTTCTGGGAGGAGGAAGTAGCAAAGAGCCGGCACAGTGGCCTATTGGTTGGTGCAAGTTATCTCAGACCAGAGGGCCAGGGCTCAAATCCTCCTAGCAGACAGCAACCTTGGGCTGGGAGGACTGGGGTTTTTAGTTCTAGAGGTGTTCCTTGTAGCCTTGGGTAAGCCACTTAACCCTCAGGTACAAAAACATAGGGGGGTGTTTACTAAACGGCAGTAATGAAGCCACAGCTCCGATATCGCAGAGTCTGCTACCGCCATTTAGTAAACACCCCCCATAGATTATGAGCCCTTCAGGGACAAGAGAAATATATATATATATAGTACCTGAATGTGCAGCACTTTGACTTGTAGAAAAGCAGTACATAAGCCTTGCTAAGTAAATAAATAACAGTCAAAGCAAAGCAATGGAGCCTAATAGCCACACAAAGTCATCAGTGCATGGTTTTACCTGCAGGAAGAATGGGCAATATGCAAATAGTCGAGTTAGCTTAGCAAGTGGCTTTTTGAAATGCTCCTCATTATGCATATATTTACAAAACAAAGTTTAATATTTAAACATGTGATGTCAAAATATGCATTTTTCTTGCATTGTTTTTGGAGGGATAATGTTGAGATGATAACACATGTGATTAGTAATCAAAATCTTGGGGGGTGGGGAGCTTGGGGTCTAAAAGACCATTGCAAAAGAGCACAGTGCTGAAGTTTTGCCTAGGGCACCTAATACATTTGCCCTGAAATTATGCACATCACCTGAAATTCCTATTAATGACTCTTCACATGAATAGTTCGAGGACACCTGTGCTATCCCATGGAATTTTCTAACTATCACAGAACCCATGATGTTATTGTGTGAGCCGAGAAAATTCATTTCCTGGATCATTAGTAGCATTCCATAGTCATTAATGCATCATTAATGTCTTCTATTTGTATCCTGCAGAAAATCAGGCCATACAGGAACAGAATAAGGAGGAGAATCGAGAAGAACCTCCTGTAGAAATGGAACAATCAGGAAATGTCTCTGAGAATATTTCCCATAGGACTGAGAGGAGAAACACAAGGAACTGTCAGGAATCAGAGAAGGAGCACAGAGACCCGGCAGGAGACTCACCGGATGGAGTCACTGAGTGTGAGAGAAGTGACAGGGAGCTCACAAACATCTCTGAGTCCCAGAGACACCAGAGGGCAGAGAGATCCTTCCAAAATAACAGCAGTGATCAAATGAATTCTAAATGCCACCAGGAAGGGAATAAAAGGAAGAAATCCTTTCTGTGTGACACCAGTGGAGAGAGTTTTGATAAGAAATATCATTTATTATTGCATCAGAAGACGTACAATGGGGAGAAACCGTTTAAATGCTTTCAGTGTGGAAAATATTTCAAACAGAGGTTAAGCTTGAAAATACACCAGAGAATTCATGCTGAAGAGAAACCACTTCCCTATATTGAATTTAGCAAAGGTTTCTGTCATATGGGACTATTAATTGCAAACCAAAGAACACACATTGGAAAAATGTCTCTGATCCACAGTGGAAAGAAGCCTTTTACATGTACCGAGTGCAATAAGAGTTTCAGTTGTTTATCAATCTTTAAAACCCATCAAATGATCCACAGTGGAAAGAAACCTTTTATGTGTACTGAGTGCAAGAAGAGTTTCACTCAGCCATCGCATCTTAAAAGTCATCAAATGATCCACAGTGGAAAGAAACCTTTTACGTGTACTGAGTGCAATAAGAGTTTCACTCAGTCATCGAATCTTCAACGCCATCAAATGATCCACAGTGGAAAGAAACCTTTTATGTGTACTGAGTGCAACAAGAGTTTCACTCTGCCATCGTTTCTTAAAAGCCATCAAATGATCCACAGTGGAAAGAAACCTTTTGCGTGTACTGAATGCAATAAGAGTTTCACTCAGTCATCGACTTTTAAAAGGCATCAAATGATTCACAGTGGAAAGAAACCTTTTACATGTACTGAGTGCAATAAGAGTTTCACTCAGTCATCGCATCTTAAAAGTCATCAAATGATCCACAGTGGAAAGAAACCTTGTATGTGTACTGAGTGCAACAAGAGTTTCACTCAGCCATCGCATCTTAAAAGTCATCAAATGATCCACAGTGGAAAGAAACCTTTTACGTGTACTGAGTGCAATAAGAGTTTCACTCAGTCATCGAATCTTCAACGCCATCAAATGATCCACAGTGGAAAGAAACCTTTTATGTGTACTGAGTGCAACAAGAGTTTCACTCTGCCATCGCTTCTTAAAAGCCATCAAATGATCCACAGTGGAAAGAAACCTTTTACGTGTACTGAATGCAAGAAGAGTTTCACTCAGTCATCGACTTTTAAAAGGCATCAAATGATTCACAGTGGAAAGAAACCATTTACATGTACTGAGTGCAATAAGAGTTTCACTCAGTCATCACATTTTAAAAGTCATCAAATGATCCACAGTGGAAAGAAACCTTTCACATGTACTGAGTGCAATAAGAGTTTCACTCAGTCATCGCATCTTAAACGCCATCAAATGATCCACAGTGGAAAGAAACCTTTTACATGTACTGAGTGCAATAAGAGTTTCACTCAGTCATCGAATCTTAAAAGCCATCAAATGATCCACAGTGGAAAGAAACCTTTTACGTGTACTAAGTGCAACAAGAGTTTCACTCAGCCATCGCATCTTAAAAGTCATCAAATGATTCACAGTGGAAAGAATCCTTTCACATGTAGTGAGTGCAATAAGAGTTTCACTCAACCATTGTATCTTAAAAGCCATCAAACGATCCACAGTGCAAAGAAACCCTTTACGTGTACTGAGTGCAATAAGAGTTTCACTCAGTCATCAAATCTTCAACGCCATCAAATGATCCACAGTGGAAAGAAACCTTTTACGTGTATGGAGTGCAATAAGAGATTCACTCAGTCATCGACTTTTAAAAGGCATCAAATGATCCACAGTGGAAAGAATCCTTTCACATGTACTGAGTTCAATAAGAGTTTCACTCAACCATCATATCTTAAAACCCATCAAATGATCCACAGTGGAATAAAAGCTTTTATATGTACCGAGTGCAACAAGGCTTTCACTCACTCATCACATCTCAAAAGCCATCAAATGATCCACAGTGGAAAGAAACCTTTTACATGTACTGAGTACAACAAGGGTTTCACTCATCACATTGCATCTTAAAAGTGATCAACTGATCCACAGTGGAAAAAATTAGCAGTAAATTTAAGAAACAGATAATACTCCACATACCTTGGCTTAGAAGTGAGGTTCATGACTATCATGGTATGCGCAAAACTCATCCACACAATTGATTTGAATCATATGAAATAAAAACTGGGTTGACAGAGTACATTAAATTCACCATGAAAATCTGGCAAGCTATATTGTTTTTGAAGAATAAGGATGGCTAATTCATCATGCCTAACATCAAGATCAGGGAGATTCCCTGTTACCACTTCTGTTTTGTATGGCGCTCAATCCAGTGAGTACTCTCATAAATTCTTTTGGACATGGAGTTAGCTTAAAATCTAAAGATGGCCATGGCCCAATGGTGACATCACACTGACTATTTGTAGATGACCTGAAGCTCTGCAGTTCTAATGACCATGAATTAGTAGAATTACATTTATTGAAAAGCTTCTTGGGAGTAAGTGATGTCACCTAGCACGATGGGTGCCTGAGCGCTCTGCTCTGGAGCCATTCCTGATGAACAGTGAAAAAAACATCTTCCAAGCAGCATCGATAATGGCTTGTACATGGCCTCTGAGTACTCTTGCCAGTGGGAGCAAGATAACGAGGGGGAAATCAGCGGACCTGCAGGAATAAGAATATGCGGGTGCAAGTGGGGACAGCGGAGAGAACAAAATGGTGAAGTGTGGCCACAGCAGCCCAAGGAGACAGAGCGCATGGAATGGGAGACACCTGCAGCCAATTTAGAAAAAGGAGAAGGTACCATTCAGGGCATAACTTGAACCAAGATGCAGGGAATGTTTTTTTTTTCGCCTTTACATAGCATCTAGTAACATACATAAATACTCTTGCATGTAAACATCAACATTCAACTGGTGTACAGTTTTCCCCCTCTATTATATATTATATTCAACTAACAATATTGCTAAGTAACTCCACAACCTCCCCCAAAACATTTGCATAGAAACCTACTTAAGCAGTAAATCCGTTAAAGCCATTCATCTACCGTACAAATGCCCGTGAGGCAGTTTTAAGCCCACAGCCCTACATATCCACCCTACCCCAGTTCCCTCTCTCCCCCTCCTGCAAGTACACCAATACTTTCCGCCAAGCCCTATCAAACTTGGGCCTCTTTTGTTTTCGTAATGCTGTTAATCTCTCCATTAGGTAAATTTGCCTTAGCCAATCTTCACAGTATGCCACCTGCGGCGGCTCCTCCTGCTTCCACCGATAGGCTATTTCACCTCTGGCCACACTGAGACATGCTAATATTTGCTTCCTATTCTCCCTCTGGCCCCCTTCCCTCCACCATCCAAACAAGAAAACTTTGGGGTTCCTCTCTATCTCTTCACCCACCACCCGTCTTATCCACCTCTGAATTCATCCCAGAATATCTGGATCTGTGGAATTCCCACCAAATATGATACATTGTGTCCTCCTCTCCACACTGCCTTCAGCAGCTCCTTGATGCCGTCTGATACATTTTATTCAAACGCACTGGGCTATACTACCACCCCATTAACACTTTGTGCCAATTTTCCCGAACAGCAATGGAAATTGTCAAATGGTGATCCTATTCCAGAATGGCCTTCCACTGACCAGTCTCCCAGTTCCTCCCCATCTCCCTTTCCCATGCTCTCATATAACCCAATTTCTCCTCCAATTGCCCTTCTCGTATTGCCCTATACAAGGCCGTAATTAGCCCCCTAGATCTTTTTCCCCTACCAAATCACTTCCAGTTCAGTAAACTCTCGTGCTAACCCCTCCATCCCCAACTTCCCTTTCAAATAATGTATCACTTGGCCATAATGAAACAACTGCCCAAGCCCTAAATTATATTCCTCCTGTAAATCTGCAAACGGGACCCACTCCCCCCCCATCGATAAATTAGTAAAACCATTGTAAACCTTTACTGCAGGAAGAGAGGGAGAGGTTTATAAACAATGGGAGAGTAAAGTCTCCCGTATAACACAGTCGTTGCATTACCGAGAAGCTCGATACCCCGTTCCCTCCTTCTCACTCCATCCCATATGGCTAAAACATGCCGCGTGTAGGGGTTTTCTAAGAAACCCCCACTCCTATCCTTTGCCATAGTCCATGGCATGACCTCAATTGGTCCTTCCTTCCACCCCTCCCCTTCCATATCTACAAATATTCTCCTTTCCCCTCCCTCTCTCCAGTCCATTAAATGCCTAAGCTGGGCTGCTCTATAATAGGCCTGGATATCTGGAACCCCCAATCCTCTTTCCCCCTGAGATCGGTAAAGGCTTTTGACTGTGTAAACCATGAGAAACTCTGGGCCACACTAAGAAGCATGGGTATACCAGAACACCTGATCGTTCTCTTGCGCAATCTGTACATTGATCAAGAAGCAACAGTTTGAACGGAACAAGGAGAAACAGAATGGTTTAAAATAAGCAAAGGTGTAAGACAAGGCTGCATACTTTCCCCCTACCTGTTTAATTTGTATGCAGAACAAATCATCAGAGAAGCAGGATTGTATGAAGACAACAGAGGTGTGAAGATTGGTGGAAGAGTCATCAACAACCTTCGCTATGCTGATGATACCACATTACTGGCTGAAAGTGAAGGTGATCTGAAACATTTGCTTCTCACAATCAAAGAACATAGTCTCAAAATGGGCCTGCACCTTAATGTAAAGAAGACAAAGATCATGACAGCTGGCATAATCAACAGGTTCATCGTTGAAGGAGAAGAAATTGAAATTGTGAACAACTTTAATCTACTTGGATCAAATATCAATAAAGAAGAAACAAGCAGTCAAGAAATCAGACAACGCATTGCTCTTGGCAGAATGGCTATGAAAGACCTAGATAAGATTCTCAAGAGCAGAGATGTCTCTCTCCATACAAAGATTCGACTTGTTCAAGCCATGGTATTTTCAATAACATCATATGGATGTGAAAGCTGGACAGTGAAAAAGACAGACAGGAAGAAAATTGATGCCTTTGAATTATGGTGCTGGCGGCGAATACTGTGTATACCATGGACTGCCAGAAGAACAAACCAGTCGGTACTAGAGGAGGCTGTCTTTTCCATATGAAGTGAAATACTTTCCCTTGAATCTCCCTTAAATGCCTCTCAGGGATCTCCACTGGGAGATCCTGAAAGTAAAATAACATCCTGGGTATTAAATTCATCTTGACCGCTGCAATACGGCCCAACCAGTAAATCTCCATATCCATCCAATCCTGTAAATCCTGGGCCATCTGTTTCCATAATTGGGGGTAATTTGCCGCATATAAAAGCTGTGGCTATGCCGTGAGATATAACCGTAAATACTTAATCACTTTCTTTGCCCATTTAAAGGGATACCTCTCCTTTAACCTGCCTATCTCCACTACCCCTATGTTAACATTCAATGCCTCTGTCTTTTCCATATTTATTTTAAAACCCGACACTTTCCCATACTGTTCTGTCACTTCTAAGACTGTTCCTAATGTCACCTCTGGCTGCGTTAGTGTTAATAAAATATCATCTGCAAACAATGATATCTTATGCTGCCTCTCTCCCACCCATACCCCTTAATCCTCTCCTCCTCCCTTATCCTCTGTGCCAAAGGTTCCATAGCCAAAGCAAAAAGCAAGGTCGATAAGGGGCATCCCTGCCTTGCACCTCTCTGAAGGGAAAAAGCTTCCGAGTACCGACCATTAATTCGTCCCCTTGCCTGTGGCCTATCATACAAAGCTCTCACCCAGGCCTATCATACAAAGCTCTCACCCAGGCGACATAGTTGTCCCCAAACCCCATCCATTACTGCAAATAGATATTCCCAACCCACCCGATCAAATGCTTTTTCCGTGTCAATAGGCAGCACCATCATACTATCCTTGCCTCTATTTGCCCCCCAAATTGCCTCTAATACTCTCTTGATGTTGTCCGGCGCCCGCCTACCATTAATAAACCCTGTTTGATCTATGTTGACAAGAGTAGGCATTCCCTGAGCCAATCTGTTCACTAGTATTTTTGCCAAAATCTTCACATCCGTGTTCAATAGCGATATTGGGCAAAACGACCCACAATTCAGCGGATCCTTCCCTGCCTTTGGTATTAAGTTATACCCGCTGTCAACATTCCCTGTGATAGTGCCCCTCCTTCCCTACAATCCCATTATACAATTTCCCTAGAAAATTCACCAAGTCCTCCCGGAAGGTCTTATAAAACAAATTAGGCAAGCCATCCAAGCCTGGAGTTTTCCCCAGTGACATTTCCTTAATCACCTTCTCTATTTCCCCTATGGAAATGGGTTCCTCTTGACTGGCCCCCAAATCCTCTCCCACTTTTGGAAGTTCCACTGATCCCAAAAATTCCTCTATTGAGGCCATTTCCCCTCCCCCCCTTTGGGAGTACAGCTCTGCATAGTACTGCAAAATCTATCCCCTATTTGCTTTCCGCCCCTCAGAATTGCCCCATCCTGGCCCTTAATTGCTATTATTGCATTCCTTACCTCCCTCTTTTTAAGTTTTCTCGCCAGCAGTCTCCCGGCCCTATCCCCCCATTCATAGAACATTTGTTTTACTCGCTCCATCTGATAAGCGATGGCTTCTAATTGTAACCTGTTTAACTCCAAGCACAATTGATTTAAATATTTCAGTTGCCTTCCTGACCCCATCCTATTGTACAGCGTTGTGGCCTCTTTAATTTCAACATGCAGTTTGTCCTCCCTTTCTTTCCTACCCTTCTTGTATTTAGCAGCCCACATAATCAACCTCCTCAGGATTACCACTTTCATTCCTTCCCACACACTAGTCTCCCGCACTTCTCCTATATCATTCAGCTGCCAGTAATCCTGCAAGCTTTTCTTGATGTCTTTTACTACTTCATCCCTTTGGAGAAGATTCTCATTCAACCTCCAAAATCTGATACCTCCCTCTCCATTCCCACCCTGTATGTCAACCCAGGTCGGGGCATGATCTGACCATGTAACATTTCCAATCTCCACTCCACGCACTCTGGTCCCCCACAGTTTATCTATCAGCAAGTAATCTATCCGTGGATGTGAATAAAAGGTGTACTCCCTTGCCTCCTTGTTATGTTCCCTCCACATATCTAACACGTGGAACTTCCGAAGTATCCCCTTCACTAATCTCCTACTCCAGGCTTTCCCTTTACACCCCCCCCCCCATCTACCTATCCCATTCTGAACATAAGAACATAAGATATGCCATACTGGGTCAGACCAAGGTCCATCAAGCCCAATATCCTGTTTCCAACTGTGGCCAGTCTAGGTCATACGTACCTAGCAGTTTCCCCAAAAGACACAGGTTCCACAATGCTTGTACTGGGTTAAGCACTGATAACCTGGGTCCTTTCTTAATAATGGTTTATGGACCTTTCCTCCAGGAATTGTCCAAACCTTTTAAAAAACCCAGCTACACTAACAGCCTTTACTACATCCTCCGGTAACAAATTCCACAGTTTGATTACATGTTGACTGAAAAATATTTTCTTTTATTAATCTTAAATAGTTTACCCTGTGGCTTCATTGCATGTCCCCCAGCCTTTCTATATTCTGATAACGTAAACAATCGATCTACGTTTACCCGTTCCACTCCGTTCATTAATTTATAGACTTCTATCATATCTCCCCTCAGCTGTCTCTTTTCCAGGTTAAAGAGCACTAACCTTTTTAGCCTTTCTTCATAGGAGTATCCTTCCTTCCCCTTTACAATTTTGGTGGCTCTTCTCTGAACCTTTTTCAATAACGCTATATCCTTTTTAAGGATATAGCGACCGATAATTTGGATATAGGGACCGATATTTTGGCACTGGATGCAGTGCCAAATTAAAATCTCCCCCAACATGAGTTTCCCTGGCACCGCCCGTTCCAATAATCCTCTCACTTCTTTCCAAAATGGAACTTGCCCCCCATTAGGTGCATACAGATTTACTATCGTTACTTTCTCCCCGCTCAACTCGCCCACGAAAATGAAGACTCTCCCCTCCTGATCCCTAATCACTTCCCCCTGAAATGGACAGTGGGGAATGGTTTAATGAAATTAAAACTGAAGTTCGGGAAGTTAAGATGGAACTTGGAGAGCTCATTGGGAAAATGAAGGAGGAGTTTGCAGAATTGACGCATCAAGCGAGAGAGCATGAAAACAGACTGCAGGATTTGGAGCAGCAACAAGACGTACTGGAAAACCAGGTAGGAAAAGGAGAGGAGTGGCAGGACAAACTGCAATACAAACTGGAGGACCTGAAAACAGATCCCGGAGAAACAACCTGTGATTCAGAGGCATACCGAGGACTCAGAATTTAAAGACAGTGCAAAAGTTGCAGTAGTTGTTTGCTCAGAAGCCTTGCAAAAGGGAGGGGAAGAGGTAGCCCCCTAGAGAAATACTGCTGGACAAAGCACACCGAGCGCTGGGTCAGCCAAGAATCAATAGAGACATCATCATTTGCTTGAAGGATTACAAACTTAAGGAGCGCTTAGTGGCAAAAATGAGGGGCCTTGGGAATTTCAGCTGGCAAGGGTACCCGGTCTTCATCTATGATGATTTGTCAGCAGGCACTCTGAAGTGGCATAGAGCACTGAAAGCAATCACTTAAGCTCTCCGGAGCACTGCACTGTGGTATCGCTGGCTGCATCCATTTGGACTCTTGTTCTCCGGGGAGAGAAGACATGGCGAGTGCATACAATGACTGAGGCACTCAGAGCTTTAAAAGATGCTGGTTTCCAGCAGCAAGAGGTAGGAACTCATCAGGAGTGGGTGACTAGAGTAAAGCATCTTGAGGAGACAAAGTGCTGAATTAGACAGTTAAGGAGCAGGCCGCATGGGATGAAAATTGAGCTGTGAATGGACTGAGGGGATTGATCGAAGTGAAAGAGGACAGCATAGACTGATTGGTCGGTAAAGGCTCATCAGACCACATGAGGGAGGAGCTGATTTGGGCAGAGTTAAATGGTTAAGATGCCAGAAGATCGGGAAGGGTAAAGGACACTCTAATTTATATTTGCTTCTGGAACACGAGGGGGAAGGGAGTGGGGGTCAGGGGGAGGGGATGAAGAGGGAGGGGTAGAGGATGCAAGGAGGGGACCAGGGTGGGAATAAATCAAAGGATAAAGGAAACTGGAATAGGAAGCAGCTAACAGTGACCACAGTGAATTCTAAAGGGCTCCAGACATGGCATAAAAGACACTTATTGGAGAGAAAGGGCAGGTGTCTTAATGCGGATGTCTTATGTGTCCAAGAAATGCATCTGAGGGTGGGGCAGGAGCACCTACTACATTCAAGATATTACCCAGTAGTGATCCTTGCCGGACAAAGAGCAAATCCAAGGAAAGGAGGTGTGGGCATCTTAGTTCATGAGACATGTCAACATGCAATTGTGGGGGAATGTAGGGATAAAGGGGGGCAATGGGTAGGGGCAGCTAAGGGTTACTGATGAAGAGGTTTGGATCATCAGTGTTTACTGCCCAAATAAACATTAGGGGGAGTTATATGAGCAGATGTTAAAGGAGATGGAGGGGCTTGGGGAGGCCCTGATTAACTTGTGGGGGGACGATAATTTGATGCAACCCGCACTTGGACAACAGCGGGGGACAAGCCAGCGGGGGCTGCTGGAGCAGAAGAGTTTGAAAAAATTTAAGGAATATCTTGGGTTTGTGGACATTTGGAGATGTAGACATTCAGAGTAGCGTAAATATACATTCTACTCCCATTCCTATGGGACATACAGTCGATTGGATATGATCTGGGCTAGTGGAAGCTGGATTTCTAAGTCTAGGACCATAGAGCAGGGACCAATAACCAGAACAGACCATGCCCCCATTAGTGTTACATTTGACACTGGAGATCGGGATGAAGGGGTTAAATTCTGGAGGTTAAATTTCACTTTTAGATGAGAAAGCACAGGTAAATAAAATACATAAAACTATACAGGAATTAGTCTGTTTTAATTTGAATGGAGAAATGGGCACCATTTGGGAGGGGCTGAAGACTGTCACTAGAGGTCACCTCATCAATATGGCAGCCCAGGCCAAGAGGGAGAGGAGTAATTCTGAAAAGCAGAAATTTCAGTTAAATTGTAATCTGTTCTATTCAATTTGTTCCACTGTTTTTGTTCTTGTTATCTCCAGTTCTTTGTGAAATGTTTGATTGCTCATGTTATTTGTAAATCGCAGTGATTCCAAAAAGCATGGCATATAAAAGCAAATAAATAAATAAAACAAGCTCTTAGAAAAAATTGTGGAGTTAGAGGGGAGGCAACAGAGTGATTGCGATCCATAATTAATAGCTTAGAATTGATTAAACTGCGGGGAGAATTGAGCAGATTGCAGGCTCAAGAAATCGCACACAGATTAGCCGTGTTGCAGCAAGCACATTTTTGAAGGGGCTAATAAGTCTGGTAAGATTCTGGCTAGCCGGCTGAAAGCCAAAAGGCAGGTGGCCTACATAGGAGGTATTCGGAACCACAAGGGGGGGATGGTACATTGACTGTCTTAAATTAGTCAGGTATTTAGAGAATATTATGAGAGCCTATATAAAGTGAAATATCAGGGGGAAAAGAGAGGGAGGTCTCATTTTTGAATGACTGTTATCTAAGGAAGCTGGGGCGGAGGAAGAGGAGAGAATAGGACAGCAAATCAGTGAAGAGGAGGTCCAAGCAGCCATTAAGATCCTCAAGTTGGGTAAGGCCCTGGGGTTAGATGGCTTCAATGCAAATTTTATCGCTTAATGCAAGACCAAATTACCCTGGTGTTAACGAAAGTCTTTAATAGGGTGCTCCAAGGGGAGGAGATCCTGAAGTTGATGGAAAAATTGGGTATCACAATCCTACCTAAACTGGGCAAGGTTAACACAGGCTGTGGATCATATCGGCCAAACTCCCTAATTAACCTCAATGCTAAAGTTCTGGCCAAGGTGCTAGCTAATCGCCTCCAAGGGGTAGTACCTAAATTGGCACACAAAGACCAAACGGGGTTTATGATGGGGCGACAAGGAGGTGACAACATTCAGAAACTATTAAATATTACTTGGGACCTACAGAGGTCAGGAGATCAAACAGTATTAGTTCCATTGGAAGCTGAAAAAGCATTTGACCAGGTACAGTGGCAGTTTATGTTCCAGGTTTTAGAATGAAGGGGCCAGGGGAAGAATTTTCTAAAATGGATTAAAGCACTGTATGACCATCCAAGAGTAAACAGAGGTTATTCCGATAGTTTTGCTCTGGGGAGAGGGACATGCCAGGGATGCCCACTATCACCACTTCTATTCGCCTTGGCGATACAGCCCCTCACAGAATATATTAGAGAGCAAAAAGACATACAGGGGGTGTAGGTGGCGGGGGGTAGGGGGGGCAGAGGACCAAAATCACCCTTTTCGTAGACGATATTATTTTTACCCTACAACAGCCCCTTACCACACTGCCAATATTGATGACAACGATGGGTAGATACAGTGAGGTAGTGGGCTATAAATTAAATCAGAGCAAGATTGCAATATTTAATTTACTAAAAGCATTGGAGGACCACCTGTGGGGCATTTCCCCATCAAGTGGCTAAATAAGCACTTCTGGTATCTGGGGATGCAATTAGGCAGCCTGCTCAAAAACCTTCAGGATTGGAACTATAAACTGCTGGTGGAAAGCCTCAAACGAGACCTCTTTCTTGGATGGGACCTCATCTGACCTGACGGGGGTGCATAGCCATAGTCAAAATGAATGTGCTCCCACAAATTTTATTTTTATTTGTGTCTTTGCCCAATGCGGTGCCCTGGGGGGTATTAAAAATGCTTCAAAATATGATAATGCAATATGTATGGAATGGGAAAGTCCCCAAGGTGGCACGGTCCGCCATGTATAAGTGGAGGGAAGAAGGGGGGGGGGCTAGGAGTACTGTGTATAGCCCCCTACTATGCCACAGCACAACTACATGCTCTCTTTGCTTGGAGAGATGGAGGAGATGCCCTATAGTGGGTGATAATGGAAGTGGGCAGCAAGGTACAAAGAGTCGTTGATTTGGGACCCAACTGAGATATCCAGAGGGGAGGAGGCTGAAAATCCCCAATGGAAATTAACCTTTCAAATTTGGAAAACTGGAGACGGTCCCTTTTGAGGAGGGGAGAAGAGATCTTCTAAATACACAGAAAAGGAAAGTTATTTGAAGAATGGGCCTGAAAGGGTTTGACAAATGTAGGTCAAGTGGTGGATTGGGAGGGGGGGGGGGGTAGATTAGCAAAACAAGGAAAACAAGTGGCAAGTACACAGACACAGTGGGAAACAGAGTGTTACTCCAGAAACCCTTTGTCAATCAATACTGGATACAAGAATGGTTATGGAGAGGGGAATGAACTCAAAGGATGAGAGATTGATAGTTCCAGTCCAAGAGAATGGATTACAGATGGAATGGTTTACAGAGGACACTGAAAAAAACAGTAAAACAGACATACGTAGATTCTATAGCTGGCTGCAAAGTTCTGATGGCAAAACATTTATACAGAAAGGCAGAATAAAGCAGCACATCTCATCCATCTCCTCCCGCCATTCCTCATACCAGTGCCATGTAAACACTACAGCATCATTATACTGGTAAAGTACTGGGAGCATGACCCTAGGAGAATTATAGAGAATGAAGAAGTTCTGATCACCTGGATTGCTCCCATTCCAACAGATAAGAAGCTGGATGAAGGAAGCCGGTCATATTGGTAAATGAGAAGAACACCCCAGAATTGCATTGATTATAGAAGTATCAGTTCCAGGTGACCATTCTCTGAATCACGTTGAGAGGGAGAAGATCTTCAAGTACCAAGAAACACAGAGACAAAGAAACTGTGGCAGAAAGAGACTGAGCTTTTTCCCATCATGTTAGGTACCACAAGCTTGATTAAGAGGAATTTCCGAGCATACCTTGACAAATTACTACTACTTACTAATCAGTATAGCGCTACAATGCGTATGCAGCTCTGTACATGTCAGACGTGAGACACAGTCACTGCTCATCAGAGCTTACAATCTAATCGGGGCAAAAACATCACAAAACTGGAAACTAGAGTATGGTAACATATACTTAAGTAGTGTACAAGAGAGTGAGGAGCATCAGGATCCAAAAGCAGCCTCAAAGAGTTGGTTTCTTAGCCTGGATTTGAATAGGGCTAGAGAAGGAGCCTGACACACTGACTCAGATAGTTTGTTCCAGGCATATGGAGCAGAAAGGTGGAATGAACAAAGTTTGGAGTTGGCAGTGACAGAGAAGGGCACATATAAAAGGGATCTGCTAGGGGAACGGAGTTCCTGAGGACGGGTTTAGAATGAGATAAGAGAAGAAAGGTATTGAGGAGCCGCAAAATGAATGCACTTGCAGGTCAGCAGGAAAAGTTTGAACTGGATGCAGAAATGGATAGGGAGCCAGTGAAATGTCATGAGAAGAGGGGTTATATGAGCATAGCAGGCAGAAGATAAGCCATGCAGCTGAGTTCTGAACAGATTGATGATTGAGAGGGAGACCGGTTGGGAGCAGGTTCCAATAGTCAAGATGGGAGGTGACTAGAGAGTAGATGAGGATCTTGGTAGTCTGTGTAGAAAGGAAGGGACTAATTTTACTGATATAGAGGAAGAAGTGACAGGTTTTAGCTATCTGATTGGATGTGTGCAGAGAAAGAGAAAGTAGAGTTAAAGATGACCCCAAGGTTAGAAGCTAAGGGAACAGGGAGGAGTGTGGTGTTATCCACAGAACCAGAGAAGGGAGCAAGGGGAGGGGGTTTGGGGGGAAAGATAAGGAGCTCAGATTTGGTCATGTTCAATTTCAGATGGCAGTGAGACATCCAGGCAGATAAGCAGGCAGATAAGCAGGCCTGGATCCCCTGGAAGGATTTCAGGTATAGAGAGAAATTACCCATACATGTTCCATCTTATGAATTCCAGAAGGAAGCTGTCTTTGGACGATGCAAGTACTACACCGAGCATTAGCAGTAAATTTAATAGACTGAGCTCATACTCCAAATATCCTGGCTTAGGAATGAGGTTCATGACTGTCTTGGTATGCAGAAAACTATCCCATTAGGAGATATTGCCCCAAGGGGAGCCAGTGTATAACTGAAGGGAGTCCATATCTCTTACCAAATCTGGTTGAGTACCGTCCCATGATGACTTCAGGAGGAGCGAATGTGATGGGGGATGTCCTGTAGTTCTAATCCATTTTGCCCAGAGATGGGGAGTCAGTATCTTCTTCCATTGCTGCAGAAACAGTAGTAGTTTGAAGATTACATTAAGCTCCTGCATTACTGGACGTGGATCCCTGCTAACTGTGGATTGAGTCAGAATTTAGAATGGGCAGCCTATAGATTGCCTGGGATGCTGGTTAATCAGCAATGTGTCTGATTTCTGGTGCAGCTATTGGACATGGAAAACTTGTTCAGTAACCTACTCTATCGGGACAGAGAACAAAGAGCTAATGAAAAAATTAAGCGGGCAAATTACAGTTATATGGACTTTTGAAGTTTAAAAGGCAATAAGGTTCTGCTATTTTGAGAACACAGGTTCTAAATTTAAATCCAGAAGGTTCAAAAATTGGAAGCAAGAGCAAATCAATACAAAATAACCTGATGATCCACAGAGAAGTTCTCAAATTAGAAAAACAAATGAGAGAAGTATGCAAGTGATAACATCTCAGAACAATTGAGGGATGAGAGAGAAAGTGAAAGAGAGGAACCAGAAGAAAGATGCCAGAACAGCCGGAGAAATAGGAAGAGGTAACTGGCCTGATACAGAAACCGATGAATGGTAATGGGGCAACAGAGGAGGTGAAACATGATGTAAGACAGACCAAGGAACAGAGTCCGGAAGATGGAAGGACTCCGAGCTGAGCTTCTGGAATATGTGGAGATGGATACTTGGTCTGTAGTCGTGGAGATGGAAGGGGACCTAAGCTAAACTTGATACCCAAAGTAAAATATCTGATTAGGAACATGACCGAGTTCATAAAATGCATAACCTTACAGAAATCAATTGAATTCAGTATTGTGTAATGAAAATTATACCCCAAAAATTTAACCAATGAGGACACAATGCCAGAAGAAAACTAACCACCTGTAAAGGAAAAACGGAATCACTGCGTGCAGAGGTGTCACTGGTAGAAGAGTAACTCAATGGATTGCAGACTCCAAAGACAATGAGGAAAGGGATTATGTTAAAATATCACTAAACAAAGCTGGAACAGAGAAGTTCTTGCCGTGCCCATGGGGCATATTCAGTTCAAGGCTCTGCCATTTGGCCTCACGACCACGACTTGCACTTTCACCAAAGTCATGGTGAATATCAGATGCTCGATAGCTTTGTGCACGAGCATTATAAATTGATGTATTAGTGGAGAAATCATAGAGGTGAGTCACAGTCGTGTTTTTCCATGTTCTGAACTACATGTATGTAATAAAGATTGTTGACTCTACCTGCCTTTATCATTTGTTACACACCACCACTGAATCCATACCCTCGGGAGTGAGGAATCTCAAATGTGTTGACTTTTGAATTACATGAGTGTTATCTTTTATAAGTCACTTTGGGCAGCTCTTTTTTGATTGAAAATGCAGTGTGTAAATGCAAATAGATATTTTAAAAAAGGCTTAGGATAGCATCTGTCTTTATGGGCTGTGATACGTTGTGCCCTGGAGATCCGTATGTTTGTCTGACACTAGCATCATGGCTGAAGATCTTTGTCAAGCAAGGCAAAAATGTCTCCTGCCTCTCACACTCTAACTTGAATATACCCCTACATGAGCTCCAGCCAGTGGGAGGCTATTCATCAAAGTTTGTAATGCTGTAACTTTCCAAGGCCGTTTATAGAGATTGTGACAGAGTCCACAGAGAGGGGCTGATTTGCATAAAGAAAAGGCCTTTTATATAATTGTGCAGCTATATACATGTATGTAAGTATGCACACCTACAAGATTACCTGTTCTTGTATGTACATTACATGTAGGCATTCCACAAGGATGAAGTTTGGGTCGAGCTGGGGCAGGGTTACAGTGTACAAGTATATTTTATACAATACATGGGTACATGTGCAGAGTTCCTCACGCTTTTACAGTAGGTTTGGGGCGGGTGTAAGTGTGTGTGTGCATGCATTTGTGTACTATCGGGGCTAGTCCTTAGAGTCTATTTTATAAAGGTGGATGGGAGCCTATGTTGCCTTAATAAAATAACCTTAAAATATGCCCCTTCATGGACTTTATACGTTAGGTGTTTTATTATAAAATCTGGCTCAAAGTGTTAACTTGAAGTTTACAGCTCATGAGAATCACAGACATTGTCTGAGCAGTGCCTCCATCCTATCCTGTGAATTACTACACAATGCATGGAAGAGAACAGCAACGGCTCATAATGGGGAGGGAAAGAATATAAAAAGACAGTGGGAAAGATGTCCGTCTGAAGAGCTCCCACTGCCTCTCCCAGAACAGAGGCAGCCAATCATCTTTCAGGGACTCAGAAGTACCACACATTATCAATTCATAACAGTTTGGTAAATTGTAAAGAATTATCTCATGTGGTAGAAGTAGGTGTAACTCAGTGTGTTCCTATTAAAGATCCTGGTAAATTCCTGAATGTTGCATGTTCCACTTCTGCTATTTATCATTCCTAGAGTGTTACTAGATCTGTGCAATGCCATAGACGTACCCAGGACAGATGGTTTCTGCTATGCACCTATTCAAGAAAGACAATTTACAGTGAATAAAAATGTTTACTAAGAAAGAGTTATAAGTCCGCTAGATCTTAACATTCCGGTCAAAGATCAACTCACACACCTCACCCATAATTTACCTCTTGCTGCACTTTTTAGGGGGCATCACCCACAGCCAGACGTTTTCTCTACTGCTGTGCCAAACGGCCCCCTCCCATCAGCAGAGCTACTACTCCTGTGGCATTGTCAGCCAGTGTGTTTACAAGATGAAAGCTGCCCCAAAGAGCCCTGGCTGGGAATCCCCCTATCCCATTTCCTGCTTTTCTTACATGGACTGTTTTTACAGCACAAATTCTGCAAATCACAGATTTAAATCAAGAAGGTCTGTCAAACTAAATTCCATAAATTTTCAGACTTCAAATTTCATCCTTGACTCACACCAAACACCTATTTATCAGGCTTGTCTTTCTTCAGTAGACTAAGCTTCAGGGAGTAGAAACTGTCTCTTTTGTGTTTCAGTTCAGCAAGGCATAGGTTCTGTAGCACTATATAACTGCTTAGTAGCACTAGTAGTAGATTATAGTGCTCCAGGCTAAGGTAACATCAAGGTCAGGAAACCTCGGGCAGCATGCCTTCCCTTTCCAGAGGCCCCAACAACATATCTTCAGAGCCCTGCGGAGTAGAAGCTGCCACTGCTTGATGAATCAAATAGTCTATATGAGGAGTCGAGTAAGGGCAGCTTCTGCCGGGAGTAGCTGCACTTTCCCTTACACTTTCCCATCAGACAAGGATTTCAGGGAATTTAGAAGAAAAAGAATCAGTCCAGTAGGAATAGCATGAAACAACGACTCTTCTGCTATCTTGGGTCCTTGCATATTTGAATGTTAATCTCTTTACCCTTCCATTCTCAGCCACTTCTTTGTGAAACCACATCAGTCTGTTTTTCTTATTATTACCTAATTCCTAACATAATTTGTTACCGTTCAACTCCCACGTAGGGACAAGTAACCTCAGGCCGGAGGGACTGGGGTCTCTAGTCCCATGGCCACTCCTTGTGGCCTTGGGCAAGCCACTTAACCCTCCATTGCCTCAGGTATGCTTAGATTGTGAGCTCTTCGGGGATAAGGGAATAAAAAGTTCCTGTTAGTGTATATCTGTAAACTGCTTTGACCCAGTGAAAAGCGGTATATCAGCACAGCTAAATAAATGAATAATAGATCCTGTTGCTCTGCTATACAAAGAACTCCTTCTTCCAGCACTTTGGCAAGGGTGAGCCACGTGGTGCAGGAAATACTGCACTGGTCCTATAAGACTTGAGATCGCAAGACCAGCGCCGGAGTTCCTGCAGCACACAGATCACACTCACAGAGAACCACATGGTGCAGAGAGGAGGAAGCCGCAGAAACTAAAAGGCAGGAAAATCCCTGGTGCTGGGGAAAATTTCTAATCGCATTGGTGACTTGGCACTTGGGATTTGTGGAACTTGCATTACACAGCATATAAAATACAGCAGAAGAAAACAAATGAAAATATCACAAAACTTCACCATGTCTCACTACTGATGCCAGAAGAAGAGGCATCAGGGAGTTACTATTGTCCCAGTGCTTGGGTGTCTGAGTTCTGTGGCATGGTCAGGTCTAAATCTGGTTCTTGAGTGGCAGGTCTTTCTCCAGTCTGTGACATTTCCTTATCAGCCGGTGCTCACTTCCGAGCACTGGGTAAGACTGGAAACAGTAACCAGAGGACATTAGGGACATATCTCATTCGAGGCAGTAAGAACATATTTTTCAAGAGCTTGTGGAACATTCAGAGACTCCTGAATATCTAATGAAGCTACAGTTTAACCCATTTAAGACTAATAAGAGAAATTATTTTATCAGTCAACACATAATCAAACTCTGCAATTTGTTACCGGAGGATGTGGTAAAAGCTATTAGTGTAGCTGGGTTTAAAAAAGACTTGGACAAGTTCCTGGAAGAAAGGTCCATAAACCATTATTAAAGAGGACCCAGGAAATCCACTGCCCCAATACAACCATTTTGGAACCAATGTGTCTTTTTGGGAACCTACTAGGTACTTGTGCCCTGGATTGTCCACTGTTGGAAACAGGATACTGGGCTTGATGGACATTGGCCTGACCCAGGATGGAATTTCTTATGTTCCCTCTGGAAGCCAAAAATCATTTGAATGAATTCAGTCCTCAACTATTTTGATTCATTGTACATGTTGAACTGTTCAGCTATGGATTTACAGTCCTACTGCACTGAAGTTATTATCTACAAATCTTTAATCCATGTACGATCACAGATGAGGTCTCACATAATTTTGCCTTTTAATTTCATTTGTAAGCTCTATAGAGCAGGAACTGTCTCTTCTATAGGACATGATAGTGTTGCACCTAAGTGCTGAAACAAAGCTGTATTAGGGGCAGTTCCTCCATGTTAACTGTCAAAGGCATTTCCCTGGCTGTTAGCGCAGAGCCCTGTCCCATAGCACGTGCGGTGTTAGGGCAGGTGCCCCTAATGCTACCTACTGAAGTGGCGTTAGGTGATTCCTTGCTAATGCAGATTGCATGTGGTGTGAACCCCACGCTGACTTCGCAGAGCAAACCACGCCCACTCTCTGCCCTTTCCCCTACTCGCAACCTTAACTCAAGTTAGACGGTTACAGCAGACATCATCCCATGCTGTCATGGCCTCGCTCTAGCTGGCAACATGTGTCCCAATGCGCATTCAGCATTGACGTGTGCCAGAACATGTGTTGACATCGCCCTCTAGTGCCTGCACAGTGCATCATATGTCTTGTGCTGTTATATAAATGATCTCCTCATCCCCCACCCATACACACCCCCTCACCTACCCAGAACTCCCCTATCAGGCAAAGTATCTCACCAAGCATCCTGTGGAAGTGCACACTATGGCTTTTGTACACAATCAAATTAATTGTGCACACATAGGTATAAACGTGCACAAGCAATATGAACACACTTTTATTTTTTAGACACCAAAATGAATGTCCAAATCCAGAAATGTTTAATACATACATGGAGAGAGAGATCATTATTCTTAATGGAGTTGGAAAATACAGTTTTAGGAAGGAAAAGCTCCTCTGCAGTGTAGCACCATCCAGATCGGGTCTGGCAAGGAGCAGATTTCAGGTGCTCTTCAGGCTACCTCAGACTTGTCTCATGCTGATGCTGGCACTCAGGGCGGCCACAGATCTATATTAAATGGGAAGTTAGGATAGAAGGAGAAAGGCCGGGTACAGGGGCATAGAGATGAAGAGAACCTACTGACTACATATCCAGCCAATGATTATGAGTCCCCCTGGAAGAGAAATGAAGCCAAGATGGCAGACTCTGTTTGGACAGCTGTTGACAAATGGTCCTGTGAGACTCCTGCTACAGTTTTGGGAGCAAAGCTGGCCAGGCTGCTCTAGTTCATGTACTGGGTAGTTCTGAGAGGCTCTACTGGCTCTGACACAGTGCAGCTGCCTTTCATTTGGGTGATCAACCCGACCTGGCATCGCTTCCAGCTCCTGCTTGTGCACTGGTGATATCAGATGAGCTTCCAGTGCTCTTACACTTTAGAGCAGGGGTTTCCAAACCTGTCCTGGATTCTTCCCAGCAAGTTGGGTTTTCCGAATATCCACAATGAATATGTATGAAAAGATTGCATACAATGGAAGCAGTGCATGCAAATCTCTCTCATGCATATTCATTATGGATATCTGGAAAACCCGACTAGCTGGGAGGCAAGTTTGAGAACTGCTACTTTTTGGGTTTCCATTGTTTATCTTTGCCCTCAGTGATTGGAAACAAACAAAAGAATCTCTGTGGTGAGAGAGAGACACTTTCTCCTGCCAGGATTCTGCTGTTATAATGCCCCCTTATGACATCAGCACCTTTCACTCTCTCTAGGTTACATGGGGATTCATTGCAGGCTGCATCATAAAATGTATCCAGAGGGATTTTTCACATGAACTCTGGAGATCACGGCAAGCCTCCTTTTTCATATTCCACCCACAGGGAAGGAAAACACTTTTTCAGTTCACCATTAACTAAAAACCAGCTTAACTAATATAGATACTTATTAAAAAAATTACCAAGATGATATGTTGGGCACTTCCTATTGCCCTATACCAGCGATGGCGAACCTATGGCACGCGTGCCAGCTGTGGCACGCGAAGGCCTTGCAGCTGGCACGCGGGAAGGTCCGCAAAAAAAGAAAAAGCTGGCTCTGACTGCTGCCGCGGACGCGGCAAGGGCAGAATGCAGCGTCCCGCGGGGCCCCCTCCGCCCGCTAAGCCCCTCTGCAAGAGCTTTCAGATTCGCGAGGGAGAGCGTCTCCCTCGCGTCTCTGTTAAGCCCGCAGGGGCTAATGGGAAATTTCCCATCAGCCCCTTTAGACGCGAGGGACTGATGGGAAATTTCCCATTAGCCCCTGCGGGCTTAACAGAGACGCGAGGGAGACGCTCTCCCTCGCGAATCTGAAAGCTCTTGCAGAGGGGCTTAGCGGGCGGAGGGGGCCCCGCGGGACATTGCAATCTGCCGCCGCGGCAGCAGCCAGAGCCTGCTTTTTTTTTTTTAAATTTGCCAGGGGGGGGGGGGTTAGGACTGCTAATGGGCAGGGGGGGGGTAGGACTGCTAATGGGCTAGGGGGGGGTTAGGACTGCTAATGGGCTGGGGGGGGTTAAGACTGCTAATGGGCTGGGGGGGGTTAGGACTGCTAATGGGCTAGGGGGGGGGGTTAGGACTGCTAATGGGCGGGCGGGGGGGTAGGACTGCTAATGGGTGGGCGGGCGGGCGGGTGGGGTTAGGACTGCTAATGGGCGGGCGGGCGGGGGGGGTAGGACTGCTATTGGGCTGGGGGGGTTAGGACTGCTAATGGGCGGGCGGGCGGGCGGGGGGGGTAGGACTGCTAATGGGCTGTGGGCTGATGGGGGCTGTCTGGAAATGGGGTGATGGGGGTTAGGACTGGTAATGGGTTATAGGGGGGGCTTAAACTGAAAATGGGGTGATGGGGGTTTAGGACTGGAAGTGGGTTGATGGGGGGGGCTAGGACTGGTATTGGGTTGGGGGGTTGCTAGGACTGGAAATGGGCTGATGGGGGGCTAGGACTGGAAATGGGCTGATGCAGGGACTAGAAGGGAATGGATGCTGGGTGAGGCTGGAACTAGAAGGGAGCTGATGTTGGGGGAGGATTAGAATGGGATGGGGCTGGGAGAGTAAAATGGAGAGGGGAAAAATATTTTGTGTGGGAGGGATAAAAAATCTACAATTGGCCGGGTATTGGGAGAGTAAGTGGGGATTGAGGATGGAGAGGTAAAATTTGAGTGGATGAAATAGGAATGAGGAAAGAGCAAAAGGAGAAAGATTAGTATGTTAAAGCGGATGTAGAGAGAGAGAATGAAAAAAAAAAAACTAGAAGAGAGAAGAAAGGACAAATGGACAGCAGATGATGGAGAGTTAGCAGAAAACATGAAGAAACCAGAAGAAAGTGGCTGGAGCAATTGCAACTGTGTAACTGAGCTGAGGTATTCTGTTTATGTAATTCCTTTTTGACATTGCCACTTGTTCTCTTTCCCCAGTAGGTCATGTATTGTTGTTCTCTGAAATGTATTGGTTTAATATTTGCAGTGTTGCCTTTTGATAGGTATGGTGTGGTGCTTTGTGAGTCCTGGTAGTGCTGTTAGGATACGGCGGGTTTGCTATTGGTTCTAAATGGGCAGTGTTTGTAGTAGTTCCTAATGTGCCTGGCGGTTGGCACTGGATTATAGTAATGTAGAAATCTTTTAGTCTGTCTTTATCCATACACTCATTAAGAGACATGTTTACTAAAAGTTAGTGTATGTTAGCATTATGCAAATATTTATGCAAATTGACGTGCTGGCACTTTGAGGAAATTCTTTGGTTTTGTGCGGCAGTTTGGGCACTCGGGCTCAAAAAGGTTAGCCATCACTGCCCTATACACATGGCTGAGGTGGCTCTCCAAAGAATAAAAACCATAGATTAGCAGAAGAAAAGCCACAGTACAGAGGAGAGGCAGTTCCTGTTCCAGCATTGCAGTCACTGATCCTGAACTTGAAGCTGGCGTAAGGACTGGACTGCAGGATGGCTAACTAGGCTTGTTGGGGTAGGAACTGGGAACCTAGCTGACTGGAGTAATGGTGCAGGGGGAAAGGAGGCTGAGCTGATTTTAGAGGAGGAAGATGGTAGGAATGTGCTAAAAGGGAAAGACTGGTTAACAGCATGGTGGGAGGAGAAAGAGCAAGACTGCACAGTGAACGGAAGAGATCAGCAATGACTCATAATGTGAAGGAAAGATGTATGTCTGAAGAGCTCCCACTGCCTTGCCCAGAAGAGAGGCAGCCAATTAAATTTCAGGGAATCATTAGAGTCACACGTTATCAATTCACAGCAGTTTGGTAAATGGTAAAGATTTATCTATGTGATAGAAGTAGGTGTAATTCAGTGTGTTCCTATTAAATATCTTGGAAGATGTATAAATTCAGGAATTTACCACTTCTGCTATTTATCATTCCTAGAATGTTTTTAAATGTACGCAGTGCTGTAGACATACCCATGACAGATAGTTCTTGTTAGGTGTCTATTCAAGAAAGACAATTTATAATGAATAGAAATGTTTATCAAGATAAAGTTGCAATTCTGCTGGATCTTAACATTGTGGTCAAAGATCAAATCACACACCTCACTCATAACTCATGGCTTGCTGCACTTTTTAGGGGAAATCGCCTGCAGCCAGAAGCTTTCCCTGCTACTGTGCCGAAATGTAGCAGCAGAGCGCAGACAAACCAATATATCAGGAGTCAGTTCAGAAGGTCCAAATCATTTATTTGTGCACAAGTCTCAAGCAAAGACAAGTTCAAAATGGCTGAGCGATGTTCTCTGGCAATACAACAACTTTTATAGACTTTTCTACCATTCTAGACATAGGAAAACATTTCATTGGTCCCGGTAACCTCCCGTACCTCTTCTATTGGTCCCGGTACTGATATGATTATCCAATTATGTTCTTCATGTGGGCTCAGCACCTGCTCACCCTCCCTCTAGTCCCTAATACAATGGCCAGTTCATCAACTTGTTACTCCTCTATTGCCAAGGCCATTTAGCTAGTTTGTACGTGTAGGGAAGCAGGGTTCTGTAACCTATCTGTCAGCAGTTCAGATAATTCCCTTACAGCTGTATTTTCTTATCAGTGTGCATTTAAACATATTTTTCTGTATTTTTCCATGCTTGTCTAAGCTAGTTCAATTATTCTTCTGAGTTCTAATTCTACAGCAGCATATTGGGGGATGTGCAATTCCTTTGGGCCTCTCCACATGCTTCATTTACAGGTCAAGCTTGTTAGGCCTGTCTGTATACTTCAGACATCATGGATCATAGGCCTTCGCCTACCACATTCCCCCCTTTGATTAATCTCACCCTATTACTTAATAAGGTGTGAGAATTAAATCATTTCAAGATGGTTATACCATGGTCGGAGGGTCCCGACTATACACAGGAGGACTAGGTTGGTATAAGGCCATTATCTTAGTTGCGGTCTTCCGCTCTACTGTATTTTCAATAGCATTGTGCATAGAACGCATACAACATGGGATTATACATGGCACTAGAAAAATCACAACAACAATTAGTAATACTAGTATAAGGAAAGTCTTAAGGCCCCTAGCCATGAGAAAATATTAGCAAACCAGTTAGGTAATCTTAGTGGGTGCCAAGTCTGTACTGGCACATAAGCATGTTTTCGCATATCTTCAGCTAGTTCTTCAACTACTTGACCTTTATCATCTATTTTCAAACAACAATTGGTTAGATTTAGCTTACCACATACTCCTCCTTCAGCTGCCAACAAATAATCAAGTGCTAAATGATTTTGGTATATGGCAGTGCGCATTTGGGTGCTTTGTCTAGCTAAAAGTGTGAGAGCTTGGCTAGTTTCATTAGTTATTATTTCAACTACTGCTTGTAAGCGAATAATATGATTAATCAAATAAACTGGGGTTCTATAGCCCCATGTGCCATCTTGCTCCCAAGTGGCAGGTCCATAATAAGAAATAATTCTTTCTGGTGGCCAATCATCACCTTGCCATGATTCCCACTTGCCTATCTGTAGGGGTTCTCTTTTTTGTCTTATTGCTCGCTTGTGTCTGTGAGTAGTGTATACTGGGTATCCTAATTGTTCTCCATGGTCTGTAGGTAGGAGAAAGAAAGAAGGTCTGATGGTCCCTAAGACACATGCTCCTCCCCAGTGTGGTGGGAGTCGGGCATATGCTCGGTTTCCACAGATCCAATACAGGCCAGGTGGGGCTTGCCAAGCATGGGATTTAGCAAGGTTAGTCCATAAACCAGCAAGTTCAGGAAATCTGGCTAATGGATTAGGAGGTTCAGGTCTTTTGATCCCTGACCACCATGATGTCTTTCTAGTGGTGGCGTTATTCAATGGGACCTAGTTGCAGATAGCCCGGGTTAACCGTTAGCCCGGTTTAGTAAACATACCCCATAGTGTGTGTCATGATATAACTGAGGGAAAAATACCAAGCACATGCATACCTTAAAAAGAGACACTTCTCTTCCATCAATGACGCTTATAAACATTATATAGCAGAAATACGTAAACCAATTATTATTAATTGGTTTACGTATTTCTTTAGTGGAGGTGAAGTACTTTTGTCCACTAAAGAAGAGCGGGACCTAGGCGTGGTTGTGTCTGATGATCTTAAAGTAGCTAAACAGGTAGAAAAGGCGATGGCAAAAGCTAGAAGGATGCTTGGGTGCATACGGAGAGGAATGGCTAGCAGAAAAAAGGAGGTGATAATACCTCTGTATAAGTCTTTGGTGCGACCTCATTTGGAGTATGGTGTGCAATTCTGGAGACCGCACCTTCAAAAGGATGTGAACAGGATGGAGTCGGTGCAGAGGGTTGCTACTAAATGATTAATGGGCTTCATTATAAAGCATATGAGGACAGACTTAAGGATCTTAATATGTACACCTTAGAGGAAAGGCGGGATAGAGGTGATATGATTGAGATGTTTAAATACCTCCGTGGCATAAATGTTCAGGGAGAGAGCCTCTTTCAATTGAAAGCAAGTTCTGCTACGAGGGGACATGGGATGAGGGTGAAGGGAGATAGATTCAGGAGTGATATGCGGAAATATTTCTTTACAGAAAGAGTAGTGGATCCGTGGAATAGTCTCCCAGTGGAGGTGGTAGAGATGAGGACAGTAACTGAATTCAAAAAAGCATGGGACCAACACAGAGGATCTCTAAAGGTAGAAAGTGGACTGTTGTAGTTGTTGTTATGGAAGGACAGACTAGATGGGCCATGTGGTCTTTTTCTGTCATCATGTTTCTATGTTTCTATGTTTCTAAGTAGCGCCCCAAACAACTGGATATTTCTGTCTCTTTCTGCCACATTGTCTCAGATTGCATTTCTTGCTTCTTGAGAATTTGTCACTTGCTACTGACTTTTCTCTCAGCAACGTCTTTCTTGTGCTTTTCTCCTTTACCACAATGCTGGGCTTTCTGACAAGGATTTTTTCACTACTTTCCTCCTGGTGGTACTGTGCGGCCACAGGGAGGTAGATGCTTAGAATGCACTAATGTCATAAAGGAAAGTGAGCACATAATCTCCCTTATGACATAGGTGTACGTGCGTTGGAATGTGTGCATGTAATAAAGACCTAGATGAGAAAGCAGGAGCCTGTGTAAATATGCAGTAGGATTAAGCAGGATGCCTTCTTTCTCTGTTATTATTCAGTTTACAAATTAAACAAATAGCCCCGGGGGGCCACGTGATGTGTGAGTGAGTGCAGACGTGTCTCGCTTGCTTCGGGGCTGCCTCGGCATTTAATCTGCGTTTTATTTAACCTATTAAGAATAAAAACCACCTCCACACGTTCCGGAGGGATCACTGTATTGGCTCCAGTCCTTCGAGGGGCATAGTGAATCGGTGGGATGCCGCTGCCGGGGAAGAAAGACCAGGAGAGGTCGACCAGAGTGGGTCCTTCTTCATCTGCCATGCTGCAGCCGCCCTCGCCGGGGGTGGAGAGCACAGAGTCCGCATCGGAGGAGTTGGCGAAAGAAGTGGTAAAACTCCTAGACCCCAAGTTTGATCTTATTATGAAAAAGTTGGAAGGAGTGGGTGAATCGCTGGCAGATTTTGGCAGAAGAGTAGAAGAGCTGGAACAACGTGTTGCATGCATTGAATGCGACATGATTTGAGATTAGTAACCTGGAATGTGGGGGGGGGGGGGTAAGTACTCCGGTGTAGCGCACCAAAACTTTACAGGCCTTAAAGCGGGAGAAGGCGCAGATTGCGTTATTATACAGGAGACACATTTAAATGCCAAGGAGCATGCCAAGTTGCAGAGGGACTGGGTGGGGAGGCTCTTGTCCGCTTCCTCCGGTGGTAGGAGGAAGGGTGTGGCGATACTGGTGCACAAGAGTCTGACTGGTGAGGTCCTGGAGGAGGTGGGGGACCCGCTGGGTAGATTTTTATTTGTACACATTCGGATTCAGGGAGAATTGTTCCTTGGAAACCTGTACGCACCCAATGTGTATGATCATACATTTTTCCGACACATACTAGACAAGGTTTTGGGGGCCCCAAAAATACCTTTAATTCTTGCGGGGGACTTTAACTGCCCACATGATTCTGCTTTGGATAGATCGCAGTCACAATCCAGTAGAGGATGGATGAATAAAGGTGTGGGCTATCTGTGTGATATGGGAGACCTGGTAGATTCTTGGAGAACTTTGCATCAGGAGAGCAGAGACTACACGCATCTGTCGAGGGCCCATCAGACGTGGTCGCGTATAGATTATATACTGGTGTCTAAGCATTGGTTTAGCAAGGTGGTCAAAGCAGAGATAGAGCCTATTGTAATATCGGATCATGCGATGGTGCATTTGGATTGGAGAGGTGGTAGTAAACCAGGGGGTAAATGGTCCTTTCCTAGCTATATGTGGAGGAAGCAGGAGTTTCAGCAGTATGTACGGAAGCATTGAGAAGAGTATGTTCGCTTTAACGAGGGGCACACCAGCTTGGCGGTGGTTTTTTGGGAAGCAGGGAAGGCGGTACTTCGGGGGCACATTATTGCTTTTGTAGCGGCAGAGAGGCGGGCACTGAATGAGGACCTGATCAGATTAACTAGGGAATTGCAAGAAGCAAAGGCCCACACGGTGCGACAATCGGGGGGCATCCAAAAGTATGTGGAGCTTCAGAAACAGTTGAATGCTGTGCTGCAAGAGAGAGCTATTCAATCGATGCAGTTTTATAAACACCAATTCTTCCGTTATGGTGACCGGACGGGGAAGCTGCTGGCCAGATTAGTGCATGACAAGACTGGTCCTAGAGGAGTAGCGGTGATAAGAGATAAAAGGGGGATGAAACATAGTGAGGCAGGGAAAGTGGTACAAGTATTTTGGACATTTTATGAAGAGTTATATGCTGAGGGTGAGGAGGATGAGACACAGGCGACAACCTTCTTGGATTCGATGCAGCTACCGTCATTATCAGAGGAACAGCGGGGAGAGATGAATCGGGCCATTGAGGGAGAGGAAATTAGGAGAGTGATTCGGGCGGGAGTACCGCATAAGACACCGGGCCCCGATGGGTTCAGGACTGAATTTTACAAGATGCTAGATGCACAAGTGACTCCAATGCTGGCGGCAGTGTATGGCGAGGCCTTGGAGGTAGGTACGTTTCCAAGGGATATGAGGACTGTGAGTATTATCTTGATCCCGAAGCCGGGGAAGGACCCTGAGGATCCGGCCTCGTATAGGCCAATCTCTTTGATTAATTATGACATGAAGGTGCTTGCCTCGATATTGGCGAACCGACTGCAGCAGTTCCTTCCGAAATTGGTGGGCCCCCATTAAGCAGGGTTCGTTAAGGGGAGAGAGGCCTTTGTGAACATCAGTAAGGTTCTGCTGGGCCTTGAGAAATGTGAGCTGGAGCGCGATCCTGTGATACTTGTCAGCCTGGATTCGGAGAAGGCATTTGACAGAGTATCCTGGGGGTATATGTTTGCAGCCCTGCGAAGGTTTGGTTTTCAAGGCCAATTTCTACAGTGGATACGGGCGCTGTATCTGGACCCATTAGCTGTGGTGGATAGTGGAGGGGGGCGGTCACAGCCCTTTTCTTTGCACAGGGGCACGAGACAGAGCTGTCCCTTTTCCCCTTTGCTGTATGTGCTGCAACTAGAACCGCTGTTGAAGTCGCTTATAGCGTCAAAAACGATAAAGGGGATAGAGTGGGAAGGAGGAGGGATAAAGGTGAGTGCGTTCGCAGACAATATGCTGCTGTGCCTTAGGAGTCCATCACACTCATTGGAGCTTGCACTGTGGGAGACTGAACATTTTGGACGCTTTTCAGGACTGAAAATTAATAGAAGTAAATCGATGGTGTTGGAAGTGGATAATCAGTCCAGAGAGGCTTGGCAGGGAGTGTTCCCGCTAAGCTGGGCGGAAGGGCAGATACGGTATTTGGGGATCCAAATCTCGGATCACCCGAGGAAACTGTATGAGGTGAATGTACAACCATTGCTGGACTCGACGACTGGTAGGTTGAAAAGATGGAGAGACCTCCCAGTCTCCTTGATGGGCCAGATAGCGTTGGTAAAAATGCTAGAGTGGCCCCGTTGGCTGTATTTATTACAGCAATTGCCGATATGGTTACGGAGGAGAGATTTGATGGGTTTGCAGCAGCAGTTGGGCAAATTTATTTGGAGGGGGAAGAGGGCGCGTATTGCAATAATAGCCCTCATGCGAAACGTGGATGAAGGAGGTGCGGGTTTGCCCTCCCTGAGGAGCTATAATTTGTGCTATTTAGCGAGGCGGTTGAGTGATGTTATTGTAGGTAATGAGGAGCGTGTCCCAGTGGCCCTGATCGACCAGTTGTTGGGGAATTGGCATAGAGTATATCTGTTGCACTGCATAGGAGTCCTGCTGCCGCCGGCCTGGAGGGTGTCACAGTATCTGGGGGCGCTCCGGGCGGCATGGAAGGTCCTCTGCCACCAAAGAGGATGGAATTGGAAGGTGACATATTGCTTACCGATGGCGGGCAATGGTGATTTTGAACCTGGGAGGGAACGTGGAGGGGCTCTTATTGTTTATTGTTTATTACACAATTGATATACCGCCCTCCATTACATCGGGGCAGTTTACAATTCAAAAAAAAGAAAAGAAAGAAAGGAAATACAATCAATATAAACAGGAAAGATAAGTGAGATTCAGAAATAAAGGGAAAAGAGAGTCAAGGGATTAGGGGGAAGGTTGAAAGCGGAGGAGAAAAGGTGGGTTTTCAGGAGAGAACGGAATTTGGGGTAGGACTCTTCCTTTTTTTTTAAACTTTTATTTTCATTTTGCAACAAACAAAAGAAACAACACACCAAAGGAGACAAAACAAGTATACAATAAGGAAAAGTAAACCCAATTACCCCCCACCCCCATGCTTCTTCTCTAGCCGGTTATGTCAGCATGTGAGCGCTTCCTATTAACAGTGATTATACATCAAAACGATCAAAAGAGTATCTACGATACAGAATGATCATGGGACAGAGATATATACAAATTTAGACAGTCAGATGAGAGCATTTAGCAGAATGTACATAGTCATTGAGCATCTTCCATTTAGACCAATGATGAGGAGTCTGAACGGGGGAAGCAAACATACGAGGTATTTGTTCATATTTACTGTAGAGACAGACATGATTCCACCATTCATTGGGGCTCAGATGGGAGCTATTTTTCCAGTATTACTTAATTAGGGAAATAGCTATGCCGAGCATAAAGTCCAAAAGGAGGCAAGCCGTTTTTGGAAGAGAGGGGATCCCCGCAACTGGGCGAAGTCCCACTATCCTCCAAGAAAGGGGCTCTTGAAAGTGCAAAATAGACCGGATACGACCCCAGACCCGACGCCAGTAATACTGTAATGCGGGATATTCATACATAACATGAGGTAGTGAACCAATGGCCGCATGGCATGTCCAACAACTATTGCCCTGAGTAGTGTTCCATTTGGCTAAGCTGTCAGGAGTGTAAAAACACCGGTGGGCTAGAAAGAAGAGTGTCTGAGTGAGTGAGGCGGATTGGGAAACCCGTGTCACTCTACTCCAGACAAGGCTCCATTGCTCCGAGGTCAAAGTCACATGCAATTCTCTCTCCCATGCTTTCTGCGCTATAGGGGTATCTCTAGTTATAGCATTACATAAGGTTTTGTAAAAATTGGAGGCTACACCCGGTGAACTACCGATAGATCGGAAAGTCTCCGATCAACCTTGTGTAGGGGATGCCGATGGCGGGAGTACCCTAGCACTCCGAAGGCAATGCTGAAGTTGCACCGACTGAAAGTAGTGTTTCGCTGGGAGACCAAATTCAATTTGCAATTCAGTAAAAATTTTCCAGCGACCATCATGGGACAACTGGCTAGGAATCCAAATGCCCCTAGTGTACCAGGGGCTCCACACCATCGACTTATTTGTATTCGAAATCGAGTATTGTACAAAACGGGAGCCTGTCGAACGGACAGAGTCGGGAGTCTAAAGATTGCATAAGAGTATTAAAGGCACCTAAAGTGTCTAAAAGCATTGGTGGATAGTGGGAGTCTGATGGGAGAGTCATACCAGGGAGAAAAGTAAGAGGAATCGGTTTGCAAAGGTCCTCTTCTATGTCTAGCCACACAGGTCTACTCGGTACTGGATCTTCCAGCCAACGAGCGCCTTGTTTGAGAAGAAAAGATTAATGGAACACTTGATTAAAATCACCACCAAGTATTAATGGAGCATTGGCAGAGGCCTATGCCAACTGCGCAATACTTGCATAGTAAGCAGGGTTGTCCACATTCGGGGCATAAATGCAAATACACATGAATTCACTATCTCCAAGCTCAAGGTGTACACGGGCCCATCTACCCTCCTTGTCAGCGCTAGTATCAATTACTGTAGCTTGCGAAGACTTCTTAACCAGAATGGCTACCCCGTACCGTTTGGAAACGGCGGGAGAATAGGCAGCCACCATGTAAGGCTTAGCATTGAGTTTCAGTGTTTCAGCAGAGTTTAGATGCGTTTCCTGAAGAAACACTAAATCAGCATGCTCATGGCTAAGATAGCTAAGGATTTTCTTTCTTTTGAGTGGACTATTAATGCCTTTTACGTTGAGTGATAAGATTTTACATAAGGCCATTCAGAAAAGTTAAAATTCTGAGCATAATAGCGCACATAATTTCACAATGTCCCTCATATTGACTGTATCTGGCTGTACACATGACATAAAAAAATAAGCTAATATAATACAATGAAGCGCCCCACATTAACAAAGAACACCGCAGTGCGGTAGAGGAGAAGCAGAACCCCAGAAATTACTGGCGACCATGTGTCTGCGGGGAGAAACCCCAGAGAAGGCCGAAATTGAAAAAACACATAACCTGTAGGACTGTGCGTGCTCCGAATCCGACCGAGGCACACATCATGGAGGGATAGGAGACCAAAAAACAAAAGTCATATAGAGAAAGAAAGAAAGTCCAGGTAGTCTCTGTGCTTGGCTATGACCGCCGCATCGGGCCCTTCAAAATGGCGGACAGAGCCGGCAGATAAAAGTCCAAGTTTTTTGGATTAGCGCATCTGCTCTGCTTCTTTGGATTCTAAAAATGTTGATAGTAGATCAGGATCTTCGAATGTCCTGGTTTGGTTGTGGAGAGTCACTCGGAGCTTCGCTGGATACAACAGGCCAAAGCGAGCCTGTAGCTGTTGAAGTCGAGGGCGAAAAGCAAGGAGTTTCTTCCGACGGTCAACGGTAGGCTTTGCCAAATCAGGGAAGAAAGAGACTTTGCGACCTTCAAATTCCAAATGATGATTTGCCCGGGCAGCATTTAAAATTTGTTCCACTTGTTGATATCGTAGCAAGCGAAAGATAATAGGCCGGGGGGTCGTTCGGTTGAGCGCCATGTGGGTAGGAACACGGTGTGCACGATCGATTTCCAGTTCTCTATGAAAAGTGATCTTCAGCAAGGAGGGAAGAGTTTTGAGCAAGAATTCTCTTATATCTCCTGCTTCCACCCCCTCCGGTATTCCGAGGAGCCTCACATTGTTACGACGGGCTCGATTATTGCTATCTTCTAACTCTTTTTGAAGATTCTGTATCTGGCGCTCAGCCTTGTCCAGTTTGCCCAAGCGCACCGCGTGCGAGTCGAGGACCCCGGCCATGTTGTCCTGCCGTAATGAGAGACTGTCAAGTCGGTCCTGGAGCACTCCAAAGTCTTCTCGCATGGCTCGAAGCGCTTCTCCATTGGACTGCACCAATTCCTTCACGCCGCGTATTTCCTCTAAAATCTCCAGGTGCATTTCGGGGTTTACACGAAATGGAACCATCTTCTGTGGGGAGGACACCTCTGTTTTGGAGCGTTTTCCGTGAGAAGAAGAAGGAGACCCGAAGTCCAAGCGCGCTGGTTTATGGGCCGCCATCCCCCCCGAGGTACCCCGGTCAGCTCGGAGCGAAATAGTAAGTTTGTATAGGTATTAAGTCAGGATTCTAAGTAGGCCTCTCGGGAGCTTCAGCGCAAAGCGTCTTACCCGCTGGACATCAGGCTCTGCCCCCCCGGGGTAGGACTCTTCCAATCGTAAGGCAGTAGGCAGGGAGTTCCACAGGGAGGGGCCAACATAGAAAAAGGCTGACTGTCTTATTTGGCATAAGGCCAGTATAGATTACCTAGGCCAACTGAGAATGGAAGGGTCGGATCAGATGGAATCCTTTCAAGTGCTGGCTAGACGATATCAGTTGCAGGCGAAGAAGTTTTATTTTTACTTACAAGTTCAGCATTACTTGACAGGTCTGAAGAGCAGGGGCGAGGTGCTGCAGAGGCGTGGGAGTTTATGGTTGTTGATGGAGAGACTCCAGGAAAGTGCGACAGCCCGAGTAATGAGAGCAGAGCTTTCCCCGGAGAGAAATCTGGACTGCCTGGCCCCCTTGACATGTCGGTGGTGGATGGATGGGTTGCCCGACATCACAGAGGATCTGCTGGGGCAGGCCTTCCGGAGAATACGTTTAATCTCGGAGGCGGTGAGATATCAGGAAACGCAATATAAATTAATGTGGCGGGCATATGTGTTGGAAGTCCGGGCGGCGAGGATGGGGATCTTGAAGACGGATGTGTGTGGTCTCTGCAAAAGCGAGGTGGGAACGTTAGTACACCGGTTTTGGTCTTGCCCTATTATTCAGACATTCTGTGAGGCGGTAGGGGAGAAATTAATGCTCTGGACAGGAGTGGGTTTGGAACTCCGACCGGTATGGTGTATATTCCATATACCTTACTCAAACATTGGGGGGACACAGCCACTAAGGCAGTTGTATGAAAAGAGTGTTGGGGGGGCGGAGCCTGATGTCCAGCGGGTAGGACGCTTTGCGTTGAAGCTCCCGAGAGGCCTACTCAGAATCCTGACTTAATACCTATATAAATTTACTATTTCGCTCCGAGCTGACCGGGGCACCTCGGGGGGGATGGCGGCCCATAAACCAGCGCGCTTGGACTTCGGGTCTCCTTCTTCTTCTCACGGAAAACGCTCCAAAACAGAGGTGTCCTCCCCACAGAAGATGGTTCCATTTCGTGAAAACTCCGCAATGCACCTGGAGATTTTGGAGGAAATACGCGGCGTGAAGGAATTGGTGCAGTCCAATGGAGAAGCGCTTCGAGCCATGCGAGAAGACTTTGGAGTGCTCCAGGACCGACTTGAAGGTCTTTCATTACGGCAGGACAATATGGCGGGGGTCCTCGACTCGCACGAGGTGCGCTTGGGCAAACTGGACAAGGCTGAGCGCCAGATACAGAATCTTCAAAAGGAGTTGGAAGATAGCAATAATCGAGCCCGTCGCAACAATGTGAGGCTCCTCGGAATGCCGGAGGGGGTGGAAGCAGGAGATATAAGAGAATTCTTGCTCAAAACTCTTCCCTCCTTGCTGAAGATCACTTTTCACAGAGAACTGGAAATCGATAGAGCACACCGTGTTCCTGCCCGCATGGCGCTCAACCGCACGACCCCCCGGCCTATTATCTTTAGCTTGCTACGATATCAACAAGTGGAACAAATTTTACATGCTGCCCGAGCGAATCATCATTTGGAATTTGAAGGTCGTAAGGTCTCCTTCTTTCCTGATTTGGCAAAGCCTACCGTTGACCGTCGGAAGAAACTCCTTGCTCTTCGCCCTCGACTTCAACAGCTACAGGCTCGCTTTGGCCTGTTGTATCCAGCGAAGCTCCGAGTGACTCTCCACAACCAGACCAGGACGTTCGAGGATCCTGATCTACTATCAACATTTTTGGACTCCAAAGAAGCAGAGCAGATGCGCTAATCCCAAATCTTGGACTCTTATCTGCCGGCTCTGTCCGCCATTTTGAAGGGCCCGATGCGGCGGTCATAGCCAAGCACAGAAATAGCCTGGACTTTCTTTCTTTCTCTATATGACTTTTGTTTTTGGTCTCCTATCCCTTCATGATGTGTGCCTCGGTCGGATTCGGAGCACGCACAGTCCTACAGGTTATGTGTTTTTTCAATTTCGGCCTTCTCTGGGGTTTCTCCCCGCAGACACATGGTCGCCAGTATTTTTGGGGTTTTGCTTCTCCTCTACCGTACTGCGGTTTTCTTTGTTAATGTGGGGCGCTTCATTGTATTGTATTAGCTTATTTTTCCTATGTCATGTGTACAGCCAGATACAGTCAGTTTGAGGGACACAGTGAAATTATGTGTGCTATCATGCTCAGAATTTTTAACTTTTCTGAATGGCCTTATGTAAAATCTTATTATTCATCGTCAAAGGCATTACTGGTCCACTCAAAGGAAAGAAAATCCTTAGCTATCTTAGCCACGAGCATGTTGATTTGGTGTTTCTTCAGGAAACGCATTACACTCTGCTGAAACACTGAAACTCAATGCTAGGCCTCACACGGTAGCTGCCTATTCTCCCACCGTTTCCAAATGGTACGGGATAGCCATTCTGGTTAAGAAGTCTTTGCACGCTACTGTACCTGATATTAGCGCTGACATGGAGGGTAGATGGGCCCGTGTACACCTTGAGGTTGGAGATAGTGAATTCACGTGTATTTGCACTATGCCCCGAATGTGGACAACCCTGCTTACTATGCAAGTTTTGCGCAGTTGGCCTCGACCTCCGCCAATGCTCCATTAATACTTGGTGGCGATTTTACTCAAGTGTTCCCTCAATCTTTTCTTCTCAAATAAGGTGCTCGTTGGTTGGAAGATCCAGTACCGAGCAGACCTGTGTGGCTAGATATAGTAGCGGGCCTTTGCTAACCGATTCCTCTTACCTTTCTCCCTGGTATGACTCTCCCATTAGACTCCCACTATCCGCCAATGCTTTTCGACACTTTAGGTGCCTTTAATACTCTTATGCAAACTTTAGACTCCCGACTCTGGTCAGTGCAACTTCAGCATTGCATTCGGAGCACTAGAGTACTCCCGCCATCGGCATTCTCTGCATAAGGTTGATTGGAGACTTCCGATCTCTCGGTAGTTCACCGGGTGTAGCATCCAATTTTACTAAACCTTATGTAATGCTATCACTAGAGATCCCTCTATAGCGCAGAAAGTATGGGAGAGAGAATTGCATGTGACTTTGACCTCGGAGCAATGGAGCCTTATCTGGAGCAGAGGGACACGGGTTCCCGACCCGCCTCACTCACTCAGACCCTCTTCTTTCTAGCCTACCGGTGTTTTTACACTCCTCACAGATTAGACAAATGGAACACTACTCAGGGTAATGGTTGCTGGACACGTCCTGCGGCCATTGGTTTATTGCTTCATGTTATGCATGAATATCCCGCACTACAGTATTACTGGCGTCGGGTCTGGGGTCGTATTTAGTCTATCTCGCACTCTCAGGAGTCCCTTTCTTGGAGGATAGTGGGACTTCGCCCAGTTGCGGGGATCCCCTCTCTCCCAAAAATGGCTTATCTCCTTTCGAACTTTATGCTTGGCATTGCTATTTCCCTAATTAAGTAATACTGGGAAATTAGTTCCCATCTGAGCCCCAATGAATGGTGGAATCATGCCTGTCTCTACAGTAAATATGAACAAACACCTCGTCTGTTCGCTTCCTCCGTTCAGACTCCTTCTCATTGGTCTCAATGGAAGATGCTCAATGAATATGTACTTCTTGCTAAATGCTCTCATCTGACTGTCTAACTTTGTATATATCTCTGTCCCATGATCATGCTGTATTGTGGATACTTTTTTGATCGTTTGATGTATAATCACTGTTAACTGGAAGCGCTCACATGCTGATATAAACGGGTAGAGAAGAAGCATCGGGGTGGGGGGTAATGGGTTTACTTTTCCTTATTGTATACTTGTTTTGTCTCTTTTGGTGTGTTGTTTCTTTTGTTTGTTGCAAAATGAAAATAAAAGTTTAAAAAAAAAAAAAAAAGAAAAGAGTGTTTTAGTAGCCAAAAAGTGCATCCTACAGCAGTGGCTAGCGGAGGGGGGCCCGCTCCCACGAGAATGGGAGATGCAGTTGAGAGACGTGATGCAGATGGAACGTAGAACGGCCCAGTTGTTGGGGGGGAAAAGCTGGGAAAAATTTCAGGCTATCTGGGAGCCACTGCTGCAGATACCCGTAGGGCCTCGGCAGCGATAGCCAAGAGCTCTTGGGAATAATAAGAGACTGGAGATTCCCTCACAACCTCAAAAGATGAGTGCAGCCGGTGGTGGATGGGGTGTACGATAAGGATCAGGGGATGGGGGGTCTAAAATCGTGCAGAGACCCCAGAGGGATTGAGGGGGGGGGGTGGGGGGTCAGCAGGGAGGGAGAAAGACGGAGGGGAAGGGGGTTGAGGGGGCGGGGTGTTCAGGTATATTCAGTTCTCAGCTGGTAGAGCAATGACACAGATTGTTATAAGTTGTAAATTAGTGAGACTGGCAGTTGTAATGCTCTATGTTTTGGTGTGTGTGGTGGAAATGTTTAATAAAAATGATTTTCCATAAACAAATAGCCCCTTCAGTAAATATTTGGTTACAAGTTTTAAGCTACTACATATAGAATTTTATTTACTGATCTTACTAATTTTGAGCAACTTTGCAAAGCCAGCAGCAATGGTAAGGAAGATATTTGATGAATATAGCAATAAGTCCATTGATGAACAAATGAGAATTTCTTTTTTTTTTTATTAATTATATTTATTGAATTTTTAACTGACAATACAATTATCAGAATAAAAGAACCGTAGAAATACAAAATAGCATCAATAATTTACAATACAAAAAGTCCTACGAGGAATACATTAGCCCACATCTCGGGGTATCCAGACTACATTTGTTAAGATGTAAAAATCTTCGATTGCTTAATTTTCCTTGCATATCGTTGCTTTCTCCTTCAATCCTTTTTAGGAAATTTTTGAAGGAAATATTGCTTTTACCTAATGCTGATACTTTAGAATTTACTAAATGTTATTATATATATAGACCTCTCTGGTTAGAAAACCTAACCAGAGAGGTCCTCGAAGAAGGCAAGTCTGGCTAACACATTTCCCCAGCCCAATACCCTCCCATACACCCGGTAAGAAAAAAAAAAAGAAATTATCAAAAGCTAAGGAACCGATCATGCATCCTCCCTGGCCACGAGCCATTTCTCCAAATCTGAAGAGGACAAAAAGACAAATTTATCCTGCCCCAAAGAAATTAAACATTTACATGGGTAACGCAAAAAGAAGGTAGCGCCAAGGGCTAGCACCCTAGGCTTACAGACTAGAAAAGATTTCCTGCGCATTTGTGTTATACGAGATACGTCTGGAAAAATAGATACCCTGTCTCCACAGAACAGGGTTTCTTTTCTCCTAAAGTATGCTTTAAGAATAGCAACTTTATCATTTTCAGAGGATAAAGTAACTAACAAGGTAGCCGTAGTTGTAATAACATCTTGTGTATCCTCCAAAAAGGCAGTCAAATTGAAAGGATTTTGTTCTTCCAAAACAGCCAATTCTGTATCAACATTAGGCAGAGCTACTTTAGTGGGAATATAATAACATTTAGTAAATTCTAAAGTATCAGCATTAGGTAAAAGCAATATTTCCTTCAAAAATTTCCTAAAAAGGATTGAAGGAGAAAGCAACGATATGCAAGGAAAATTAAGCAATCGAAGATTTTTACATCTTAACAAATTCTCTAAATTTTCTACCTTCTGATGTAAAGCTACACTATCTTTAATTGCATTAGCATGAGATAAAGAAACCAATTTAATTTGAGTATCAACATTTGAAAGGCCGGAGGTTAAATTATCAATTTGTGAATCTAAACCCTGAAACTTCACAATCACATCACTAGTGAAATGGCATAGCGAGGGAACTGTCTCGGCCAAAATTCGCTCAGTCCGTTTTACAACCTGCCATATGTCAAGTAATGAGATTGGAGAAGCTTGAGAGTTACCATCAAGAGGAACAGGCTCCTTCCAAGCAACGGCTTTAGGAAGGACGCCAACATCAGCAAGACTCGGACATGAGCAGGATACATCAGGGAGTTCCAAAAATCCCAGAGGAAGAGGAGGGGTACGCTCGACATAGCTGCTAGCCCCCTCAACGGAGGGAACAGGGAGAACAGTACCTGGTTTTGATGCCACTGGTGTTGAAATCACATGTTTATCCATAGGGCCCTCTGCGGGCTCCGCTGTAGAAGGCTTCTTTTTTCTTTTTCATCCAGGCATGTGGATTCACACACAAAACGTCCTCTCCTAATCGGCTCCTAAGGGGCTCACAAGGGGCCAATTGCTCCCCTTTCGATACGCCCCTTAGGATACGCCCACGGCAGACGCCATACTATAGGGAACACCGCTTTTATCAGGGCCTTGGATGACATAAGAACATAAGAACATAAGATATGCCATACTGGGTCAGACCAAGGTCCATCAAGCCCAGTATTCTGTTTCCAACAGTGGCCAATCTAGGTCATACGTACCTAGCAGTTTCCCCAAGGGACACAGGTTCCACAATGCTTGTATTGGTTCAAGCATTGATATCCTGGGTCCCTTCTTAATAATGGTTTATGGACCTTTCCAACAGGAACTTGTCCAAACCTTTTTTAAACCCAGCTACACTAACAGCCTTTACTACATCCTCCGGTAACAAATTCCAGAGTTTGATTACACGTTGAGTGAAAAAATATTTTCTTTTATTAGTCTTAAATAGTTTACCCTGTAGCTTCATTGCATGTCCCCTAGTCTTTCTATATTCTGATAAGGTAAACAATCGATCTACGTTTACCCGTTCCACTCCGTTCATTAATTTATAGACTTCTATCATATCTCCCCTCAGCCGTCTCTTTTCCAGGTTAAAGAGCCCCAACCTTTTTAGCCTTTCTTCATAGGAGTAGCCTTCCATCCCCTTTACCATTTTGGTGGCTCTTCTCTGAACCTTTTCTAAAATCGCTATATCCTTTTTAAGATACGGCGACCAGAATTGCACACAATATTCAAGGTGCGGTCTCACCATGGAACGATAAAGAGGCATTATAATATCTTTTGTTTTATTTTCCATTCCTTTCCTTATCATACCTAGCATTCTATTTGCTCTCTTGGCCGCCGCTGCACACTGGGCCGAGGGTTTTAACATGGTATCCACAAGGACGCCTAAATCTTTTTCTTGGGTGGTGGTTCCTAATGTGGAACCTTGCATCGTGTAACCATAGTTTGGGTTGTTCTTCCCTAGGTGCATAACCTTGCACTTCTCCACATTAAATTTCATCTGCCATTTTGATGCCCAGTCTTCCAATTTATCAAGATCCTCTTGCAATTTTCCACAATCCTCCTGGGTTTTAACAACTTTAAATAGTTTTGTGTCATCAGCAAATTTGATAACCTCACTCGTTATTCCACTTTCCAGGTCATTTATGAATATGTCAAAAAGCAGCGGACCCAGCACAGATCCCTGGGGTACACCACTATTCACCTTTCTCCATTGGGAAAATTGGCCATTTAGCCCTACTCTCTGCTTTCTATCTTTTAACCAGTTCCTGATCCACAGTAGTACACTGCCTCCTATCCCATGACTCTTTAGTTTTGCCAAAAGTCTCTCATGAGGGACCTTGTCAAAGGCTTTCTGAAAGTCCAGATACACAATATCAACCGACTCACCTTTGTCCACCTGTTTATTCACTCCTTCAAAAAAACATAACAGATTAGTAAGACAAGATCTTCCTTGTCTAAAGCCATGTTGGCTGTCTCCCATTAGGTCATGACTATCTATATGCTGAGTAATTTTATTCTTTATGATGGTTTCTACCATTTTTCCCGGTACTGATGTCAGGCTCACCGGTCTGTAGTTTCCCGGATCACCCCTCGAACCCTTTTTAAAAATTGGTGTTACATTGGCGATCCTCCAATCCTCAGGTATTAGAGATGATTTTAATGATAGTTCACAGATTACTGATAGCAGGTCTGCAATCTCAAATTTCAGTTCTTTCAACACCCTTGGATGTATACCATCCGGCCCAGGTGATTTGCTACTCTTCAGTTTATCTAATAGTTGTAGGACATCTTCCCGATGTATCGATATTTCCTTCAATTCTTCCACACCTTTAAATACCACTTCAGTCGTGGGTAACATCCCTACATCTTCCTCAGTAAAGACCGAAGCAAAGAATTCATTCAGTCTCTCCGCTATCGTCAGGGTAGCTGCCCCACGCAAGCCAGCAGGCTTCAGAAACCAGCTGCACTCACCCCTCCGCGGGAGAAACAAGGTATCAAGCAAAATCCCAGCAAAAGGCACTCTCCAGAAGCTTTTATCAGGGCCTTGGATGACATCAGGGTAGCTGCCCCACGCAAGCCGGCAGGCTTCAGAAACCAGCTGCACTCACTCCTCCGCGGGAGAAACAAGGTATCAAGCAAAATCCCCCAAATGAGAATTTCTAACTCTAGAGCACAATTTCAATACGTGCATGTCTTGGCTTGCAGTGGAAGAGCTCCAGGCTGAGAGTGTGAGTTTACGATTCTTCCTTACAGCTTAGCTCGACAATATGAAAGGGCGACAGATTTGTACTGTCAGCTTATAAGAGCACACTGAGTTAAGGTACAGAGAGAGCAGTGAGGACATTTTAATAAATTCATGGGTAGATATTTCTCTGTTCTTGGTATTGAGCTACATTTGAAATATTTCAGCTCACAACTTTTCTGTACTTTTGGCTGATTGGAAACAGAAAGGTTTAAACTTTCTTTTTCATTTACAGAAAGATAAAGCTTTTTATTTCAAATCATTTTTATTGAATTTTTCACACAGAGTACACACAGCTAAAGATAAATCAACTGAGCCCCATCCCCCCAACCCCATTAAGCAACAAAATCAAACAAAATCACACAATCAAAAAAACAACGCAGGGCTCTGGGCTCCAGAGGCCTGCAAGCTTAACAGCTCCCCCCACTCCCACCCCCCTTCCCCCCTCCCATCAGCACAGAGAATCCGCTCTCCCCCCACAGGGGCGACACAGGAGCAGTATAGCAAGGTGCAAAGCAACACAGGAAGGCAGAAAGTACAGCAGACAGAACAGCAGTGGGGTAGACAGAAATCAACAGGTTGTCCAGCTACCTCTCCCAGCCTGCGGAGGAGGACAGAGCGTAGCGCAGGAGAGGCGCAGGTACACATTGTGGCTTGGAGATCCCTCCCATAAGGACCACAGCTACTACCCATTAAGCAGTCCCCCTCGTCCCCGAGGGGATAACTGAGAAATCAGAGGGGACCAGATTCCCAGAAACCCCTCCCAACACTTGCCTCCTTTCTGTTGAGCGGTGGATTTTTCCATGCAAAGCAAATCTAGCATAGAATTCTCCCAGAACGCCAAACAAGGAGGTGCGGGATCCACCCAATGCTTCAACAAGGTCCGTTTGACCAACAGAAACCCCCTCTCAAGCAGCGCCCGGTGCATAGGTGAGAGCCGCTCGTAGCCCAGCTCCCAGTTATGAAATAAGCAAACCTCACGTTGCAAAACCACGCCCGACCACAACCACCCCTGAAGTCTAGCACAAACTTGCATCCATAGGGCACGCACCTTCGGACATCCCCAAAATTCGTGGGTCAAGGTTCCGGGACCATCCCCGCACCACTCACAGAGAGAGGAGGGCTGCAGACCAACGGCATAGGCCCACGTAGCACTAGCATACGCCCGCCATAGGAATTTGTACTGCATTTCTTGGAGATACACCCACACCGGCCCATGCTGGATGCCCTCAAAAGCTACCCGCAGCATCTCCATCGTCATTTCCTCAATCCCATCAGCGCGCCACCTATCCGAGAGCGCCTGCAGGAACCCTGGGCCTCCGAAGGGCCGAAGCACGGCGCGTACTGTCGGCTCCCCCGCCCGCCCCTCCACTAGTTGTTCCAGAACTATCCGTGGCGATTCCGAAACAGGCCAACGCGTCCCACCCCCGACCCCCACAGCAGAAGTTAAATATGAGCGGACCTGTAAATAGCCATAAAAGTCCTGTTGACGAATCTGAAATCGGCGTTGTACCTATTGGAAACTATCCAAGATGCCAGTGTCGCCCGAGAACAAATCACCGAAACACACAAGACCCCTCTCCCCCCATTGCCAGAAGATACTGGGACGCGCATAGCCGGGAACGAAATCCAGATTACCCACCAGCGGCAGCAACGGAGACCGAGTCCAGGTCCACCCAAATCGCTGACATAACAGCTTCCAAGCCGCACGGAGAGCCCCCAGATAACCCCCACCGATCCCGGTCCGGAGCGTCCGGGGGAGTTGACCAACATGCAAAAGATAAAGACCATGATAGGGAGCCAGTGCCTCCCGCAACTGCCGAACCGGGGCACACCCTTCCCCCTCCAACAGCGCCCGGATATGCCGAGCCAGGTAACATAGATTATAGTGCCGCAAAGAAGGCATTTCCAAGCCCCCCTCCTCACGCCTACTCGTCAGAGCTCGAAGGGGGATGCGCGCCCTCCGACCTCCCCACAGAAACCCGCGCAAGCCTTTTTCAAAGCGTTTCCAATCTTTATCCAGGACCCATAACGGCAACATGCGTAACACATAAAGCCACCGGGGGAATTCCACCATGACAAACAAAGCAATTCGTCCTCTTAGCGACAAAGGGAGGTTGCGCCAGCTAGCAAAGGTTCGGGTACTTCTCTCCAACAAACCAGGGACATTGACATGGTACAGGCGCCCAGGCAGGTCAGGAAGTTGAATCCCCAAATATTTGATCGTCCCGGCCGCCCACACCACGGGGAATGGTCCTTCCCACCGCGGACGAACCCTCCCTCCAACATCAAGCGCCTCTGACTTCAGAGCGTTCACTTTCAAGCCCGAGAAACCTCCAAATTCCTGTATCAGATCAAGGGCACGCGCCAGGGACCGCGGCAATTGCGTTAGGCTCAACAACATGTCATCTGCAAAGGCACTAACACGGATATCCTCGCCGCCAAGGCGCATACCAGTGATCTCCGGGTCCGACCGCAACGCCCGCAAGAGCGGTTCCAAGGCTAGTACAAAAAGTAGCGGAGACAGAGGGCAGCCCTGCCGCGTGCCGCGCTCAAGCACAAAAGGTTCTGAAAAGACACCATTCGAGCCTACGCGGGCCATGGGCTGAGCATACAGCGCTTGCACCCAACCCACAAAATCCCCACGCAAACCAAAAGCGGACAGCACTTCCCACATGTAGACCCATGCCACTCTGTCAAACGCCTTTTCGGCGTCCAGGCTGACCAAGAGGAGAGCCTCATCTTTACATAAACAGTGTTCCATTCCCAACAGTAGTCTGGCTATATTCCGAGAAGCCTCCCTCCCTTGCACAAAACCGACCTGGCTGGAGTCAACCAGAGACGGTAAGAGGGGCGCGAGCCGAGCAGCCAGGACGGACGCCAAAAGTTTCATGTCACAGTTAATGAGAGAGATTGGGCGGTATGAAGCCGGCTCTAACAAGTCCTTCCCTGGCTTCGGGAGCACCGTAATATCCGCACAGCGCATATCTCGCGGGAAAATACCCTGTCGCCGGGCCTCGTCAAACATCACCACCATAGATGGGGCCAGCTGTGGGGCCAAGATTTTGTAATATTCCATACTGAAACCATCGGGGCCAGGGGCCTTGTGATTCTTTCCCCGCGCAATCGCGGCCTGAAGCTCCGACGTCTGCAATGGTGAATTAAGCTGTGCCAAGGCCTCAGCCGAAAGTCTAGGAAGGGACAGGTTGCGAAGAAAAGCTACCCCCTGACTGTACTCTCGGGCCTCCTCACTATAGAGCTGCTGATAGAAGGCTCGAAAAAGCTGCGCTATGCGTGTAGGTTGATGTTGTAGAGCACCATTCTGGTCCCGAAGCACAGGAATAAATCGGTTGCCACGGGGGTCCCGCACTAAGCGAGCTAGAAGCTTTCCCGCCCTATTGCCATATAGGTGGAGGCGATGTTTGTAATAGTGCAGCGAGAACGAGGCCCTCCGCTGAACCAGAGCATTGAGCGCCGCCTGCGCATTAACCAATTCCCGTTGGGAATCAATGTCGCCACCACGAGATACCCGGCGCTGCAGTGTATGTAAAGCACGCTCCGCCATCACAATACTGTGGTTCAAATGCTTACGTCGCGAGACCACATAAGAAAGAATCGTTCCTCTCATCACGGCCTTACTGGCCTCCCAGAATAACAATGGGGGGCAAGTGGGGGTATCATTGAATAAGGCATACTCCTCCCATTGTTTTAAGAGAAATACCCGAAAGGCCTCATCCTCCCACAGGAAAGCCGGAAATCTCCACCCCAATCTTTCTGGCCCCTTACACTCCCACGTAATCCAGACCATACCATGGTCGGAAACAGCAATGGGCTCTATATCGGCCTGTCCAACCCAGGGAAGCCCACCCTCACTAACAAGGATATAGTCAATACGAGACCATGTAAGATGCGCTCGCGATTGGTGGGTGTATTCTCGCATCCCCGGGTGTAAAACCCGCCACACATCCACAAGGGCCCCCACCCTACACAAATAGCTAATCCCTCTACGTGACCACGCTCCTGCTCCCCCCCCAGAGGACTTATCCAAACAGGGGTCATGTGGGCAATTGAAGTCTCCAGCCACAATGACCTTGGCCCCCCCGCGTGCTTTAACAGACCGATCAAATGGGTAAAGAAGGCATGTTCATAAACATTGGGCGCATAGACATTCAACAGCCAGATGGATTCATGGTATAATTGGCCCTTCAGCAATATATACCTGCCTTGTGGGTCGGCCTGGATCCCCTGCACTTCAAGGGAAACCCCCTTTCTTACTAAGATCACCACTCCCGCTTTCTTCGTCCCCGACTCCGCCCCATATGCCACCTCCACCCAATCCCGGGCAAGTTTCTTATGCTCTACAGCGCTCAAATGGGTCTCTTGCAATAAAGCAATGTGTGCGCCCTTTCGCTTGAGCCCCTGGAGAATTTTTGTACGTTTAATCGGTGACCCAATGCCGCCCACATTCCAAGAGACTATCTTAATCTCAGGCATGGGACACCACTGAAGATAACCAATGGTGATAACATTGAGTGTTGCTCCCGGAGGCGCCCAGCCTCCCCTCCAGGGCCCTCGCCAACCCCCACCGCTGCACTAAGATCCCAAGTGTAGAGAACCAACCTCCCCCCTGTAAGGCCATCCAAAAGAAGGACTGTGCTGTCCCTACCTCCTACCCCTGCCCTCCCGCCCGCCCCACTGTGGCTCACCTCCCTCCCCCTACCCCTGCCCAACCCGTCCCCCCAACACTCCCCCCCCACCCCCTCCCATCCCATATCAAAACCTACCTCCCCGCTACCGACCTACCCCCCCACCCCCAACTTACAAATGAGCACCCCAACCGCTAGAGGCGGGGCTTGACTTCGGGCCCGGCCCTGCAGGGCCACCCCAACCCCCCCCAGCAATGCAAGCATAGCACACAATACCCGCCCCAGCAACTAATACATGACCTCCCACACAAGCAGCAAATAGCCACACCAAACATCCTACATCCCCATAGCCAGGACCCGCTTAGTGGATCACCAGCAAACAATAAAGGACCCCTTATCCCCTCCCCCCTCCCAAGTACCAAAGCATCCCCAAATCTCCAAACAAAGTGAATATCAAAATCCCAAACATATACTAGGTGTGGCCATCTACAACAAACCATGCCAAAGAGTTCATCGGGAGTACATCTGAAGGAAGGTCGCCCAGAGTAGCGCAGGAAACCATGCACTCAAGTGGCCCCCTCCCGGGTCGGCGAGGTCGCCGGTTCAGAGCGTCCAGAAAGGCCTGCGCATCTCCGATCGCTGTAAAGACATGGTTGACACCAGAATGTGATATGCGCAGGGTAGCGGGAAATGCCAGCGTGAACCGCAGTTTCCTCTGGAAGAGAGCAGAACAAATTGGCGCGAATCCTTTGCGCTTGGCAGCAACGGCTGCAGAGTAGTCCTGGAAAAGTAGAATTTTATGGCTCTCAAAAAATACTTCCCGCTTCTGCCGAAAGGCCTGAAGAAGTTGCAGTTTATGCTGAAAGTTCAGAATACGGGCAATGACCACCCGCAGACGCGGGCGGGACTCGAGCTTCGGCCCCAGTCTATGCGCATGCTCCACTTTCAACTGACCCACCAAGGCATCAAGACCCAGAGTTTTAGGTAGCCAAGTTTCCACCAAAGGCAAAAGGAGAGCATCCGTGGTGGACTCCGGTATCCCCACCAACCATAGATTGTTCCTCCGGGATCGATTCTCGAGGTCCTCCACCTTCTCCATTAAAGCAGCTATCTGTGCCTGTTGTGCCTCATGCTCTCCGGCCCTGCCGCCCCCGGCATCTTCCAACGCAGAAACACGATGCTCCACCTCCTCCATTCGTTGACAAAGGTCTGCCAAAGCCGTCCCCATAGAGTCGAGCTTACTAAGGATGCGGTCAAATTTAGGGTCCAAGAGTTTTACAACCTCTTTAGCCAATTCTTCAGTTGCAGAATCGACGCTCTTCGCTCCCGGCGAGGCCGGATTAAGGCCGCCAGGCAGCACGGTCCCGGCTCGGATAGTTTTCTCCCGCTCCTTTTTCGGCGGTGGAGGCATTTTGCGCTGCGGTTTCGCTGCCACCGTGCCCCGTATAAGTTGCCCAGGAGCGTGGGACGCAAGTGCACACCTTCCACGGGTAGATTTAGCAAGGTTTAATCGGTAAGGTTGAGGCGGCACTGGAGCGAGCAGAGATCACGTCCTCACTCGCTCATGAGCCACCGGAAGTCTCCAAGATAAAGCTTTTTAAATTATAGTTTGCTCATATTAAGTTAAATCCAGTTAAGTTGATCTACTCAGTTCTATGTATGTTTAAGTTAAATTATTATCTGTAAACCAGCTTGCCAATCTGATAAGGCAGGATATAAACCAGTTAAATAAATAATAAATGATTAATGTTGTGATCTGAAATTCAAGATCGATCTGCCTTTCTATATTGCTATATATTATTTTTAAATTTAAGCTTTTATTTTCTCAGGGTGCACTCAAAACAAAGTGCAGAAAGGAAAGAAAGAGGCAGAGAGGAAGGAGAATCTAGAGAGATGAGATGAAGCAGAAAATGAGGGCATAATAAAAAACCCCAAACAAACTGTTCAATAAATAATAAAGCCAGAGGGGAGAGGAAAAAGGAAGAAGAGTCTCGGGGGCTTTTCTGGATTGAGCAGTGTCTGGCACATTTCTTCTGTTTTCTCTATGCAGCGTGTGTGTATCAGAAGGTGGATGGCATTGCCTGGCACTGCGTCCCTTGCTACCTACCTCCTGCCAGTCTCCTACCTGCTGAGCAGAAAACCCTGCAGCCATTCTCCTGCCCTTCCCACAGCACCAACTCCAGCCCTGACTCTCTGCAGGGCCCCTTAGGCTACAGCTTTGCAGGATCAGAGTCGGCTCTCAGCTTCTAACTGGTGTTGTAGGATATCAGCACTGAACAGTACAGTAAGCACCGCCCCTTCCAGGAGGAGGTGATGTCACAAAGGCTGTCCTACAGCTGAATGCATGGATGCTGGGAAATGTAGTTTTATTGTGCTCTTTAGCTAAAGGGAGACTGCGAATGGTGAAAAATGCAGTCCTCTAATATTTTAAATAAAAGCTGAATCTTACTATGGCAAAAAGGAAGAAGGTGAGAGAAGAAAAAGTAGAAAATCGAAGGGAGACTCCAACCCTGCACCACTCCGGCACTCTCCAGATAAAGCCGAGGCAATCAGAGAGAATATTCACTGGTGTTTCCCCATAGAGCTTCTGAATATCCCTCCCACAGAAACATAGAAATATGATGACAAAAAAAGACCACATGGCCTATCTAGTCTGTCCTTCCATAACAACTACAATAGTCCCCTTTTTACCTTTAGAGATCCTCTGTGTTTGTCCCATGCTTTTTTGAATTCAGTTACTGTCCTCATCTCTACCACCTCCACTGGGAGACTATTCCATGGATACACTAATTTTTCCGGAAAGAAATATTTCCACATATCACTCCTGAATCTATCTCCCTTCACCCTCATCCCATGTCCCCTCAATTGAAAGAGGCTCTCTCCCTGAACATTTATGCCACGGAGGTATTTAACCATCTCAATCATATCACCTCTATCCCACCTTTCCTCTAAGGTGTACATATTAAGATCCTTCAGTCTGTCCTCATATGCTTTATAATGAAGACCACTAATGATTTTAGTAGCCACCCTCTGCACCGACTCCATCCTGTTCACATCCTTTTGAAGGTGTGGTCTCCAGAATTGCACACTATACTCCAAATGAGGTCGCACCAAAGACTTATAAAGAGGCATTATCACCTCCTTTTTTCTACTAGCCATTCCTCTCCGTATGCACCCAAGCATCCTTCTAGCTTTTGCCGTCACCTTTTCTACCTGTTTAGCTAGTTTAAGATCATCAGACACAACCACGCCTAGGTCCCGCTCTTCTTTAGTGGACAGAAGTACTTCACCCCCTATACTATATTGCTCCCTTGGATTGCTGCAGCATAAGAACATAAGAATATAAGATATGCCATATTGGGTCAGACCAAGGTCCATCAAGCCCAGTATTCTGTTTCCAACAGTGGCAAATCTAGGTCATATGTACCTAGCAGTTTCCCCAAGAGACACAAGTTCCACAATGCTTGTACTGGGTCAAGCATTGATATCTTCGGTCACTTCTTAATAATGGTTTATGGACCTTTCCTCCAGGAACTTGTCGAAACCTTTTTTAAACCCAGCTACACTAACAGCCTTTACTACATCCTCCGGTAACAAATTCCAGAGTTTGATTACACGTTGAGTGAAAAAATATTTTCTTTTATTAGTCTTAAATAGTTAACCCTGTAGCTTCATTGCATGTCCCCTAGTCTTTCTATATTCTGATAAGGTAAACAATCGATCTACGTTTACCCGTTCCACTCCGTTCATTAATTTATAGACTTCTATCATATCTCCCCTCAGCCGTCTCTTTTCCAGGTTAAAGAGCCCTAACCTTTTTAGCCTTTCTTCATAGGAGTATCCTTCCATCCCCTTTAACATTTTGGTGGCTCTTCTCTGAACCTTTTCTAAAATCGCTATATCCTTTTTAAGATACGGCGACCAGAACTGCACACAATATTCAAGGTGCGGTCTCACCATGGAACGATATAGAGGCATTATAATATCTTTTGTTTTATTTTCCATTCCTTTCCTTATCATACCTAGCATTCTATTTGTTCTCTTGGCCGCCGCTGCACACTGGGCCGAGGGTTTTAACATGGTATCCACAATGACGCCTAAATCTTTTTCCTGGGTGGTGGTTCCAAATGTGGAACCTTGCATCGTGTAACCATAGTTTGGGTTGTTCTTCCATAGGTGCATAACCTTGCACTTGTCCACATTAAATTTCATCTGCCATTTTGATGCCCAGTCTTCCAATTTTTCACAATCCTCTTGGGTTTTAACAACTTTAAATAGTTTTGTGTCATCTGAAAATTTGATAATCTCACTCGTTATTCCACTTTCCAGGTCATTTATGAATATGTCAAAAAGCAGCGGACCCAGCACAGATCCCTGGGGTACACCACTATTCACCTTTCTCCATTGGGAAAATTGGCCATTTAGCCCTACCCTCTGCTTTCTATCTTTTAACCAGTTCCTGATCCACAATAGTACACTGCCTCCTATCCCATGACTCTTTAGTTTTGCCAGAAGTCTCTGATGAGGGACCTTGTCAAAGGCTTTCTGAAAGTCCAGATACACAATATCAACCGACTCACCTTTGTCCACCTGTTTATTCACTCCTTCAAAAAAACATAACAGATTAGTAAGACAAGATCTTCCTTGTCTAAAGCCATGTTGGCTGTCTCCCATTAGGTCGTGACTATCTACATGCTGAGTAATTTTATTCTTTATGATGGTTTCTACCATTTTTCCCGGTACTGATGTCAGGCTCACCGGTCTGCAGTTTCCTGGATCACCCCTGGAACCCTTTTTAAAAATTGGTGTTACATTGGCGATCCTCCAATCTTCAGGTATTAGAGATGATTTTAATGATAGTTCACAGATTACTGATAGCAGGTCTGCAATCTCATATTTCAGTTATTTCAACACCCTTGGATGTATATCATCCGGCCCAGGTGATTTGCTACTCTTCAGTTTATCTAATAGTTGTAAGACATCTTCCCGATGTATCGATATTTCCTTCAATTCTTCCGCACCTTTAAATACCACTTCAGTCATGGGTAACATCCCTACATCTTACTCAGTAAAGACCGAAGCAAAGAATTCATTCAGTCTCTCCGCTATCGCCTTGTCGCCTCTTAGTGCTCCTTTAACCCCTTTATCATCTAATGGACCAACTGACTCTCTCACAGGTTTTTTGCTACGAATGTACTTGAAAAGGTCTTTATTTCGCGTTTTTGCTTCCACAGCAAGCTTCTTCTCAAATTCTCTCTTTGCCTGCCTTATCAATGCCTTGCATTTGACTTGCCAGTACTTGTGCTGTTTCCAGGTTTCGTCGTTTGGCTCTTTTTTCCATTTCCTGAAAGATGCTTTTTTGGCAACAACAGCTTCTCTGACCTCACCTTTAAACCATGCTGGCAGTTTTTTGGACTTCCTTCCACTTTTCTTAAAGCGTGGAATACAGCTGGTCTGGGCTTCCAAGATAGTATTTTTCAACAACACCCAAGCTTGATGTACGTCTTTAACCTTTGCAACTGCTCCTTTTAGTTTTTTCTTAACTGTTTTCCTCATTTTATCATAGTCTCCCTTTCGAAAGTTAAAAGGTAGTACTGTGGATTTCCTTACTATCCCTCCTTCACTAATTAAATCAAAGGCGATCATGCTATGATCACTATTGCCAAGTGACCCCAACACCCTTATCTCTTGCACTAGATCTGGTGTTCCACTAAGGACTAGGTCTAATATGGCTTCCCCTCTGGTCCATTCATGAACCAGCTGCTCCAAGAAGCAGTCATTTATTTCATCTAGGAACTTTATCTCCCTAGCATGTCCTGACGTGACACTGACCCAGTCGATACCGGGGTAATTGAAATAACCCATTATTATTACTGCGCTGTAACTTTTGTTAGCTTCCTTGATTTCTTTGAGCATTTCATCATCCATTTGGTCATTCTGGCCAGGTGCTCGATAGTACACCCCCACTGCCATTGCCTTCCCCCTTTTATATGGAATTTCAATCCATATAGATTCTACAGCAGATTTTGTTTCCTGCAAAACTTTAATCCTTTCTGAGTCAATGCCCTCTCTAACATAGAGCGCAACTCCTCCACCAATTTGATCAGCTCTATCATTATGATATAGTTTGTACCCAGGTATCACAGTGTCCCACTGGTTGTCCTCCTTCCACCATGTCTCTGATATTCCAATCATATCTAACCTTTCATTTAGTGCTATATATTCTAACTCTCCCATCTTATTCTTTAGACTTCTAGCATTTGCATACAAGCATTTTAGAGAATGTATTTTATTCATGTTAATTTGGCTATTGTTAGACATGTGTAAATTGGGATCTTTAAGCTCTGTCTGCTCCATACTTGAGGGCATTTGGGCTACTTTACTCTTTTGTGGAACCTCTCTGTTTTTGGTAGTATCCTTCAAGGATACATTCTTCCGAACCATCCACTCTTGGGCGACTGTTGGCTTTCCCCTAATATCTAGTTTAAAAGCTGCTCTATCTCCTTTTTAAAGGTTAATGCCAGCAGCCTGGTTCCATCCCGGTTAAGGTGAAGCCCATCCCTTCGGAAGAGCCCCTCCTTTCCCCAGAATGTTCCCCAGTTCCTAACAAATCCAAAATCCTCATCTCTGCACCATTGTCTCATCCACACATTGAGACTCCGGAGCTCTGCCTGCCTTTTGGGTCCTGCACGTGGAAAAGGAAGCATTTCGGAGAATGCTACCCTGGAAGTTCTGGATTTCAACTTCTTACCTAAAAGCCTAAATTTTGCCTCCAGAACCTCCCTACCACATTTTCCTGTCATTGGTACCGACATGTACCAAGACAGCAGACTCCTCCCCAGCACTATCTAAGACCTTATCTAGGTGGCGCGTGAGGTCCGCTACCTTCGCACCCGGCAAGCATGTTACCAGGTGATCCTCACGTCCACCAGCCACCCATCTATCTACATGCCTAATGATCGAATCACCAACTATAACGGCTGTCCTAACCCTTCCTTCATGGGCACATGGCCCTGGAGAAACTTCCTCGGTGCAAGAGGGTTTTACATCACCTGGAGGACAGGTCCTAGTTACAGGATCACTTCCTGCCACACCAGGGTGATGCTCTCCTGTCACGTGACCTCTCTCCTCCATGGCAACAGGGGTGCTGCCAGACTGGAGGTGGGACTTCAGGACTATATCCCTGTAGGTCTCGTCTATGTACCTCTCTGTCTGTCTTATGTTTTCCAAGTCTGCTACTTTAGCCTCTAGAGAACGGACTTGTTCCCTGAGAGCAAAGAGCTCCTTGTACCTAGTGCACACGTAAGACCTCTCACCAACTGCGAGAAAATCATACATGTGACACTCAATGCAAAAGACTGGAAAGCCCCCATCCCGCTGCTGGACTGCTGTCTGCATCTTAGTTTTAAGTTTGTGTCTAGATCTTTAAGTTCTTACTTACTAGGGGTTGCTATGGGAATTTATACCAATAAAACTGTACCTAATACGTTTAATATACCTTGTTCACCTAAAGCTTAATTAATCTCAGGTCCTTAATGTATGACTGATTTGGGTAATGAGCTTCACCTGAAAGCACCTCCTGTCTTTTAAAATGTGTAAGTACCTATAAAGCTACGATTATCCCAGGGGAGGGAGGGAAATAACACTTATTAAAAGAGGGCTGCTACACAGTACCCTGTCTTGTGCTGCTGAGGTAAGCTAATTTCTGATTTGATTTAAATAATAGCTCTTAGCTGCTGCTAGACTCTAACTTCTTATGAAATTTAAACTACAAGCTCTCTGCTGGATTCTAAATTTAACCAGAAAGCTCTCTTCTGTGTTTTAAAACTAAAAGTACCTTTCTGATGCTAGGCCCTGAGTGACTATTAAATGTACACTACAAGCTCTCTGCTGGGTTCCAAATGTAACCAGAAAGCTCTCTTCTGTGTGTTAAATTTAAACTAAAAGTACTTTGCTGTTACTTGGCAATGAGTGACTATTAAATTTAAACTACAAGCTCTCTGCTGGGTATGAAATGTAACCAGAAAGTTCTCCTCTGTGTTTTAAATTCAAACTTTAATTGCTGCTACTAGGACCTAACTGATCCAACAAAAAACAGTGGGTTCACAGATTAAGTAGCTTTAATACAAAGAATTATTTTTAGAAAATTACCAGAAGTATATACTCACAGTTGCAGATTTCTCTCCAGAAGTAACAGTCCCCCTTTCTAGTCCTTCAAGACTTCAAAATGCATGACCTTACATTTTTTAACATTAAATCCCAGCTGCCAAATTCTAAACCATTCTTCAAGCTTAGCTAGATCTCTCCTCATGTTATCTGCCCCTTCCTGGGTGTCTACTCTATTGCAGATTTTGGTATCATCCGCAAAGAGGCAAACCTTACCAGAAAGCCCTTCCGCTATATCACTAACAAAGATGTTAAAGTGGCACATATCTGCTTAGCAGCTGCTGATACCTGGAAACGTGCTTTAGAAAACTGACCCCTAAAATGTATACTACAAACATATACAGGAAAGTTGAAAAGTGTACAGTTATAATTGTAGTGAGACCCAACGGCACGTCTCCCTTTCCCTTCCACTGGCAGGCTCGGGCATGTCTACCTGTGGGTGCTGGGGATAATGGGTATTATGAGGTGTGAGCAATGACTGATGGTGTAAGTGAAGTGCCTGTGCGTAGTGTGGTAAGGAGGGTGCAGCCCAGCTAAGGAAAACTGAAAAAAAGAAGGATTTTTCTTCTTTGCGGGGGATGGGTGCACAAAATCACATATTCCATACTAGAAGCCCTGAAAGGAACCTAGGGGGCAGAGCTAAGGGTAAACCAATCCCAGACCACAGGACAACCCTGCATAGGAGTAGGAGGTCCAAGTGGGCGGAGCTAGGAAGGGAGTTGCCCTGCTCAGCAGTTAACAGGGAGAAAACAAACACAAGAGGGAGAGCCAGTTTGAGTTTGGAAGGGGCTTTGAGAAGAAGGTCCAGGAGGAATTCAAGAGCAAGCACAAGCGGCAGTTGCAGTTCCAGGCCTAGCCCAGGTTCTAGTCCAGTTCCCAGAAGGCACAGACCGGAAAGATTTGGGGCCAAGCTGAAGAGAAGCTTTGCAGCCAAAGAGAGCAGCAAAAGGAGGAACCACTATAGAGGCAGCCAAGAAAGGTACGCAGGGAACAAGCACTGCCAGCAGGATAGTTCTTGCTCTGACTCAGAGGAGACTGTCATACCCCAGAAGGCTCAGCACAGAAAGAAATATCTCACTAGGGAAGATAAACAGGAGAGACCCCCAAGAGACCGGCCTGGAGAAGGCAAGGCCAGGCAGTGGGAGAGGCTGTTTAATCTGGTGAAGACTCTTAAGGAAAAGAGCCCGGAGCACTTTCAAGGAGCACCCAGCTGTAGCTCAATAGAGAGCATGGAGGTAGGCCCTGAGGAGAGTGTTGTTAATTCTGATGTCTCTGAAATGGAATGCGAGCTGTGCACTAAGGTATAAAAGTGTGAGCTAGAAACAGTGGAACATAAAAAAGGGGCTGTTGTAACTTAAAGACAGTTTCAGAAGCCGGAAGAGAGGGGAAAGCCTGAATGTAAAGGATTAAGAATCTCTCCTAAGAAGCTGAAACTGCAGGAGTTCAGTGGAGGTTCAAACAGCTGAAACTGTTTGTGTGTGGCAACCGCAGGGTTGAAGCTGATAACTCACTCACTGTGTGAAGAGTTTTAAAATGCCTTTTTTTCTTCTGATGCTAAGGTTAAGCAGTTGCAGTAAGGAACAGGAACTGGCATGAGTTTGTTCAAGGTTACACTGTTTTGGACATTTTGATTTCTGGGAGAAGTTATCCTGTATTTTCTTTTGTTTGGAAAAAAAAAGTTATGCTTGAAGAATTTTATGTTCACCACTTACCAGCATGGAAACCGAATAAAATTTCCTGTGCGCTTTATTAACCACTTGGCTCTTCCTTTCGTACACAACTACAAAAATCCTAGAAGGGATATCAGATGGCCAGCCGTCCCTACTAGGCAACCGCCTGGTAGGAGCGTGAGCGTCACAGGTGGCATAGTTGGCAGGATGTGATGTTCCAGTGGTCAAGGGGAGCATCTTCGAGCCATACCTCTGGACGGAGAAATCCAGGAAGGGCGGTGACCGGACCGAAGAAACGGAAGAAAAACCGGAGCGGATTCGGATCAGAAGCGCTGTGACTGGTGGCAAATGCTGAGACCTGCATCAGAATCAGGTAACCCGTAGGCTAGAAGGGGTAGGCCTGGATTCTGGTGTAAGGGGGCCACCAGCTGCTCACTAGGAGAAGTGGGTGTGAAAAAAAAAAAAAAGTGCCGCACTTTGTGTGTGTTCTGTGTGTTTATGTTGCAGAGACCTCAATCCAGGATGGAGGCAGCGGACGTATTGGCTTGGGTAGCGGACCAATTCGCTAAGCAGAGGGAGATGGCAGCGTTGAGCCAGGAGCAGGCGAGCTCCATGCTGCGGGCCCAACAGCAACCCCTGCTGGAGATGATGGCCAAGTGGATCCGGACCCAGGAAGAGGCAGCAAAACAAGCACAGACTGTCCCAAAGACACAGCCTGTTGGTACAGGGGGGGAAGGATTAGCCTTTGGACCTTTCTCATGTGGTCGTTTAACCAAGGAGGACAACCTTGACGACCACATAGAGGCTTTTGAAAGAATAGCTGGTCTGGCTCAGTGGCCGAAAGAGCAGTTGGCTGTAAGGTTTGCCACTACCCTAAGCGGTGAGGCATTAGCCGCCTACAGGGAAATGCCGGTTGATTTAATTCATAGCTATGAGCATGTTAAAGAAGCCATAAGGGATCGGATGGGCTTGAGTCCCTCCGCCTATAGAAGACTTCTAAGGGCATCTGTGTTAAAAGAAGATGAAACACCACAAGCTCTGTACTATAGAATAAAGAGCTTAGTCTTTAAATGGCTACTGCCTGGAAAGAAGGATATAGATTCCATTATTGATATAGTAATACTAGAACAGTTTATTGAAGCTGTTCCTGTAGACATGCAAAGCTTCTTGATAAAGCAAAACTGTAAAAACACCCGAGAAGCCATAGTCTTGGCAGACTGCTTTCTGGAGGCCCAGAAATTGAGCCTAAAGAAAGGGGGCGTTTTTCAGGGTACAGGTGTGCAGGAAAAGAATGCAGCCTTTAGTAAGTATAGGACAGATAGAGATAAACCCATGGAAAAGTTTAGCCTGCAAAGAAAATGTTTTTCCTGTGGTGAGCCAGGTCACCTCAAGAAAAATTGCAAAATAAAGAAGGCCTTTGTTATAACACACCCCAAGGAGATAGGTGAAGGATTCCTCCTATCGGTAGAGGTGGAAGGAATAACAACAGAAGCACTTTTAGATTCAGGGGCTAGCCAGTCCATGATTTCTACGAAATTATGGAAAGTGATAGAGGCCCAGAAACAGTGCGCCCAAGAGTCCTCAAGGGGGCAGGTTAAAATCAAATGTGTGCATGGGGCTGCCTCTACCTACCCGCTCCAAACTGTTAAGATAAAGGGCTTAGGCAGTGGAAGGGAGGTAGCAGTGGCAGTGATACCGAGACTCCCTCATGATATCATACTGGGCCGGGATTGGTCCCAGTTTAGGAAGGGGGTGGAGAAAGAGCTGCAAGGGAAAACAGGCCTGATAACCACAAGCCCAGATGTAAAACCTTCAGGAGAAGGAAAAGGGGAGAAAGCTGTCCGCCCCAAAGCTGCTATGGGGGGAATAATACCTGCTCCCCTGTTTGGGAAGAGAGTAGACCCGGGGAGGTCAATAGCCACTAAGAAAGAAGTACAGGCACCCAAACCAAAGTTTGTCATCAGGTTCTATAGGGTTAACCCTGAGGCTAGGATTCCCAAGCGGGCCACTGAACAAGCGGCTGGGCTAGATCTATGTAGCGCAGTTGAGGTAGTTGTACCCAAACAAGGGAAGGCCATAGTGAACACCGGACTGAGGGTAGAAATACCGCCCGGGTGTTACGGACGGATCGCACCCAGGTCGGGCCTTGCCCTTAAAAATTTCATAGATGTAGGCGCAGGAGTCGTAGATCCCGACTACAGGGGAGAATTAAAGGTTCTCTTATTTAACTTCTCCCAAGAGAATTTCAAGGTGAACCCCGGAGACAGAGTGGCCCAATTAGTTTGCGAGAGGGTGGGCTTTCCGCCCGTAGAAGAAGTAGACGAGCTTTCAGCTACTACCAGGGACTCCAAGGGATTCGGATCTACAGGCCTAGGTGAGATAGAGGGGTTAACGGCCTGTTGTATTGATAAGGAAGAAGACGAACTAGGACCCCAACTAGCGAGAGGCAATGCGGATCCTGTTTATAGGATTGGGGAAAAGCTCTCCTGGACACAGCAAAAGGAGTTGTCCAGAATGCTGAAGGACCTCTTGGACGTCCTTACCCCGGTACCAGGGGAAACAGGGCTGGTCGCGCATGAAATTGTGACCCCGCCCGGTGAAATAGTGCGCCAGCGACCATACAGACTCCCAGAGGCAAAGCAGAGGGAGGTAGTGTCCCAAATAAAGGAAATGTTAAAGATGGGTGTAATTGAAGTTTCCAAGAGCCCTTGGAATAATCCCATAGTTTTGGTCCCTAAGCCGGACGGATCTATGCGTTTTTGCATAGATTTCCGTAGAGTGAATGACATCTCACGTTTTGACACCTACCCTATGCCTCGGATAGAGGAGATCTTAGATAGGCTAGGGCAAGCCAAGTATCTGACTACGTTGGATTTAACAAAGGGGTATTGGCAGATTCCCCTCACCAGGGAGTCTAGGCCAAAAACAGCATTTAGTTCCCCAATAGGGCTTTTTCAATTTCGCCGGATGCCCTTCGGGCTCCATGGAGCAGCCGCAACCTGTCAACGGTTAGTTGACATGGTCCTCCGCCCCCACCAGCGATACGCGGCAGCCTATATGGACGACATCGTTGTTCATAGTTCCCGGTGGGATGAACACTTGACCCAGGTTAGGGTAGTGTTGCGGGCATTGAAGCAAGCCGGCCTTACTGTAAATCCCGCTAAATGTATGTTTGGGGCATCTGAGGTAAAATACCTAGGTCATCTGGTTGGACAGGGTATGGTAAAACCTCTCTTTGACAAAGTGGAGAGTGTAAAAAAATTCCTGAGACCTGTGACCAAAAAGGATCTTAGGGGTTTCTTGGGGTTAGTGGGGTATTATAGGCGGTTTATCCCACACTTTGCGACCGAAGCAGCCGAATTAACCGAGAGGCTTAGAAAGAATGCCCCTAATAACTTACTCTGGGATCAGGAGGCGGGACAGGCCTTTGTGAGGTTAAAAGAGAAATTGTGTGAAGCACCTATATTACGCGGGGTGGATTTTACTCTACCCTTTATCGTCCAGACCGATGCATCGGAAACAGGCCTAGGGGCTGTGATGTCTCAGAAGCAGGAGGGCTCTGAGCACCCGATAATGTTTTTAAGTCGCAAGTTAACTCCTCCGGAAAAAAAATACTCAACCATAGAGCGTGAGTGCCTTGCTATAAGGTGGGCCGTTAATGCACTGAGATTTTATTTAACTGGCCGGAGGTTTTTACTGGTGACTGATCACTCCCCACTTAAATGGCTTAATAAAATGAAAGACAGTAACGCTCGTTTAACGAGGTGGTACATGGCCCAAGGGATATCAGATGGCCAGCCGTCCCTACTAGGCAACCGCCTGGTAGGGGCGCAAGCGTCACAGTAGGTTTATGGCTTATGATTGTTTTCCACCTTTATGCAAGCAGGCAAGGCAGTCTGCAATAAAAACAATCAAAAAACCCAGAAATGAACGCCATATCATATAAGCAGAGATAGGGAGGGGATAAAAAGGAGAGAGCAACAGAAAGGGGAGGGGGAAATAAGTTACAATAGGTCGAAGGTCAGCCAGAGATTTCATAAGTCAGCTCGAAAAGATATGTTTTCATTTTAGCCTTGAAACCTTTGAGGTGGACTCTAAGTGAATTTCAAGGAGTAAGCTGTTCCATATGAGAGGTGCAATCCAGAAGGAGGCAAATTGCCAGTTGAATCATTTTAAGTTTGGGAAGAAGTGGGAATATGAAGATAATATGTGTGTATTGAACCAAGGGATCACTGGGGGGAGGGGGGCAAGCAGGGTGATCAGTCAGGAAAAGTATTCTGGAAGGAGTGGGATTGTAGAGATGATCTGCATGTATTGAACAAAAAGATTCCTTGGGGATCATGCAGTGTGATCAGTGAGGAAAGGAATTCTGGAAGGTCATACAGTGTGATCAGTGAGGAAAGGTATTCTGGACTGTAGAGATGATCTGCATGTATTGAAGTTAAGCGGCATGGAGGTGATCCAACGCTGAGGTCCTTGAGTAGCCAGAGCAGAATATTATGGTGCTTATTTTTGATTTACACAGAACTATAAATAACAGTTTGCATCAACTATAAATGACAGTTCGCATCATCAGAACAGTGGAGTCAGTAGCACGAAAAGTGAGTCTAAATCAGACAACGCTATATAGCTCATTATCTAAACACAAGCCACTCAGGAAAGAGAATAAGGAAGTGCTTCTACTGACTGTGCCCCTTTAATCCTGGACTTTAAGGAGGGGGACTGGGTAGTGACACACCTATGCAGATGAACATATAGCCAGCAAGTGTCATGTTACAGGTGGAAAACGTTCATCACTGTGGTTTATTCTGCGAATAACTGATATCTACAGAGCATGGAGCAGAGCAAGAACTCAAACCACACAAGATGGAATGTTTTGCTGCAAATGAACTTTTGGCTTTGAAACTGAAAAACAACCTGTTGTATTAACCCTTTCCAGACCGGTCCCGAAATACTCGGGACCCAAAATTCTGACCAAATGGCCGAGCCCGAAATATTCGGGATCGGCGCAATGACACAGATACTAAAGATTAATGAGTAAAATACCAGAAGCTAATGACAACACACATTTGGGCTGATGTAAAGAGAGATGTGCTAGTGTTTCTATTTATACACCAGGCCAAAACAGCCAGAAAACAACCTGCAAATAGGTCATTAGCAATAGGTCATTTAGAATTAAAAGCAAAGTAAACAAGATGGAGTCAGCTGGTAAAAGAATGCGAAAAGAATGATATAAAGCTGCTGAAGTCATTAGGGGGTATGTTTACTAAAGTGCGGTAAACGTGACTAACGCACGTTATACGACGTTAACGACCGTAAGTGCCGTATAACGCGCGTAACGACGCGCTAACGACCGTAAACGTGCTACTACGCGCGTTAACCGCGTTTAACGACCGTAAAGTCCCGCGGCGCGTTAAAACAGCGCAGAAGGCGGAGAGTGGGCGGAGAGAAGGGGTCAATGGGCGGAGAGTGGGCGTGGAGAGGCTAACGCACTGATTCTCAGAGCTGAATTCCAACACGACTGAAAACCTGTCGTTAAAGGCATTTAAAGGCAAGAGAAACCATTTCCGTCAGCAATGTACAGAAAAACCGGGGAAACCCACCAAACGTGAGCAGTGTGATACATATGCACAGAACAGAATATCACATAAAACGTTAAAAATGGCCACAAGAAACATGTTAAAAAGCATAATGCAGCTGTGCAACAGTGATAGCAATGGGCAAAAAGGAACAACAGTCCATGGCAAGCACCAAATAAAAACGAAATGATGTGTGGAAGTGTCTACGCTCCGCAAACCCCTTCAAAGTCCATCTCAGTGTAATGGAGCTGTCCTGGGAGTGTTGTGTAATGTTGCCCAATGATATCATTGTTGCCCAGCTTGGTTATGGGTGTGTGCCCCTTTTCTGAGGTCTCTCCTGAGGTTTATGTGCACCTTTGTCTGCATACAAGGTAAATGAGGCCACAGTAAACCTGTTGCAGAGCAGGGTTTCTGACTCGTCAGGCCGGTTTAACTAACTCAAGGGACTGCACTGTCTCTGTGGCCACAGTGTGGTGCAACAGACACAGCCAGTGCCTGTAAGACCAGAGGGTCAAAGGTTCAAATCCCAGATGGGGCTCCTGCCAACCCAGTCCCCATAGTTTTACCCCCCACTAAACATTGATAGTAAAGACACCCCTTTATTGCAGAGAACATACGCATGGCCTATATTTTACCACACCAAACACAGACACCAGAAACAGGCACATTACCTAAAGCTGAGTCCCGCAAATGCAGTCCTGGAGGGCCCCACACCAGTCCAGCTTCATGCTGCCCCTAATAAGGATGCCTGTGCTGCATATCTATGCACCGCCCCCATGGTATGCAGATGTAGCTCATGCATAGTTATGAGGGACAGCATGAAAACCCGACCAGCGTTTGGAACAACAGGACTGGAGTCGGGGAACAGCCCACACTGCCAGCACTGTTGCCAGTATTGGGCTGCCAATGTGCATAATGAGGAGCAAGGAACCATGGGTATAGGCTGGGCAGGGTGGCCTGGGCAGGGTGCATCTGCACAGGGCATAGGGCAGTGACAGGCACATTGTAGTGCCCGGCCACCACCTACACAGACAGGGTGACCTCAGTATATCCTGCTGAGAGATCACTCTCACCCTGACTGTGCAGTGACCACAGCATGGTTAGGCACTCCCATAGTGCTATCTACTATTTCTCTCATGTGATAAATATGGGTTTCCTTTTGGGGCCCAGTCACTGATGTATCTGCTTGCTGTGTATGCTGACATCCCAGTTCTGGGTGCAGGCATCTCCACTGGGCACTGGCAGACTGTTTGCAGCTGGTAGATGCTGTGATGGAGTGGCTTGCAGGGTGCAGTGGCTGATGGCTTGCACCAGAGGAATATCAGATTGTGATGGGATGCAGCATACCATATCCAGGCCTAATGTCTGTCTGCTATTGTGTTATGGCTGTGTACAGAGCTGTATTGACTGCCCTGTGGGGTGTCTGTTCCTCAGCAGGACCCTATAGGGTTAATGTTCCCCTCTACTGCCACCTTTGCAGGGAGGTAGACTGTGGTTCTTTTGATGGGAGACCCTGTCTGCCACCCTCAGCTCTGGGGGAGGGGGGTGGTGGTGCATGGGGGGGGCTACACCTGACTGAAACAGACAGAGATGTCCAAGGTGTTCCTGCAGAAACTACCTATCTCACACAGTAACACTGCTTTGGATCTGCGCCATGGTCTCTTTCAGCCATGGACGGTGTTGTGGACCTAGTGCTGGGTGCTTCACTGCACCCTCAGGGTGAGCACAGTACCCGCACAATGTGACGGTGTGTAGCTACTCTGTGCCAGTACAACACACGGTCAGTACCCCCCTACCAGGCCGAGGTGCTGTGGGGGTGCACATGGTCAGTTCCCCCCTACCAGGCCGGGGTGCATTCCCCATGGTGTGTATCTGTGGACAGCTGATTTGCATGTGCAGTGCATCATGGGTGTGACTGGCGCAATCCAACCCTGTGAAACTCCAGCACCATAGGCCATCACACGTACATCTGTTAGCATAATGCATAGGTGCAAGACACCTTACAGAGTCTGTAATATAAGATGCCCACACTGTTAAAAACACACGTAGTCACGCACGTACCCACGCACGATTGTACGCGCGCAGCTACGCACGTACCAATGCACGCACCCTCGCACGTAGCTAGGCACACTCCGAAGGTGTTTCTGACCAATACAAACCGTAACGAAAAACATGCCTCCTCGTTCCTCTATAATGCACAGGGTGATGCCTGGGACAGCCTTCTGCGTTAGGCACACTGGGGACTCGAACCCATGCTGCCTGTAACAGCGGTCAGTACCGTAACCATTGTGCTACAGCTCTGTTTCAGTGCTTTGTGTCTGTACGTCTTCTTACGATTAACGCGCAGTAACGCGCCACCGCGCCTGGTAACGCTCGTTAATTTTTTTAACGCGCGTTAGTGGTGGCGATGTACCGCCCATGTCCTTATTTGGGGTTTTTGTCATTACCGCGGCTCCTAACGCGAACTGCACTAACGCGATTTAGTAAACATACCCCTAGGTTTCTCACAGAAAGTGATGGTAACAGTAATAGCAGTGGCGAAGATGTCACTGATAATGAAACTGAAGAAATTTTCACAAAAAATGTGGACTTTGAAGGCTGGGATGACAGTGACCCAGATTCAGTAGCAGCCACAGATGAACCTCCAGGTTAGTAATTATTTGCAGACATTATTTATGTCACCTATATATCAGCTAGGTCTTTAGGTATAACAAAACACTAAGGGGTATGTTTACTAAACTGCGCTCATGTGCGCAGCGCATAGTAGCGTGCGATAACAACGCACTTAAGTGCTCTTAAGCGCCCCGCATGCGTGCGCGTCACATTAATGGGCCCCCGCACACGTGCGCCTCACCCGCTCAAGTGCGCGGTGCACTCATGTGCGGGGAAAGGCTTACGGAGGGCGGAGGAAGGCTCCCGAGGGGCGGAGAGACGGGGTCAATGGGTGGAAAGTGGGTGGGGAGAGGCTCCCCGCACAGGAGCGGGGCCAAATTTACAAGTAAAAATTACCGCGAGTGAAACACTCGCGGTAGTGTGCATTTAAAGGGAAGAGAAACCATTTCCGTCAGCAATGTACAGCAAAACCGGGGAAACCTACCAAAACGTGAGCAGTGTGATACATGTGCACGGTACAAAAGGGCAAATAAACATTAAAAATGACCACGAAAAAAGGGGGAAAAATATAACCAAGCTGGCCAATAGTGATATCAATGGGCAACAGTGAAAGAACCTCCCAAGGAAGCTCCAAAAAAAAGAAATTAATTTTGGAAGGGTCTACGGAGCGTAGACCCTTCCGAAAATCAATTCTCCTTTGGAGCTTCACTGGGAGTTTATTTCACTGTTGCCCATTGATAGCACTGTTGGCCAGCTTGGTTATATGTTTCCCCCTTTTTTCGTGGGCATTTGTAATGTTTATTTGCCCTTCTGTCTCCATACAAGGTGAATGAGCCCACAGTGAAATTGTGCAGAGCAGGGTTTCTGACTCCATCAGACAGGTTTCCTATCCCCAGGGACTGTACTGTCTCCTTGGCCACAGTGTGGTGCAACAGACACAGCCATTTTCTTAGGACTAGAAAGTCGGAGGTTCAAATCCCAGCTGGTGCTCCTGCCAACCCAGTCCCCTTACTTTTCCCACAACTAAACCGTGATAGAACATAAGCCTGATGCAAACACATCTATTTAACCCTTCAGAGCACAGACACCAGGTACATGCGCATTACCTAGACCACAGTCCCCTAATGCAGTCCTGGGGGGCACATATCATTCAGCTTTGATGCTGTCTCCAATATACGGGCATGTCTGCATGTTGGCGGAGGGGTACTGTTGGCGGATGGGGCAGCGGCTGGCGCCGACAGCAGACCATCACCGAGCCTTGTCCAGGTGGGTGCACTGCAACAAACAGGCCCTGTCGGATGCACAGTCATGGATGCCCCAGGGAGTCCAGTACATCTGTGGCAACACAGTGGCGCAGTGCACACAGACAGTGTGTGCAAGAACAGAAGGTCACAGGTTCAAATCCCAGCTGTGGCACCTGCCAACCCAATCCCCTCATTTTACCCATGAAGAAACATGGTAGTAAAAATGGAACCTGTATTGCTGGGAACAGAAACATGCCTCAAATGCATATATTTTACCCCATTGAACACAAACACCATAAACATGTGCGATACCTAGAGCAGAGTCTCCCAAAAGCTGGCCTGGAGGGCCAAACACCATTCATGATCCATGCTGTCCCTAATAATGATGCCTGTGCTGCATATCTATGCACCACCCCCATGGTATGCAGATGTATCTCATGCATATTCATGAGGGACAGCATGAAAACCCGAACAGTGTTTGGCACACCAGGACCGGAGTTGGGAACCTCTGCCGTAAAGTAGCAGCCAACAGGGGCAGACACACCCACACCCACACCCACAAGCCCCATTGGCCAATGCCTCCTGGAGAGGCAGGACATTGGGCCCTGCGTGCACATCCCAATAATAACACTTGCATACCTTAGCAATGCCACACTACACCTGGGTATACGGTACACAGCCACCAAACGTTTGCTATGAGTACTGGCAGATAGCAATTCCTACGTTAAGCACAGTTTGCTGATAGAGCTCCATCATAACTATCTTTCTGATGTCTGCGGTGTGTGCTGCAGGTCTAGTCTCTGACAGTGTTTACCACCCTGGGGAGTGACCCCCAACAGTATTGCGTACCATATACATGCCTTTACTGTGCCCAGGACTGGTGTGGTGGCCAGGGCTGCTAAACTCCTCTATAGTAGCACAATGCTGGCATAGGTGTGGGTGTGCGTGTCTGTCTATACCAGGGGTGGGCATCTCCGGTCCTGGAGGGCTGCAGACCAGTCAGGTTTTCGGGATATCCCTAATGAAAATGCATGAGATATATATGCATTAGAGATATCCTGCCAACCTGACTGGTTTGTGGCCCTCCAGGGCTGGATTTGGAGAACCCTGCCTTACACCTCTGTCATTTAAGATTGTGAGTGGGCAAGGTGCAGATGTCCTAGACATCGAAAGGGTATCTAGAATGTGTTACATTCCTCCTCAATTCTCACCACCACCAAAAAGTTGTCTAATAGCCAATATTTTGGTGGTGGTGAGAAGTGAGGAGGAATGTGACAACTTCTATCTAACCTGACTGGTCTGCGGCCCTCCAGGACCGAGATTGCCCACCCCTGGTCTATACAGTGTGTGGTGGCTGCAAACACCCTCCACAACCCACACTGCCAGCACTGTTGCCAGTATTGGCCTGCCAATGTGCATAATGAGGAGCAAGGAACCATGGGTATAGCCTGGACAGGGTGGCCTGCCCAGGATGCAGCGGCATGGGGCATAGGGCAATGGCTGGGACATTGTAGTGGCCGGCCACCACCTACACAGACAGGGTGGCCTCAGCATGTCCAACTGGGAGATCGCTCTCACCCTGACTGTGCAGTGACGACAGCATGGCTAGGCACCCCCATAGTGCCATATACTATTTCTCTCATGTGATATATATGGGTTCTTTTTGGGGCCCAGTCACTGACTTATCTGTGTGTTGTGTATGCTGACATCCCAGTTCTGGGTGCATGCATTTCCACCAAGAACATGCACTACGGACTAGCTAGCGGACTGTTTGCAGCTGGTGTGTGTCTTGATGGAATGCCTTGCAGGGTGCAGTGGCTGAAGGCTTGCTGCAGGGGAATATCAGATAGTGGTGGGGTGCAGCTTAGCATATACAGGCCTACTGTCTGAGTGCTATTGCTGTATGGATGTGTACATAGCTGCACTGACTACCCTATAGGGTGTTTTTCCCCTAGCAGGTATGGGGTTGATGGTCCCCTCTACTGCCCCCATTGCAGGGAGGTGGAATATGGATCTGTTGTTGGGTGACCCTGTTTACCACCCACAGCCCTGGAGGAAGAGGGTGGTAGTACATAATCCTCCTAGGTGTCCATGGGGCTACACCTGCCTGAGACAGACAGATATATCCAAGCTGTTTCTGCAAAACCTAACTATCTCCCACATTAGCACTGCTGGGGACCTACAGCATGGCCTATGTCTGCTATGGACGGTGCCGTGGACCTGGTGCTGGGCGCCTCACCGCATCCTCAGGGTGAGCACAGTACCCGCACAATGTGACGGTGTGTAGCTACTCTGTGCCAGTACAACACACGGTCAGTACACCCTACCAGGCCGAGTTGCTGTGGGGGTGCACATGGTCAGTTCCCCCTACCAGGCCGAGGTGCTGTGGGGGTGCATACCCCATCTTGTGTTTATCTGTGGACAGCTGATTTGCATGTGCAGTACATCATGGGTGCGAGAGGCCTAACCCTACCCTGGTAACCGCAGCACACAGTCTGCAGAGGTTATTGTGTAGCCAGCCAGAGATCTCTTTACAGGTATAGAGCTGTAGCACACTGGTGACTGCACTGCCTCTAAAGCCAGAGGTTGGTGGTTTGACTCCACAGTGGGTTTATTTTTTTCATTTAATCTTTATTTACATTCCCCCATATACTGTGCTATTCTGCACCATTGCTGTTTACATTGCACAAACTGGACACACATTGAACAGGGCATTGTAACTTGGAGGTACGTATTTTACAGGGTACATGGGGGGCTGTCTGGGGCAATTTGTGTGTACGTTCTGGTAGTACTGCCAGCAGAAACACCCTCACAGTGCTGTACCCTTACGGTGCCATATAAGGTGCCTTATGTTGTTTCTCCTGCCAGCGCAGCTGTAACGTAGACAGGGGACTGCCTCAGGTAACACTGTTGTACCGTAAGAAGACATATGCCTCACGCAGCACTGATGTACATTAGAATGGACTATGCCTCATTCAATGAGAGTGTTTTCGTGCAATGTAAACCGCACTGATGATACATAGCGCAGTATACAGGAACTGCACATACATACTAGATAATAAATACATTCAGCACTGCTGTATACTACAGTGTACTGCCTGAGACAGGCGATCATTACCCCAGTGGGGGATTAAACTCATGACCCCTGGTTCAGCAAGCCATGTATTACCTATTGTGCAACGCCTCTGTTGCAGTGTTTGCAGGTCAGCGCACCTACTTCAGGTGTCCATGCGTTAACGTGCGCAGTGCTGCCAACAGCGGTACTGTAACCTTTCGGTGCCTCATAGGGCGCCCCATACAGCACCTTCTAAGCCTATAGGGTGCCTTGGCGGACAGTGCACTTTAAACTGTGCCCTCTGGGGTACCTTATGAGGTGCCGTATGCAGCACCTTATGTTACATAACCCTGAGGGTGTGTTTGCTGGCAGCACTAGTTAAAATAAAAATATAAAATGCCCCCTATGGCATTATTACCCATAACAGTTAATGCCTCGGCCAGCCTTCTTCATTGGGCACAGTGGAGGATTGAACCCATGATCCTTGCACCATTGGTCAGTGTCTTAACCATTGTGCTGTGGCTCTGTTCCTGTGTGAACACATCAGCACACCACCTTATGGCGCTCAAAATTAACAGCGCGCCGCCTTCTGCCGTCCATATCTTAAAATGCCTCCTACAGCAACAGTACCCATAACAGGTAATGCCTCAGTCAACCTCCTTCATTGGGCACTGTGGGGGATCAAACCCATGATCCCTGCACCATTGGTCAGTGCCCTAACCATTGTGCTGTGGCTCTGTTCCTGTTCATCAGTGCGCCGCCTTATGCTGTTCAACACTGATAGCTCGGGTTTCCTGCCATCTGCCGTCCACACCTAACAGCGCACCGCCTTAGTGCACCCCAACTTAACAGCGCACCGCCGTATTGCGCCCCAACTTAACAGCGCACCACTTTATGCCCAAAATTACCAGCGCACCGCCTCATGTCGCCCAAAATTGACAGTGTGTCGCCTTCTGCCGCCCAGAATTAGGATTAGCATTACAATTAACAGTGCGCCGCCTTCTGCCTCCTATAGCACCTTTACCCATAAAAGTTAATGCCTCATCCAGCCTTTTTTGTTGTGCACAGTGTGGGATCAAACCCATGATCCCTGCACCATTGGTCAGTGTCTTAACCATTGTGCTGTGGCTCTGCTCCTGGTCCCAGATATCGGCGCGCCACCTTATGCCGCCCACGCACATTTTGGTTTGCTTTTCTCAGCCAGACACGCCCACCTCCTTATATGGCATCCTGCACACTACCGCGGCCCGCACATTACCGCGGTTTAGTAAACATACCCCTAAATGTCACATTTATATTGATAAATTGTTCAGTTTGAAAAATGTCAACTACAATAAAACATTTTCATTTACAGTTGTGGCCACGGCTGAACCATCTGTAAATATAAATCCTTTTGGCAGAGGGAAGCTTTGCCGTCATACTGCAGACCGTGGCGATAATGCAACTACATCACAAGTACGGACAAGAAGAAGCAGTCTTCCATGGAAAACAACTCCAAAAGACGTCCGTCAGTTTCCTTTCATTGCACAACCAGGCATAGCCAAACGTATGGGTGTCAATGCAACTAAATTGGACTTCTACAAGCTCTTTGTTACAGATGAACTAATTTCAATGATTGTTCTTGAGACAAATCGCTATGCAGCAGAACTGTGTGCTAAAATACCAGCTGACAAGCCTCATGCCCGAATGAGAAAATGGCAAGACGTTGACCATAATGCTATATGGAGAATGTTGGCGTTGACGATGGCTATGGGAATAATCAAGAAGCCTATGATCGACTTGTACTGGTCAGGTCAACTACTGTTAGAAACTCCATTCTTTCCATCAGTAATGAGCCGAAATACATATAAGCGAATATTACAGGCCCTTCACTTTCAAAACAATGCAACACAGAAACCCGAGGGTGATCGCATTTGGAAGCTTCGTCCATTCTATGACATTATCACAAAGCGATTCAAAATTGTTTATATCCCGGAACAAGACATTTCAATTGATGAATCTCTACTGCTTTTCAAAGGAAGGTTATATTTCAAACAATACATACCTACAAAATGCTCAAGATTTGGCATCAAATCATATGAGCTGTGTGAGTCACGTAGTGGATACACCTGGAAGTATATGCTATACTCAGGTCAAGATGCAGTTCTAAGTGATGGTTTACATGGAAGTAGCTACTGTGTTGTGCTGAATCTGATGGATGGACTGCTTGATCAAGGCTATCGATTGGCTGTGGATAACTACTACAACAGTCCAGAACTCTGTATGGATCTGTATGACCGAGTGGTGCCAAAGGACTGGAGAGAGGCTCATGTGGTGCCTTTACACAAAAGCGGAAGTAAGGATGTGGTTGAAAACTACAGGCCAGTTAGTTTAACTTCGGTGGTGAGTAAATTATTGGAAATGCTGCTGAAAGAGAAAATAGTGAGGTTTCTGGAGTCCAGCGGATTACAGGATCCGAGGCAGCATGGATTCACCAGAGGCAGGTCTTGTCAGACAAATCTGATTGATTTCTTTGACTGGGTGACCAGGGAGTTGGACCGAGGGAGAGCTCTAGATGTGGTGTATTTATTTATTTATTTCATTCTCTTAATATACCGCGCTCTTCAATATCAGTGCGGTTTACATGGAACAGTTATGTTTTACGGTGGGTTAACCGTAAAACTACAGATAACAGGAAATTCAACTTGGATAGTCATTAATTAAAATTAACTCTTTACACATATTTACAGCATAGTATTATTTACATAATATACAATATATGAGAGAACATAGCATCATATTGGACGTATGGCTCAGTTTTGGGGAGGTCTGGATGGTGCATCTTCATTTGAGTAGTATTCACAGAAAAGGTGGTGTTTCAGAGCCTTTCTAAAATTGATTAGATTTGGGATTGCTCGTATGTTGGGATTTCAGTAAAGCCTTTGACACTGTTCCTCACAGGCGACTTATAAACAAACTGAGCACCCTAGGGATGGACCCTAAAGTTACTGCTTGGGTTAGAAATTGGTTGGGTGGGAGGCGACAAAGAGTACAAGTACATGGAGCTCACTCTGAGGAGAAGGATGTTACCAGTGGTGTGACCCAGGGATCTGTCCTTGGTCCGATTCTTTTTAACATCTTTGTTAGTGATATAGCGGAAGGGCTGTCGGGTAAGGTTTGCCTCTTTGCGGATGATACCAAAATCTGCAATAGAGTAGACACCCAGGAAGGTGTAGATAACATGAGGAGGGATCTAGCTAAGCTTGAAGAATGGTCTAGAATTTGGCAGCTGGGATTTAATGTTAAAAAATGTAAGGTCATGCATTTGGGCTGCAGCAATCCAAGGGAGCAATACAGTATAGGAGGTGAAGTACTTTTGTCCACTAAAGAAGAGCGGGACCTAGGCGTGGTTGTGTCTGATGATCTTAAAGTAGCTAAACAGGTGGAAAAGGCGACGGCCAAAGCTAGAAGGATGCTTGGGTGCATACGGAGAGGAATGGCTAGCAGAAAAAAGGAGGTGATAATGCCTCTGTATAATGGTGCGACCTCATTTGGAGTATGGTGTGCAATTCTGGAGACCGCACCTTCAAAAGGATGTGAACAGGATAGAGTCGGTGCAGAGGGTGGCTACTAAAATGATTAGTGGGCTTCATTATAAAGCATATGAGGACAGACTTAAGGATCTTAATATGTACACCTTAGAGGAAAGGCGGGATAGAGGTGATATGATTGAGATGTTTAAATACCTCCGTGGCATAAATGTTCAAGGAGAGAGCCTCTTTCAATTGAAAGCAAGTTCTGCTACGAGGGGACATGGGATGAGGGTGAAGGAAGATAGATTCAGGAGTGATATGCGGAAATATTTCTTTACAGAAAGAGTAGTGGATCCGTGGAATAGTCTCCCAGTGGAGGTGGTAGAGATGAGGACAGTAACTGAATTCAAAAAAGCATGGGACCAACACAGAGGATCTCTAAAGGTAAAAAGTGGACTGTTGTAGTTATTGTTATGGAAGGACAGACTAGATAGGCCATGTGGTCTTTTTCTGTCATCATGTTTCTATGTTTCAACATCCTGCTTTGGAACGGTATGATCCAGTCGAGTTGGTATGCCTACTGACCTGCGTCTAAATGTAGATGGAAGCCAATTGAAACAAGGAGATGTCACATATCGTACAACAGATAAAATGCTAGTACTTTGCTGGTATGATAAGAATTATGTAACAATGTTGTCCAACTGTCATGATGGCTCTGTAGTTGACACTGGAAAAAGAGATCGTAATGATCAGCCAATTCGAAAGGCACAAGTTATCGTTGGCTACAACAACATAATGGGCGGTGTAGACAGAACAGATCAGTTATTGGAGTATTATGCTTTTCTGTGTAAAACTGTAAAGTGGTACAAGAAAGTTGCCTTTCATCTGTTCGACATAGCAGTACTCAATGCTCAGATACTCTGGAGCAAGTCCCACCCAGAGGAGAAAGTGACAGGACTTGACTTCCGTATGAAGCTTAACTTGGCTATCATTGAAGCAGTTGGTCCTGATGCTAGTGCATGTGATGCTGGTGGCCGACCAAGTACTGGTGTTTCCCCATTTCGCTTGACTGCTAGACATTTCCCTAGTCTCATTCCACCAACTGAGAAGAAAACTACCGTATTACGACAGTGTCGCGTGTGCAATGAGAGTCTCGGACATTGACATGTTGCTGGTGACAATCGTAAACATGTTGAAACTAAATATCACTATGCTGACTGTGGAAATGTACCTCTCTCTGCTGCACCATGTTTTGCATATTTTCATAATAATGAAGATCTTAAATAACTTGTAATTGTTATGATCAGTTAAAATTAAATTGAATGTATGCAACTAATAACGATTGCTTTTATAAATAAAGTGCACCTATTTTCAAGTTTTTGAGCCTTCAGTTATACATATTTGTGTTGCTGTCTCATTTTTCTATCAAATGGTATATAATACATGACAATAGCAGAAAGAAAATCACTGTTTTAGCATATTGAATAAGATCAGCACAATTTTCCTGAGAGATGGAAAAATTAATCCGGCTGCAGAATGTGGATTAGAAATTTAAAGGGAGCCTTAATAGGGTTAAGAGGAGTTAGCAAAATGGCGACAGGATATTGTGAAGTACAATAGCCTGTGGCCCTTCTAAGGCCATCTCTGTCCCATAACCTCATCGCCCTCCCCTCACCCTTGACCCTGCCTGAGCCCTCATTGGATGAACAATTGCTGCAGTGTCACTGCTGAAGCCTCTGCCCACTGCCAATAAAATACTGTGTATGAGGGAAAGAGATCTCTGTACAATCAAGATGTTGCATTGACAGACTACGAGAAGTAATGTTCTGCCAAGACCTGTGATGTGCAGTTGGCCACTAACATTTCAGATGTACCTTTGGTAAAGTTATTCTGAATGGGAGGAACCAGGTGTAGGGCAAACACAAGACTGGACACTAATGAGTATCGATCATAAGGGGGTAAAACTATAAGGATTATTCATGCATAGACCCAATCTTATGACTATAAAAGGCCTCTTATACACTTACCGCACAGATTATGTGCTTAGAAGTAAGCACGGTGACATGAAGGTGCACACTTTTACGCAATCTGTGTGCAAGCGTGTTTGTGGTTTTACTTAGGGTGAACCATGGGCAGAGTCATGACATAACTGCACAAGTTATAAAATGCATAGTTCAGCCGTGTGTAGTTACAATAGTCCAAAAGCTTAATTAAATAGGATGGAACTGACTGATGGTATCTGGAGCAACCTGTCTACCCATTGTATACAGGCCTTCTGGAATCAGCACATTATAAATGAGATGGGAAACTCGCACTAGTTCTGTGCTACTGAACTTGCTTTTTTGTTTTTCTGGAGGGACCTTTCTATGCAGGTTGGGAATTATTTTGTGTGTAGTCCCCTACCTTGTGCAATAATTAAGAGTATAAGGAGTCAATATTCAGGCCTGGTGGTCAGCATTTGTTTTAAATGGTTAAGTTAAATATAGATATTCCGCGCCGGTATTGGGATAGTAGCTAGGGCTGAATATTTGGATTTGGTGGTGGCTGAGTCCTTAAATGGACAGCGGTGAAAATCAGCCCCCCTATCCCAACTGCATAAAGTCAGGACTGCATTTTGATCTGGTCTAACCTTATGCAGCTAGTTATCTGCTTACGTATTAACATAGTACAGGCATGTCCAACAGGTAGATCGCGATCTACCTGTAGATCGCGGAGGGGTCAGAGGTAGATCGCCAGCCCCACTTGGCTTCTTGCCTTCGAATTGGTTCAAACCACTGTGACTTTTGCTATCCTCTGCAATTTTATTTTGCCTAGCCTTTGCATTGATTCTACACTGCAATTTTATTTCGCCTTGCCTTTGCGTTGATTCTACAGTGTGCAGAATTTATTAAATCGCGTATGGTGATATTTGAACTTGTTTGGCGTTATTTGATTTTATCTGGTTTTCTGGACAGGTGTTTGAGTTTTTTTGATGATTGTTTGGTGGTATTTGATTATTGGTGCCAGTATGATGAATTCTTATTTTTACTTTTAGAACTGCATGTGTGGTTTTGGCATCTCCAGTCCTTGTATTGCACATCATCCAGAGGTCTTCAGTTCCTGTTGATCTTTAATACTTTGGGACAGTGACAGTTTTGGACCAGATTCAGCCAGTGTTTATACTAACTTAGCAGATTTGGCCTTCTTACATCCAGCCACCCCAGTATAACGAAGATGAGTGTTCCAAAGAAGAGCAAAACCTACAACTTTCATGATGAATGGGAAATGGATTACTTCTTCATCATAGTGAAAGACAAGTGTTGTTATCTAATTTGTAACGCCCCAGTATTCTTGCCCAAAAAGGGTAATCTGGAACATCATTATAAGGCTCTGTATAGCAATAAGTTTGATGCCGATTGCCCACCAAAAAGTAAACTGCCCACCCAAAAGAAATTCGTAAACTGAAGCTCAAAGAACTTAAATGGAAATTGGCTGCTCAGCAACAGTTGATGCCGAAGCCAAGGTCACATTTGATCAATGCAACCATAGTATCCTTCAAGGTCAGCAACCTGATCGCAAAGAAATGCAAACCTTTCACTGAAGGGAAATTTGTAAAAGATTGTTTTCTTGAAAAGGCTGACAATCTTTTTGAAGGATTTAAAAATAAGAAAGAGATCATAGCTACTATTCAAGATGTACAATTGTCAAGAAACACCGTCGTGCAGCGAATAGAAAAGATGTGTGGAGACACAACTGAACAATTGTTGGAGGATGTTTCAAATTGTGTTGCTTTCTCACTCCAACTGGATGAATCTACAGACATAGGAGACATAGCCCAGTTACTAGTCTTTACCCAGATGGTTTTGGAAGACTTCAGGGTTAAAGAAGAACTACTTAGAATGATTTCTTTAAAAGGGAGAACTACCGGTCAGGAAATATTCAGTTCTTTCCATTCTTTTGTGACAAAGTGTAATCTTCCATTGCATAGACTTATTTCCATCACTACTGATGGAGCAAGAGCAATGACAGGTGAGGTTAATGGTTTCATAGCCCTCTGTAGACAGCATGATGACTTCCCAGATTTCCTTTCTTACCACTGCATCATTCACCAGCAAATTTTGGCAAGCAAGAGACTCAATGCAAAGACTGTCATGGACATCACTTTCAAAAGTGTAAATTCAGTTTGTGGAAGATCACTTCAAAGATGGCTTTTCAAACTTACTCTTGATGAAGGGCAGTGGAAATCATTTTGCACACAGATGTAAGGTGGCTAAGTAGGCACAAATTTCTGCAAAGATTTCGTGATTTGCTGAATGAAATAACGTTTTTGAAGGAGACGGGAGATGACGAAGCAGAGTTGGAAGATGAGGAGTGGTTATGTGATCTGGCATTTCTCGCTGACTTTACAGGCAAACTAAGTGATATGAACCTTGAACTACAAGGTAAAAACGAATGCATTGGCGAGATGATGAGTATAGTTTCATCCTACAAGAGCAAATTTGAGCTGATGATGACTGACCTTGCAAACAATACTTTTGATCATTTTCCTAATATGCAGGACCATCTGGGGCAATATCCAAATTTTGTTTTTCAAAATGAGAAATATTTATTTATTTAGCTGAATTTATATCCTGCTTTTTACTGGGTCAAAGCGGTTGGGGGATACATTTAACACGAGGGGATATGAGACACATACACTAATACTTACAGGGAACATGGGCAATGGAGGGTTAAGTGGCTTGCCCAAGACCAAAAGGAGCACCTGTGGGATTAGAAACCCCAGTCCTTCTGGCCCAAGGTTGCTGTCCTCTAGTGGGATTTGAACCACTGATTTCTGGCCTGTAGTACCTTGCCCCAACCACTAGGCCACTCCTCCCTTTAAGCATGTGACAGAAATCTGTTCTGTTATCCAGGAATTCGAAAATAAATTCTGTGATTTCCAAAAAATTGGAACAGTTGTGGAATACTTGTCATACCTATTCAAAGTAGATGTGGACATTAAAGAAACTGCAGCTGCTATCAGTAAAAATTATTCATTGAACAAACCATCTCTTGAAAATGAAATATTAACCCTTAGAAATGACATTTTTCTCAAGACCCGTGCTGAGCAAGAATCATTTTGGAAGCTAGTGCCTAGAGACAAATTTCCCAACTTGAGAAGATGCAGTGAAGCTGTACACTCCTGTTCTCCTGTTTCGGTTCAACTTATTTGTGTGGATCTGTGTTTTCCCATCTGAAAATGACAGAGTATACAATGTTTCAACATGACAGATGAACATCTCCAGGATTCCCTGAGACTGGCCCTCAAGAAATATTCACCCAACTTCAAAATGCTGGTGGATGAAATGCAGGCTCAGACGTCTCACTAAGGAGCAAGAGCGAAATATTAAAGATTGTGCAAGATCAGCCTGGATCAATACTTAACCTAAATTTAACACAAATTACTCAATAAAAGTTAAAGAAAGTTACTAAGACAGTTAAAGAAAGTTATTAATCAATAAAACTTCAAGAAAAAATGTACTTTCCATTTCCCCTCGCAGTTCTTACTAGATCTTAGTCTCTCTGTTCTGTTTTTGCTTAATTTGCTTAACAGCTGATCACATCCAAGTAAATGACAGAAGGGTCATTAAAAATGGGGGGGGGGGGGGGGAGAATCCACAAACTTTATTGGGTTAAAATGTAATTTGAAACTTAATTTTCATGGTGGTAGATCACTGGCACTTTTGGCCAGAAAAAGTAGATCACGACCTGTTCAAAGTTGGACATGCCTTCTCTATAATATCAGTAAAATGTGTCCCTTCTTTTCTACGCAGACTACCAAGATCCTTATCTACTCTCTAGTCACCTCCCATCTTGACTATTGTAACCTGCTCCTCACTGGTCTCCCTCTCAATCATCAATCTGTTCAGAACTCAGCTGCATGGCTTATCTTCTGCCTGCTATGCTCTTATAACCCCTCTTCTCATGACATTTCACTGGCTCCCTATCCATTTCTGCATCCAGTTCAAACGTTTCCTGCTGACCTGCAAGTGCATTCATTCTTTGGCTCCTCAATACCTTTCCTCTCTTATCTCATTCTAAACCGCTCCTCAGGAACTCCATTCCCCTAGCAGATCCCTTTTATCTGTGCCCTTCTCTGTCACTGCCAACTCCAAACTTTGTTCATTCCACCTTTCTGCTCCATATGCCTGGAACAAACTATCTGAGTCAGTGTGTCAGGCTCCTTCTCTAGCCCTATTCAAATCCAGGTTAAGAAACCAACTCTTCCAGGCTGCTTTTGGATCCTGATGCTCCTCACTCTCTTGTTCACTACTTATGTGTATCTTACCATACTCTAGTTTCCAGTTTTGTGATGTTTTTGCCCTGATTAGATTGTAAGCTCTGATGAGCAGTGACTGTGTCTCACGTCTGACATGTACAGAGCTGCATACGCCTTGTAGCACTATACTGATTAGTAAGTAGCAGTAATTTGTCAAGGTATGCTCGGAAAAACCTCTTAATCAAGCCTGTGGTACCTAACATGATGGGAAAAAGCTCAATCTCTTTCTGCCACAGTTTCTTTGTCTCTGTGTTTCTTGGTACTTGAAGAGCTTCTCCCTCTCAACGTGATTCAGAGAATGGTCACCTGGAACTGATACTTCTATAATCAATGCAATTCTGGGGTGTTCTCAACTGTAAAAATGTCCCCTATAGTTTTAAATCTGTATAGAAATCAGTCCTCTCCTCATTCAGTTTTTTACTTATTGGGTCTTTATTAGGACATTTTTACAGTTGAGACTTCGGCCTATCGCCTTTCTTAACCCCACCACCTGATCACCTGCTGATGGCGGTTGTTTGAGTAATATTATAATTACAGATGCGTCTTCCTTATTTTATGTTTTCTTACTTATTTATTGGTTTTAAGTTCCCTTCTGCCCTACGTTGCGTATCCTCCCCCCTTTTTTAAAACAATTTTTTAAAAATACACAACTCTTTATATGGTGCACTGTTTTAAATGTTTTTGTACATGTTCTTTTTATTTTGGTTCAACTCATGTTTGCACTATAATTGCTTATTGAGTACATCATACATGTAACAAAATTCAATTATATGATAATTTAAATATGTGTTCTTAATTATTTTTTAAAGTTTTAATTATTTATTTATCTTTGAGTGTAATGAGATTAAGATGTGACAGTGTTTAATGATTTGTACAGATGTTCTTAATTATTTATTTTTTAACCTTTTATTTATTTATCTTTGAGTGTTAAGAGATTAAGATATGTCTAATGTCTAATACCATGCCCGTCGAGCTTCAATTAGGTTGTTATCATTCTTTATTTTTAATGTTCTTATTATGTTTTTAAGATATTATTTTTATTATATGTTTGTTAGTGCTTTTAACCCCCTGAGGAAGGCAATCCTGCCGAAACGCGTTGGGGACTTCCAATAAAGCCTCTGTGTCATCATCACTCTTGCTCCTTGTGTTTCCTGTTGGTTCTGCAAGAGCTGCTGCTCTTTTTGTGCCTCACGTCTGACATGTACAGAGCTGCATACGCCTTGTAGCGCTATACTGATTAGTAAGTAGTAGTAATTTGTCAAGGTATGCTCGGAAATTCCTCTTAATCAAGCCTGTGGTACCTAACATGATGGGAAAAAGCTCAATCTCTTTCTGCCACAGTTTCTTTGTCTCTGACTGCGTTTCTTGGTACTTGAAGATCTTCTCCTTCTCAACGTGATTCAGAGAATGGTCACGTGGAACTGATACTTCTATAACACAGGTACACTAAAAAAAATTTTTTTTAAACTGCCTCTAATGTTTCGATTGATTTTTACGTTTTTTGGTGCGCTGAATCCAAATCTGGTAACCAATTTGCTCCATCACGTACAGATTTTTTGCTACATTGGGTTAGCAGTTTGAGGTGAACGTTTCAGATTGAGTGCGATTGAAATAAAAGTTTCTTGGACAAATTCTTTATACTAATTGTTTAGTAGTTATTCAAATAAGAATAAAGAAAATTGTAACAAGGCAGCACATAAGAATAGAGTAATGTCAACAAAACACACTGTGATGGTAGCAAAATTGTCTGCACTTAAAACAGCCACATACATGTGCACAAACATTGAGCATATAAGAGCGAGGTTAGACACAAAGCAAAGCAAAGCAATGTGCAAAAAATGGAATCTTCTGAAGAATCAGGGCCAAATTCTTGTATTTTTCTTGGAGAATAACAGAGTGAGCAATAGGAACTGAAGCGAATGTGTTGCCATTATGAAGAAGAACATCTTTTATGCTGTCTTTTGACGAATCAATGAACAGCCGCCATTCAGCAGGATCATACTTGAGTTTAAACTTTTCCATCACTCCGTATATATCGTTGCAAAATAACAAATCTTCCTCTTTGCTGAAATACTTCAAAAATTGTGTCTCGCGGTTACGGTACCAATAAAAAGTTGTTCCTGGTGACAATAGATTTTTCTGTTTAAGCCGAGAACCTAGCAGTTTGGCAGCATCTTTTAGGAGTCCTAAATCCCGGACTAAATCATTCAATTCAGCTTGAGAGAAAAGTTCAGGTTTCGGATCTGGTTCAGTTTCAAACTCGGAAGTACTGGACTCATCGGGAAAAGCCATCTGATGAGTCTCATCATGATCAGAACCGTCCACACAAATATGATCCAAAGATTTTGGTGGTTCAGGCACAGGTACTTCGTTGCTATGAGGCATAGGCCTAATTGCTGAGGGAAGGTTGGGGTAACTTATTACGTTCTTATTTTTTAAGTTGTATCCCTTCACAATGCAAGAGCAAAAATAGCAGTCACTGCTGTGGTCTCTTTGTTCACGCCACATCATAGGTATTCCGAAACGAAATGCTTGTTTTTTACCTTTCATCCATAAGCGTAGATCTTCCTCACATGTCTTGCACACTTTGTGAAGAGCCCACGGTTTGTCTTGATCGCCTAACTTCAAACCGAAATAGGCGAAATATACTTTTTTAATAAATGCAGAAATGTTCCTCTGCCGCTTTTTCACGGTATATTCCCCACAAATAAAACAAAAACTGTCCGGAGAGTTGACGCAACCTCTGGCTCTGTGAGCCATCACAAATACACAGCACTGCAAACTACAACTGTAGTGAACCACTTCGGAATAAAGCTGGATTATGACTGAGCAAACAAAAGGTAATAATGAACTTGCAAGAAACTGAAATTTGACAGGAACGTTCATGTCGCAACCACCGTGTTTGAGCGAGCGAATGAGGCGAGGCGAACAGGAAAGAACATGCGCCAGCGCGAGTACTGGATTTAGCCCCCCACCTCCCAATTGTCCTGTTAATGTATAAAATGAATACAAAACACTCTAAAATATCAAGAGGGAGTGTTTCTAGTTAGTTAACCATTACCACCTCTATTTTGGGCCAAGAAAATAAACTGCAGTCGGCTAAAAAGAAATTATGTGAACATTCCTTATATGGGTAAGAAATCTAATTTTGCAAGAAAACGTGACGTGATGGAACATTTTGGCTATTTTTCCTGGATTCAGCACCCCAAAATCTATAGGAATCAGTTGCAAAACTGGAGGCAGTTTTTTGGTAGTGTACCTGTGTAATCAATGCAATTCTGGGGTGTTCTTCTCATTTACCAATAGGACCGGCTTTCTTCATCCGGCTTCTTATCTGTTGGAATGGGAGCAATCCAGGTGATCAGAACTTCTTCATTCTGTTGCTGCTCCAAGTCCTGCAGTCTGTATTCATGCTCTCCCGCCTGATGCATCAATTCTGTAAACTCCTCCTTCATTTTCCCGATGAGCTCTCCAAGTTCCATCTTAACTGCCCGAACTTCAGTTTTAATTTCATTAAACCATTCCCCGCTGTCCATTTCAGGTGGGGGAAGTGATTAGGGATCGGGAGGGGAGAGTCTTCTTTTTCGTGGGCGAGTTGAGGGGGGAGAAAGTAACAATAGTAAATCTGTATGCACCTAATGGGGGGCAAGTTCCATTTTGGAAAGAAATGAGAGGATTATTGGAACGGGCGGTGCAGGGGAAACTCATGTTGGGGGAGATTTCAATTTGGCACTGCATCCAGTGAGGAAGGAAAAATAGAAGATGGCCTTCCGCAGATAATCAAACCAAAAGAACAGCGGAGGCAATGACCACGGCCTATCAGTTAATTAGGTTAAATTCTTTATTAGGGACCCAACTGTACAAGTTTCGGCCGAGGCCTTCGTCAGGGGTCTATAAAACATAAAAATATAACATAATCATGATAAAAACATAAAAATCATTACACATAAAAATATTTCATTATATACTAAAAATTAAAAATTGAAAGTAAAAAGCAATATGATGTATAATGTATAATAAGCTACTATACTTCCCAATCTAAAATATAATATTTCTATTATATTTTAGTTGGGGAAGTGTAGTAGCTTCATCCCATAGACGTGTTCCCCTCACCTTCTATGTGGTGTTTTGGTAATGTTCAGATACATCATATTGCTTTTTACTTTCCATTTTTAATTCACTGGTAGGCCGTGGTCATTGCCTCCGCTGTTCTTTTGGTTGGCACTGCATCCAGTGCCAAAATAAAGGTCCCTATATCCGAATTATCGGTCACTATATCCTTAAAAAGGATATAGCGTTATTGGAAAAGGTTCAGAGAAGAGCCATCAAAATGGTAAAGGGAATGGAAGGATACTCCTATGAAGAAAGGCTAAAAAGGTTAGGGCTCTTTAACCTGGAAAAGAGACAGCTGAGGGGAGATATGATAAAAGTCTATAAATTAATGAACGTGGTGGAACGGGTAAACGTAGATCGATTGTTTACATTATCAGAATATAGAAAGACTAGGGGACATGCAATAAAGCTACAGGGTAAACTATTTAAGACTAATAAAAGAAAATATTTTTTCACTCAACATGTAATCAAACTGTGGAATTTGTTACTGGAGGATGTAGTAAAGGCTGTTAGTGTAGCTGGGTTTAAAAAAGGTTTGGACAATTCCTGGAGGAAAGGTCCATAAACTATTATTAAGAAGGGACCCAGGTTATCAGTGCTTGACCCAGTACAAGCATTGTGGAACCTGTGTCTTTTGGGGAAACTGCTAGGTACGTATGACCTAGATTTGGCCACAGTTGGAAACAGGATATTGGGCTTGATGGACCTTGGTCTGACCCAGTATGGCATATCTTATGTTCAGAACGGGATAGGCAGATGGGGGGTGGGGGGAGGGGAGGTGAAGGGAAAACGCCAAGTAGGAAATTAGTGAAGGGGATACTTCGGAAGTTCCACATGTTAGATGTGTGGAGGGAACATAACAGGGAGGCAAGGGAGTACACCTTTTATTCACATCCACATAAAACTTATAGTCGGATAGATTACTTCCTGATAGATAAACTGTGGGGGACCGGAGTGCGGGGAGTGGAGATTGGAAATGTTACATGGTCAGATCATGCCCGGACCTGGGTTGACATACAGGGTGGGAATGGAGAGGGAGGTATCAGATTTTGGAGGCTGAATGAGAGTCTTCTCTGAAGGGATGAAGTAGTAAAAGACATTAAGTAAAGCTTGCAGGATTATTGGCAGCTGAATGATACAGGAGAAGTGCGGGAGACTAATGTGTGGGAAGGAATGAAAGCGGTAATACAGGGGAGGTTGATTATGTGGGCTGCTAAATACAAGAAGGGTAGGAAAGAAAGGGAGGACAAATTGCATGTTGAAATTAAGGAGGCCACAACGCTGTACAATAGGACAGTGTTAGGAAGGCAACTGAAATATTTAAATCAATTGCACTTGGAGTTAAACAAGTTACAATTAGAAGCCATCGCTTATCAGATGAAGCGAGTGAAACAAAGGTTCTATGAATTTATTTATTTATTTAAGCTTTTCTTATATACCGCCTCTTCCAGAGATCAAAGGCGGTTTACAGATAACAGGAACTGAACAAGGTTTTACATGGAACGATTTTGAATTATTTACAATCAACTTTCTAAACAACAACGTTTTGTAATACTAATTATAGTCAACTATTTACATGCATGGTAGTATAGGTAGTATTGTTAATTATTTATATTAAACATTGTGTAATTACATTGGAAGTTCTTGTGGTGAATTTAAATCAATAAAATCAAATTACACTTTTTCATCCGAGTTCATTTTGTTTGTGTGTAGTGTAGGGTTGGGGGGGGGGTGTGTTCTGTAGTTATGGTGGATTTGTGAGGTGTATTGTGTGGGGAGGTTCTGTTGAGTTTGTAAAGTGTTCAGTGAATAAGTGAGTTTTAAGTTCTTTCCTGAAGAGATGGAGATCTTTTATCATTCTGAGATTTAGAGGAAGTTTGTTCCAAAGAGAGGGGGCGGCATATGAGAAAACTCTAGAGCTTGTGGTTTTTTTAGTTTTACGGATGGTTTTTGGTACGTCTAATGAGTGTGTTGTGTTTTGCCTACGGGTTCTTAGTGCAAGTGGAGCTTTCAAGAGGGTGGATAGGTGCGATGGTGAGATGTCATTGATGAGGTTAAATGTCGTTTGGATTATTTTATATGTTATTCTGCTATTTATAGGGAGCCAGTGCAGTTCAAATAGGATGGGAGTTATGTGGTCAGTCAAGCGGGCTTTTGTTGTTACACGGGCAGTGGGGGGATAGGGCCAGGAGACTGCTGGCGAGAAAAAAAGAGGGAGGTAAGGAATGCAATAATAGCAATTAAGGGCCAGGAAGGGGCAATTCTGAGGGGCGGAAAGCAAATAGGGGATAGATTTTGCAGTACTATGCAGAGCTGTACTCCCAAAGGGGGGAGGAGGAGTGGCCTCCATAGGGGAATTTTTGGGATTAGTGGAACTTCCAAAAGTGGGAGAGGATTTGGGGGCCAGTCTAGAGGAACCCATTTCCATAGGGGAAATTGAGAAGGTGATTAAGGAAATGTCACTGGGGAAAATTCCAGGCTTGGATGGCTTGCCTAATTTGTTTTATAAGACCTTCTGGGAGGACTTGGTGGATTTTCTAGGGAAATTGTATAATGGGATTGTAGGGAAGGAGGGGCACTATCACAGGGAATGTTGACAGCGGATATAACAATAATACCAAAGGCAGGGAAAGATCTGCTGAATTGTGGGTCGTTTCGCCCAATATCGCTATTGAACACGGATGTGAAGATTTTGGCAAAAATACTAGCAAATAGATTGGCTCAGGGAATGCCTACTCTTGTCAACATAGATCAAAATGGGATTATTAATGGTAGGCAGGCGTCGGACTACATCAAGAGTGGGTCAGAGGCAATTTGGGGGGCACATAGAGGCAAGGACAGTACGATGGTGCTGTCTATTGACGCGGAAAAAACATTTGATGGGGTGGGGTGGGAATATCTATTTGCAGTAATGGTAAAGACGGGGTTTGGGGACAACTAGGTCGCCTGGGTGAGAGCTTTGTAGAAGAGGCCAAAGGCGAGGGTACGAATTAATGGTCGGTACTCGGAAGCTTTTTCCCTTCAGAGAGGTACAAGGCAGGGATGCCCCTTATCGCCCTTGCTTTTTGCTTTGGCTATGGAACCTTCGGCACAGAGGATAAGGGAGGAGGAGAGGATTAAGGGGTAAGGGAGGAGGAGAGGATTAAGGGGGTAAGGGTGGGAGAGAGGCAGCATAAGATATCATTGTTCGCAGATGATATTTTATTTACACTAACGCAGCCAGAGGTGACATTAGGAACAGTCTTAGAAGTGACAGAACAGTATCGAGAAATGTCGGGTTTTAAAATAAATATGGAAAAGACAGAGGCACTGAATGTTAACATAGGGGTAGTGGAGATAGGCAGGTTAAAGGAGAGGTATCCCTTTAAATGGGCAAAGAAAGCGACTAAGTATTTACGGGTATATCTCACGGCATAGCCACAGCTTTTATATGGGGCAAATTACCCCCAATTATGGAAACAGGTGGCCCAGGATTTACGGGGTTGGATGGATATGGAGATTTCCTGGTTGGGCCGTATTGCAGCGGTCAAGATGAATTTAATACCTGGGATGTTATATTACTTTCAGGCTCTATGGGTTATATGAGGGCATGGGAAAGGGCGATGGGGAGGAACTTGGAGACTGGTCAGTGGAAGGCCATTCTGGAACAGGGTCACCATTTGCCAGTTTCCACTGCTGTTTGGGAAAATTGGCACAAAGTGTTAATGGGGTGGTACTATACCCCAATGCGTTTGAATAAAATGTATCAGACGGCATCAAGGAGCTGCTGAAGGCAGTGTGGAGAGGAGGGCACAATGTATCATATTTGGTAGGAATTCCACAGATCCAGATATTCTGGGATGATATTCAGAGCTGGACGAGACGGGTGGTGGGTGAAGAGATAGAGAGGAACTCCGAAGTTTTCTTGTTTGGATGGTGGAGGGAAGGGGGCCCGAGGGAGAATAGGAAGGAAATATGAGCATGTCTCAGTGCGGCCAGAGGTGATATAGCCTATCGGTGGAAGCAGGAGGAGCCACCGCAGGTGGCACACTGTGAATATCGGCTAAGGCGAATTTACCTAATGGAGAAATTAACAGCATTACGAAAACAAAACAGGCCCAAGTTTGACAGGGCTTGGAAGAAAGTATTGGTGTACTTGCAGGAGGGAGGAGGGAACTGGGGTAGGGTGGATAAGTAGGGCTGTGAGCTTAAAACTGCCTCACGGCCATTTGTACGGTAGATGAATGGCTTTTAACGGGTTTACTGCTTAAGTAGGTTTCTATGCAAATGTTTCGGGGGAAGTTGTGGAGTTACTTAGCAATATTGTTAGTTGAACATAATATATAATGGAGGGGAAAAACTGTACATCAGTTGAATGTTGATGTTTACATGCAAGGGTATTTATGTATGTTACTAGATGCTATGTAAAGGGGAAAAAAAAAACCATTCCCCGCATCTTGGTTCAAGTTATGCCCTGAATGGTACCTTCTCCTTTTTCTAAATTGGCTGCGGGTGTCTCCCATTCCATGCGCTCTGTCTCCTTGGGCTGCTGTGGCCCACTCGTCACCATTTTGTTCTCTCCGCTGTCCCCACTTGTACCCGCATATTCTTATTCCTGCAGGTCCGCTGATTTCCCCCTCGTTATCTTGCTCCCACTGGCCAGAGTACTCGGAGGCCATGTACAAGCCGTTATCGGTGCTGCTTTGGAGATGTTTTTTCACTGTTGATCAGGAATTGCTACAGAGCAGAGCGCTCAGGCACCCATCGTGCTAAATGACATCACTTCCTCCCAAGAAGCTTTTCAATAAATGGAATTCTACTAATTATTGGTCATTAGAACTGCAGAGCTTCAGGTCATCTACAAATAGTCAGTGTGATGTCACCATTGGGCCATGGCCATCTTTAGATTTCAGGCTAACTCCATGTCCCAAAGAATTTATGAGAGTACTCATTGGATTGAGCGCCATACAAAACAGAAGTGGTAACAGGGAATCTCCCTGATCTTGATGTTAGGCATGATGAACTAGCCATCCTTCTTCTTCAAAAACAATATAGCTTGCCAGATTTTCATGGTGAATTTAATGTACTCTGTCAACCCAGTTTTTATTTCATATGATTCAAATCAATTGTGTGGATGAGTTTTGCGCATACCATGATAGTCATGAACCTCACTTCTAAGCCAAGGTATGTGGAGTAGTATCTCAGTTTCCTAAATTTACTGCTATTTTTTTCCACTGTGGATCAGTTGATCGCTTTTAAGATGCAATGCGATGAGTGAAACCCTTGTTGTACTCAGTACATGCAAAAGGTTTCTTCCCTACTATGGATCATTTGATGGCTTTTAAGATACGATGACCGAGCGAAACTCCTATTACATTCAGTACATGTGAAAGGTTTCTTTCCACTGTGGATCATTTGATGGCTTTTAAGATACGATGGCAGAGTGAAACTCTTGTTGCACTCAGTACACATAAAAGGTTTCTTTCCACTGTGGATCATTTGATGGCTTTTAAGACCAAATGACTGAGTGAAACTCTTATTGCATTCAGTACACGTAAAAGGTTTCTTTCCAATGTGGATCATTTGATGGCTTTTAAGAGTCGATGACCGAGTGAAACTCTTATTGCATTCAGTACACGTAAAAGGTTTCTTTCCACTGTGGATCATTTGATGGCTTTTAAGACCCGATGAATGAGTGAAACTCTTATTGCATTCAGTACACGTAAAAGGTTTCTTTCCACTGTGGATCATTTGATGGCGTTGAAGATCCGATGACCGAGTGAAACTCTTATTGCAGTCAGTACACGTAAAAGGTTTCTTTCCACTGTGGATCATTTGATGGCTTTTAAGATTCGATGACCGAGTGAAACTCTTATTGCATTCAGTACATGTAAAAGGTTTCTTTCCACTGTGGATCATTTGATGGCATTGAAGAGTCGATGACCAAGTGAAACTCTCATTGCACTCAGTACACGTAAAAGGTTTCTTACCACTGTGGATCATTTGATGGCATTGAAGAGTCGATGTCCGAATGAAACTCTTATTGCATTCGGTACACGTAAAAGGTTTCTTTCCACTGTGGATCATTTGATGGCTTTTAAGATTCGATGACCGAGTGAAACTCTTATTGCATTCAGTACATGTAAAAGGTTTCTTTCCACTGTGGATCGTTTGATGGGTTTTAAAGATTGATAAGTAACTGAAACTCTTATTGCACAAAGGCTTCCTTCCACTGTGGATTAGAGACATTTTTCCAGTGTGTGTTCTTTGGTTTGTAATTAATAGTCCCTTATGACAGAAACCTTTGCTAAATTCAACATAGGGAAGTGGTTTCTCTTCAGCATGACTTCTCTGGTGTATTTTCAAGCTTAACCTCTGTTTGAAATATTTTCCACACTGAGAACATTTAAACAGTTTCTCCCCATTGTATGTCCTCTGATGCAATAATAAATGATATTTCTTATAAAAACTCTTTCCACTGGTGTCACACAGAAAACATTTCTTCCCTTTATTCCCTTCCTGGTGGCATTTAGAATTCATTTGGTCACTGCTGTTATTTTGGAAGGATCTCTCTGCCCTCTCGTGTCTCTGGGGCTCAGCGATGTTTGTGAGCTCCCTGTCACTTCTCTCACACTCAGTGACTCCATCCGGTGAGTCTCCTGCCGGGTCTCTCTGCTCTTTCTCTGATTCCTGGCAGTTCCTTGTGTTTCTCCTCTCAGTCCTATGGGAAATATTCTCAGAGACATTTCCTGATTGTTCCATTTCTACCGGAGGTTCTTCTCGATTCTCCTCCTTCTTCTGTTCCTGTATGGCCTGATTCTCTGCAGGATACAAATAGAAGACATTAATGATGCATTAATGACTATGGAATGCTACTAATGATCCAGGAAATTAATTTTCTGGGCTCACACAATAACATCATGGGTTCCGTGATAGTTAGAAAATTCCATGGGATAGCAGAAGTGCCTCGAATTATTCATGTGAAGAGTCATTAATAGGAATTTCAGGTAATGTGCATAATTGCAGGGCAGTTGCAAGTGTATTAGGTGCCCTAGGCAAAACTTAGCACTGCACTCTTTTGCAATGGTCTTTTAGACCCCAAGCCCCCCACCCCCTAAGATTTTTATTACTAATCTCATGTGTTATCATCTCAACATTATCGCCCCAAAAACAATGCAAGAAAAATGCATATTTGGACATCACATGTTTAAATATTAAACTTTGTTTTGTAAATATATGCATAATGAGGAGCATTTCAAAAAGCCACTTGCAAAGCTAACTCGACTATTTGCATATTGCCCATTCTTCCTGCAGGTAAAAGCACGCACTGATGACTGTGTGTGGCTATTAGGCTCCATTGCTTTGCTTTGACTGTTATTTATTTACTTAGCAAGGCTTATGTACTGCTTTTCTACAAGTCAAAGTGCTGCACATTCAGGTACTATATATATATAAATATTTATTTATTTAACATCTCTTATATAGCACGCTCTTTATCATCAGTGTGGTTTACATTGAAACAATATCAAACTAGGTCAGTCAATTCTGGCCGTCGTTTACAGATAACAGGGCATTAGTATGGAGGTAAAAAACTGGGGAAACTATACACATTTTAGAAATTTACAAGTTGGTACTCCCTGCGGGTTCTATGAGATCAGATAGGGGAGGTCTGAGGATGTGAGGATGAGGAGTGGTGGTAGGGGGGGCTGTTTAGATGAGTAAAATGAATGATAAAAAGGTGATGTTTGAGGGCCTTTCTGAACTGTTTAAGGTCCCTGATTCTCTTGTGCACACTTTGATTTCATTTTGAATATTTGCTGAAATGCACACAGGGAAAAGTATGCACACACTGCTTACAGATACACACAGTTATAAAGTTTTCAAGGCTTTTTCCAGGTAGAAATGATTCTTCTGACAATTAACCACCCTAGCATAAGAACCTAAGAACAGAAGAATTGGACTCTTCAACTTGGAATATGATAGAGGTCTTTAAAATAAGTGGAATAGAGCAGGTAAACATAGATTGGTTGCTTACTCCTTAAAAAACTACAAAGATTGGAGGACATGCAACAAAGCTAAAATGTAGCACATTTAGGACTAATTGGAGAAAATATTTTTCAATCAATGCATAATCAAACTTTGAAATTCGTTTCCGGAGGATGGAGTGAAAGCTGTTGGTGTAACTAGGCTTAAAAGAGGTTTGGACAAGTTCCTGGAGGGAAAGTCCATAAACTATTAGTAAAGAGAGCCTGGGATAAGCATCATGGACTTTTTGGGAACCTGAGAGGTACTTGTGACCTATATTAGCCACTGCTGGAAACAGAATACTGGGCTTCATGGACTTTCGGTCTAATCCAGTATAGCATCTCATATTTTTTATGCTCTTAAAGAGGATATTGTGTAACTAGAAAAGGTTCAGAGATGGGCTAAAAAAAGGATAAGGAACGTGGAGCACCTTCCTTATGAAGAGAAGCTAAACAGATAAGGACTCTTCAGCTTGGAGAAGATGAACAAGAGGAGATATGACAGAAGTTTATAAAATCATGAGTTGGGTGGAACAGTTAAACAGGGAACAGTTACTGTATTGCTGTATTACTGTAACACTAAGGAGTATTATCGAACCCCAGGATTTCAGGACAGTTGCACAGGCACTCATCATGCCACATTTTGATTACTGCAACGCCATTCTGCAGGGTCTCCCAAAGAAAACCCTAAACATTCTGCAAATGGCGCAAAATGTAGCCGCCAGGGTCATAATGAAAAAAGGATTTGCGGATCACATCACCCCGGTATTGATTGAGCTACACTGGCTCCCCATTTCTGCCCGCATAAAATATAAGACCCTCACGACCACTTTCAAGCTCATACGCAACACAGCCCCGTCATTCCTCTCCACATTGATCTGCTCTCAACCACTCAACAGAAGCAGGAGAACCATCAATACTAACACCCTGATAGTTCCATCAGATATTAGAGCTGTTAAAACTAGCACAAGTAACAGAGCTTTCTCATACTCTGCACCAACACTCTGGAACCATCTGCCGCCAGAGTTACGAGCCAGCAAAGACCTAACTGACTTTAGGAAAAACCTCAAGACCTATTTGTTTCAGAGTCATTTCAATTTGTTTTAAGCCCAAAGCTTAAGATTATTCACCACAATAATTATTCACCACAATAATCCATTGCATACCTATGTACACCTGATAGTTTATGTAAGTTTATATTTGGTTTTTGTGTATACTGGTTTTGTGTATACTGGTTATTTGTATATATGTACATATCCCACATCAGTGTATTTATGTAACAGTGCCCCTTATACCCAAGGTATGAGTATACATGTATCCAGATATACATGTATACGGATATACTTATACTTATACAGATACACTTATTTACACCACTAGTGTGATGTGCCTACCCTCCGAATCATCCTACGCGCGCCCCAAATTCTACTGCATTTATTACTCTTGAATTTGATTTGTGTATACTGGTCATTTGTATATATGTACATATTGTGTGATGTGATGTGCCTACCCTCCGAATCAACCTATGCGCGCCCCAAATTCTACTGTACTGATTTGACAGTTCTCCTATTGTAATCGGACCGCTGCTGATCGCTGGAAGCAGCGGTATATAAGTGTTTGCTAAATAAAATAAATAAATAAAATTTAATCTTTCAAACAACAAAAAAAAACCCTAGAAGACATTTCATGAAACCAATGACAAGCAAATTGAAAACAAATTGTGGAAAGTATATTTTTTTCACGCAGCACATAATTAAGCTGTGAAATCTGTTGCCGGAGGATGTGGTCAAGGCGACTGTCCTGAGCTGAAGAAGGTTTTAACCTTAAAAAGCTAGTCCAAAAATGCATTAAGTTATTCCAATAAAAAGGCATCATCTTATTTTCCTATTCTGTTTCTCCTTTTATTTAATAACCTAGCAAAGAGATTTGAACAAGTTCTTGGAGAAAAAGTTCATTAAATATTATAATTAGTGGGTGGACCTGGGAGAGCCACTGCACACTGGTGAAATTAGTCATCAGGATCAGGTCTGCATTATGGGATCTGCTGGGTGCTTGTGACCCAGTTTAGCAACTAGCAGAAACAGGATGCCTTAAGTCTGACTCAACTTGGCATTTCTTATCTGTTTATTTATCTAATGAATATAAAATTGATTCATTCACATTAACCATTTTTTCTCTTGTTAATCTAATTTTACAAGCATGAATTCTGAAACAAACTGAAATAAACCCAAAAATTAGCCAAAAGAAATTAAAAAAAAAAAAAGATCTGGAAATAAACCAGAATTTTTTTCCATGCACACCCTCCTACAGAGGTGCCAAGTCTCACTCGATAGGAGTGTGTCCCCCTCATTTCAAGGCTCTCACTCTCACACTCTTTGAGCCCCTTCCCTCAAGCATTAGAGCAGCAGTATCAGTGCCCAGCCGGTGAGAAGAAATCCGAGCCCAGCTTCCTCTGTATTGCCTCCCCCAGTGACAGTCCAGGTGCTGTGAAACCTCGGCACAAAGTTTTAGCCATTGAGTGAAGAGCAATTTTCAGCCCAAAGAATTTACCCATATTGCCGCCCCTATGTCTATATCCTTTCAGAGGCTCCAAAGACAAGCAAATATTTTATGCTGTTTTTCTTTTACATTTGGAGAGCAATATTACATTTAATTCTTTCTAGATTTATACAGTGGATACACCATTAGAAAAAAATCTCACTCTTTGGGATGGTTCAGCCTTGATATCTCTGCTCATATCAAGCAGCTATATACCATGTGACAAGCGAGAAAGAACGGGATTATACTTTCCTGTGTCAGAGACTGTCAGAATGGGGAAGTGGTCCATCTCACATGAGATAACTCTCAGAGTCATGTATCTGGCTGGAAAAGACAACATCCTCGCAGACAAACTGAGTCGTGTTCTACAACCACATACTGGAGTGGAGAACCTCTTCCCATCTCCTCTGAACAGGAAAGTTCCCTAACCCTCATCATGCAGCTTCAGGGAACTCTGCTACTTCCCAGCATCAGGACCATGGTCCTCACAGCCTGGATGCTGAGTGGGTAATTGCATGATAATGGGGGGTATTTTAGAAACACCTCATGTGTAAATGGCAGCATTTACATGTAGAGACTGGCACACATGTGTACAAGCCATTTTACAACAGGAGCTATGTAAACCTGGGGATGCTTAGTATGTTTAGATGTCAAGGGGTGTGGCCAGGGCAGGGAGAGAGAGTGCTTCGGCAGGCCTAAAATATAGATGTGGATTCCCCACGTCAAACAGGGAATTGATATCTCTAGGAAAAAGCATAGACATTGGCATTTATAGTTGTCCCAAAGCACATATAAGTGCGTACTGGAAGTCCACCATCCCCCAATTACCAATTACTGCCAACATCCAATTCCCTCTGGACCCCTCTTGAGAGGCAACTGCCCTGACCACCTCGGTCAGCATCCCCCCCCCCCACCCTTAGATCCAATCTTCCTAGCCAATCTCACTGTGGAAAGAATCACCCGCTGGAAGCTCCCCACCCTTAAATCCCAACCCTGGCCTTACTGGGTGTCCCTCATGCAAAGTGGAGCAGGAGAACCCCCCAGTCGCTCCTGATCTTGGTACCAGGACCCCCAGACATAATCTCATGGTTTTACTACTAGGGCTAAGGTTGCATTTTCCCCTTATCTAGGGAAGATCAGACAGTCTAAGGGAGTGTCCTAGGGATTCAGATGACAGGGGAACTGGTGTTGCAGGACTGGTTGCCTGTCTACAGGAGGAGCAGTAATTTTACAAGCTGCTCCCACATATATATTATCTGAGGGCTATTTCTATGTTTTTTTGCTCATGTGCAGTTTTCTAAAATCATTGTTCTTACTGCATGTGAAGAAACTTATGCATGCAGTCCTGCACCGATTCTACAAGAGGCTCTCTATTTCGCACAGCCTCCTGTAAAACACTGAGGCCATTCTGAACCACGAATAGCTATTTGTGCCAGCTTCAGCCCCCGACTAACTACCCTGCCGGTTGTGCGGGGAAGTTAGGCAGAGGGGGGGAATGGGCGGCCTGGGGTCAGAGAGTGGGCAGGCAGCGGGCGGTTGCCGGCCCTGGACATACCGGGCCAATTCTAATGTCAGCCCTGTACGTCAAGGGCCGGTGAAATGGCCGGGGAAGTTATTCCACCTCAGAGGTGGAATAACTCCCCTGGATGTTTGTTCATATTTTTTTTAATTCAGGGTGCGGAAGAGGCTGGGAGGGCCAGGGGACATTCCCCGCAGCCCGTCCCTGGACTTTGGAGGCCGGATCGGGGGTAGGACTGTGGGGAATTTGCAGTTTTAGTTGGCGGCCAGCATTGCGGCTTTTAAATGGTGCCATGGCGCCTTGACTCCATTTAAATGCCCTGACTGAGTTACCGGGTGCAGTCCTGCACCTGCAGGCTGGACAGAATCGCTGTCCCAGGCTGCACGGGCAAGACTGTTCGCGATTCTGATCTTGTGGGGCTAGACGTGCCCGGCGGGATCAGAATCGCGATCCCCTCTGTGCATCCATTTTACACTGGACGCACAGACGGGATGGACTTGCAGGACAGAACTGGGCCCTATGGGAATTCTCCCGGTCCTGACTTGAACATGCTTATTCCCCTGGGCTCCGATGAATAGCATCACTTACCTGTGAGGACTTATATTTTCCATATGTGAGAATACAGTGTACAGGTAAATAGAGTGCATTACTCAGCTGTATACTGTAATATTTCCTATTACCCAGTAAAGTATTTATTATAACTCACCTGGGTATGAGTCAGCAACTGCTCTTTCTTTTGATTCCTGAAGATCCCAGACATTCGGCTCTTCCTCTTCTTTAATCCTTGATAATATATCAGGATTGATTCCTTTAAAGCCTGTTTCCAGGAATTAATATGAAAAATGAGTTATGTTTCCCTTATAGTCACTGAAAAATACACAGCAGTAGCTCTCAGGGAGCAGCACATGATGGGGGAGAGGAGGAAAGGTCTACTACTGGCGTCCACACATAAAGCAGAATAATCTGGGGAGGTTATTATTCCTCACTTTGAGTATTCTGGTAGTGGAACAAGTCATATATTTTTTATAATAAATAACTTGAATCACTGAAGAAAGGGAGGCTGTGATCGTTTGATATTGACTAAATAGATTTTCAAGAAACTGCACTTTATGTGGTCCCTTGGTATTAACAGTTGATTTAGGAAGCCCCAGTGACTGTCTTTTGGAATGATTGCTGAGCTCTTCATCACCTTCACCCCTCAGAATCAGATACAAGATTTTACACACCATCACTGTGAGAGTATGAAATTCTATGAGAACTAAAGAGGAGAAACACCTGCTGATGAGAGGGAAATTGTGGCCGAATGAGGGCAGGGTTCAAATTTTACTCTCCCCCATCATTCCTTCTGACTTCAGGGAAGTCCCTTTGGGAGTAATTTTATAACTGTTGACATTAGTGAGAAATGTATGCTTTGTTTTTCAAAACTATCACTTAAGTGCAAACTCCTCCCTCAGAAATCACTCCTCAAACAGCAACTTAATTTAGGTACTGTCACCACCAGGTGGGCAGGCTGCCGCCTAGGGGTAGCAGTCTGTGTCTGATGGTGGTTATGAAGAATAAGTAGTTGTAGACATGAATGGTTAAGGTAAATTAGGATTTATTTCCCCTCCCGTGGTCGGATTCTCCAAATGTATAACACAATAAACTTAAGACAAAGAAGCCATACTTTCTGGCATGGTATAAAGGAAGAACAGAAAAAATAATACCATAAACCCGGTGTAAGTGAAATCCAAAAAGCCAAACCAGGGTTTAAAAACACCAGTGAACAAAGCAGAAAATTATTTTTGTCGGAATTGCCAGCCCAGTAGAGAGGAAAAATCCTCACACCGCTGTGGCGTTTTCCTTTTATTAATTCGTGTATTAAAAATCAGTAGTTACTTAACTGAAGAAGCGATCATTTCTGTCCAGTCAGCAATGCAAAAAGTCATGACGTGGCACGTTTCGGGATAATAACAGTAATACCCCTGCATCAGGTCAAAGACATTGCTCGGCAACTTAGAATTATGAACTGTTGCTTTGAAAAGACCGGTTTTTTATCACGACATCAGCAATGCAGACACAGCTGATTCCATTCAGCTTGTGAAAGGAGTAACACGGAGAGCCAATCAGAGCTGAAAGGGAGGAGCCACCACATGAAGACCGCCCCCTTAGGTCTGAAAGTATCAATGATTGTCGAATTATACAATTATATAATCGTGTGCCAGTCCAGTTGTTGATTTAAACCGCACGGAGAAACCGAGTTAAGGCGGTAAATCCATCGTTGTTCACAATATTGTAGAGCTTGCAAGCGATTGCCCCCGCGGGGGTTCAAAGGTATAAAATCCAAAACCCGCCAAGTGAGCATGTCAAAGGTGTGAGAATTAGATGCACAGTGTTCCACAAGTGGTGCCGACATTGATCCAATTCGCAGCCGAGAGGCATGCTCCCCCAATCTGACTTTAAATAGCCGAGAAGTGCGTCCCACATAGTACAGGGTACACGGGCAGATGATGAGATATACCACAAAGGACGTGGTACAGCTAGTGTTCCAACGGGCTCGATGGGTGACATGGGTGTGAACATCTAGCCAAGATGAGCCCGAAATTGTATTAGAACAATAGTTACAATTGCCACATGAATAGTGTCCCGCTGTATCATGAAAGGCCATAGGACGATCTAGGGCCGCAGTGGTATGCACTAACATGTCCCGTAGATTCGATTGTCTGGAGTATGCTATTTGCAATTTCTTTCAAAAACAAGAGTGCAAACCCAAAATGGGCCAATAATGATGTAGAATTCCCACAACTTTGGAAGAACCTTTCATATAGGGAAATACTGCTGTGATGTCATCAGATGAAGACGTGGGGTGGGAACCCCGTATGAGCCATTCTCTATGGATATGGCGAGCTCTCTTGTAAGCTGTTTGCACTATTTGTGGTGGGTAGCCTCGCGCTAGCAATCGAGAGCTAAGTTCACAGGCATGTGCCTTAAAATCTGTCATACAGGTACAGTTTCTACGAAGACGTAGGAATTGGCCAAATGGCAGTCCACGTTTTAAAGAAGGCGGGTGAAAGCTGTCAAAACGTAAAAGGGTGTTCCGCTGGACAGCTTTACGATATAATGATGTCTCAAAGCCATGTTCTGTAAGCTCTACTATAATGTCTAGAAATTGAATCCGTCGAGTCTCAATTTGGGCTGTGAACTGTATATTGTCCTTAAAAGAATTTAAGGACTGAAGAAACTCCTCCAGAAGTTCCTTTGTGCCAGTCCAGATGAAAAAGATGTCATCTAAAAAGCGCCGCCAAAAAGGGATGTGCACATATAAAGGGTGAGGATAAATAAATTGTTCCTCAAACCACCCCATATAAAGTGTAGCAATAGACGGCGCTACCGTAGCGCCCATGGCAATCCCATAGATTTGGAGATAATGTTGTTGCTGGTAAACAAAAAATTGTGGTTCAGAACTAGATCCAATAATTCAAAAATGAATTGCCTAGGGATACGTTCCGGTAAAGGCAAAGGACACGACGCCAAGCCCGCTAATGCTTCATGTTGATCTATGTTAGTATAGAGAGACTGCACGTCTAATGTTACTAGATAGGTATAAGTAGAGGTTTCCGTACAATAGGCCAGATGGTTCAGAAAGTCCCCAGTATCCCTAAGATAGGACAATACAGCTCCAGCTAGGGGCTGCAAAAATAAATCACAAAACTGTGAAAGCGGCTCAAGAACCGAATTTCGGCAGGACACGATTGGACGGCCAGGAGGATGGAGCAAAGATCTGTGAACCTTTGGTACTAAATAAAAAGTTGGTGTCTTAGGAAATTGATTAATAAGAAAATCTGATTCTTGCTTCATGAGCCAGTTATTCAGGAAAGCCTGGGAGACAAGGTCACTCACCTTCTTTAAAAGGTCAGGTGTTGGGTCCAGAATAGGGAGATAATGTTTACCGTTGCCAAGATACAAGAGCATTTCAGACTCATATTGCTCCTGAGACATTACCACCGTGGCTCCGCCCTTATCTGCCCGTTGAATAACTAGTGTGGAAGAAGATAGTTGCTTAATAGCCAAAAAATGGTTGCGAGAAAGATTGCTGTATGAAAAAGTGCAGGTCGACTCAAGCTGGGAAAGACTGTCCAAAACCAGATCTTGGTACGTGGAAATGGCCGCTTCCGTTGGACCCGGTGGTAGCCAACGGGAAGGATTTTTCACCAAAGGTGCTCGTGAATCAGCCGTGCTCATAGAAAAATGATGAATTACCCGTAGTTTACGAAAGAAGCGGTGGAGTGCCACTCTCACCGCAAAACCATCGTAGCGGGAGGAAGGAACATAGGACAATCCCAGTTCCAATACAAACTGCTGATCTTTGGTGAGAACTTCCCCAGAGAGGTTTATAACAGACGACTTCTGGTCTTGGATCTGGTATCTGGGCCCTCAAGAAAATCCTGATGGCTAGAGCCTCGGGGCTGACGACCACGGGACAGATTGCCCCTAGAGGTGCCAGACCGAAATCGCTGCCTGGGACGGGTAGAGCCCAGCCGAACTGCTTCCGACCCTGTTGAATCCGTGTCAGAAGTAGTATCCGAACTATCAACAAAAGAGACCTTTTTGGTGCGAGAACCCACATTGCGTGACGGCCACTTGTAAATGCAGTTGTTGTCATAATCGCTTTGTGGTTCCAGAGTGGTCAGTTATCCTGGTTTTAAATTCTGCCGCTTGAGCCGTGAAACGTTCCTGTTCTTGAAGAGACTGCTCCAATAATAAAGCTATTAAGTCCACACTGCATTTGGTTAGTATAGCATCCCATTTAGCTAAAAGTCTTGATCGTTAGTAAATTGTTTCGGAGGTTTGATGGCACGTAAACCTCTCGGGACAATAGAAGATTTTAAATACTGTGCCATGGCTGACCCATGTAAATTGGCCCGAATCAGTTTCTTATATCTTTCAATTCCAAAATGGTAGGGGGCAAGTCAGCCGCCAAAACTTCAACACTAAATAGGTAAAGGTGGATTTTCTTCGTGAATGATTTATATAAAATAAAGGAAAACTTCATTCAACTCTTAAACAGTGCTATCAGAGTCAATAATCCTAAAAATTAATCTCAGCACAGCCTCAGAAACAACCTTAGACACTAAATATATTCTGGGTTAAGTGTAATCCCAGACTTGTGCCGGTGTTTACATCAATGGCTGAATGTCCTTATTAGTAGAGCATGTCATCAATTCTTATATTTGAGCAGTAATATCAAAGATAGCAAAAGAATAATAATACTTAGCTCTTCTGAAGCCGTAAGACTGTGCTGGATATTTTTCTCGTTATTTATAAAACTTTATCTTCTTTTTGTTTCATTTTTCATTTTTTACTTTTTATGTAACTTTCTTCCACAATAATTGCTGATGTAAACCGTGTCCCAACGCCAATTAATAAAGGCGCCCATGCGTTTCGCCAAATGGGTTTTTCAAGGGACTTATATCATAACGTGGAATATTTCTGTGAAAGAAGACATTAAAAATGATTGATCTGTGCAAAAACAATTCAATCTAGATATAACAAAGAGTATTGCTTTTAATACATTTCAATGAAAGATTCAAAAACCTTGTAAGGGTAAGCGGCTCTGTAACTCAAAAATTCGGTCTCCTCCCGATGAACCTGGAAAACTCAATAGACGCCGCGCATGCGAATTAGCAACTGTAACGTCACAGTTTAAATGTCCCAATATGAAGCTCGCCATTGGTTTCTTCATCATGACAGTGCACACCCGCCCAATCTGAAAGACAGTCTCCCTCTTTCACAATTCTTGTGCTATCGCCGCAATTGTTCAAATATTGAGTCTTACAAGACTGCATCCAAGGCATTAAAGGCTAATTTCTTACAAAGAGGTTATCCTCCTTCAGTGGTACACCGCGCTTATCAGCGAGCGCTCTACAGCAATAGAGATTTACTCTTGACCCCGAAAAACAACGCAACACATCAAAAAGATGTTAAACATGTCAACTTTATTACTACTTATTCACCAGTGAGCTCCAGTATACAACACATCCTCCGACAACATGCGAACGTTCTCACTACAGTACCGGGTTTACAAGAAAAATCAATCCGTTGTGTGTGGAAAAGAAGTCGTAATTTGAAAGAGTATTTAAGTCCCACCCAGTTACGAGTTTTATCGGTAGCTCAGAGTGGTCATCTAGAGCCTGGACATCGAAAATGCGGGAGTTGCGCGATTTGTGATATTACACACGAATGTCAGAGTTTTTCCCACAATGGAGTCATTTATAAATTACGACAAGCCACTACTTGTGACTCCATTGGGGTTGTGTATGCCATACGATGTCCATGCGCTCTAATATACATTGGCAAGACCATTCGTTGCTTCCGGGTTCGTATACAAGAACACGCCAGTCGGCTTCGATGCGCCCGTAGGGAAGCCCCTTTAGTACAACATTGTCTATCTCATCATCATACTTTTTCACAACTTCGTTGCTGGTGTATTGAAATGTTGGCTGGACCTGCTTCAGGCAAAACCCTAGATCAACGACTTCTATACAAAGAACAGAAATGGATCTACACATTAGCCACAGTACAACCCACCGGTTTGAATCAGAGTATCGATTGGGCGGCGTGTACCTTTTGATTAACCAATGGCGAGCTTCATATTGGGACATTTAAACTGTGACGTTACAGTTGCTAATTCGCATGCGCGGCGTCTATTGAGTTTTCCAGGTTCATCAGGAGGAGACCGAATTTTTGAGTTACAGAGCCGCTTACCCTTACAAGGTTTTTGAATCTTTCATTGAAATGTATTAAAAGCAATACTCTTTGTTATATCTAGATTGAATTGTTTTTGCACAGATCAATCATTTTTAATGTCTTCTTTCACAGAAATATTCCACGTTATGATATAAGTCCCTTGAAAAACCCATTTGGCGAAACGCATGGGCGCCTTTATTAATTGGCGTTGGGACACGGTTTACATCAGCAATTATTGTGGAAGAAAGTTACATAAAAAGTAAAAAATGAAAAATGAAACAAAAAGAAGATAAAGTTTTATAAATAACGAGAAAAATATCCAGCACAGTCTTACGGCTTCAGAAGAGCTAAGTATTATTATTCTTTTGCTATCTTTGATATTACTGCTCAAATATAAGAATTGATGACATGCTCTACTAATAAGGACATTCAGCCATTGATGTAAACACCGGCACAAGTCTGGGATTACACTTAACCCAGAATATATTTAGTGTCTAAGGTTGTTTCTGAGGCTGTGCTGAGATTAATTTTTAGGATTATTGACTCTGATAGCACTGTTTAAGAGCCAAAACTTCAACGACATCCTCATCTAAAAGCGATTTTTGTTTTTTAAGCTGTGATAGGCGCTCCTCCGTGAATGCAAACGTTGTGGAAGCCATGAAAAAAAGGTATAAACGAAGTCAGAACAGAAAAAATAATATCATAAACCCGATGTTAGTGAAATCCAAAATGCCAAACCAGGGTTTAAAAACACCAGTGAACAACGATGGATTTACCGCCTTAACTCGGTTTCTCTGTGCGGTTTAAATCAACAACTGGACTGGCACACGATTATATAATTGTATAATTCGACGATCATTGATACTTTCAGACCTAAGGGGGCGGTCTTCATGTGGTGGCTCCTCCCTTTCAGCTCTGATTGGCTCTCCGTGTTACTCCTTTCACAAGCTGAACGGAATCAGCTGTGCCTGCGTTGCTGATGCCGTGATAAAAAAACAGTCTTTTCAAAGCAACAGTTCATAATTCTAAGTTGCCGAGCAATGTCTTTGACCTGATGCAGGGGTATTACTGTTATTATCCCGAAACGTGCCACGTCTTGACTTTTTGCATTGCTGACTGGACAGAAATGATCGCTTCTTCAGTTAAGTAACTACTGATTTTTAATACACAAATTAATAAAAGGAAAACGCCACAGCGGTGTAAGGATTTTTCCTCTCTACTGGGCTGGCAATTCCGACAAAAATAATTTTCTGCTTTGTTCACTGGTGTTTTTAAACCCTGGTTTGGCTTTTTGGATGGTATAAAGGAGAGCAGAAAAGCTTCTTCTTGCTTCTTAAGTAAATGATAAATGATAATCATATGAAAACTCAGCATACAGTTCCTCTATAGACAAACAGGTACTCTTCACCTTTAGTGTTAGCTTCAAGCACTATACAGCCTCTGTCTAACAAAAAGAGGTAATTTTGTCAGAGAATGTTAATGTACAGTCCATTGGGTCATCAAAAGAGCATTCACTGAGACAATCAATGACCATGGGTTCATGCAGTCTTTCAGAAGGACCTGAGTTTTCCTTGCCACAGAATGTTTGTAAGTTACCTTGCAACGTCTCGTCACAGAGCCTATCTGACCAGCTCCCTCTAGGGCTGAAATAGCTGTTACCGTATTTCTCTGAGTCTGGGAGAGAAGGAAGCCACCTTTCAGGATTTCCAGAATCCAACTTCTTATAAGAGTTTCTACCTCTAGAATAGCTGTTGGTTCTACCTTCAGACTTTGGCACAGAATAAAAGAATTCTTCTCCCTTATCAGCACAAGGTTTAGCTCTGCGTGTCTTTCTCTGAGGCTTAGGAGCTTCAAACACTTCCTCTTCTGTCATGCAAATGTCTTCAATAGAATACCTCTCTCTTTCAGGGACTTGTAACTGCTCTCTCCTTAGCTCTCTAGATAAATCCCTCGGTTGGCTTTTACAGCACTGCTCCCACCTTCGATTTCTCCCACGAGGCTTCTGAGTATTAACCCTGTAGGTATTTCTATTGCCAGTAAACTTTCTTAGCTCTATTTCAGAATCACTCTCAAGGTTACAGCTTTCAGATACATACTGTTTATCTCTCTCAGGCTTCCATCCATTCTGGTTGGAACGTTGCCTCTGAGTTTCAAACTGCGTCACATCAGCAGAACACTCACAGCTGTTCTCTGACTTCACTGCTCCTAGCTGCTTTCTCCCGAGGTATTCTGGGTATCTTGTGGGTTGAACCCTTCCTGGTTCCTGTCTCTGTGCTTGTTCCTGTCTCAGTTCCTGTCTTTGTTCTGGTTCTTGTCCTGGTTCTAACTCTGTATTTCCTGAGTGACTCTTATAGTAGCTATTAGCCCTTCCTCTATCCAGGTGCAAGCTATTAAGAACTGGGGATTGCCTGTCAGCTGGGCGTGTTTACAAAGCTCATGGCTGGGTTTGTTTATGTTGCCCCTGACAACTACTGCTCACATGGCTTGCATGCTTGTCAGCTTCCAAGCTAGAATTCACAGAATCCTGTGTTTTTAAGGCAGAGAATGGATCTTCCTCATTACAGTACATACAAACCATACAGATGTAACTTTACTCTACAAAAGGGGCACAATCACAGTATATAAAACCCATTTCCATAGTAAAAGCACTGCTTAATCCAAGGAAATAGCTTGGAAAATTACCCTCCCCTATCTCCCTTCACCTCAAGTGCCCACTTAGATTGTAAGCTCACTGGGGTAGAGACAGAATGTGTCTCAATTATAAAAATGCTATAAGTTCCCTTGAGCTAAAACTGGAAGGGGGAAACTCATAGGACATATAGGATGGTCTTATGATCCCTCAGACCTGGATCTCATCCTACCATCTTAAGACAGTCGGTAGGACTGAGACAGAATCCTGCTCATATCTGCAAGTTCCTGGAGTGGAGGATTTACACAAAAACATCTCCTTGTGTCTGCTAGAAATACAGATCCAGTCCTTACCTAGGGAAATCAGGGTCTCATAATTCTCCTTCATCACCTCCCTGTACAACTCTTTCTGTCCTTCATGCAAATACCTCCACTCCTCTTGGGAGAAAGAGACAGCGATGTCCTCAAATGTCACCTGCAGCTGAAACACAAACCAGAAACACTCAGGAGCAAGAAAAGGTGCTCAGAAAGCCTTAGATTTCAGCTGGAAAGGATGGTGCTTCAGTGTTACATTTTCCATTGCAGGGGGCAGCCACAGGCAGGATCTGTGGGACTCCTGTGGAACTGCCTGTCCCTTGTCACTGAAAATGTGATACTGATGCACCATCTCCACCACCAGGAATGTGGGTGCAGGACCCATGCAGCTTAGTGGATGTTTTGGACGTGTGTTCACCTGTGTGTGGTCCTAGAATCCATTTCCCCCTTCGGCTCCCAGGTTTGCTAATATACTATAACTATAAAAACGCCTCAAATACAGGACAAATAGAATATCAAATGTCACTGCCTGGATAAATCAGCGTGTAATAAAACCAGGGCCTGAGCTTTCAAGTCCAACTGCACAAGCCAAAGTAAATGTCCCCTTCCCACACTAGTTAAATCTAAATTTAGCACAGGATTCAGAAATTCAACTGACATTTTCTGGTGCATCTGACAGTTTCAAAATTCACCCTGTGTCAAATTTAAAGGAAACATTTATGGGAAGCATTAACGGTGGTACTGTGTGGCCACAGGGAGGTAGATGCTTAGAATGCACTAATGTCATAAAGGAAAGTGAGCACATAATCTCCCTTATGACATAGGTGTACATGCGTTGGAATGTGTGCGTGTAATAAAGACCTAGATGAGAAAGCAGGAGCCTGTGTAACTATGCAGTAGGACTAAGCAGGGTGCATTCTTTCTCTGTTATTATTCAGTTTACAAATTAAACAAATAGCCCCTTCAGTAAATATTTGGTTACAAGTTTTAAGCTACTACATATAGAATTTTATTATTTACTGGTCTTACTAATTTTGAGCAACTTTGCAAAGCCAGCAGCAATGGTAAGGAAGATATTTGATGAATATAACAATAAGTCCATTTGTGGCAGGTGCAGGCCTGTGACCCACAGTGTCCGAACATAAGCAGGCCAGCATGGCTAGCTTGACCTGTAAATGAGGCCTGTGGAGAGGCATATAGGATTACACATCCCCCAATATGCTGCTATTGTAAGATAGAACTCAGTAGAAGTATTGAATTTGCTTAGGTAAGCAGAACTGCAGAACTAAGAAATGGAAAAATACAGAAAAGACATGTTTAAAAGTTACTGATAAGAAAAAGTACATCTGCAAAGAAATAATTAGGAGTGCTGACAGATGAGTTGCAGAGCCCAGCTCCTCTGCACGTACAAATTGGTTCCATAACCTTGAGAGTGTGAAAGTAACAAGTTGATGAACTGACCATTGTAATTGGGACTAGAAGGGGGGCAGGCAGGTGTCATGCCCATAGAAGGGACATAATTGGATAAACTTATCAGTACCGGGACCAATAGAAGAGGTACGGGAGGTACGGGAGGTTACCGGGACCAATGAAATGTTTTTCTATACCTAGAATGGAACAAAAGTCTATAAAAGTTGTTGTAATGCTTGAAAACTTTGCTCAGCCATTTTGAAATTGACTTGCTTGAGACTTGTGCACAAATAAATGATTTGGACCTTCTGAACAGACTCCTGGTATCATTGGTTTGTCTGCGCTTTGCTGCTACATATTCCTTGGTGCGTTGGCCAGGAAGTTGTGGAATCAAAGTGTATATAGGGCAATATACCACGACTTTCCGCCTCTATAGGCTTGGTCCTGCCGGGATCGCGCCCTTCCGACGAGGGCTGCTCCCTGGCGCCACCGGTCCCTTGTATCGGAGGGAGCTGGTCGGACCTCGGCGGGTGCCGGGCCCGGTTGGAGCCAACGCCTCGAACCCGAGTGAGGGGAGTCCAAGGTCCAACTCATGCGCCTGCTTGGGAAGTTTGAGGACCGGATCCGGTGAGTATAGTTTTGATTTTGGGTCTAGACAGAAATAGAAAGAGCAGTACTGCCATTGGAATTTGGAATTTGTAATCTCGAGATATTGGGAATTGGTAAGAGAGCATGATCAACTCTCAAGGAAGAGCCGAGTAGCCTGGCATGGGAATTCGCTGGGTGAAACCCTCATCCTTTTTGTAATTGGGAAAAAGACTAGTCAGAATAGATAGAAACGAATGCATCCTGGGATACGTTGCTAGCATGATTGTGTGAACGAAGTGTGAATGAGAGGTCTGGCAGCACGGACCAAGTGAAGGCGGACCCCTGATTAGCGCATTTCCTGACCGGGCGACCGCGTTCAGGTCGCGAAAAGGGGGAAGCGATTGTCGTCTTGTCTTGTTATTTGTATTCCCTATACGTTTCCAGGGCCGTGAGGACCCCTTACCCACGGTCCGCCCTCCTTTTCCCTTCTGTCTGTTGTTGCGCGCACACATCGAAATGGGAGGGGCGGGGTCTACTAGAAACACTCCATTAGAATGTATGATCGCACATTTTAAAGAGGGATATTCAGGAGATTATGGTATTAAAATGACAGCAGCCCGTTTGCAGATTTTGTGTACTAGGGAGTGGCCCGATCTAGACCCCATCTGGCCCCGAGAGGGAACGTTCACTGTAGAGATTATTCAGTCAATACATCGTAGAGTGCGGGTAGCGCACCCCGATCAGTACCCCTATATAGATTCCTGGTTAAGTATTTGTGAAGATCCGCCCTCCTGGGCGCAGCGCTGTTATGAGGAACAGTGCAGAATAATGTTAGCTAAAACAGATTCTAGACAGAAAACGGAACAGCCTAGAATGAAAGAGCAGGATAAGAAAGCCAAGAAGAAACCCATCTTGGTAGATCCTGATTCCCCAGAAATAGTCCTCAGGCAGCCCCGAACCCCAGGTCCAGTAAGAGTAGCCCGGCGTCCTGCCCCAGAACCCCAGAGACGGCCAGAGCCGAGGCGGGACCCAACCCCTGATCCCCCTCCTGGAGGAGAGAAAGAAGAAGAATTAGCGGAAAAAGAAGAGGAGAATATAAAAAGTGAGTCAGAAGTGGAGATAGACGAAGGAGAAAGAGAGGATTCCCCAGAAGAGGAGGACAGTGTACAAATAATCGAGAAAGCCAGCGCTAGCACTAGCACGCCAGTGAAAGAGAAACCCAAAGCAAAACCTGTTGAGAAAAAGAAAGTGACTCCTGCAAAGGCAACGACAATAACCCTTAGATCCCAAAAGACGCCTGTAACAGCCAAACTGTTTCCCTTAAGGCAAGTCCCGGGAGTGCCCGTAAAGAATGATAATGATGAAGTGGTAGCGGGACCCTTAACTTATGTGTATATCCCTTTCTCTACAACTGATTTATTAAATTGGAGGTCACATTATGCCTCCTATACTAGTAAGCCCCAGGAGCTGACAGAATTAGTAACTAGTATTATGGAAACTCACCAACCCACTTGGCCAGATTGCCGTCAGCTCCTGACCACCCTATTCACTACAGAAGAACGAGCGAGAATTAGAAAAGCAGCTATTGAATGGATGGCAGAAAACCCTGCAGCTCCGGCGCAGGGGCAGAATATAATAGACCGTAGGGAAGCAGCTCAGAGAGAATTCCCGAATGAAGACCCCCAATGGGATCCAAATACAGATGAAGGATCCACAGCCCTAGCCCGTTTTCGCCAAGGCTTTTTACAAGGCCTGAGAAGGGGGGGCCAAAAAGCTATGAACCTTTCCAAAGTTACAGGAGTTATCCAAGGGATAGATGAGCGCCCAGCAGATTTTTATGAAAGATTAACTGAAGCCTACAGAATGTATACTCCCTATGATCCCGAGGCACCAGGAAGTTTATGTATGGTGAATTCTGCTTTTGTAAACCAGTCTCAACCAGACATTAGACGTAAATTACAGAAACTAGAAGAGTTTGCGGGCATGAATGCAACACAATTACTGGAAGTCGCTCATAAAGTGTATGTGAATCGTGATACTGAAAGACAGAGAGAATGTGATAGAAAGATGAAGAAGAAAGCTGATTTTTTGGCTGCGGCCATAGTTGAAAAGAAAAGGGGAGGTGTCCCTAGTCGAAGGAGCAGAGGAAGAGGGCGGGGTCAAGGCGGAGGCCGGACCCAGAGACTAGGCGTGAACCAATGCGCCTATTGCAGAGAGGAAGGACATTGGAGAGATACGTGCCCGCAACTCGAAGACGCCCAGCAAGATGACGACAACGATCATCAGTGGCGAGAAGAAAGACGAGGCCGTCCCCGAGGCCGAGGAGGAGCCAATCGAGAACAATTCCAGCGAGAGGAGGAGGAGCCATTCAAGCATTGGCCACACCAGTCCATGATGAGGATGACGTGGATTAGGACAGACCGGGCTCCAAGTTTGCTTTAGGTCTCCAGGAGCCTATGGTCGGAATACAAATAGGAGACCAAATTATGAACTTTATGGTTGATACTGGAGCCGAGCATTCAGTAATAGACAAAAAGATAGCCCCATTCACTACAAAAGCAGTCACCATTATAGGAGCAACTGGTGCCAAAGCCACAAAGTCTTTTCTTCAAAACCGAATATGCAGTCTAGGAGGACAGCAAGTAACTCATCAATTCCTTTACATGCCCGAATGTCCAGTACCACTACTGGGACGAGATATGCTAGCCAAGCTTCAAGCACAAATATCTTTCTCTGAGCAAGGAGAAATGCAAATGACCGTAAATTCCCAAGCCAAACCAGCAGGAGTAATGCTGCTGACAGTTCCCCGAGAAGAAGAATGGAGATATTACATTGATGATTCTGTCCAAGATACCTATTTTGAACAAACTTTAAAGAACATTCATGCACCACCTGGAGTATGGGCAGAAGGCAGTCCCCCAGGCCTAGCCAAGCATATAGCTCCAGTGATTGTAACCCTCAAGCCTAGTGCTACACCAGTGCACGTCAAACAGTACCCTCTCCCAAGAGCCGCAATTGAAGGCATCCATCGCCACCTACAAAGATTGCTCGAATATGGCCTACTAAAAGTATGTCAATCCCCATGGAACACCCCACTTTTGCCAGTAAAGAAACCTGGGACAGATGATTATCGCCCAGTGCAAGATTTGAGAAGAGTGAATGATGCAGCTGAAACCATACATCCAGTTGTGCCCAATCCTTACACTCTTCTAGGACTGATACCTGCTGAAGCTACCCATTTCACTGTACTAGATTTGAAAGATGCATTCTTTTGCATAAGATTAGCCCCTGTAAGCCAAATATTGTTTGCATTTGAATGGCAGGACCCCATCTCTGGAAGAGGGGGCCAACTCACCTGGACAAGATTACCCCAAGGATTCAAGAATTCACCTACCATCTTTAGTGCTGCACTAAATCAAGACCTTTCAAGCTATCCAGTAGCCCCGGGGAAGAGAGTGCTTCTCCAGTACGTGGATGATCTGTTGATAGCTGCCGTATCAGAAAGAGAATGTATATTAGCCACCAAAGATCTCTTGCAGTTACTAGATGAAGCTGGATACAAGGTTTCCAGAGCCAAAGCACAGCTATGTCAAAAAGAAGTGAAATACTTGGGTTTTCGTATTACCCAAGGAAGCAGAAGATTAGGCAGAGAAAGAAAAGAAGCAGTATGCAGAATTCCAACTCCAACAACCAGAAAGCAGGTCAGAGCCTTTCTGGGAGCGGCAGGATATTGCCGAATTTGGATACCCAACTTTGCCCAAATTGCCAAACCACTGTATGAAGCCACAAAAGGAGAAGAGAAGTCACCACTGGAGTGGGGACTTGAGCAGGATACAGCCTTCCAGAAGCTAAAAGAAGAATTGATGTCATCACCAGCACTTGGACTACCAGATGTCCACAAACCTTTCCACTTGTTTGTACATGAAGCACAGGGAAATGCCTTAGGCATGTTGACTCAGAAATTAGGAAATTGGGAGCGACCTGTAGCCTACCTATCGAAACAATTGGACCCTGTGGCCAAAGGATGGCCACCTTGCTTGAGAGCAGTTGCAGCTACAGCACTACTAGTGAGTGAAGCAGACAAACTCACACTAGGACAGAACATACGAGTCACTGTGCCACATGCAGTCCTTGCCCTTATGGAACAAAAAGCAAATTATTGGCTCACCAATTCCCGAATGTTGAAGTACCAGAGCATGTTATGTGAAAACCCACAAATACAACTCGAAGTGAGCCATGCCTTGAACCCAGCTACCTTGATACCCATCAGTGAAGAACTCCCAGAGCATGACTGTATCGAAGTCATGGAAACTGTGTTCTCCAGTCGACCTGACTTGACAGATGTGCCCATAGACAATCCCGACCAGATCTATTATGTTGATGGGAGCAGTCTCATCCTTGACGGACGACGCTGTGCCGGATATGCAGTCGTCACTCAACACGAAGTAGTTGAATCATCAGCTCTAGCCTCAGGCACATCAGCCCAGAAAGCCGAATTGATAGCACTCACCAGAGCATTGTTGTTAGGAGAAAAACTTGTGCTAAATGTATATACAGATTCCAAATATGCCTTCACCACCTTGCATGCCCATGGAGCTCTCTATAAAGAAAGAGGACTCATCACATCCGGAGGAAAATCAGTCAAATATGGTCCCGAGATATTGATGTTACTTGATGCCGTTTGGGCCCCAACACGTGTAGCTGTCATGCATTGCAGAGGACATCAAGCAGGAAAAGGAGAAGTTGCTCGAGGAAATAGATTTGCAGATGCCTCAGCACGACAAGCAGCTATGACAGGACAAATTGCCCCACAAGCTATGCCAATGCAAGCAGCATTGTTTCCAGTACCTTTGAGTCTATGGACCCCACGATATACCACCAAAGAATCGGATTACTATTGTGACAAAGAAAATGGAGTATTGAAAGACGGATGGATTGAGCTGCCACCAGAAGAGGGCAGTCAACCTCCAGGACGAATAGTAATTCCTGAACTGTTAGGACCATCTTTTGTCAAAGCTTTCCACGAAGCCACCCACTATGGGAAGAGTGCTATGGAGAAAGCACTCAGACCACATTTCTACATTCCTCTGATGACAACCATATCAGCCTCAGTAGCACGTCAATGTCAAACTTGTGCAAAAAATAATGCCAAGCAAGGCCTTATTACAGCACCCCGAGTTCAGACAGGAGGTGTCACCCCCATGCACAACCTCCAAGTTGATTTTACCGAAATGCCAAAAGCCAATGGATACCATTATCTACTAGTATTAGTTTGTACTTTCTCTGGGTGGGTAGAAGCCTTCCCAACCAGAACTGAGAAAGCCCGAGAAGTTACCAAAGTCTTAATGAGAGAGATTGTCCCCAGATTTGGAATCCCAGCAGTAATAGGGTCAGACAATGGACCCTCATTTGTCTCCCAAGTTACTCAGCAGTTAGCAAAAGCTTTGCAGATACAGTGGAAACTCCACACTGCATACAGACCCCAGAGTTCAGGGAAAGTTGAGCGAATGAATCGTACCTTGAAAGCCCAAATGTCCAAGCTTTGTCAGGAGACACACTTGAAATGGCCCCAAGTGCTCCCCATAGCTTTACTCAGAATACGCTCAGCCCCTGTCAAGTCAACAGGATTTTCCCCTTTTGAAGTTTTGTATGGTAAACCCCCACCAATAGTGCAGGGAGTCAAAGGAAGTTTAGCCCAGATTGGTTCAGAAGTAACCAGACAAGAACTCCTAGCTCTTAGTTTTGTTCTGCAGACTCTCCATACGTGGATCCAAGACCAGTTGCCTATCAACTTGACGGAACCCTTGCATCCCTACCAGCCTGGAACTTCGGTGTGGATCAAAGATTGGAAGAAGATACCGTTGGAACCCCATTGGAAGGGACCGTACACCGTCATCCTGTCTACCCCAACTGCAGTAAAGGTAGCCGAGATCGACGCCTGGATCCACCACAGCAGAGTCAAGCCCGCCGCCGATCCTGAACCAGAGCGGTGGACAGCAGAGCAGCACCCCGATGTACCCTTGCGAGTTACTCTGAGACGGCAACCAGCAGCTTAGACACTTCATCACAAGTGCTTTGCAGTAGCCAAGTCTTTCGAAGAGGATTGCTGTTTTCCATGCAGCAACAGTTTTGTTTCAACGAACCCAATTTGTGTGTGATTTGACACACTACTTTGAGACTACATTGACTAAGCCAGACTTCACAAGCCAACTGAAATTACTAAGTTGGTTAATGTGTGCTGGATATCTTGAGGATCTTCAATCAACACTCAGCACCCGTTAAATTGCTTCATTAGCAAACGGGACGAAGAATAATAGACCGTCGTGATCAAGATCAGCAAGCTGAGGATTCAGAAGAACTCCAATCAACATCAACATGTATCTTTGTTTTTGCTTTGCCTTTGGTTGCCTTCTTTGGAGGTTTTGAACAGACTTATGCTCTACCTCCATGCACTGCCTGCATTACTTCTACTAGAATTGGACTGAAAGTAACCCAGACTTTGCTTTACCATTCTTACTATACCTGCAAGGGGACAGTAACTCGGTGTATCTATAACACCACTGAACTAAATGTTTGCACTCATGGCAAAATTAAAGCATGCTATAATCCGCATCAGAATCCATCCTATTACACGATGGAAATAAGATGGAAGGATGCAGATGGACCTATATTAGCTGCAACGCCGCCACTTAAGGACATTACTAAACCTGCTGTTTTGAATTTTGATGCATGCAATGCTATTAATAGAGATAGTCAGTCCACCTGTGGTACATGGGAGAAAGCGTATCGAAATGACCATAAGTATATGTGTCCAGAAGGTGCCACGGGATGGAGAAAGTGTACAGGTAAAAAGGAACCAGGCTATAGTACTGCTACAGCAGCAGACTACTATTGCCCGTATTGGGGATGTGTTTTTTATGCTACCTGGAATACTGGTATAACTGATGAGAAAATAGATAAACGGATGGCTACTTTAACCAAGCCAACCACAAATGATAAATGTCAGAAAGATGCTTGCAACCCCTTACACTTGCGTGTACATAATCCCCATGCATGGAAACAAGGATATAAGTTTGGTTTACGTATTGCTGGAGGAGCAATAGATCCAGGGACCATTGTGTATATCAGATTGAATACCCAAGCCCACAAGTCATCTAAATATCATATTCATAATACTTTTTATGAAGCTATGCATGTAAATAAGTTTGAGATCCCTCACCCCTCACAGAATTTGTTTCTAGAATTAGCCGGAGCAGTAGTATCTAGTCTTAAGATCACAGATTGTTATTTCTGTGGCGGAACCCAAATGGGAGATCAGTGGCCATGGGAAGCCCAAGAATTGAATTATTCCATGATTTACAATCAGACTGAATTACACAAGACTACCAGTGAATGGGTGTTAGCGCACTCAATCGTTGGACGTCTTTGCTATGCCAGAACTGGACCCCAGTTCACCCAGAAGGTAGGACAGCTGGTCTGTCTTAGCCAAAAGTACTATAATGCCACGACCAAGAAGATAGCATGGTGGTCAGGAACTGGACATCCTGAACCTCCTAACCCATTAGCCAGATTTCCTGAACTTGATAGTACAGTAGAGCGGAAGACCGCAACAAAAATCATGGCTTTATATACAGCCAGTCCTGGTAGAAATCCTTTAGCCAGGATGTGATTCTTCAGAAAAGTGATTTAATTCTCACACCTTATTAAGTAATAGGGTGAGATTAATCAAAGGGGGGAATGTGGCAGGTGCAGGCCTGTGACCCACAATGTCCGAACATAAGCAGGCCAGCATGGCTAGCTTGACCTGTAAATGAGGCCTGTGGAGAGGCATATAGGATTGCACATCCCCCAATATGCTGCTATTGTAAGATAGAACTCAGTAGAAGTATTGAATTAGCTTAGGTAAGCAGAACTGTAGTATTGAAAGATGGAAAAAATACAGAAAAACATGTTTAAAAGTTACTGATAAGAAAAAGTACATCTGCAAAGAAATAATTGGGAGTGCTGACAGATGAGTTGCAGAGCCCAGCTCCTCTGCACGTACAAATTGGTTCTATAACCTTGAAAGTGTGAAAGTAACAAGTTGATGAACTGACCATTGTAATTGGGACTAGAAGGGGGTATGCAGGTGTCATGCCCACTGGAGGGACATAACTGGATAAACTTATCAGTACCGGGACCAATAGAAGAGGTACGGGAGGTACGGGAGATTACCGGGACCAATGAAATGTTTTTCTATACCTAGAATGGAACAGAAGTCTATAAAAGTTGTTGTAATGCTTGAAAACTTTGCTCAGCCATTTTGAAATTGATTGGTTCGAGACTTGTGCACAAATAAATGATTTGGACCTTCTGAACAGACTCCTGGTATCATTGGTTTGTCTGCGCTTTGCTGCTACAATCAGAGCTCCAGAGAGTTCAAGGAAGTCTCAGGAAAGGGGAGGCGTTTGTACTGGTGCTCCTGACTCTTGCTATTGATCTGATGGTGTTAAAGAAGAGAGATTATGCTACAACCAGTGGTATACCCAGGATTCCCGTAGAGTCCTGAGGAGGAGAAGAAAGATGAAAGTACTGGAGAGTCATGTACCAAGAAGGGTCCTTGGAGTCTAAAGGGAACTGGTGTCCCTGAAGGTAGGAGAAACAAAGCTGCAGGGATCAAACCTCTTCTTTTTTTTTCTGTGTTTATATTCTGAAATATTGTGTGGAAAGTATTTTGCTATTTGGTACTACTATGCGTGAACATTTAAATAGTACTACAAGGTGCAAATGCATAGAAGACACATTTGAATGAATTTCCAGCAAAAGAAAATGTATTGTTTGGCATGCCACACCCATCTTCTGAAGTGTTTCCTGGGACTGAGTAATCCTTCATGCTTCACAATCCCAAACCAAAGGGGCAGGCCCAAAAGTCTCTGCTGTAGCAGTGGGTTATCAGGAGAGCACTAAGGAGCCAGAAATGTTTCTCACTTGGTGACTGCTGTATAGGTCTGGGAGGGAACTCTGGATAGCCAACAAACTTCACAATATAAGGAACAGGATTAGAAAGTCCTGGCTCCCCCTTCCCCAATTGCTTCTATGGCCACATAACCTTGATTTTTCTCAGAAGGGAAGGATCCGCATGTCCCAAGATACCATGTGGTTCACCCAGGCTAGTTTAGTTTGGACTGAACGTGTTGGCAACCTTAGGAGAAGCAGATAAGAAACAGGGCATTTGCTCATTGATTTTGCAACTTGGTGTTTGAAAGAGGCCTTCTTGCAAATTGCTAGTAGCTGCATCAAGCCAAGAGAGATAGTCAGACTTGCTGCTGAATTGATTGGGTGAGAGCTCCTGTGACAAACATGCTTATCTTCAACACAGGCTCTTTCTAGCAAGAGGTAGTTAAAATCCGATTAAACCTGTCCTCTGATGTATTACATAGTCGGTCAGATTTTATTGGGTGTATTTGTTTTTAAGATGTATTTTCTTAATCTCTCCAGAATCCAGGCCTGTATCTCAGCCTGTTTATCTGACATTGCTGCCTGAAGGTCCCACTGCCGTTTGAAATTCAACATGGCCAGAACTGAGCTCCTTAGCTTCCCCCCCTCCCCTGTATATTACACTCTACTCCTCAGCTCACAGCCTAGTTGGTCATCTTTGACTCTTCTCTATCTTTCTCTACACACATTCAACAGATAGAAACGACAGGATTTAGCATTCTCTTAGATCAGCAAAATTTGCCCCTTCTTTTTTGAACACCTTACTAAGACCCGTATCCACTCTCTAGTGACCTTCTGTCTAGATTAGTGCAACCTTCTGCTTTCTGGTCTCCCGAGTTCGCATGCTAAGTTCCATCTCTGGCCCTATTGAAATCCAGGCTAGAAACCCACCTCTTTGAGGCTGCCTTTGGATCCTGACACTCCCCCCAGCACTTATTTATATCATGCCATGCCCCTTGATTTACCCTAGTCCCCAGTTGCTGTGTGGTCTGTCTTGATTAGATTTTAAGTTCTAATGAACAGGGACTATTTGTTTGCTTTTATTTGATATACCATCTCTTACTTGTGCATGTATAGTGCTGCGTATGCCTTGTAGTGCTATAGAAATAATTAGTAGTAATTTTTGTCTCTAGAATCCAGCTTTTGCTCTGTGATGTCCCACTGGTGTTAGGTTTTGGATAAGTAAACCTGCATTTTGATGAATGCCCATGCTGTGTCTTCATAGAGAGCTTTGCCTGCGCTGCATGTACAGAGTTGGAAAGTCATCTCACAATTAATGTTCTGTAAAATCAAATTTGTGGCAACACTGAGAGGCTTCTGCTCAGATAAATCCAGACACACAGTCCTCGGATGACCTCCAAATAGGGCTTGAGCACTGTAATTGCTCTAGTGTCTTCCCAGCCTGCACGGAAATCTGTGCTATGAAAACAGCATTTATAGAGTATTTTAACTGCCGTAACTGTGGCAGGTGCAGGCCTGTGACCCACGGTGTCTGACATAGGCAGGCCAGCATGGCTAGCTTGACCTGTAAATGAGGCCTGTGGAGAGGCATATAGGATTGCACATCCCCCAATATGCTGCTATTGTAAGAAAGAACTCAGTAGAAATATTGAATTAGCTTAGATAAGCAGAATTGCAGAATTAAGAAATGGAAAAATACAGAAAAGATGTGTTTTAAAGTTACTGATAAGAAAAAGTACATTTGCAGAGAAATATTGAGGAGTGCTGACAGATGAGTTACAGAACCTTGCTCTTCTGCACGCACAAATGGTCCCATAGCCTTGAAAGTGTGAAAGTAACAAGTTGATGAACTGACCATTGTAATTGGGACTAGAAGGGGGGCAGGCAGGTGTCATGCCTACAGAAGCCCACAGAAGGAACATAATTGGAGAAACTTATCAGTACCGGGACCAATAGAAGGGCTACGGGAGGTACGGGAGCGTACCGGGACCAATGAAATGTTTTTCTATACCTAGAATGGAACAGAAGTCTATAAAAGTTGTTGTAATGCTTGAAAACTTTGCTCAGCCATTTTGAAATTGCCTTGCTTGAGACTTGTGCACAAATAAATGATTTGGACCTTCTGAACAGACTCCTGGTATCATTGGTTTGTCTGCGCTTTGCTGCTACATATTCCTTGGTGCGTTGGCCGGGAAGTTGTGGAATCAAAGTGTATATAGGGCAATATACCACGACTTTCCGCCTCTATAGGCTTGGTCCTGCCGGGATCGCGCCCTTCCGACGAGGGCCGCTCCCTGGCGCCGCCGGTCCCTTGTATCGGAGGGAGCTGGTCGGACCTCGGCGGGCGACGAGCCCGGCTGGAGTCAACGCCTCGAACCCGAGTGAGGGGAGTCCGAGGTCCAACTCATGCGCCTGCTTGGGAAGTTTGAGGACCGGATCCGGTGAGTATAGTTTTGATTTTGGGTCTAGACAGAAATAGAAAGAGCAGTACTGCCATTGAAACTTGGAACTTGGAATTTGTAATCTCGAGATATTGGGAATTGGTAAGAGAGCTTGATCACCTCTCAAGGAAGAGCCGAGTAGCCTGGCATGGGAATTCGCTAGGTGAAACCCTCATCCTTTTTGTAATTGTACTTGGAAAAGACTAGTCAGAATAGATAGAAACGAATGCATTCTGGGAATACGTTGCTAGCATGATTGTGTGAATGAAGTGTGATTGAGAGGTCTGGCAGCACAGACCAAGTGAAAGCTGACCCCTGATTAGCGCATTTCCTGACCGGGCGACCGCGTTCAGGTCGCGAAAAGGGGGAAGCGATTGTCGTCTTGTCTTGTTATTTGTATTCCCTGTATGTTTCCAGGGCCGTGAGGACCCCTTACCCACGGTCCGCCCACCTTTTCCCTTCTGTCTGTTGTTGCGCGCACACATCGAAATGGGAGGGGCGGAGTCTACTAGGAACACTCCATTAGAATGTATGATCGCACATTTTAAAGAGGGATATTCAGGAGATTATGGTATTAAAATGACAGCAGCCCGTTTGCAGATTTTGTGTACTAGGGAGTGGCCCGATCTAGACCCCATCTGGCCCCGAGAGGGAACGTTCACCGTAGAGATTATTCAGTCAATACATCGTAGAGTGCGAGTAGCGCACCCAGACCAGTACCCCTACATAGATTCCTGGTTAAGTATTTGTGAAGATCCGCCCTCCTGGGCGCAGCGCTGTTATGAGGAACAGTGCAGAATAATGTTAGCTAAAACAGATTCTAGACAGAGAAAGGAACAGCCTAGAATGAAAGAGCAGGATAAGAAAGCCAAGAAGAAACCCATCTTGGCAGATCCCGATTCCCCAGAAGTAGTCCTCAGGCAGCCCCGAACCCCAGGTCCAGTGAGAATAGCCCGGCGGCGTCCTGCCCCAGCACCCCAGAGACCGCCGGAGCCGAGGCCAGACCCAATCCCTGACCTCCCTCCTCCTGGAGAAGAGGAAGAGAGAGAATTAGCGGAAAGGAGAGAGGAGGATGTAAAAAGTGAGCCAGAAGCGGAGCTAGAAGAAGAGGAAAGTGAGGATCCCCCAGAAGAAGAAGAAGAGGAAAGTGTACAAATAATTGAGAAAGCCAGCGCTAGCACTAGCAAGCCAGTGAAAGAAAAACCCAAAGCAAAACCAGTTGAGAAAAAGACAGCAACTCCTGCCAAGACCACGACAATAGCCCTTAGATCCCAGACTCAAATGACGCCTAGGACAGCCAAACTGTTTCCCTTAAGGCAAGTCCCGGGGGTGCCCGTAAAGAATGATAATGATGAAGTGGTAGCGGGACCCCTAACTTATGTGTATATCCCGTTCTCTACAACGGATTTATTAAATTGGAGGTCGCATTATGCCTCCTATACTAGCAAGCCCCAGGAGCTGACAGAATTAGTAACTAGTATTATGGAAACTCACCAACCCACTTGGCCAGATTGCCGTCAGCTCCTGACCACCCTATTCACTACAGAAGAACGAGCGAGAATTAGAAAAGCAGCTATTGAATGGATGGCAGAAAACCCTGCAGCTCCAGCGCAGGGGCAGAATATAATAGATCGTAGAGAAGCAGCTCAGAGAGAATTCCCAAATGAAGACCCCCAATGGGATCCAAATACAGATGAAGGATCCACCGCCCTAGCCCGTTTTCGCCAAGGCTTTTTACAAGGCCTGCGAAGAGGAGGCCAAAAAGCTATGAACCTTTCCAAGGTAGCAGGAATTATCCAAGGAATAGATGAGAGCCCAGCAGATTATTATGAAAGATTAACTGAAGCATACAGAATGTATACTCCCTATGATCCCGAGGCACCAGGAAGTTTATGCATGGTGAATTCTGCTTTTGTAAACCAGTCTCAACCAGACATTAGACGTAAATTACAGAAATTAGAAGGGTTTGCGGGCATGAATGCAACACAGTTATTGGAAGTCGCTCATAAAGTGTATGTGAATCGTGATACTGAAAGACAGAGAGAATGTGATAGAAAGATGAAGAAGAAAGCTGATTTTTTGGCTGCGGCCATAGTTGAAAAGAAAAGGGGAGGTGTCCCTAATCGAAGGAGCAGAGGAAGAGGGCGGGGTCAAGGCGGAGGCCGGACCCAGAGACTAGGCGTGAACCAATGCGCCTACTGCAAAGAGGAAGGACATTGGAGAGATACTTGCCCGCAACTCGAAGACGCCCAGCAAGATGACGAATACGATCATCAGTGGCGAGAAGAAAGACGAGGCCGTCCCCGAGGCCGAGGAGGAGCCAATCGAGAACAATTCCAGCGAGAGAGGGGAGGAGGAGCCATCCAAGCATTGGCCACACAGGCCCATGATGAGGATGACGTGGATTAGGACAGACCGGGCTCCAAGTTTGCTTTAGGTCTCCAGGAGCCTATGGTCGAAATACAAATAGGAGACCAATTTATGAACTTTATGGTTGATACTGGAGCAGAACATTCAGTAATAGACAAAAAGATAGCCCCATTCACCAAGAAAGCAGTCACCATTATAGGAGCAACTGGTGCCAAAGCCACAAAGTCTTTTCTACAAAACCGAATATGCAGTCTAGGAGGACAGCAAGTAACGCATCAATTTCTTTACATGCCCGAATGTCCAGTACCCCTACTGGGACGAGATATGCTAGCCAAGCTTCAAGCCCAAATATCTTTCTCTGAGCAAGGAGAAATGCAAATGACAGTGAATTCTCAAGCCAAACCAGCAGGAATAATGCTGCTGACAGTACCCCGAGAAGAAGAATGGAGATACTACATTGATGATTCGATTCAAGATACCTATTTTGAACAAACTTTAAAGAACATTCATGCACCACTTGAAGTATGGGCAGAAGGCAGTCCCCCAGGCCTAGCCAAACATATAGCTCCAGTGATTGTAACCCTCAAGCCTAGCGCTACACCAGTGCATGTCAAACAGTACCCTCTCCCAAGAGCTGCAATTGAAGGTATTCATCGCCACCTACAGAGATTACTTGAGTATGGCCTACTGAAAGTATGTCAATCCCCATGGAACACCCCACTTTTGCCAGTAAAGAAGCCTGAAACAGATGATTATCGCCCAGTGCAAGATTTGAGAAGAGTAAATGATGCAGTTGAAACTATACACCCAGTTGTACCCAATCCTTACACTCTACTAGGATTGATACCCGCTGAAGCTACCCATTTCACTGTACTAGATTTAAAAGATGCATTCTTTTGCATAAGATTAGCCCTGTAAGCCAAATATTGTTTGCATTTGAATGGCAAGACCCCATCTCTGGAAGAGGGGGCCAACTTACCTGGACAAGATTACCCCAAGGATTCAAGAATTCACCTACCATCTTTAGTGCTGCACTAAATCAAGACCTTTCAAGCTATCCAGTAGCCCCGGGGAGGAGAGTACTTCTCCAGTACGTGGATGATCTGTTGATAGCTGCCATATCAGAAAAAGAATGTATACGAGCCACCCAAGATCTCTTGCAGTTACTAAATGAAGCTGGATATAAAGTTTCCAGAGCCAAAGCACAACTATGCCAAACAGAAGTGAAATACTTGGGTTTTCGTATTACCCAAGGAAGCAGAAGATTAGGCAGAGAAAGAAAAGAAGCAGTATGTAGAATTCCAACTCCAACAACCAGAAAGCAAGTTAGAGCCTTTCTGGGAGCAGCAGGATATTGCCGAATCTGGATACCCAACTTTGCCCAAATTGCCAAACCACTGTATGAAGCCACAAAAGGAGAAGAGAAGTCACCACTGGAGTGGGGACTTGAGCAGGATACAGCCTTCCAGAAGTTAAAAGAAGAACTGATGTCATCACCAGCACTTGGACTACCAGATGTCCATAAACCTTTCCACTTGTTTGTACATGAAGCACAGGGAAATGCCTTAGGCATGTTGACTCAGAAATTAGGAAATTGGGAACGACCTGTAGCCTACCTATCAAAACAATTGGACCCTGTGGCCAAAGGATGGCCACCCTGCTTGAGAGCAGTTGCAGCTACAGCACTACTAGTGAGTGAAGCAGACAAACTCACATTAGGACAGAACATACGAGTCACTGTGCCACACGCAGTCCTTGCCCTCATGGAACAGAAAGCAAATTATTGGCTCACCAATTCCCGAATGCTAAAGTACCAGAGCATGTTATGTGAGAACCCACAGATACAACTCGAAGTGAGCCATGCCCTGAATCCAGCCACCTTGATACCCATCAGTGAAGAACTCCCAGAACATGACTGTATCGAAGTCATGGAAACTGTGTTCTCAAGTCGACCTGACCTAACAGATGTGCCCATAGACAATCCCGACCAGATCTATTATGTTGATGGGAGCAGTCTCATCCTTGACGGACGACGCTGTGCCGGATATGCAGTCGTCACTCAACACGAAGTAGTTGAATCATCAGCCCTAGCCTCAGGCACATCAGCCCAGAAAGCCGAATTGATAGCACTCACCAGAGCCTTGTTATTAGGAGAAAAACTTGTGCTAAATGTATATACAGATTCCAAATATGCTTTCACTACCTTGCATGGCCCATGGAGCTCTCTACAAAGAAAGAGGACTCATCACATCCGGAGGAAAATCAGTCAAATATGGTCCCGAGATATTGATGTTACTTGATGCAGTCTGGGCCCCAACACGTGTAGCTGTCATGCATTGTAGAGGACATCAAGCAGGAAAAGGAGAAGTTGCTCGAGGGAATAGATTCGCAGATGCCTCAGCACGACAAGCAGCTATGACAGGACAGATTGCCCCACAAGCTATGCCAATGCAAGCAGCATTGTTTCCAGTCCCCTTGAATTTATGGACCCCACGATATACCACCAAAGAATTGGATTACTATTGTGACAAAGAAGAGGGAGTATTGAAAGATGGATGGATTGAGCTGCCACCAGAAGAGGGCAGTCAACCTCCGGGACGAATAGTAATTCCAGAATTGTTAGGACCAGCCTTTGTTAAAGCTTTTCATGAAGCCACCCACTATGGAAAGAGTGCTATGGAGAAAGCACTCAGACCACATTTCTACATCCCTCTAATGACAACCATATCAGCCTCAGTAGCCCGACAATGTCAAATCTGTGCCAAGAATAATGCCAAGCAAGGCCTTATTACAGCACCCCGAGTTCAGTCAAGAGGTGTGACCCCCATGCACAACCTCCAAGTTGATTTCGAAACCCGAGAAGTTACCAAAGCCTTAATGAGAGAGATTGTCCCCAGATTTGGAATCCCAGCAGTAATAGGGTCAGACAATGGACCCTCATTTGTCTCTCAAGTTACTCAGCAGTTAGCCAAAGCTTTGCAGATACAGTGGAAGCTCCACACTGCATATAGACCCCAGAGTTCAGGGAAAGTTGAGCGAATGAATCGTACATTGAAAGCCCAAATGTCTAAGCTTTGTCAGGAGACACACTTGAAATGGCCCCAAGTGCTCCCCATAGCTTTACTCAGAATACGCTCAGCCCCTGTAAAGTCAACAGGATTTTCCCCTTTTGAAGTTTTGTATGGTAAACCCCCACCAATAGTGCAGGGAGTCAAAGGAAATCTAGCCCAGATTGGTTCAGAAGTAACCAGACAAGAACTCCTAGCTCTTAGTTTTGTTCTGCAGACTCTCCATACGTGGATCCAAGACCAGTTGCCTATCAACTTGACGGAACCCTTGCATCCCTACCAGCCTGGAACTTCGGTGTGGATCAAAGATTGGAAGAAGATACCGTTGGAACCCCATTGGAAGGGACCGTACACCGTCATCCTGTCTACCCCAACTGCAGTAAAGGTAGCCGAGATCGACGCCTGGATCCACCACAGCCGAGTCAAGCCCGCCGCCGATCCTGAACCAGAGCGGTGGACAGCAGAGCAGCACCCTGATGTACCCTTGCGAGTTACTCTGAGACGGCAACCAGCAGTATAGACACTTCATCCACAAGTGCTTTGCAGTAGCCAAGTCTTTCGAAGAGGATTGCTGTTTTCCATGCAGCAACAGCTTTGTTTCAACGAACCCAATTTGCATGTGTGATTTGACACACTACTTTGAGACTACATTGACTAAGCCAGACTTCACAAGCCAACTGAATTGCTAAGTTGGTTAATGTGTGCTGGACACCTTGAGGATCTTCAATCAACACTCAGCACCCGTTAAATTGCTTCATTAGCAAACGGGACGAAGAATAATAGACCGTCGTGATCAAGATCAGCAAGCTGAGGATTCAGAAGAACTCCAATCAACATCAACATGTATCTTTGCTTCTGCTTTGCCTTGGTTGCCTTCTTCGGAGGTTTTGAACAGACTTATGCTCTACCTCCATGCACAGCTTGTATTACTTCTACTAGAACTGGACTGAAAGTAACTCAGACTTTGCTTTACCATTCTTACTATACCTGCAAGGGAACAGTAACTCGGTGTATCTATAACACCACTGAACTAAATGTTTGCACTCATGGCAAAATTAAAGCATGCTATAATCCGCATCAGAATCCATCCTATTACACGTTGGAAATAAGATGGAAGGATGCAGATGGACCTATATTAGCTGCTACACCACCACTTAAGGACATTACTAAACCTGCTGTTTTGAATTTTGATGCATGTAATGCTATTAATAGAGATAGTCAGTCCACCTGTGGTACATGGGAGAAAGCGTATCGAAATGACCATAAGTATATGTGTCCAGAAGGAGCCACGGGATGGAGGAAGTGTACAGGTAAAAAGGAACCAGGGTATAGTACTGCTACAGCGGCAGACTACTATTGCCCGTATTGGGAATGTGTTTTTTATGCTACCTGGAACACTGGTATAACTGATGAGAAAATAGATAAGCGGATGGCTACTCTAACCAAGCCAACCACGAATGATAAATGTCAGAAAGATGCTTGCAACCCCTTACATTTGCGTGTACATAACCCCCATGCATGGAAACAAGGATATAAGTTTGGTTTACGTATTGCTGGAGGAGGAACAGATCCAGGGACCATTGTGTATATTAGATTGAATACTCAAGCCCACAAGTCATCTAAATATCATATTCATAATACCTTTTATGAAGCTATGCATGTAAATAAGTTTGAGATCCCTCACCCTTCACAGAATTTGTTTCTAGAATTAGCCGGAGCAGTAGTATCTAGTCTTAAGATCACAGATTGTTATTTCTGTGGCGGAACCCAAATGGGAGACCAATGGCCCTGGGAAGCCCAAGAATTGAATTATTCCATGATCTACAATCAGACTGAATTACACAAGACAACCAGTGAATGGGTGTTAGCGCACTCAATCGTTGGACGTCTTTGCTTTGCCAGAACTGGACCCCAGTTCACTCAAAAGGTAGGACAGCTGGTCTGTCTTAGCCAGAAATACTATAATGCCACGACCAAGAAGGTAGCATGGTGGTCAGGAATCAGACATCCTGAACCTCCTAACCCATTAGCCAGATTTCCTGAACTTGCAGGTCTATGGACTAACCTTGCCAAAGTCCAAGCCTGGCAAGCCCCACCTGGCCTATATTGGATCTGTGGAAACCGAGCATATGCGCAACTCCCACCACAATGGGGAGGAGCATGTGTCTTAGGAACCATCAGACCTTCGTTCTTCCTGTTAAACACTGAACATGGAGAACAATTAGGATACCCTGTATACACAACCCACAAACACAAAGGAGCATCTAGACAGAAAAGAGAGGCCTTACAGATAGGCAAGTGGGAGAAATGGCAAGGTGATGATTGGCCACCAGAAAGAATTATTGAGTATTATGGACCTGCCACTTGGAATGATGATGGTATGTATGGTTATCGTACCCCAATCTATATGATTAATCGTATTATTCGCTTACAAGCAGTAGTTGAAATAATAACCAATGAAACTAGTCATGCTCTCACGCTCTTAGCTAGACAAAGTACTCAGATGCGCACTGCCATATACCAAAATCGCTTAGCACTTGATTATTTATTAGCAGCTGAAGGAGGAGTATGTGGTAAACTGAATTTAACTAATTGCTGTTTGAAAATAGATGATAAAGGTCAAGTAGTTGAAGAAATTGCTAAAGATATGCAAAGACATGCTTATGTGCCAGTACAGACTTGGCACGCTCTGAAATTTCCTAATTGGTTTGCTAACCTTTTCTCTTGGCTGGGAGGATTTAAGACTTTCGTTATCTTAGTACTAATCCTTGTTGCTGTTGTCCTCTGCTTACCATGTTTAATCCCATGTTGTATGCGTTCCCTTCATAGTGCTATTGATAGTACAGTAGAGCGGAAGACCGCAACTAGAATAATGGCTTTATACAAAGTCAGCCCTAATGGAACTAGTAAGAATCCTTTAATCAGGATTTGAATCCTCTGGAAAGTGATTTAATTCTCACACCTTATTAAGTAATAGGGTGAGATTAATCAAAGGGGGGAATGTGGCAGGTGCAGGCCTGTGACCCACGGTGTCTGACATAGGCAGGCCAGCATGGCTAGCTTGACCTGTAAATGAGGCCTGTGGAGAGGCATATAGGATTGCACATCCCCCAATATGCTGCTATTGTAAGAAAGAACTCAGTAGAAATATTGAATTAGCTTAGATAAGCAGAATTGCAGAATTAAGAAATGGAAAAATACAGAAAAGATGTGTTTTAAAGTTACTGATAAGAAAAAGTACATTTGCAGAGAAATATTGAGGAGTGCTGACAGATGAGTTACAGAACCTTGCTCTTCTGCACGCACAAATGGTCCCATAGCCTTGAAAGTGTGAAAGTAACAAGTTGATGAACTGACCATTGTAATTGGGACTAGAAGGGGGGCAGGCAGGTGTCATGCCTACAGAAGCCCACAGAAGGAACATAATTGGAGAAACTTATCAGTACCGGGACCAATAGAAGGGCTACGGGAGGTACGGGAGCGTACCGGGACCAATGAAATGTTTTTTCTATACCTAGAATGGAACAGAAGTCTATAAAAGTTGTTGTAATGCTTGAAAACTTTGCTCAGCCATTTTGAAATTGCCTTGCTTGAGACTTGTGCACAAATAAATGATTTGGACCTTCTGAACAGACTCCTGGTATCATTGGTTTGTCTGCGCTTTGTGTTCTGTAAAATCAAATTTGTGGCAACACTGAGAGGCTTCTGCTCAGATAAATCCAGACACACAGTCCTCGGATGACCTCCAAATAGGGCTTGAGCACTGTAATTGCTCTAGTGTCTTCCCAGCCTGCACGGAAATCTGTGCTATGAAAACAGCATTTATAGAGTATTTTAACTGCCGTAACAACTTGATCCGCTATATCTGATTAATAACTCCCGAAGCATACATTGGCCCATTTAGTCACTATCATTCAGGTGAACACATCTCATTTTTAGCGGCTGAAAAAAGGGAACATTCTCAAACAAAAACAAAGCTGGGGAGTGCGCGTGGGGTGGGGACAGAGAAAGAGAGAGAACATCGCTACCCACTTAAAGTCAAATCTCAGTACATACAATTCTCTCCATTTTACTTTCTGCTGGTTACCCATCTAGCTATGCCGACCTCTTTAATTTTTTTAAATCTTATTTTTATTATGGATCAGAAGAAATTGTAATTAAAAAAAACCATTTCAATATAATATTGACTTCCAAGTATAAACATAAGATCCAAATATGTAGCATGGATTCTAATGTAGGGCAATACAGAAACCTTTCTTTTTCTTCATTTATTATTTTCATATTTAACTTTTGTATTGCATCTGGTCCTGACATTGCACACTTCCAACACTATTCACACACTCTTTTCATTCACATTGATTCTTCCGTTTATAGATGATCTTGATTGGTTATCCTAACCGATTACTTAGTGAAAATAGCTTTTACTTTTCCTCTGTGATTATTTTTTTTCCCAAATTGGAACCTCGGTTGTTTATACAATAGTTATTCAGTTTTGCAAGACTGTAATTCAAAGCTGTGATCTCGTATATCTATTGCTTGCAGTATTGAATTGGTGATTATTCCTTATTTAGCCAAAATTTTAAAATTTTACTTTTTAACCACAGGATTGTTATGCTGATTCATTTCTTTTTGGCTCTTTGTCCATTTCTGATTAGTTAGGGGATATTTGCTAAAGGGCGTGCTGGTAGCAAGCGTTTGTGGTGCAAAACTATTGCAGAGCTCTGCGCCTTTGGGGGCATGTGTGACCGTGCCGTTAGCTCATTGCTAAAGTGCTGTACCATGCTAACCGGCATGCGGGTGCACTTATCTCCATGCCTTGAGGTGGCTTTACGTGCACCTGTGCTCAGCGCAACGTTTGTGGTTAACGTGTGCCCAGAAAGCCTGTGCTAACCGTGATGCACCGTCAACGCCCGCGTGCTGCCCCCTGAACCACCCAGTTCCTGCCGAATCATGTGCTACCCACGTAGCGCGATATTGTTAGCCAGGGCCCCTATGTTAACAGCACAGTTTTGGTGCACTTTAGTAAATATGCCCTTTAGTACCTTGGTATCCCCTAGGAACAGTAAACTATGGGGGTGATTTCTTTTAAAGGCATATCAGAGCTCAAGAAGAGGTAAATACAGATACAGTGTACCTCCTGCCTACGAAGACTTATCGTCTAAGTAGTACCTGAGGCAATGGAGGTAAAGTTGCTTGCCCAAGGTGATCATTTGGAGAAGGAAGATTTAAACCCTTGCATCCCTCTCCGAGTGCACTGCAGTAACGACTAGGCTTCAATCCCAAAAGAAGATGGAGAATTTTTGGTTACCAAAGGGCAGCTTATGGTGCATGTGTTTATATGTATATTGTGATACAGCGGACCCTCTTCTGGAGAGAAAAATAGTTTTGAAGTCTGAAAGAAAAAGAAATTGCCTGCAATTTCCAGAGGATTCACCTAGAGGGAGCAGGAGAGTTAGGACAGAGACCACAGAACCACGCCCTAGTGGGCAGGACTCATGTTCCAAAAGCTCACATTTAAGAGGAAGCAAGCAAGAGTCAGGAGGAAGCTTATCTGCTAGGAGCTTACCTGCAAGAAGCTCAGCTGCTAAAACCTCGTCTGCTTGGAGAGCTACTACTCAGGGAGCTGTGGAAAGATCACCCTCACCAGTTGGGAGAGACCAAGTGAATGCGTGTTCCAGAGAAGGACCAAAGAGATGCTATGAAGGTACTAGCCCAAGAGTGGGATCTTGGCCGCAAGCAAGCCTGAGTAAAAGGACAGGCTGGGAAAGGAGAACCAGTCCTGTAAGAGAGAGGACAGGCCGAGAAGGCTGAAGCCAAGCCAGACCGGGCCCTGAAGCCCACAAGAGAACAGGCCTCAAAGGCCAGAGGAGGAAAGACTGGGAGAGCAGGAGGAATATACCTGAGAGCACTGATACTGAAGGCAGCAGCCAAGGTAGGCCTCCAGCCTCACCCCAGAGAACCAAACGGAAACCTAAAGGTAAAGCTTTTAACCTTTGTTATTGTGTGCCTGAAGTCAAGCTAAGAGAAGAATCCTGGGAAGGTGGTTCTCCTTATCTAAAACAAGAGCCAAAGCAAAAGTTAAAAGATAGTTTGAGCAAGAAAAGAACTTTTAGAGGAAAACCTTATAGAGAGAATGTTTTTAAACCTCTAGAGCAAGAAATGCCATTTTGGTATTCCACCAAGCTGAACCATGGGCCCAAACAAACTGCCAAGCCTTGGGAAGCAGTGAGACGAAACTCACATGAAGGACACTTACCTTGATCCCTCAGAGCAGTCAGAGGAGGCCATGCAGGTGGAATCTGTGCAGGAGGACATTGATAGTCCTATGGAATGTATATACTGTGCTGGAAGTGATATAGAAGCGTTCCAGAGCTCATTGAGTGAATGAAGTAATTTGCTATTGGATGTTTTTGACACTGTGAAGTTAACAGTTTTTGGTTATTCCATCTCTTACTTTCAAAATCTGCTGTAAAGACTTGTTTTGCTACGTACCGGAGTGTTTATCCTATGTTATGAACCCTTAGTGCTAAAAGGGGAAAATAAAGCCTTTTTCTTTTCCCTCCACTTTCGTGCAAGACTGTAGTCTCTTTGGGAATTGGCAACGAGGCTGGGAATTGGCAACGAGGCTGGCACAAGGCTCTGGCCCTTGACCCTCACGCCTGGCCAACCCTGATCACAAACATCTTGGTGACCCCCGGTCCCAGCCCTTCGGTGGAACCACTACGCCGCCACCAGGGGGTGCTGTGCGACCGGGGCACGTCACAATATGTGCCTACATTCCATGGGGTAACTTTCAAAGGGAAACTGAACATACACCAATTTTCAATGGGAAAGTAACTTATATGTACACCTTCTGCACAAGTTATACAATTATCTTCCCTATGGAATGGAAGAATAGCCTACAGTACATAATGGTTAGAGCAACAGGTTAGAACCAGAGAAGCCAGGGTTCAAGCCCTACTGTTGCTCCTTGTGATCTTGGGCAAGTTGTTTAATCCTCTTTTGACTCGGGTACACACTTAGGGGACCTTTTACTTAAGGGTGCTAAGCAGTTTCATGTGGATAGGGTGTGCAAGGGCCTGTGGCAACTGTTTCTGTGGTGATATGATAGTTACCCCATGTGGATTTGCGTGCTAATTGCCAACTGTGCATTGGGGTGCTGAATGGGCAGGTTGGAGCAGAGAGTAAGCATGGTGAGCACATTGCAGTTAATTGGGGGTGGGGGGGGTGGGGGTGAGAGAACAAAAGAACAAATCATGCGTTGCCAATTTTGCAACTGGAGCCGGAGCACCTAATGCCACTTCAATAGGTGCACTCCCAGTAATTGTCATGCCATGTGTTAACTGCTGGGATCGTGCAAGCCATGCCCCTGACAGTTACCATGGAAGCAGTGTACTTAAAGCACGTTTATTTTAGTAAAAGGATCCCTTAGACTGTGACTCCTCCAGGGACAAGAAAATAGCTGAAAGTAACTCACCTTGAGTTACTCCTAAAAAAGAAGGTGAGCTAAACCCCTTCCCTATGCTCAAAGTCTTCGGACTGTCAAGTCTCCCTGAGCACACCGATTTCGCCACGGGAATAAGTTATAGAGCTCATTGAGCAGCAGAATGCTTGTCTGTAGTAGCCACTGCAGGTTTGTTCATCCCTTGCGCTTACTCTTCATCAATGTGGCACGATTATGTTGTGCAGTACATGAGCACCAGATCCCCATGCGATAGGCTCTCTATTATAAATTGGATCAGAAAAGCCCTGTGAATTCATAGCAGTGTGCCTTATTTATTTAAGGGGCCTTGCTTTACTGGAATTGTGTGCCTTCAATTAGATTCTGTCATTTTTGGCTTAAAATTACATTTTTCTGAAGCAATTTGCATATATCTTTAGAAATTTCCCTGCAGGGCAGTCTCTTGTGTGTGTGTTTCCTGTACTGATGCTCACCTTTAAGTTACACAAACTTTGGTAGATAGGAAGTCTCTAACTTCCATTGCCTCTATTCTCCAGACAGAACCTTTCCCAAATTTTATTTAACTACGCATGGGGGAACCTTGCCCTCAAAAGAAATCACAGCAATCATACATTGTGTTCAGAATGCAATTTTATGTTTTCGAGTGAAAGTCCGAGCATGAATTTTAGGAAAATATAGGATCATAAAATGTGGGTGACAAAAGGGGTAGATAAGAGTCCAAGGAGGGGGGGGGGGGGATAAAAGTTAGAAGGCTAGAGCTGATTTTCCAAACTAAATATCTAAATTAGGCTCATAAATCTAGGCAAAGGACTGGCAGGCCTACATTTAGAAACATAACATTTTTAGGATCCTAAATATAGGTGACTTTTCAGCTGAAAACTTAGGCTCCTAGGTTTGGATGAAGATAAGGCAAACTTTAGTCCCCACGTTTTAAATAACCTCAACTTTTTAAAATATCTTCTTCAAATAGCTGGCTTGTATTCTTAAGCAAGATTTGCACCTTTGCCAGAACTGCAGTGTGAATCTGAGGCCTTGCTTTTGAAGCTCTGTGGAGTGTAGGTTCGCAGCATGCCTACTTTCTGAAACTTTCCAAGAAGTCCTGTTTTTGTCCTCTTCTTTGCCAGTGCTCTCTTTCTTTATGAGCAATGTTTGAGTTAATAGTTACTGGGTGAGGACTGGGGTTACCCTCTTTCAGAATAGAAAGCTAGTACATTCTCTCTCTCTCTCCCCTGGTAGCGCCTCCTTTTAAGCCCTAGTGTTCTGGGTATCTACAGTTTTATTCTTGATCTCTAATGTTGTTTTGTTTTCCACGGTTTTCCTAATCTTTTATGTGTTCTCGTAGCTTCTTAGTTTGGGCCTCCAACTCAGCTGCTCGACTTTTGCAGCTTCCAGCAGATCATCCTGATACAGAAAATTGCGTTTCTTATCTTGTTAGCATGTACTTTTAGTCCTTATTTTATTTCATTGATGGGAGATTGTAGCACTGATAATTTGTCCTGCATGACCACTATTAGGCTCCATGTATGCTCTTGCATGCAAGTCTGTGGCTTGCAAAGTAAAGACCGTCTGAATCAGCTCAGGAGCCGTCCTTACTTCCTCCAGAGAATGAATCAACTTGTAACTAAGATATCGCTATTGAAATTTGTCCATGATCCTTAGTGACGCTTCCAAGTTCATTTTTAGCAGGTATGTCTCAAAACTGCTTTAAGTTTGCCAAGATTCAAAGTATTTTGGAGTTATAGCCTGGAACTATGCCCTGTCCACCCAGCTCTCAATCATCATGTGACCTCCCAATTTTTCTTTCTAAATAATGCAGGTAGCTACATCTCTGCCCCTGTTACTGCAGGATTAAAGTTAAATTATAGCACTGTGTTTTTTAATAGCAACTATTTATCAATTTATAAACTGCTTTTCATGAAAAATATTGCATGAAGGTAGTGCCTAAGAGAGTACCTAAAAAAGGGTAATTTAAAATTCCTGAGGTGATTGTGACAGCATCTCTAAAGTAGCTACTTCCTCCTTTATGATGAATTTAAGTCAGTAAGGGTGCTTCTATACTGTTTATCATCATGGTGCCGTGCATCTACCATACACGTATGTGAAGTATGGCATCCTTGTAATGAATGGATACCACTGAAAATGATGATGGCAAAAAAAATGATACCCTTTAAATGTTCTGCTTGATCTGTTCCCTAGGCTATCTAAACTCGGTCATGCTGTGATAGGCTGCTTTTGCTTACTGTAGTAAGAATAAATTTTAAACAATAGGAAATATCTACAAGTATTGAGGACTTTTCAGGAAACATGCTAACATTTTAAAACAATTGCTGTGGATTTTAACAAATTTCTCCCTAACTGCTTAGGACATTTTAACACAGGTTAGCCATTAGCACACACCCACACTAAGAACTAATGCATGCTAAAATCCCATGCTAACTGCTTAGCATGACAGGGAAGGGTAGGTATGGACAGAGGGGGCATGGCTAGCACTGACAGCTGATGTATAGCACATTACCAGATGGGACTGCTGATTTAGTGTGAGTGCACTTATTGCAATAACTCTGCCTATGCTACCGACAGTTAGATAGATGGCTGTTGCCCAAACCAAATGTAACCCCCCTCCCCAAAACAAAACCAACCACCCTCATGGCCAATCAAGCCTCCCTGCCTCTGATCGCCAAGACCCCCCTCTGAACCCTGGATCTGATCTCCCCCCCAGCCCCCCTGCACTTACCCAGGTTATTCCTAGTGGTTTAGAGGATGGAATAGGAGTACAGTGGAACCTCGGTTTTCGTGATTAATCTGTTTGAAAAAGTCTGACTAAAACCGAATGTTTGAAACTGAAGCAATATTTCCCATAAGAAATAATGTAAATCCAATTAATCTGTTCCAGACACCCAAAAATATTAACAAACAATACATTTTATAGATAATAACTATATTTTTACATACAGAAAACAATGAGAAATAAATATAAATGACTAATGAAATGGATAAATGAACATTTAACATCACTTTTACCTTTATTGAAGACTCTTGTTGGCATATGGAAGACAGTCAATCAGCAAGAGAATCAAAATAAAGAAAATCCCACTTCTGGCCACAAGATCTTCAATACGCTACCTGGGGGTCACACTCGACCAACAGCTAGACTTCAAAGAACACATAAAGAACACCACCAAATGTATTTACAATAAAATCTTGACTTTAAGACACCTGAGACCCTTGCTAGCTCCAGATGATTTCGGAACAATATTCCAGACGTTTGTAACACCTCATTTCGACTACGCAAATATCATTCTGCACGGTCTCCCCAAGAGCACCCTCAATCCATTGCAACTGGCAATGAACGCAGCAGCCCGCATTCTCTGCGGTATATCCAGAAGAACACATATCACACCCATACTTATGGAATTACATTGGCTACCGATAAACATCAGGCTCACCTACAAGTCACTACTTCTAACCTTCAAAGCCATCCTTACTGGGCACTCTCCCTGGCAGCACCCGCTATATGGAACTCTCTCCCAGACCACATAAGATCAACCAAGAACCTTAAGGACTTCAGAAAACTTCTTAAGACTGATCTATTTACAGTACATTTCAAGGACCTCACATAATTTACAGGATCACGATCCTACCCCCAAGACATTACAGAATCTCAATCCTAGCACGCCTCTCAAACAGCCCCATTTTGTATATATGTATATAGTTCATTATGTAAATAGTTCACCGATATAATCTAATGCACTGCCCCACATACTACACTTCTCAGTTCTCACACTGCATGCTACAAACTACACTTTATTATTGATTTTGATTGATGTGCCACACCGCCTTGATTTAACGATAAGGCGGTATACTAAATCCTTCTAAATAAATAAATAAATAAATAAACAAAGCAATCAACCTGATATTCCCCTCTTCCATTACAGCTCACTGCCACCCCCAACAACAGGCTGAGAAGGTCAGTAGCTGCCAACACTCTAATCATCCCATCAGATGCTATTAAATGCTCGCAAACAACTAGGAATAGAGCCTTTACTTCCTATGCCCCTAGGTGCTGGAATAACCTCCCACCACAAATTAGATAAATCAGGGACCTTTCACAGTTCAGGAAAGCCCTTAAGCATCATTTGTTCCTCTTACACTTTGTCCATCCAAATCCCAACCCAACTATCCCCCATACTTCAACTCACGCAAGCAGCCACTAACACACTCTTAAGCTGACTTTTGACAAAGCAATCAACTGAACCACCCACCAGGTACATTTACGACAGGCTTTTAGACAATATTGACGAATGATTAAATCAATAGCAGCTTGTGATTAAATTTAGTATAAATTGTAAATAGTTTCCCAACCACTAATGGTTGTTGTTCCTGTATATAGTTTCCCTAGTTATATTTCTGAGTTATATTACCCTATTATAATGTAAACATACGGCTTCTTGGTCTGTTGCAAAAGTTTTGTTATTTGTACACCGCACTGATACTGAAAAACGCGGTATAGAAGAGCATGTAAATAAATAAAAATAAATAAAGATGGTGCTCCATTTTCAACTGTACGAAAACCGAGACAATGTACGAAAACTGGGACAAAATCTCAATGAAAAAAGTTAACGAAAACCGAATCGTACAAAAACTAGGGCATACGAAAATCGAAGTTTGACTGTAATCCTTTTCTGCTCCTGCCCGCCTGCTGTCTGGGGTCAAACTGGCAGCTGTGACCCCCTAGTGGTAATCTCATAGTACTACCACAAGGGGTCATAGCTGTCATTCTGAGCTCGGGCAGCAATGAAACAGGATCGGGGGGATGGGGATTGCTCCTGTCTCCCTAGGAGGGGTGGGAGAGGGTTGTTTTTTGATCCTTGTTGGGGGCGCCTTGGATCAGGGCAGTGGGTGAATCATTTGGGGGGGGGGTTGAGACTTAGCAAAGGGGGAGATGATGCCTTCGGGGGGGGGGGGGCTTAGATCAGAGGGTGGCTAACCTTTGGGGGAGATGAGGGGGCTTGGGGAGGAATGTTAAAGTTTCACAAACTGCTGCTAGTATTATGGTTGTGCTTAACACCAGCTCTTGAAGTGGCATTAAATGAGCCTGTGCTAATGTACTACACACTAGCTGTCAGTGCCGGCTGTGTCCTCCCTCCGTCCATAACCCACCTCATTCCTGCTCCAGCCATCGTTAAGTAGTTAGTATGGGTTTACTGTAGTATGTGAACACTAAAACCCATGTTGACTGCTAGTCGACTTTAGTAAGCAGGCCCCTATGTATAGTTTGCACACGTCACTTTCTTTGAGATTTTAGGAAATAAATTATTAAGAGATCTGTGAACACTTCATCTTTATTTTATAGGGGTGTGTTTTCATTTGAAAATGAAAGTCAAATTCACTGAAATGGGAAATGATGGGATTCTCATAATTTTCCAGTTCATATCAATAGGGCACCCTAAAGATAACCTCCCCGACATGATGGGGGGAAAAAATTAAAACGAAAACAAAATGAAAGTTTTTGCCCTGCACACCCCTAATATTTTATAGGCTTCGACTTGGAATTAAGCACCATTCTTGGAGGGGCTTCATATCAAGCAAGGTAATTCTATGACTTCTGCTATATGTTCTCTGCTTGAAAGTCCTTTAAGCAGCAAAATAGCTCCCTTTTTAAAGTTACTACTTTATTTTTTGTAGCTACTGGTAGAAGGGGAATTTTTTTTTGTTTTGGACAAGGCTTTCTGTTTTGCTGCTGGGGTTTCCCCCCTTCCTCTAGCCGGGAAGGTAGCAAATGTTCTTTGAAGCCACTGTGCTACTGAGGTGTTAGATCCCCCCTCTCCCCCCCCACACTCTCTGCTGTATTTTGCTATATAGACTAGATCCCTCCATTAAAGGGCTAGGTTAGATAGTTTTATTTTTGAGTAGGCAGATTAAGGAGTTAGATATAGGCGAAATTTAGGTTCTCGGGGGAGACAAACACAATACTTAATGGCATTTCAAAACAAAATATTAAAAAGATACAAATAATTCAGAACATAGCTGCCAGGATGATTATGAATATAAGCCCACTTGAACATGTTACACCAATTTTGGCTGAACTTCATTGGCTACCTATTTACTCCCGAATCAAATATAAAATTCTTGTCACTACATTTAAACTTATAAATAATCTTGCACCATCGGCACTCAATACACTGATTAATATAGACATCGATAAACGATCCCAAAGAAGCAGAAACTTAAATACCTTAATAATACCAAAAGATTTCACAAAAGCCAGAAAACAAACAAATAAGAGAGCTTTCTCACACTCTGCTCCAATTCTTTGGAACAATCTACCTGACAACATTCGCCTGCTATCTGATATAAAGGAATTTAGAAAAAAATTAAAAACTCACTTATTCATATTACACTACAATACACCCTCAGAACAGAATACTCAAATAGATACAGGTTAACATTTATACATAATTATTACATACTCTATTTTCAAAATAAATATCACTAATACACTATTAACCATACCACACTCTCATTCACATGATGTTTATAGATGTAAACTAAACAATGTATATATGTTCTAATATGTTATACCTTTAATGTTACAACATTCCTTGTAAATTATAATTATCTGTTCTATGTAAACTGACTTGGTATTACATACCAATTAACCTACTGTTCCATGTAAACCGCACTTGATACTAGGGAAAGAGCGGTATATAAATAACTGTTAAATAAATAAATAAATAAATAAATAAATATAGTATATTTCAGGGGTCTTTGAGTAGTAATATCTTAATACATCTTAGAAGTAAGTCTACAAAGGGGACACACTATTACACACCCCAAATAAAGAAAGCATAGATTTGTTGCAGTCTGAAGAGAGAAGGTAAACTACTGCAGACCCCAGTAGCAGTGAGTAAACAAGTTGGACAAGTAGTTATTACATAATAAAGGCTAGTTTTTTACTGTACTCCCCCCCCCCAAATGTATACATATATGGATATCTATATATAGAAGCACAAAATATCAGGGCTTCCGTGTATAAAGCCTTGAAGATCAGCTTATATGTTTTGCTCAGATGGCCCAAGTTATGCGTGGTTTTGGCATATCCTGAACCAAATGTTTAGCTATGGGAGTCATTTTAAAAGCCTTAAATGCGATTTGGACTTAGATATCCTTGCTCTCAATTCTCAAAAATGTCGATGACCTTGTCCAAGTTTAGACCTGTTCCAGGTACAAAGAGGCATTGGGAAAGTGTTTGATTTTGGCCACAAAATACCCAGGGGGTGTAAAGAAGAAGGAGAGTTAAGTGACTTGCCTAACATCACCCTGGCCACCCCGGTTCTAGTCCACTACTCTAACCATTAGGCTATTAAACATCCCTGTTCTGGAATACTATTCCTGCGAAATCTGTGTAGATGGCCAAATAGACGTCCATATCAAGCACATCCACGTCTGTGAAATCATGCCTGATCTTGGATGTGCCTGCGTGTTTTTTCAGACGTTCTGACTTGGATGTCCTTTGTAAAATCTGCCTTTATACATACAGGGGCTGAATATTGGTGCCTATATGTATAATTTGTAAAGATGTACTGTCTTGCTCTTTATATAGTGGAATACTCATATTCTGTTGTACATATGATGCCACGGGATAGTTAAAAAGAAACACTGAGACGTTCAGAGAGATGCCAAATGTCTAAATGCTTTTTAAATATCAACCTACAAAGTAAACCACCTTGAGCAAGGACTTACCTATTTTATTTGCCTTGAATTTGGATTTGGAAAGGGGAGTAATCAAATCTAAAATCCATATCTAATACTTTACTACTTTATTACACTGTGATTACACAGCTATACCGGCCAATGCTTAACCCCAGGTAGTGACATTACAAATGAGCCACTAGCCTGTACCTCTGGAGATACTACAAAAACTGACTGACTTCTAATTGTACTTTTTCTAGATCCCTGAATATATCATGGAGATCTGTCAAAAGGAAAACAAAGCACACATTTTTGAAAATAATGGGGGAAAGTACATCTAGCATTCTGTTGTCATTTCTATTCAAGCCAGTCTTTCGGGGAACCCTAGTGCTGGAATGACCATAACCTGTACTCTGTACATAAGTTACCTAAGCCAATAGGCTGGTTCCAACTGTTACCTATTGTTCTTGTTAACATTACCTGCAAATTACTTAATGCACATGTTTTCTGAGTGCACTCAGTTTATTGTAAATAAAACAAACTGATGACCACTGATGACAATACAGAAGGACGGGTGGCTTCTTTCAGGTTACCTTTCTGTAGTTGGCCCGGGCATCTTTGAAACGTTCTGCTTAGGCTGCTGATCCTATCGACCACCAGGCGCCAGACCAGATAGTTCTGGAGAGTGCTGTGAGCATGTGCAAAGCAGAGTTCAGAATCTGTTAAGCTGCATGTAGGCCACAGAGTAAAAGAAATCACATTTTAAACACTTTAAAGGTAGGAATGGTCAAGCGCCCATGAAGGGGTAGTCAAGAAGACCAACAAGTCCCTACAAGCACCTAAGGGTTGTATCTCTTCTCCGTCTATTTTCCCCTCAGCACCTTGAGTAAACCTTTATTATTTTCTGAAGTAGACTTGGGTGAAGTAACTAGGCAGGTTTTGCTGGCAAGGCCAGGAACGAGAGAGGCCTTTTAGCTCAACTGCTTGAACTGTATCCATAAAATGCCGGAAGTATTATTTCTAGGGACTTTCTGAGTGTAGACGCTATGCACACTGGACAGATTAAGGCTGCTTCGAGCTCAGATTAGTATCCCAGCTATAGAGTCCCCCACTTCAATCTGATACATCATGGGATCCTGGGTGACTGCCCCATCCATCCCCCCTTCTCTTAATCTATAACTGGTTGTAGAGTGGGACCATGGACTGATCAATGGTACTACTCTCCTACATCTACTTTACTGAGTATGCCAACACATTCCAAAGATGAGAGGGGGGGAACAAAGTTTAGCTCATAAGTACAAATTTAAGCAGTGGCCCGTAGCAAGAAATTACAACAAAATCTTCTAAGACTTGGAATAGGCAGAGCTCAATTGGCAGGGCTGTTTTCCTTTAGACCACACAAGCTTGTCTTGGCCATGGCTATGCTGGTGCTTAATGCTTAGTAAACTATGAAATGGATGGAGGTGGCTCAGCTAAGTTGCAAAGCCATTTTGTTTTTTCAGTGGAGCTTGGATCCCATGGCTATAATATTTTAACCTGATCAAGATGTGAGTTATGGGAATACTGTGGAAAATTATTCACAGCATTGCATTATTAATTGTATTTTGGGGGATGGGGTGTGTGTTTCTTGCAATGCCATTATTTAAAACAACAAATGTTATTTTAGTTAGTTGGTTGGCCTTTGGATCACCTTTTTCATAAATTTCAAGCTGAATTATCAAAATAACATATTTCTTGAGTTGCAAATAGCTTGAAACACAATTGTTGAACTAGAAAGATGTTTATCATACGCAGAATGTAGCAGTTCCAAGGTTGCTCATTTCATTAGAGGTGACTGGGCTTTTCCACAATTAGTATTTACATTGCACACCTCAGGTTAGCACTCAGAGATCATTCCTTGGCAGTACTTTTTGTTTTTTTCTGGTTTCTTTACCTGGCTGAATAGTTGGAGAGGATAGCTTTCAGCTGTTGTAGGTATGGTATTCCATAAACTACCAATTCCTCCTCCTTCTGAATCTGGATATTTACAGAGGACATAACGCCTTGGATGAAGAGGGTCCAATTGAAATCCTAGGAAAGCGGGTACTAGTTAAAACATTTGATTTTGTTATTTTTGAGACTGCAAATAATATAATTCTAGGAAAATTGAAAGAGCTTGCTCTCAGGCACGAAGCTAGGATAGATGGACTTTTAGATCTGACCCAGCTCAATGATTATTTCTGGTGAGCTAGTGATCTATAAATGGGACAAATGAATGACTTGGCATGTACAAACCCTGCTCTTATCTGAATGATTCTTCTCTTTTGCACTGAAAATAACTCCAATTCACATGTGGGATTGGGTGGAATTATCTTGGATTTTGGACTTGTGCTTTGATTGAGTTGATTTGGGCATTAGTAAATGGGTTGTTTTGGATTTTGTTTGTTTGTTCAGGATTTTGGCTGGTGCTGTTTTACTTTTGTAAGCATAGTTTTATTGTGCAGTATTTGCTTTTAGGACATAATATTAATTTTTATGTTTGTGGTTTTTATTTTATTTCTGTATGCACTGTATTTGTGCATCACTTTGAGTGAGTGGACATTTTAACTGGGGAAGTATTTATTTATTTAACAGGCTTTTTTTATACTGCTTTATCATTTCAATCAAAGTGGTTTACGTTGTAACTTGAACTTTGTAATGTACATTAAACAGGGACATTGATAACTTGGATTTTTCTGAGCAGTGGAGGGTTAAGTGATTTGCCCAAGGTCACAGGGAGTGCTAGTGGGAATTGAACCCTGGTTTCTTGGGTTCCCAAGCCAGTGCTCTAACCATTAGGCTACTCCTCCACTCCACTGCTATTAAATAAATAAATAATGCCATTGTACTACATTTTGTTATGATTACAATTTGTGCTCTCTTTATTTAGAAGGTTTTACAAATTAGTGATCAGACACATTTTGTGATGATCTGAAGCTGGCATGACACCTGATTTTTGTTGATGCTTTGACCTGCTTAATACATTCTTTTTGGATAAAGACAAGAATTAGACATTTACAATTTGACAATAAAGGAACCCTTCTATACAAACTCAAACCCCATTTCTTTTACAATAAGTTGCAATGCACCAGCCCCATTCCGGGCCATGAAAGATTTTCTGTATTCTATAAGGCCATAAACCAGATGTGCTGACAGGCTTGGGGTGGTTCTTTTTTTCCATTTTGTGTCTATGGAAAAAATACCTTCTGGTATGTACTGAGATGATTTTGCTACAGATTTTGGATTACTCTACATGGTGCCTTCAGAGAAAGGACACCAGCAGCTGCTCAGCCTCAAGCCCAAATGCTACGGTAAATTAAAAACATCGTAATGTAATTAAAGGGAACCTTAGCACTGTTGAGAACAGCAGTTGCATGGGTTGCATTCTATTCTGACATCACAAGGTATCTTGTGTATAGAACTTCACAATCTGGCCAATCGCTGCCTTTTTTGATTCCATGCTTCCTAACGTTCATGCATTGGCCTTGCCAAGCCAATTTGATCTACAATGGAACCCAGCTTCCCCACTAATGGAATCTACAGAGTGATCCCCCTCAGTGCCGTACCAAGCCATAAATGCAGCCTGTGGAACTTGCACATCTGGCTCCCCCTCCCCCCAAACAAGTTGCCATTGTCCCATGCCCCTAATTTAGGGGTCAATTTTATAGAGTGTGAAAATTACAGTTCTCAAAATACACTCCAAATTTCTCACTAATGTTGTAACAAGCACTTCATTCCTCAATAGATGCTTAATGTAGAACAAAAGTGCACCTATAACTCACAAACACGAGGTCTCAGACTTGAGAGAGTGTAGCCATGAATGACCTACTAGTCTCCCATATTTGCATCAATGACCTCTTTCAAAAATAGTGTGCACTCTAATCATTCTCTAATTGCTCATATAGAGGAATCTTCAACTTGCGTATAGATATGTTTTGCTTATTAAAAAGCTACAATAAAACAATTAGCATAAAAGCTTCCGGTTTTTTTAAGATGTCTGCCTTTTTTAAGATATCTGTCTCCCAACGCCGTTCATGGGCATTGCCGACGCGTTTCTCCTCGCGGTTCTTCAGGGGACGTTTTACTGAATGCCAAGCTTCCTTAATAGCTATTGTTCAAATGTCTAAAAGAACAAAAACAAAAATAACAAACAACACCAATCACATTACACTCCACTTCAGCTGTTACAAAACTACTAACTAAAAACCCTCAACTATACATAAACTATTTCAACTATCACCAAAAACTTTGGTAATTGAAAACTCACTTGATGCTGCCCACTTTTTCGCTCTAGACCTTGCTTGCTATCCGAGCATATCCAACTGGTGAAAAAAGCCGCGCATGCGGTTCCGAATCACTCAGTAAATTTAAAGCCCTCCTCCATCAACTAGGGCTCAACTAAAAACCGCGAGGAGAAACGCGTCGGCAATGCCCATGAACGGCGTTGGGAGACAGATATCTTAAAAAAGGCAGACATCTTAAAAAAAACCGGAAGCTTTTATGCTAATTGTTTTATTGTAGCTTTTTAATAAGCAAAACATATCTATACGCAAGTTGAAGATTCCTCTATATGAGCAATTAGAGAATGATTAGAGTGCACACTATTTTTGAAAGAGGTCATTGATGCAAATATGGGAGACTAGTAGGTCATTCATGGCTACACTCTCTCAAGTCTGAGACCTCGTGTTTGTGAGTTATAGGTGCACTTTTGTTCTACATTAAGCATCTATTGAGGAATGAAGTGCTTGTTACAACATTAGTGAGGAATTGTCCCATGCCCAGCATCTCCCCATCTTGCCTTACCCGACATCTTCATGTCCAGCCGGCTCCCCGCGCTGCCTGCTCTTGCTCCACCCCCGCTTTTTGTGGTTCCTTGATGGTGGCAGCAGCGGAGCAGACATCCAATTGAAAAAAAAATAACATGTGGGTCTTTGCAATGCCACGCTTGAATGACTGGTCCACTCCCTCCCTCCTCTGATGTGGTATATGTTGGAGCAGGGATGGATCATACCTGCATGCAAGCTCGGGGTCAGAAAGGCCTTGCCTTTTTTTTTTTCCCCCCGATTTGATGTCCATACTGCTGCTGTCACCGCCACTACCAAGGAAACATGAAAAACAGCGGTGAGGTAAGGGTAGGCACCATTGGGGGGAGCCGGGTACGACAACCCCAAATGCGCCCCTATTTCTTTGAGCCCTGTGCATCCACGTCGTTCGCACATAGCTAGGTACAGTGCTGATTTCCCCCCCCCCACCCCACCTCAAATCTTTAAAAAAAGAAAAAAAAAAGCTTCAAATTCAATTCTCCTTATAGTCCAAGATCTTTTCTTTTCCACCAATTTTTAAGCCACATCAAGCTGGATTCAAATTTTGTCATATAAAGGAAGCTAAATGGTGATGACGTTATCCAAGGAGCCAGTATGAAGCTGTGGAAGGTTCCAGACTTACATTTAACGGAAACTTGTCCTGTAGCTCTGGCAGGGTCATTTTGTTGTAGAGCAGAGTGACGTCCTGTCTTTCTTCTTGGGGAACAGTAGCCTACAGATATTGAGTAATGGGACTTATTTTATGGTTTTGCTAAGAGCTGTTGAATTCATTAAATTAAAAAAATAAATCTAGATTGAGTTCTGAATATTTTAGTTTGTAGACTTGCTTGTGTTTCAGTACCAGTGAACATTGTACTTCCACAATATCTACACAGAAATGTGTGTATTCCAACTAATCCATGACATTGAAACATCCATAACATCACATCAAACACATGGAGGAGGTCGTTTTAAAAGCATCTACATGCTGAAATAGCAACATTTACAAATCTTGAATATATGTATACATAACGAGTCTAGAAAGCTGCTATTGTTGCCTGGCTGGAACGCAGTGCCTTCAAGTGGGCATGGATTGATTGGACCTAAAAAGTATAAATATATTTCTTTACTTAGAGTGAAAATATACATATACCGTAAGAAGAAATTTCTGCATCTGCTTTTACACTTGCTACAATGCGCATGTTAAGCGCAAATTACCTGCGCTGCTCATTTGGACGAGGGGCCTCCACCTGTGTTTCAGGGAGGTAGCACAAATCTCTGTGGTGTCAACTTTCTTTAGAGTTTTGAAGTGTTGGTAATTTCCCTCCTCTCCTTAATTGACCACTTTTATATGTGCAGCTTTTTAAAATCCATCAAATACGTGCATAGATGCCAGCAAGTGCGCAAATATATTGCTAAATCAGCCCTTATGTGTATACATGCTGGTTCATACATGAGTAATGCTGCCCTTTTTTTGCACATGTAGATTTATAAAATTTCTGCTCCTGAAAAATGCCGGATGTACAGAGGGGATTGCGGGATCAGAATCGCAAATAGTCCTGTATGTGCAGGCCGGGACTGCAATTCAGCCTGGCCTGCATGTACAGGTCCTTCCCGGCTACCTAAGTTAAGGCTCTTCAATGGAGCTACAGCACCATGGCATCATGTTGGCATGGCACTGTGGCTCCATTGAAGAGCTGCGATGCCGGCCGCCGGACTCCAATGCTGCATTCCCCACAGCCTAACCCCTGATCTGGCCTCCTAAGGCCTGGATTGGGCTGTGGGAAATGTCATCGGGCCCTCCTGCCCCATCCGTGCCCTGGGCTGCCGATCCTGGACGTACGGGGAAGTTATTCCACCTCGGAGGTGGAATAACTTCCCCATACAAGTCGCCGGCCCTGGATGTACAGGGCCAACCTTAGAATCAGCCCTGGATATCCAGGGCCGGCGACTACCCATCGCCTGCTCAGACTCTGCCTCCAAGCCGCCCCTTCCCTGCCCCTGTCTAACTTCCCCGCACAACCAACGGTGGGGGTAGACATGAATAGTGGGGATGGATGTCCCGTTTGGACGTCCATCCCCCGCTATTCGTGGCACAGAATAACCCCCATAGTATTTTACAAAAGGCTCCACATTCGGCAGAGCCTTTTGTAAAATACTGGGGGAAAGGAACACATCCTGACACAGAATGTCTGAATTCCTAACTCAACATACACAGCAAAATGGGGCTTCACACATAAAAGAAATTAAATGACATAAAATAAAGCTTTTTTTTTAAAAATGGAGAATAAAAATGAAGCAAGAAATATTGATTCACTCACTCACACAATTACAGCAAAAAATGAAACCTAAAACAAATCACATAACATAAAATGAAAATGAGCAATTACACTACTATAGAATATTTTTATTGAAGACTTTTGACCTTTTTCAGTACAAGGTGGTTCCCACCATCAATGATTTTGGAGAATCTGAAATTCTTAGACCTCAGAAACTACATTGGATCAGACCTGGATTTGAGGGGGGGGGGGGAACTATTGTGATGACAGTGTTGTGGGTTACAAAAGGTAATGGCAGACCTCTGCAACAGTATGGCAGGAAAAGATCATAGTATTGCAGTGGAACCATGATCACTTAACTCTCGCCACTCAGCAAGGAAAAATAGATTATGTGACCAACTTTTGTAGATGCAACGTACCCTCGTAACCTATACAAATAAGAAGTAATAGTAGTAGTAATAGCTGCATAGTAGGTGTTGTAGACGCAGACAGGATTATCTTATACAGAACAATTGTGTACTCCATATCACAGAGTGTCTGTAGATCTGTGGTGGTGCTGGGTCCTTCCATCAACCCACAACCATTCATTAGGAATTCACAATCATTTGAAATGACAAAGGAGTCGTTTCATGTCCACTTAGTTATGAAACGACAAAAATGTTCATTTTTCTTCGCTTTTTGTTTTTTCTCCAGGTTCTCCCAAAGCTGCAACAAAAAGCTACCGAATTTAAAATCGCCTTTCTATCCCGCTTGAGGGTCTGCAGAACCCCCTTCCCCAGATTAGCCAAGATCATTGGAGATCACCATTCCCTTCTTTGTGCTCCAGTAATTCCTGCCCACTTCTACGATATTTAAAAATGGTGCCAACTGACTTAAGGCTAGAATCATTCAGCACAGTTTGTGTCAGCTAGCTCCATTTTCAAATGCCACAGCAGTAGCTGGGGATTATTCCTGCCCCTAATACTCCTATTGTGAGTAAATGAGTGGGGGGAGGGAGAGTGTCTTTTGAATCAGGCAGTGGGATGATGCATGCTGATGTGACATGAAAGGAAAAAAAATGGGTGCGCACTTCTTTATCTATATCGTACTCACTCTTGCAATTTCTGTTTCAAACTCCATGACTCGTTCCATTTCCTCTTGAACAAAGTAGTCGTCCTTGGTCAAGTTCTTATCTTCTCGGATCATCTTGACTATTGCAATCATGAACTGTAGGTAAGCTTCTCGCACCTGCAATAAGACCAGTTGCAATGTTCACCATGTGACAATTTGGTTCCTTCAGTAAAAAAAAAAAAAAAAAAAAGTCGGGGCCAATTCCTTCATTCTCTTGGTAAAATTGAAGGCAAATGAGTTGTGAACCTAGTAAAAGAGGCATTCCATGGTACTTCAGCTTTTCCTTTGGATTTACCGGACCCTTGAAACTAATCCCGTATACCATGGAATCTTGGTAATGAAGTCCTGCATTCTGATTGGAGAAGACAGTTATTTTTTTGTTTTTAGTGGTCCATTATACTACTAGTTAGGACCTTCAAAGGAAAATGGAACATTCATTAGAATAGTTCTAAACATGTATTATATTAAAAATAATTGGCGTGAGTCTTGCATCAAAATGTGAAAAAAACAACATTCTAACTCCAATTGTTTAAATCATCATAGAGAGATTGCATTTATCCCCCAAAATTTTTTAAACAAATACAAAAGGGTCCAAGAGAAGAACAATACATTTGACCATTCAAAGAAATCGTATCACAGACAACTGGAATAATCACACTAGTTTTCCAGACACAGATGATAGTAACAATGACCTACATGGCTTGGTTCTTCCTATTCCTTAATAGATTAATGGTTCTGAACTGTGTCTTGGGCCCTCAGCTCTTACTCCACTAAATTACTGTCACTCTTGGATAAAGCAATTTTCAAAGATATATATATATATATATGCATTTAAAACCTGGTTTTATGCACAGCAAAGGGGCTTTTGAAAATTGCTGAGTTCATATTAGGCATATGGGAATGGACTTAAATATCTCAATATGTATACTGTACTTTGGCAGCAAGGCAGGAGAGGGGAGATATGATAGCACGTTTAAACCTCCATGGCATAAGCTCAGCAACGAGAGGGCACAGGATGAAGGTAAAAGGAGACAGACTTAGGAGTAATATGAGTAAATATTTCTTTATGGAAAGAGTAGTAGATGCATGGAATAGCCTCCTTGTGGGGGTGGTAGAGATGCGGACACTATCTGAATTCAAGAAAGCATGGGATAACCACGGGGAAAAAGGGACCGTGAAGCTTGCTAGTTAGTATGGAAGGGCAGCCTGGAAAGGCCATATAGCCTTTATCTGCCCTTATTTTTCTCTGTTTCAGTGTACAGTACAAGCCTGATATTCCAAAGCAGTTACACCATGCAACTGCCTCTAAGCAAGATATGCAGCAGCTCTAACATGATTAGTGCTGACGAATCTACCCAGACACCGCTGCTATATGCCCCAATATTACATGGTCAGCATTGGGGCGTTCCAGGGGCAATACCCGGGGATAACCAGTCAGCAGCAATATTCAGCTGCTGCCCGGCTGACCCTCGGTGGTTAAAGGTAGGTGCAGTAGAAGCTATCCTAACGTTTGCCGCCAAAGCTAACTAGGCAGCAGCTGAATATCGCCACTGCCTGGTTAGCTTCTGTTCCATGCGGCGCTGCATGGCAGATCTGGATATTCACTGCCAGTGGTCGGATATGGTCCCAGCACTGAATATCCAGGTTAACTCTTCAGCAGTGAGGGCTGGGCGCTGTACTCGCGCTGGCCGCTGCTGCTGAATAGCAGGCCCTATGTGCATAAAGTAAATATGCATATTAAATGTTCATGCATATCAGGGAGGTGTTCCCAGTGCAGGTTTGGGGCACAGAATGATAATGTGAAGGAGTTAATGCCAATAGGTAAAATGAAGTGTACTGTGTTATCGGATGCATTAACAGTAAACACATCAAGGCACATTTTACAAAGGAAAATCCCAGTGTGAACCGGGATGTTCAAGACTTAAGCGTCCCTAAAATCCGCAAGCATGTCCAGGTTTGGGCACGATTTCACAAACATAGACATGCCCGATATGGACGTCTGCAGGTATGTCTACATAGATGTCCCAGGTACAGTATCTAATACTGAGGATGTTTACGAGACATTCTGCGATGGTGCAAACCCAAAACAAGTTTACCAAACACACAGCATAGCAATGTTATTGTGAAAAGTACTGAGGATAGTATAGTGCAAATGTCTCGACACAGTCCATAGGTTTAGTGCCAAAATGAGCACTTTCCAATGCCTACTGGGTCACCAGGAGTTGGCATTGACTCAAAAGTATGCATTTCATTTTTGCATTCATACCTGGAGCAGGTCTTAGTTTGGATGCAAATTGTGATAGCGACAGCACTACTGATCAGATGGAATGGGAAAATAGTGAGCAGTCTGCCTTTAAAAGTAAGAGCAAGACAGATTCCCATAGCAACAGAATGCTTTCAGCTAGAACGGAGCTCAGCCATAGTGCTGACGTAGAAGCTGAATTCAGCTCTGATGACTTCCACCTGAGTAACCAGAGGGGTGTGGCTGCAGGAGGAAGCCGTTTTAAACCGGCTTCAGAGTCAGACTTTAATGCAAGGAACTCAAGGGACGCAAGGAACTCAAGGGACTGGAGGAGTTCAGGAAACTCGAGGAGTTCAAGGACCTCAGGATTAGAAGGAGGAAAGAGAAAGGAAGGCACAGAGAAGCCTTGACAGCAGTCTGAGCCACTCAAGCAGCAAAGGTACACAGGAAAGCAGCAACAAGGGAAACTTGGGAACCCAGGTCAAGTTGAGAGATTCCGGAAGGTCCATTTCCTTTAACCCTGAAACACTGGAAGCTAAGCCTCTGTGGAAGCTACCCGAGGGAAAGGTAAAACAGTTTGCCTGCAAGAGGGGAGAAAGCTCTGAGTACAGAGAAGCCATTGCCAGTAAAGAAGGTACATCTGCATTATTTCCTAACCCGAAGCTTGCTGAAGAAATAGTACAGCAGTTAAAAGCTAGTGCCAATAAGAGCAGAGATAGCACGGCTCTGAAAGCTGCTCATATTAGAAACATTCTTACCAAATGCTTTGAACCAGACATAAAGGCTGTAGTGAAAAGTTTAAGTAAGAACCAGTTTCCTGCCTTAGAAAAAGACACTGCTAATGAGAGGGACGACTTCATAGGGCAGCTGCAAGGAGTTATCCACGAGTTGCAGTCTAAAAGTTCCCCAAAGCAGCGCTACAATGATTACAGTGAGGATATGATTATTGACCCAGAAAACAAGTCTGATATATCGGAGAGTTGTGAGATGGACTGTTCTCTGTGTAAGATTGGCCATTTGGACTTACGTTAAAAGCCAACTTTGTATGAGGAAAATACAAAGTTGTTCTGCCTGTTTATTTGCTGTGAAGAAACAGTTTATTACCTGCTTTGTTTTCTGACTTTAATTTGCTCCTGATTTTCCTATTGTTTTGCCGTGCCATGTTTTGAGCCATTGAACCCATGTGCAAGGGAAGAATCCCCAAATAAAAATTTATCTGTTTAAAAAAAGGACCCTCGTGCCACAACACATTTGTTGAATAGCTACTTAAACTACAACTCCCAGCAACCCTTGCTGCTATAATAGTTAATAAGGACGCTTGAAAACATATAAGAGGTCACCCTCGCCATAGAGCCATCGGCCCTAGGCGGGGGAACAGGACAAAATGCAAATGTCCGCAAGGGTTCTAAGATTGATCGGGGATGTCTGTCCATAGCTCCACCCCAGACACACCCCCTGCCTATGTAGATTTTCCCACAGTGGAGAAGAGGTGAAGAATAGTATGCTACATAATGAAGACAGTTGGACACGAGTTACCAGAGCCTGCAGAATCTACAATCCAACTCCTCCAGCATTCAAACTGAAGAACCAGTATGCAGGTCCTGGAAGTGGAGGAGGTGAAAGCATCTGAGGAAAGGGAAGAATAAGAGCCCCAAAGTTGCAGAATCAGTGAGCACAAGGATGTGATGGGTAGTGGTGGTTGGTGACTATCTTCTGAGGGGTACCGAGCTGTCTTAGAGATGAATGCATGGTTGCGTGGACGATGTTAGTGTTTTGGTTTCCTGGACCATGGGGGGATTTTCCAAGAATTGCAGAGCAGAGATGATGTCTACCTATCCAAGAAGGCTCAAAGTCTCTTCTGCAGCAGACTGGCTAACCTACTGAAGAGGGCTTTAAACTTGATTCGTTGGGGATGGGTGAAGAAAGCCCTCAGATAAGTGAAACATTAAATACCTCTCTAGAAATGGGGAAAGGGGGCAATATCTGGAAAGCAGGGCTCATAAATGCCCATAGCATGAGAAATAAGATCCCAGATGTTGAGGCTTTAATGGAAAAGTCTGATTTCGATTTAGTGGCGGTTATGGAGACATGGTTCATGGACAACCATGACTGAGATGTGATTTATCCCAGACTATACTTTATTCAGAAAGGACAGGGTAGGAAGAAAGGGAAGAGGAGTGGCACTATATGTAAAAAATAATATTAAAGCTATAAAATTACAGGGCCTTAAAGGGAGCAAGGAGGCACTGTGAGTTAAACCTAGAAAGAGAGAAAGGGAAAGCAATTTTCATTGGTATGATATACAGATCTCCTTCCCGGGGAAAAGACATGAATGGAGAATTAACAGAAGATATACATAATATTGCCATGAAAGGAGAAGTGCTACTGATAGGTGATTTCAATATGCCGTATGTTGATTGGCACATCAACATACGGCATCTAGAAGTAAGGAGATCCTAGATTCTCTACAATGAGAATTATTCCGGCAACTGGTAATAGAACTCACATGTGAACGGTGTGATGAGGTAACTAGTACAGAGCCTATGCTATATGAGGAAATGGCTAGCTCAGAGCCTATGGTAATAGGAAAAGAGGAAGAGCTTATCTCACAAACACATAGGCAGCAAACATATTCAGCTTTCAAAAAGCCCAAGTATAGTGGAGAAAACTTTCCATTCACCAAAGGTGATGCAGCAGAAAGCCAAAAGGCTAATCAAGCTCACCTGAGTGGAAGGACACGTACAACGTGCAGAGAACAGGTGCATAAAAACTACAGGGAAAGCCCAGTAGAGGAGCAAAGGGAGGGGCTGGAGCCAAGGCAGCAAAGGCAGGAGCAGAAGCCAAAGGGTGGAGCAGGCTGTAGCTGCAGAGGAATCTCCCAAGCCAGAGGGGGCCTTGGTCACTGGAGAGTGAGCAACCAAGAGGAAGGAAGTCCTCTCAACCAGCAGACCTTGCTAGAACCAGGAAGTAAAGGAAGTGTCCCGGTAGCAAGAGGCAGCAGACACAGACTCTCTTCAGAAAGTGATTTCAGCTTGGACCCGGCTACAGAGACGTGGAAGTCTTGGAGAGGAGCCAGCCAAAGCCCAGAGAGAGAAGCTCATTACCCAGGGACAAAAGCTAAGTACCCTGTTGTAGCTAGAGGGAAAAAGCCAGGCATTGCCAGCAGAGCAAAGCCCAGTAATTGGGAGGAAAATCCCTATTGGAGAAGGAACCTGAGAGATACAGTTCCTAGCACAGGACTCTTGAACCCTGTTGACGTAGAGCACTTACCAAATAGAATAACCAGTGTCATTCAAGGGAAGAGCTGTGAGGATTTCAGTTATAAAGATTGTTATGTGCCTCCGAATACAGACTATGAGCAGATGCAATGGGAAAACCAGGAGTGTGATATAGAACTGGATTCCATGAATTGCACGCTTTGTCTGTCTGATGAAATTACATCCCTATGTTAGCCAGGCAAGCAAGAGTTCTGTGATACCTTGTGCTGGCAAAGAGTTTATTTTCTATACTGTGAAGAAACAGTTTTCTTTTGTGTTCCTTTGTGCTGTTCATAAAGAATCCTATGTGGGACGGGGAATAAAACCCGAATTATTTCTTTTGCCTTAATTACACGGCTACTGACTATTTCTTTAATAAGGCAACCCACACCTCACGGCCCTAGGCGGGTGCCTAACAGGGCCAAAAAGGGGTGCTGGTGACAAGGGGCCATATTGGACTTGGTGCTTACCAATGGGGAAAGTGTTTTTCTGATGTTTATAGTGGGAGATCATCTTGCATCCAGGGATCGCCAGATGGTGTGGTTCAGTATTAGGACTAGGGATGATAAAATCCATTCAAAAGTAAGGATCTTAGACTTTAGGAAAACTAACTTTGTCAAGATGGGACAATACCTCAAGGCATCAGCGGGATGGGAACAGCTGGGGGATGTAGAAAAGCAATGGGCAAAACTGAAAGGGGATATTTTAAGGGCAGCCAACCTTTTTGTTAGAAAGATAAATGTAAAAGGAAAATTAGGCCACTATGGTTCTCAAAAGAAGTAGTTCAAAAAAGTGAAGAAAAAGAGGGTGGCCTTCATAAAATGCACGAGAACATGGAGAGAGGAAGACAAGCATCTATATTTGGAAAAGAGAAGCTAGGAAAGTAGTCAGGAAATCTAAGATACAAAAGGAAGAAATAGCCAATGCAATAAATGGGGGGGGGGGGGGGATAAGACATTTTTCAGATATGTTAACAAGAGGACAAAGTGCAAAAGTGGTAGTGGCAGACTTGAGGGTGAAGGGGAGGAATAGGGAGACGCTAAAGAGGATAAAGTGGAATTGCTTAACAATAATTCAAATAATTTTGTTCTGTATTCTGATGAAGGGCCAGGAGCAGGACCTCAGAAAACCCCCACAAATAGGAACAGAAGTGACAGGGATCTTGAACGATTTTCAGAAGACTGTTCGTGAGGAACTAGCTAAACTAAATGTAGACCAAACGATGGGACTGGATGGGATACATCCAAGAATATTAAAGGAACTTGGGGATGTTCTAGTGGCTCCATGGACTGACCTTTTCAATGCTTCTTTAGAGTTGGGAGTGTTGCTTCTACACAAAAGCGGAAGTAAGGATGAGGTTGAGAATTACAGATGGGTTAGTCTGACCTTTGTGGTGAGTAAATTAATGGAAATGCTGTTAAAACAGAGGATATTGAGGTTTCTGGAATCCAATGGATTGCAAGATCTGAAGCAGCATGGACTTACCAGAGGCAGGTCTTGTCAGACAAATCTGATTTCTTTGACTGGATGACCAGAAAGTTGGACTGAGAGAGAGCCCTAGATGTGGTGCACTTAGACTTCAGTAAAGCCTTTGACACCATTCCGCGCAGGCAAATTATAAATAAATTGAGCACCCTAGGGATGGACCCTATAGTTCCTGACAGGGTTAGAAATTCCTTAAGTAAGAAGTGACAAAGGGTACAGGTAAATGGAGCTCACTCTGAGGAGAAGGATGTTACCAGTGGTGTGCTGTAGGAATCTGTCCTTTGATCCAATTCTTTTTACAATCTTAGTTATATTGCGGAAAGGCTGTCAGGTAAGGTTTGCCTCTTTGCAGAAGATACCAAAATCTGCAATAGAGTAGACACCAAAGAAGGAGTAGATAACATGTGGAGGGATCTAGCTAAGCTTGATGAATTGTCTAGAATTTGGCAGCTGAGCATTAATGCTAAAAAATGCAGGGTCATGGATTTGGGTTGCAAAAGTCCAAGGAAGTGTTACAGTGTAGCTGGCAAAGTATTTCTGTCCATGAAAGAAGAGTGAGACTTGGGCAAGATTGTTTGTTTGTTTGTTTTTTGATGACCTTAAGGTGGCCAAATGGGTAGAAAAGGAAATGGTGAAAGCCAGAAGGATGCTTGGGTGCATAGTGAGAGGAATGGCCAGCAGAAGACAGGAGGTGATAGTGACTTTATAAGTATTTGGTGAGACCTCATTTGGAGTATTGGGTGCAGTTTTGGAGACCGCACCTTCACAAGGATATAAACAGCATAGAGTCGTGCAGAGGATGGGTACTAAAATGCTCAGTGGTCTTTGTTATAAACCATATCAGGCAGACATTTTTAAAGATCTTAATATGTATATGTTAGAGGAAAAGTCAGATAGAGGAGATATGATAGAGACATTAAAAAAACTCTGGCAGAAATGCACAGGAGGAGAACCTCTTTCAATTGAAAGTAAGCTCTGCAATGAGGGGACATAGGATGAGGGTGAAAGGGGATAGACTCAGGAGTAATATGCGGAAATATTTCTTGTATGGAAAGAGTGGTAGATGCGTGGAATAGTCTCACAGTGGAGGTAGTAGTGACGGGGACAGTATCTGATTTCAAAAAAGCAAGGGACAAACACAGAAGATCCCTAAAGGGAACTATAGTAGATGATATGGAAGGACAGACTATATAGGCCATATGGTTCCTTTCTGCTGCCATGTTTCTTTGTCTAAAAACCCCTTTTCTGTAATCGCTCCAGCGACATCTCCATGATTTGGACATCCAAGTGCCTGTTTTCGGATGTCCAAATCGCATCAAAGCGATTTAAAATTACACCCATATTACATATCTTTGCATTAATTGTAAAGTACAGTCCTCTTTCCATATTGGCTCTTAATGTGGAAATTGGTGCACATTAACTGCAGCGGCACCATGGTTACCGCTAAGGTGGCTCCCATATTAATTGATGTATTATTAGCTAGCACAGCCCCTAAGAAGTACGCACCCTTTGGTAATTGCCACCATTAAAGTAGTATTCTCTGGAAGGCATGCCCAGGCTGGACTGGTCAATCTGCAATAAAAACAAGGGACATTTCTATGATGAGACGAAAGGATAGAAAAATTCAAAACGGTCACAAGTTCATGCAAATAGGAAATTTCACCCATTCTTAAGTCAACCATCATGCCAAAGTGTTGCGAAATCCATACCTGACTAATTAATATTCCATTGGTATGGATGGACGGAGTGACCACTGTGTCCTTAGGGCTCCCTCCTCCCCCGACAGGCCTGTTTTTATTTCGGTTTTTGCACAATATCTGCGTTCACTTGGTATGAAGAACTAGATTAATTTGCTTGGTGGGCCTGAGGACTGGCATTCAGAAAGGGGAAAGGGAATTGGATTTAGCTTATGACTTTCTCAGAAGCTGAAGATGAGTTACTTTCAGGTACAGTCTGTAGTTTCCTGTTGCTATAGGGCGAACACTCTAAGTTCACACCTAAGGCAATGGAGGATTTTCCCATGACCACAAGAAGCAGCAGTGGGATCTGAACCTGGCTTCCCTGGTTTTTAGCCTACTACGCTAACCATTATATGCAAGCACCTGACCTTGCTATTTCCACTGCTCTTTATTTCTGTAGTGCTACGAGAGATACAGCACTATATAAATACATATAGGAAAACATTCTGGCTGCACAGAACTTAGTCTAATCAAAATAAATATGCAGGACAAAGAGACTTTGAAAATTACATTCATTAAAAAATGGCTAAAACCAGCAATGCTGTAATCAGGAGACACAGGTGTTAAGATTTCAAACTACTATTAGTAAGAGTCATACGCTGATTCTATAGAAAAATTGGATCATATTAGTTTTGCCCCTTACAGCTGCAAAATACACGGGGGTATTTAAAAAGGGGATTCTTTTTTTCTACAAGCACTTCTTTAGAACTAGTGATATAACGGGGAAAAATTATTCAAGTAAGTTTTGCTTTCTCCACCCCCGTTCAAAAAAAAACAAAATGGAGAGGTTAAAATAACTTAGAAATGATCTTAAAGCATTCATATGATTTGATGGGCACACTGTGTGCTGCTCTTCCAGTCATTATAGTCAACTCTGCATGCCGTTTTTCCCCAGGCATAGAATGAGGGAAAATGGTGCCCTCTCACACACAGACTCTCGCTGCTTTTAAATACAGCTGGAGACTGTCAAAAAATAAGAAAGAAACAAAAAAATACTTCTTGTCTTTGCAGGAAGCAAAAGCATATTCAAATGACAGAACAAAAAACACTTCTATGCATCCACTTATCTTTCAGAACACCACCGATTTACAGCTTGACTTATGGAGCAGGCTGCATGCTTTGTGATTTTCCTGGTTGGCAATCGTAAAGGGCCAACAGGGATGGCACGGGGAGACTGAACAAATGGTTCTTGTTAATGTTGCAAATGATGAAAAAAAACACACATTTACCTTGATATGTTTACCATATGTCTGGCAAGCTAAATTGTAGCAACCTTCAGCATTCAAATATATATATTTTTTTCCAGGGACTTTGGGCCATAGCTGTGGCAAATCCCGGCATCTATACCGATTTTCTGTCTGAGTATTGCCTGGAACCTTGTTGAACGGCAGCAAATTTCTTGCTTTTCCTCACTACGGCAAAAGTGGAAGCTGGAGGCCGCCTTTCTTTCTTTCTTTTTATGAAAATCGCCACTGCACAGAACTACAAAACCCGGAGACCCAGATTCTAATCGTGCCTCCATCACTCTGTGTGAACTGGTGCAAACCATTTCAGATTCCTATGGCCAAAAACTACAAGTGCTTTAGGGAAGACACCTTAAATGCATAGTGATATCTTTCATGATGCTCTGTAATATTTAGCTGTATTTTTAATAATGGCCATCACCTTCAATTTAATTCTACTATTGGATGGAAACAATTGTAATATTGTATTTGTGTACCATCTTCCTTAGAAATAGTGCATCTCAATATATTTTATAATGTATTGTTATTAAGTTTTTGTGAACCACATTCATTTGGACTATTGGAACAAATTCACATGTTTATATGTGTATGAATTGCTTTAATTTGTACTTCTACCATTCATCTCTCTATGCACATAATTAGACTGCAACATAACAGCCATTAAAGGAGTGCAGTCTCTCTTGTTTCCATCCAAAGAGTGGCTTATGTTACACATTCACTTACTGACACCCCCCCCCCCCCACCTCCAGCTATCTCGCAGGCAAATGTGTGCTCAACTGTTAAAAAAAAAAAGTACATTTTGCATGGGAATGAAAGTACATACACTGTTTTCTCAGTATGTGCATTTAAACTTGCTTTAAAAAGGAGCAGGGTTATGTAGGGGGAATGAAAGTACAGTTGTCTCCCCAAACCTCTGGGGCATGTTAACTTTTATTAGCATACATTAATCTTTAGTAAACACACGTTAAGTGCTGCAATGGCCCAGAGAAATGAATGGGTAGTGGTAGCACTTTCATACACGTACATTAACCTTTAGTAAACATGTCCCTCAAGTATAATTTCATGTACATACTTTGCACCTGCTTTCATGAGTTTGCCAGGACTCCAGACCCCATTGGCACTATCAACATTGCCCTCTGGATGTTTGACTTTAATGCTTATTTGATTTCTCCTCGATTTTAAGGAAAAATAACTAAGAATTCACAACATGATTTTGATGATTGGAGTTCTACTAATGGGTAACATTGAGGGGCATGCTACTAATGGGCATGCTGGTTAGCATATGACCGTGCCGCCCAATCTTTGAGGGCATGAGTGTCCTACCCTCTGCCTGTAACATGATGCTAACATGCAGCATCACACTAACTAGCACACCCGTACACTTAATGCCACCCATAGCGGTGACGCTGTGTACCTTTGCTAACGGCAACATTCGTACTTAGCACACGCCCAAGACACTGGCACTAACCATGTTCTGCTGTGAGCTTGCCCAGTCCCTGACCATTTGCACGCCAATCGGTTAGCACAGGATTTTTAAAGTGGGGCCCCATGTGAACTGTTGGTACTAATATTGGCAGTGTTTTGTAAACATGCCCTAAATCTTATATTATGATATGCTAAGACAGAGGATGAGATACAAATAAACAGGTTTTTCTGAGATACATCATTTTCCGTCCTAGATTCTTAATGTTACATCAAGGGCCTCGAAATCCTTCAGCATGTTAATGTCATGAAGTGCTAATCACGACATGCTAGGAATCCTATTTTCTGAGTATCCAGAAATCTTTTGATAAATAGAGCTGAAAACGTTTCTTTTTTTAAAAAAATAAAGATGATTTTATGGTATTCAAATTTGGTTTCAACTTGATTGATGCACTGTTGGGTTGGGGTCTTGACACTGACTCAGAAACCCTGAATTCCTTCAATAAGACATTGGCAAGTAACCTCCTTTCTCTCTTAGTTACAGGCACGCAGATTTGAGGTTTCAATTTTATTGGATATACCGCCTATCTTAAAGGAATACTTTGGTAGTCTGAGAAATTGGGATGTCATAACCCCGAGTTTCTCAAGCGGTCCTGAAGTACTTTCTACCAGTTTGGTTTTCTGGATATCCACAATGAATATGCCCGAGAGGTTTGCAAGCTCTGCCTCCATTGCATGCCGATCTTCATTCTGGATATTTTGAAAACCTGATTGGATAGGAAGGCAGAACAAATGCAGAAATATTGGATGCCCTAGGTGAACCTTCAGCCATAATCTCTTTTTTTTTTTTTTTTTTTTAGATTTTGATAATTAAACTCAACAGTCATGATCATTCTAACACCACTCATCACAACAATCTTGTAAAAAAAAAGCCTAACTGGACAACATACTTTGAAATACTAAACTTTGGGGGCAGGCTCTCCAAATGGGTTAGTTTTGAGCATACCATGACTGTCACGAACCTCACTTCTAAGCCAGGGTATGTGGAGTATGATCTCAGTATCTCAAATTTACTGCGAATGCTTGGCGTAGTACTTGCATCGTGCCAAAGAGAGCCTGAGTTCACAAGATGTTACATGTATGGGTACTTTATCAAAATGTGCTTGAAAATTCCTCATAATTAAACCTGTGGCACCCAACATGAAATAACTATCTTTTTACCACGTTTTCTTGATCTCCGACGGCATTTCTTGGTACTTTATGAAGGTTTTCTCCCTCTCTACACAATTCACAAAGCAGTCACTTAAAAATGACACCTCTCTTAACAATGCCATTCTAGTGGTGTTCTCCTTTACCACAATATCTGGTTTCCTTGCATTCAGCTTTTCATTGGTCTGAATTGGGAGTATCCCAGGTGATCATCACCTCTTCGTTTTCTGTAATACTTTTAGGGTCATGATCCCAGGACTTTTCAGGCACAGTGATATTGTAGTGTTTTCAGAGCTTCCAATGGATAAGACGTTCTACTTTATTATGCTTTTCTGGATAGAAAATTCTGATAGCAGAAATTTTCAGTCCAGTCTAGGAGGGGAGAGAAACCATGGTAACACCAGGTATATCTTCACAAACCAACAAGTTTATTCAAGGCCTACCTCAGGGGCCTAAAAAACATAAAAATATTTCATATAATTATATATATTTATATATATCATATAGAACATCCTAAAAAGATAATTGATTGTATAAAATCATATACATTAAAAGAGAAAAAAAGAGGAATGCACACATATTTAATAAAAACATATAAGTAGAAATTGTGAACAGACATTAATCACAAAAGTGTTGACAAGGAAAAATGGGAAAACTAATTTACCGGCCATATATATTAGAATTCTCCACTTGCAATTCTCGGTGCTAGTGACTGATAATCGAAGATAAAATACAACCTACTAAATAAGAAATTGTTTCATTGATAAGCAGCACAATCCACGAAATGTAAATCGGTAAAGACTTGCTGCAGCTAAACCACCGGCAACTTTCACAAAGTGTGAAAAAACAGATGTAAATAAAGGCAGAAATAAAACACATCATTGTTTCAACCAGAGTCGTTTGAACCACGATTTGGCTGTAGAAGGAGAGGAAAGAGTAATATGGCATAAAGACAAGTGTCACACCATAAAAGATGCAATAATAAAAACAAATACTCATTAGCAAAATATTAAAAAGATCTCAAAAACACAATTTACGTTGCAAAGGGAAACTATTAAAAAACAAGCGTCAAAATGGAAAAGCTGCAAAAGTACATCTGACAAAGATAGTATCTTAAAAACATTATGTGGTTGAGGATCTCTATTTTGATACTAACAGAAGACATGAGTAATATCCCAAATTTAAAACTGGAAAAAAGGGGGGCAGAGGAAATTAAAAACAAAGTGATATGCAACTTAAAGCTATGGAAAACAGGATTACATTAAGAGCATAATATACATCCTACAAATGAAGGGGGCCTTTCTACAATCATCAAACCAAGCTGACTGGAAGCCCATATAGGAAATGTGTACATTCCTGACACAAGAATTAACAATACTAGCGGGAGCTGGAAAACCCAATATGTACCAAAAAACAATAATATACTTATGATGTGCCAATCGGTAGGACTGTGCTAAAGGATGGTTATAATATGTTAGATGAATATTTTAAATGGTTGCAGTAACACCTATTGCTGTTACAACATCAAATAATACAGTTAAGGAAGAAAGCCGCATTCTCTGACACTTCCTGTATGAGTTAGGGATACAGCCAATTGTAAACTTCAAAGCAGGAGAAATGCAATAAAACTGGCTATCACTAAGTTGTCTATTACTTTAATCTACATAATAGAAATGGTTTGATAACAGTATCTCTTTGTCTCATAAGAGAACTAATTGCTAGTCTCTCACTCTGTGTCAAATGATCAAATCTACGACTGCAGCTTGCTTCAAGCTGACCAATGTCATGAAGAACACAATTGACGAATGACTGAATGGCAGGATTGGTGGGACTAGATGGGACCCACTGAGACTTGGTATGCATCACCGAGGGGCCTAACGATCACTGTTCTTATTTGAGAAAGAATGAGTAATCTGAAGCTTGGCCGTAAGGCAGTATAGAAAACATGTAAAATTAAATTGTAAAGGTCAACTCGTGTCTGGAAAGAATCATACCATGCTGATGGAACAAAAGTGGCTGCAGTTTTTAGAAATTGGTTTGAGGTGTTTTAACTATCGCTCAGCATTGCCCTACTGCACATCATAAGTTACTACTACTTTTTTTGGTACATATCGGGTGTTCCGGCCTCTGCTAGTGCTGTTAATTTTTGTGTCAAGAATAGCTATGTTTCTCCTGCTCTGTACTGATATTTTTTGTTTGTAAAGGACAGTTTTCTTCATTTTAACATGGCTTTTTTTTTATAGCTTTACAAGATTTACTATGTAAGGCAAACCGTGCATTTTCTTTTTTGTCATGGAAGTCTAAGGGGCATGTTTACTAAAACTCTGCTAATGTGCGGGCCGCGCTAGTGTGCGGGTGCCATATAAGGAGTGGGCGTTTCTATCTGAAAAAGAAAAACCGGGATTTAAATATGTGCTAAGGTGCGCGGCGCCCATGTGCGCCCCGCACATTAGCGCATGAGAAAGCTGCGCGGGAGGCATAAGCGGCGCGCTGATGTGCAAGCAAAAGAGCAGAGCCACAGCACAATGGTGAAGACACCAATGGTGCAGGGATCAGGGGTTCAATCCCCCACAGTGCCCAATGAAGACAGCTGGCTGAGGCATTACTTTATGAGACAGTGTAATAGTGGGCGGCATAAGGCGGCACGCTGATGGGCATAAGGCGGTGTACTATTGCTTTAGTACACCGCCTTATTAATATTGGGCGGCATAAGGCATATTAATATTGGGCGGCATAAGGCGGCGTGCTGATGTGCAAGCACAGGAACAGAACCACAGCACAATGGTTAAGACACTGACCAATGGTGCAGGGATCAGGGGTTCAATCCCCACAGTGCCCAATGAACAAGGCTGGCTGAGGCATTATGTATTATGGGGAAGATTGCTTTAGGAGGCATTTTATGTTTATTTTAATTAGCACTACTTGCAAACGCACTCTCAAAGCGTGTTAACATAAGGCGCCCCATAAGGCACATTTTAAAGTGCACTGTCCGCCAAGGCACCCTAGAATATTGCTTAAAGGACGCTTTATAGGGTGCCGTATGAGGTACCGCAAGGTCAGAGTACTGTTTTTGATGGCAGCACTGTGCAGTTCAAGGAATGAAAAGCATAAGTAGGTGCGCTGACATGCAAGGAGGAGCAGCAGTGGAGCACAATGGTTAAGGCACTGACTGCTGATACAGGGGTCATGAGTTTGCTCCCCAGGGTGCCTAATACGTAAGGCTGGCTGAGGCATCAGCTTTGCAATGTACGTTTTGTTTCCTGCAGCACTTTATTTTTATTTTATTAATTGCTGCCAGCAAACACGCCCTCACGTGCCGTAATTGAAAATGCCGTATAAGGCACCCTATAAGGCACTCCATAGGGCACATTATAAAGTGCACTGTCCGGAGATCACGTGAGCACATGAGCGGGTGAGGACGTTCCTCATCGTGCTCCCAGGCCCACCTAAGAATCTTGTGCTTTATTCGGCAATAAACAGGGTAGAGTGCCTTGGAATTTCACTATCTGGTCTGGAAGTGAGTACCGGCTTGTTTTACCCTGAGCTGCGAGTCGCGGAGGGGCCATGAAAGCGGCAACGAGGCGGGAAAAGACAGCAGCCGCCCGAGACCCTAAGATGGCGCCCACAGCAAAGGCCACACCGACGCCTGATTCCCCGGGGAAAGATAGCGTGGATTCCGGCCCAGAGGAGTTGGCGCTCGAGGTAGCCAAGCTTCTAGAGCCCAAATTTGACGCCGTATTGCAAAAGTTGGCAGAGATGAGCGACACGTTTGGCGAGCTCACCAAGAGAGTCGACGAGGTTGAGCAGCGGGTCACGGTACTGGAGGATGGCGCACTAGCATTGGAGCGTTGTACACAGCAGCAGCAGAAGCAAATTGATGCTCTGTTACTTAAAGTAGACGATTTAGAGAATCGCTCTCGCAGAAACAACCTGCGCCTCATTGGGGTGCCAGAATCTTGGACGGCCCCTCAACTCTTCTCGTTATTTGAAACGTGGCTGCCGAAAGAACTGGGCCTCGTGGAGCTGCAAGGCAAGATTAAGGTGGAGAGGGCGCATCGGCTTGGACAGTTGCGCGAGGACCGGGCTAGGCCCAGACCCATCTTAGCCCGCTTGCTGGATTTTCACGAAAAGACTTTGCTTTTACAGGCATATAGAAAGCAGCGTGACTTGAAGTTGGATAATGCCCCAATATTTCTTTTTCAGGACTACACGGGGGCACTGGCCGCGAAGCGTAAGGAGTTCTCACCGCTTTGCAGTAAGCTTATTAACGGCGGCATAAGATTTGCGCTTAGCTATCCTGCGACTCTGCGAGTATTCCATAAAGGCGAGGCGCACTCCTTTGAGCAAGTAGCAGCGGCGCAGAAGTTCATTACTACCATCCTAGCTGGACCAACGCCTGTTCCATCGTGAGGCCTTCCCTTTGGAGATGGACTGCTTGGTACTGGGTCTTCCCATAGTGGGATCACTTGGGGCCGGCGTTTAAGCTGCTTCGCCTGTAGCACTGGCGCTTAACCTCCTGGGACATTGCTTGGGACATGTGTTGCCTCAGGACACTCGTTGCTTAAGGGGGCCTGGAGGTGCATGGACAGTGATCTCATCCCTGGTCGGGGATGCCTTGCTTTGGCAAGGGCTGTTGCTGTTGGGGGGGGGGGGTTTGGATGTGTGGGGGGATGAATGAGAGGGGCCGCAGCGGCGACCTGGTTGAGTGTGAGGGTGTGTATGGGTCTACCTCGGCATGTATGAATGAGTTGGGCGTGTTGTACAGGCCCTGGGTTGGAGGGGAGGGGGGAAGGGGGGGAAGGGCAGGTGGGGGGATGGGCTGGGGCGGGATGGTGGGCACCGGAGGGTTGCGGGAGGGGGGATAAGCTATATTCTTCTAAAGGGGGGCTGAGGGTAGTTTCTATGTGGCGGATGAGATCGGGCTGTTGTCACATTGGGAAACGCAGTGTCCTGGGAGATGGGGATCCACAGTGTCCGGGAGCCGAGGCTGGGCGACTCCCGGAATATTTATTTATTTATTCGTGTATGGCTAATGTCAAAATAGCTTCCTGGAACGTAGGGGGTATAGGCTCTCCCATTAAATGCACTAAAATTCTACAATCCCTCAAACGAAAAGGGGTGCACATAGCGCTATTACAGGAAACACATTTAAGTGCCCTGGAGCATCAGAAGTTGACTAGGGATTGGGTGGCGGCCGTTTATGGAGCCTCCTCTGGCACTAGGCAGGCAGGGGTTGTGGTCCTGGTGAAGCGGGGGATCCCCTTTGAGGTTCAGAAGCTAGAGGCTGATACGGGAGGGAGATATGTCTTGCTACATGCTAAACTCTATAATGAGGACATTTGGCTTGCCAACATTTACGCCCCCAATATATATGATCATGCCTTCTTTCGTAAATTGCTGGGGTTTGTCCGAGGGGCGGATCGACGGAAATTGATTTTGGCTGGGGACTTTAATTGTCCTCATGAGCCGCTCTTGGACAAATCTCGGTGTAGTGGGTCAGAGGCCTGGCAGAAGCGAGGGGTGGGCTATCTTTGTAAGATGGGAGATATGGTTGACATTTGGCATCTACTCAACCCGGGGACACGCGAATATACCCACCAATCTAGAGCCCACCTATCCTGGTCGCGCATTGATTATATCTTGGTGAGTGAAGGGGCGGTGTCTAAGGTGCAGCAGGCAGGGATTGAACCTGTGGTGATATCAGACCATGGGCTGGTGTGGATTACTTGGGAGGGGCAGGGGGCCCCAAGTCGGCAGTGGAGATTTCCGGCATATCTGTGGGAAGACTTAGACTTTCAGAAATACCTAGCAGATCAATGGGATGACTTCCTTTCTTTTAATGACAACGCCTCAGTGCCTGCCAGTTCTTTTGTGGGAAACCAGCAAGGCGGTTATGAGGGGGGCCATTATTTCTTATTGTGTGAAGCGACGCAAACATATAGATCGTAGTTTGTTGTTGTTGGAGCGTAGAGTGCGGGATTTACAACGCAGGTCGCACGGGACGGCGGATAAGAAGTTACAATTAGAGTATGTTGGAGCCCAGGCGGCGCTAAATGAGTTACTTCAGAGGCGAGCGGTGTACTCCCAACAATGCTACCGGCATCAGTTCTTCCGATATGGTAATCGCTCGGGGAGATTGCTGGCTAAATTGGTTAAAGACCCTGGTGGTACACGTTTTATTCCTGTCCTTCGAGATGCTCAGGGCATTGTGCAACATCAGCCTGTGCAGATAGCACAGCTTTTTCGTAAGTTTTATGCTGATCTCTATACTGAGGAGCCGCGGGACTATGCGAGCGGGCGCGCTTTCTTGGACTCGCTGTCTCTCCCCGCTCTGGAGGAGGAGGACTTGCGGCGGTTGAATGCACCGCTGACGGTGAAAGAAATTCAGCAGGTGATCAAGCGGGGGAAGAATCATAAGGCCCCGGGCCCTGATGGATTCAGTTATGAGTATTACAAGATTTTGAGTACCTGGCTTGCCCCCACTATGGTAGTCATGTTTGATGAGGTCCAGAAGTTGGGTAAATTTCCTAGAGATATGCGGTGTGCCAATATTACGGTGCTCCTGAAGCCAGGGAAGGATTTGACAGCTCCGGCCTCCTACCGGCCGATTTCTCTTATCAATTGTGATATGAAGATTTTGGCATCGGTCTTGGCGGCGAGGCTTAATCCCATCCTTCCGCTGCTTATCGAGCCTCGGCAGGTGGGCTTTGTACCCGGTAGGGAGGCGGCCACTAATATTGCTAAGTTGCTTCTGGGGATGGAGTACTGCATGGGTAAGGGAGAGGATCTACTGTTGGTGAGCCTAGACGCCGAGAAGGCATTCGACAGAGTAGCCTGGCTTTTCTTGTGGGACGTGCTGCGCGGCTTCGGATTCCGAGGGAATACCTGCAATGGCTTCAAGTTTTGTATAATCAACCCATGGCCAGAGTGGGGGTGAATGGTGTTTTCTCGGAGTCTTTTGTGTTGGAGAGAGGTACGCGTCAGGGGTGCCCCCTATCCCCCCTTTTGTTTGTGTTGGCCCTGGAACCTCTTTTACGGGCCATTCAGAATGACCTGCAGATTGGAGGGGTGGATATGGGGGGGGGAGGTTCTCAAAGTCAGCGCTTTTGCAGATGATATGCTTTTATGTCTGACTCAGCCGCAGTCTTCCCTGACGCGCGGGCTGCAGGTTATAGAAGCTTTTGGTCGGTTTTCGGGCCTCAAGATTAATACTTCCAAGTCGCTGGTGTTGGATGTGGGCGGACGGGTACGGCCGTCTTGGACTGGAGCCTTCCCGCTGGTGTGGGCTGACGGTTCCTTAAAGTACTTGGGAATCTGGTTGCCGGACCGACCCGAAAGCCTCTATCAGGCCAATATCCCTAGGTTGTTAGATAGATCCAAGGAAGTGCTTGGAAACTGGTGGGGGTTGCCCTTATCTCTGAAGGGGAGGGTAGCTCTATTCACTATGGTTGAGTTCCCCAGATGGCTGTATGTGCTACGGACGCTGCCTCTCTGGGTGCTCGCTCGGGATTGGAAGCGATTGGAGTGCCACCTTAGGGGCTTTTTATGGGGCGGTAGACGTGCGCGGATCCCGCTTAGAGTACTTTCGCGGAGGGTGGGTGAAGGGGGGTTAGGCTTACCATCCCTTCGACAATTTAATCTCTGGTATCTGCTTCGGCATCTCTGGGGTCTTTTAGGGGAAAGTGGGGGGGTGTGCCCCGGTACGGCAGTTGGCGTGGCTCTGTGTTCCTTATCACAGTCTCTATGTGTTACATATGGACCGCCTGTCCGAGCTGCGTCTGCGCGAAGGGGGGGTGTATATGGGCGCCCTTCGCGCGGTTTGGCGAGCGTTATGTTCTCACCTGGGTTGGAATCCCAAGCGGTCGCTCTTACTCCCCCTGTTGGGGAACCCCGTTTTCCCCCCAGGGTGGACTGAGCCTAATGTATTTCGACTCTGGGCGGACCGGGGGTTGCTGTGTTTGGGGGACCTGTGCATCCCGGGGAAGTCGTCTCTTGATAGTTTTCAGGCCTTGTCCATACGCTATCAACTTCCCCAACACCAGTTCTATGGATATCTGCAGGCGCGACATTATTTTAGTAGTCTCTGGGGGCATGAGCAGGTTGGGCCAGGAACAGTTGTGGGGACACCTAGGGAACCCCTACAGATCCTGCTGGAGAGAGACAGGGGGAGGCAGGAGTACTGGCAGCTCCTTTACCCTAGGGTTGATGACTCACCCCTTGTGGCACTAGTGGGTCGCTGGCGTAGTGATGGGATGGAGGAGCTGACAGTGGACCTTTTGAAGGCTGCGTTTGAGTGGATTAAATAGGGCTCCCACTGGGTTTATTTACAAGAATTGCAATATAAATTTCTCTGGCGGGCGTACATCACTGATCAACGGGCTTATCAATTGGGTATACAGCCCTCTCCCTTGTGTATGTGGTGTCAGAAGGAGGTTGGTACGCTCCTACATCGCTTTTGGGTGTGCCCCTCAGTGCGAAGTCTTTGGGCCCAAGCTTGTGCAAAGATGGAGGGTTGGTTAGGTATCAAGGGAGTCTGGAAGCAGACGATATGCTTATTTCATGACTGGGACCTTTCCATTTTCCTCCCAACCCCGTTACAGCAGAGACTATTGGAAAGGGGCTTTATGTTGGTTAAAAAGGCCTTATTGAGTCACTGGATGGAATCTGCTCCCCCGGGGATGTTGCTGTGGGAGCGGGCCTTGTTAGAGTTGATGTATATGGAAAAGTTAACGGCGAAACAGCAAGGGGGACACCACTGGGATAGGTTCCTGGATTTGTGGTCCCCTGTCATCCAGAGTCTTGCCCCTAGAGAGCGCAGTGTGGTCCTGAATGTCTAGTGCGCCTCTGGTCGGCGGACCTTGCAGTGGCGGGCTGTGCGAATGACTGGGAGTCGTTGACTTGGGTTGGCGGTTTCCCCTCTCTAGGACTGTGATATCTTGTACTTATTGTTCCCAATGTGCATAATTGTTGTACTCCCTCTGCTCCCTTTAGCCCCTGTGTGCTTGCTGGGTGGGTGGGTGGGTGGGGGGGTGGGATGGGAGGGGGGGTGGGAGTGGGGCTGTTAATGTTTAAGACCTGAGATTGTTTTGCTGAGATGTCTTGGCTGCTTCTCTTACTGCAGATGTATGATTTAGTGCCAGACGGCAGCACTTTTATTCCTTTCTTGATGCATGGTTAGCTCTCTACCTGTCTGCTCGGGTTCGTGCAGTTGCTTGTTCCAGCTATTTGAAAAATCAATAAAAATGATTTGAACTAAAGTGCACTGTCCGCCACGGCACCCTAAAATGTCCCCTATAGGGCACCCTATAAGTTGCTCCACAGGATAACGTATAGTGCACCTTATATGGACGGTAACCATAAGGTAACCTATAGGGCGCCCTATAAAGCGCCCTCTGAGGCACCTTATGGGTACAGTACGATGAGGGTGTTTTTGCTGGCAGCAAAAATATACATTAAAAAGAGATAATGCTTTTGGGCAGCCCTATCAAATAACCCCACTGTGGGTTTGAACCCATGACCTCTGGCTTCACAGGCAGTGAAGTAAACCATTGGGCTACAGCTCTATAACTGCTAGCAAGCCCCTGGCTGGGTGCAGAGAGCCTGCACGTCACCACACAGACAGTCTGCTGTGGTCAGCTGGATAGGGTTAGCCCACCCGTACCCATGATGCACTGCACATGCAAATCAGCTGTCCACAGAGAGAAACAAAAGATGGGATATGCACCCCCACAGCACCTGGGCCTGGTAGGGGGAAGTGACCATGTGCACCCCCACAGCACCTCGGCCTGGTAGGGGGTACTGACCGTGTGTTTTACTGGCACAGAGTAGCTACACACCGTCACATTGTGCGGGTACTGTGCTCAACCTGAGGGTGCGGTGAGGCACCCAGCACCAGGTCCACAGCACCTTCCATGGCTGAATGAGGCCATGCCGGAGGTCCAAAGCAGTGTTAAACTGTGAGATAGGTAGTTTCTGCAGAATACACCTTGGATATCTCTGTCTGTCTCAGTCAGGTGTAGCCCCTATGGACCCCCTAGGTGGGCTATGCACCACCACCACCCCCCCCCTCCTCCAGGGCTGAGGGTGGCAAATAGGGTCTCCTATCAACCGATCCACTTTCTACCTCCCTGCAATTGTGGCAGTAGAGGGGACCATCAACCCCAGTCCTGCGGGGAACAGACGCCCTACAGGGCAGTCAATGCAGCTCTGTACATAACCATAACACAATAGCAGACAGACATTAGGCCTGTATATGCTAAGCTGCACCCCACCACCAATGTTCCCTCTAATTTTCTGTAGGCTGTGTGCACATAAAATATCAGCTGTGTGCAGCTTTTGAAGGAAGGTTAAATTTTTGTGCACCACATAACGACACTTGGAGTTATATACTTTAAAATTTGACTACACGTCAGAATACAGTATGTACACCACATTGATTTTAATCTAATTTAATGAAAATAGACGATTACTAAATGAAGTGGGAAATTTCTAGTAATTACAATCATAACTTTTAAATTTTAAGACATCTGTGTTGTTTTCTATCAGAATCAGAGCTGTAATTTTTGTGCGCTCTGTTGTAAAGTATGTGCACTCGCTTGGCAAAGTGTGTGCACACGCACAGCTTAGAGGGAACAGTGCCCACCACTATCTGATATTCTCCTGCAGCAAGCCTTCAGCCACTGCACCCTGCAAGGCACTCCATCAAGACACATACCAGCTGCAAACAGTCTGCTAGTTAGTCCATAGTGCATGTTCCTGGTGGAAATGCATGCACCCAGGACTTGGATGGCAGCACACACAACAAGCAGATAAGTCAGTGACTGGGCCCCAAAAGGAAACCCATACATATCACATGAGAGAAATACTATATAGCACTATGGGGGTGCCTAGCCATGCTGTGGTCACTGTGAGAGTCAGGGTGAGAGTGATATCCCAGCAGGACATACTGAGGTCACCCTGTTTGTGTAGGTGGTGGCCGGGCACTAAAATGTACCAGTCAGTGCCCTATGCCCTGTGCAGATGCACTCTGGCCAGGCCACCCTGTCCGGCCTATACCCATGGTACCTTGCTCCTCATTATGCACATTGGCAGCCCAATACTGGCAACAGTGCTGGCAGTGTGGGCTGTGGAAGGTGTTTGCAGCCACCACACACTGGATAGACAAACAGCCACCCCCACACCTATGCCAGCATTGTGCTACTATAGAGGAGTTCAGCAGCCATACCCACCACACCAGTCCTGGGCACAGTACAGGCATGGATATGGTACGCACTACTGTTGGGGGTCACTCCCCAGGGTGGTAAACACTGTCAGAGACCAGACCTGAAGCACACACCGCAGACATCAGAATGATTGTTATGATGGAGCTCAATGAGCAAACTGTGCTTAATGTAGGAATTGCTATCTGCCAGTAATCATAGGAAACGTTGATAGCTGTGTACCGTATACCCAGGTGTAGAGTGGCATTGCTAAGGTATGCAAGTGCTAGTATTGGGAGATGCCTAAAGATATTTTGACCTCAATACTGTCTATTATGCTTATACTGTTGAACTTCTCCTTCTATAACTGTACATAGTTAATTGTACATAGTTCCAAAAAGTTTAAAAGTTAAAAGTTCAAATGTTAATTGCACATAGTTCATGTTATCGTTCAATGTAAAAAACAGAAATGCCTATCTGTTTCCTTAACTGTTAGATGTAAACCGCACCTGATCCTCGGAAGGTTGCGGTATATAAAATTTTGTTAAATAAATAAATGCAGGCAGGGCCCAATGCCCTGCCTCTCCAGGAGGCATTGGCCAATGGGGCCTGTGGGTGTGGGTGTGGGTGTGTCTGCCCCTGTTGGCTGCTGCTTTATGGCAGAGGTTCCCAACTCCAGTCCTGGTGTGCCAAACACTGTTCGGGTTTTCCATGCTGTCCCTCGTGAATATGCATGAGCCACATCTGCATACCATGGGGGTGGACCCTTCCGAAAATCATTTCTTTTTTTTGGAGCTTTCCTGGGAGTGTTTTTTAATGTTGCCCATTGATATCACTATTGGCCAGCTGGATTATAATTTTTTAGAATTTTGTTGTGGTCATTTTCAATTTTTATTTGCTATTTCGCTCTGTGCACATGTATCACACTGCTCACGTTTTGTAGGTTTCCCCGGTTTTGCTGTACATTGCTGACGGAAATGGTTTCTCTTCCCTTTAAATCGGCTCTAACGCGAGGTTGTCACTCGCGGTATTTTTAAGCTGGAATTTCAGCCCCGCTCCTGTGCGGGGAGCCTCTCCCCTCCCACTCTCCACCCATTGACCCCGTCCCTCCACCCCTCGGGAGCCTTCCTCCGCCCTCGGAATGCCTTTCCACGCCTCTATCGCACTTGAGCGTGCCGCGCACTTTGCGGGCCCGTTAGTGTAGCGCGCACGTGTGCGGGGCACAAAAATGCACTATTAGCGTGTGCTAAGGTACCTTAGCGCACGCTCAAGTGCGCCCCACACAATTGCGCGGTTTAGTAAACATACCCCACAGCAATTGTAACAGCAATGGGTGTTACTGCAACCATTTTAAATATTGGTCTAACGTATTTCAACCATCCTTTAGCACTGTCCTATTGATTGGCACATCATAAGTTGGTTTTTGGTACATATCGGGTTTTCCAGCCCCTGCTAGTGTTGTTAATTCTTGTGTCAGGAATGTACACGTTTCCTATATGGGCTTCCAGTCAGCTTGGTTTGATGATTGTAGAAAGGCCCCCTTCATTTGTAGGATGTATATTACGCTCTTAATGTAATCCTGTTTTCCATAGTTTTAAGTTGCATATCACTGTTTTTATTTCTTCTCTTCATCTCTTCACCTTCTATCCTTATCTTATCTTAACACCCCGTCAACTCCCATGACCAAATTGTATTGACCTCACTGTGCCTTGCACTAATCCGACCCATGCATTAATCCGACCAATGTTCTGTAATGTTCTGACTAGATTGTAAGCTCCGATGAGCATGACTCTGATGGGCAGGGACTGTCTCTTGTATTCTGGCTGACTCTTGTTGGTTAGTTGTACAGCGCTGCGTGCGTGGCGCTCTATAAGTGTTAAATAGTAGTAATAGTAGTAATTTCCTCTTCCCCCCTCCCCTCCCTTTTTCAGTTTTACTATCGAGACATTATTCACTTCTTCTGTCAGTAGTGAAAAACAGATCCTCAACCACATAATGTTTTTAAGATACTATTTTTGTAGATGTACTTCTGCAGCTTTTACGTTTTGACACTTGTTTTTTAATAGTTCCCCTTTGTGACGTAAATTAGGTTTTGAGATCTTTTTTAAATATTTTGCTAATGAGTGGTTTTATTATTGCATCTTTTATGATGTGACACTTGGGGGCTTGTTTACAAAGCCGCGGTAGTGGTTCGCGGTCGTTATCGGAGCCGCGGCCCCATTGGGGTCACGGCTCCGATAACGATCGCGGACTGCTACCGAAGCTTTGTAAACAAGCCCCTTGATGTCTTTATGCCATGTTACTCTTTCCTTCTACAGCCAAATTATGGTTCAAATAACTCTGGTTGAAACAATGATATGTTTTATTTCTGCCTTTATTTACATCTGTTTTTGTTCACACTTTGTGAAAGTTGCCAGTGGGTTAACTGTAGAAAGTCTTTACTGATTTACATTTCATGGATTGTTCTACTTATCAATGACACATTTTCTTTTTTAGTGGGCTGTATTTTATCTTATCAGTCACTAGCAGTGCAAATTGCAAGTAGACAATTCTAATATTTATGACTGATAATTGGCTTTCCATTATTCTTTGTCAACACTTTTGTGATTAGTGTCTGTTCACAGTTTATACTTTATATATTTTTATTATTATATCTGTGTGCATTCCCCTTTTTTTCTCTTTTTTTCACGTTAATTGATTTAAAAAAAAAATCATTTACATTATCTTTTGGGATGTTCTGTATGATGATTTTATATAGATGTGTTTTTAGATCTCTGATGTAGGTCTCTGTGCCGAAACGTGGCCAAGTCTGGTCCTGTTAATAAACTTGTTGGTTGGTTGGTTTTATTTATTTAGATTTGTATACCACCTTTTCCTTCAATCAAGGTGGTCACGTCACATCACAATTGGAGGGTTACATTTAACATTAGGGTACGTGTAAACATTTTGAAGATACACCTGGTGTGGTTGTGGTTTCTCTCAGCTCCTAGGCTGGACTGTGTTGTTTGTGGCGTTTCCTTCTCCCCTTTTTCTGTGATGTGAACTTCACAGCCACTATGAGGTGAGTCACTCTTTCCAGCTCTTGTTTTACAGAATCAGCATATTTCAGTTTTGCCAGTTTCTTTCAATGCTCACTGTAAACCATCTCGTCTGTAATCCACTGTCTTGGGCTGCAACTATCAGTCTCTCATCCTTCCATTTCAGTTCGCTCCTCCTTAATGGGTCCATTCTTGATTGACAAAGGGTTCCTGGAGTAATACCTTGTATTTCCCACTGTATTTGTGTATTTGGTACTTGCTTTTCCTCATTGGATCTAATTTTTTGAAGTGTTGGGTTTTTTTCTTGTTCTGCAAATTTTGTTATTTCCTTCTCTGTGTATGAGTGTGGATTCTCACTCATTCCTTCTAGCCATCGGAATGCTTATCCACGTCTGATGAAGACAGATTCTGGATGCTTACTTTCATATTTCAGCACTTTTTTGAGTATTTGGATCTGATGCTTTGTATGTATGTGTGCGCCCATTCTCCCTGCAAGTAAAAGAATGTGCTGATGGCTCTTAGGGGCTTGTTTACAAAGCCGCGGTAGTGGTTTCCGATCATTATTGGAGCCGTGGCCCTATTGATTTCAATGGGACCGCGGCTCCGATAACGATTGGAAACCACTACCGCGGCTTTGTAAACAAGCCCCTTAGTGTTTGTATGGCTGTCAAGATCTATTGTTTTACATTTGACTGCTGCTGCTTTGTGCTGTTTTAGTCAACCATATAGTCTTGGCTAATTGTTGAGCCAGCCCTGTAGAAGGGTACTCCCACGATTGACTTGAGAAACCCTGTACTAGGTGGCTTTGCTTCCAGTAAGGTATCTGAGGTATCCCTCACATAGTGGTTCAGTGCAAAGTATACGTAATCTAGGATGCACAGTGTTTTGCAGGAAAGGTAGCAGGATTACTGCTGAGAGTGACCAGGTAGATGATATTAAAACTGTTTCACATTTTTAACCACCCTCTTCTGGTGCAGGATATGCTGCTTTTAACTGGAAAAAGACAGGGGACTACAAATCCCATAGTGCACTAGTACGAAAGCTCAAAAACAAGGATCACCCAAAAACTTTCTTCCAGAATCCAGATTATGTGGTACTACTGAAATAGTGACATACCATGTTGAACTATTTTGATCAGTTGCTTGGTTTCCTCTAAGAGCTTAAGAACATAAGAAATGCCATACTGGGTCAGACCAAAGGTCCATCAAGCCCAGTATCCTGTTTCTAATAGTGGCCAGTCAAAGTTGAAAGTACCTGTGAAGTTCCCAAAGGTAGACAGTTTCCATGCTGCTTATCCCAGGTGTAAGCAGTGGATTTCCCTAGTCCAATTTAATAATAATTTATGGACCTTTCCTCTGGGAACTTGTTCAAAGCTCTTTTAAACCCAGCTACACTAACAGTTTTTACTACATCCTCCGGTAACAAAGTCCAGAATTTGATTATGTGTTGAGTAAAAAAATATTTTCTTAGATTAGTCTTTAAATGTGCTACATTGTAGCTTAATTGCATGTCCCCCTAGTCTTTCTACTTCTCGAAAGAGTAAGCAACTGATCTACATTTACCCATTCCACTCCACTCATTTATTTTATTGACCTCTATCATATCTCTTCCTTAAATGTCTCTTTTCCAAGATGAAAAGTCCCAACCTTTAAGCCGTTCCTCGTAGGGGTATCCTTTCATCACTTTTATCATTTTGGTGGCTCTTCTCTGTACTTCTACTATATCCTTTTTAAGATATGACGACCAGAATTGCAGACAATATTCAAGCTGCGGTTGCACCATGGAATGATACAGATGCATTATAATATCCTTGGGTTTATTCTCCATTCCTTTCCTTATGATTCCTAGCATTCTATTTGATTTCTTGGCTGCTGCTGAAAACCGGGCCGAAGTTTGCAAGGAATGATGCATGCTCCCCCTTTCCGTACTTGCTGCTGTGATTGTATCTGGAAAGGGTCGATGCCACGCTGTCTCACTGAGTATTGCTAGTGCTTCTCAGCTTACTGACAATTGCAGCACATGCCGTGTCAGATGCCTTAAAGCTGCTTTACAGTATCACAGCAGAACTCTAGCTTGGGTTTCATATGTTCAGTCCTGGAGATGACAGCTCTGCATATCGTTTGTGATGCCACACATTTGCCTAAAATGTAAGGCAGTGTGCCACTGCTCAAGTCAATGTGGCTGAGGGTCATTCACCAGTCAGGCAAGGAAAGAAGTGACAGCAGGATGGATCTATGCATGGTATATTATGCTTTCTGTTTAGGGTTACCGGATATCTGGGCAGGGATGAGCTGGGCTGGGAGGGGCAGAGGTTCTCCTTTTTTGGGCATCTTCTTCCTATAGATTTCAAAATGACCCATCTAAGTAGCATTCAGTAATTACAAAAGGTTTAAAAAAGACAGTAGCAAGCCTTTGAGTTCTAAGCATGCATACATATATGGTTAAACTTTATTTTATACATATAGAGAAATATTTTATATATTTCAAAAATTCCTCTCTTTTTTTTGGAAAAAATAAGTTAATTTTACGTCTTCTCCTACTAGGATTAAGAAGAATGTATTGGAGGGCTATGCAATGAAATCGGGGACAGGAGGTGGTTATAGCCCATAGAGTCTGGGATACTACCTCCAAAACAGGGACAGTCCTGGAAAATCAGGGGCATCTAGTAGCCCTATTTCTGTTTCCCTTTCCTCTGCTCTCTCCTGTGGTATCATTCATAATGATAGCCTTGTAGCCTGTCCCGTACAATATCATGTTTTGCTTCTAAGGCAGCTCCAATGTGCTTTGCATAGCATTTTCTACATAATGGCTGACGTCAAATTATGTCCTCCCAGAGACCTCTCTATTTGATCTGCCTTTTTATGCAGCTGTAGGGTTGTTTTTGCTCTCTTTCTCTGTTTTCTTCACTATCCTATATCCAGCTATCTTCCATTTATTCATCCACCAATATTTTATTTATTTATTTAGACAGATTTGCATACCACCTTATCCTACAATCAAAGTGGGATATCTATTTGTCTAGCATTCATCTACCTATATATTATTCATCATTTAACTATTAGGAGTAAGCATTTGCTTCATTAAGGCACCTTAAATTTAGCGTCTCTTTTATTAAAGCTGGTTAAGATATTGCCCAGAACATGGGCTTAGCATGAAAACTAATATGCGCTAAGTGCAATGCCTCCATGGTAACTGTCATGGGTGTCGCCAGCAATGTTCCCGCTAACCTGCGCTGGGTCTTCTGCCAACATTCCTGCCGGCGGGGGGAGGTGCAGAGCGATTGACGCTCTACCCCTCCCCCCACCGGCAGGAATGCCGGCGGAGGACCCGGCGCAGATTAAAGAGAACATTGCGAGGGTGCTGCAGCGTGCATTAGACACAGGGTCTAACACATGCCGCAGCACCCTCGCGATGTTCTCTTTTAATCTGCGCCGGATCCTCCGCCGGCAGGAATGTTGGCAGTGGACCCAGCGCAGGATAGCAGGAACATTTGGTCACCAGTATGTTCCCAGCAGTTACCACATGGACGCGTACCCCAACAAACAATGCAATTAATGAAGTGTCGTCATATGCAGCCGCGCTAATTGCTACATTGACGGTCAGTGTGACATATGCCCTCACGCCACCCATACTCTGCTCATTCCCCACCCTGTCATGTGATGGTCAGTTAACACATGTTTTAACAGCTGGTAGCTTTCATGTGCATGTTTTAACTGTTACCGTGGGCCATTACTGACTGACCACTAAAATGCACATTACTCACTTAGCAGGCTTTCGTAAAGGGCCCCTTAGTTAGCGCTAAAATTATATGTTCAGTTGATTAGTGTGCATTAAATATATATTATCAGTCAGTGCAGGTTAAATCAATTTAACATGCACTAAAAACTCTTTAAAATGGTTGTGTGAAAATAACAAAAAAATACCCGAAAATTGGGACACATTTGTGAAAATCCTAACACTGAAATTTTCTTGCCTGTATACACTTTTATTAACTATCCATTTACCCATCTACAGTATCTATTCACCAGTCATTCATCTACTTTATATCTATCCATTCATTTCTTCTATCTGTAATGTCTGTCTATCCATCTGTGAATATTCCAGCCTTTTATTGTAATGACTTAACTGTTATAGCACCATAATATGTTCTACAAAGGATTGACAACCAAGGATCTACACCAGCTTCAACTAATCCAGAGCATCGTCACATGAATGTTGGAGTGCTTCAAGCAGCAAGACCATATCTCCAAAAATTGCCACTGGTTTCCAGTGCTTTATAGGGCCATTATTAAGTTCTGATTCTAGTCTTCAGGGTCCTAAGAGAGAATGTTTAAGAAAGAAGCTCTTTTTGTATAATCTGTCTAAATCTTTACTTCTTCACAAGCCAATAGGCCTTTGAGTCCAGCCCCTGTCCTCTGAAACCTTTCTCGATGTGCTAGGTCAAACCCAGGCTTACCTGAGACTGTCTTCTGACTAAGATATAACCTAACCTCTATTTGCGCTCCTTCACAGATGTACCATACCATTACATTACATGCTATATATTACTGTTTGTAATAGAGCACTCACATTATCAATTGGGCCATAAGACTAATTCTTACTACTGGCCATTTCTTCTTTGTAAAGTCTAATCGTATATTCTAGATATTCTTCATAACGGTGCTAACTTATTTTCATTCAATATGCCGAATACCATCCCGAGTAAGATTGTCTCAAAAAGCTGAGTAATAATAACGGCCTGAATATATTAAAGGGACCCAATATCAAGCACTATCTGGATAGTACTGCTAAATATTTTTGCAGGCCATCTAGCGCTATCCGGATTCTGCCAAGGAGGAGTCAGGACGGACACATGAGTTATCTGGCTAGTGGCAATTTTCAGCATTGCAATAAGGGCAGCAAAGAAGCTGCCCTAAGTGCTGTCTGGATAAGGTTTGTGGATAGAGAATATTCAGCACCAGAACCTATCTGGATACTAATGTCGCATGTCTGGATAGGTTTCAATAATAAAACACTGACTGCCCCAGGCTCAATATCAGCCTGAATAATAATCATAATCAATCTATTTATCCATCCATTCAGCCATCCAATTAATATATCCATCCATTCATCCATCTATCTGCACACCTTCTAGCAATGCCTTTCTTTTATACGGCTGTTCTCATTATTGCACTATGCAGGCTATCCTGCACTATTTCTGACTGTCTTTGTTTTCCTTACATAAATGATATGCCTGCTAGAGTCCCGGTCATCGGTCCACACAAACATATCAATGACAACTCGCTTGTTAAACCTGGAGTTCAGGAGGGATAGCTTTTCTTCCAAGGTCCAGTTGGGTTCTGTAAGACATCAAAGCTAAGTATTACTCAGGGATGTAAATTGCAAATATTACTAAAACAATCTAACTGAAAACCTACCTTTTTCTTGAACACTTCGGCTTTGACAACTAAATGTACACACATCTTACTGATCAACCATGCGTTAGCCTAAGTTACACCATTGGCTATTAATCTCCCCTGTTATAAGCTATACCTTGTTTATCCACTGTTTATAAACTATGCCTTTGTTATCCACTTATTCTCCCCATTTTCAAAGCATTATTTTGGTTGCCTACTGTTTAAGTAATATGTAAAACGTTCAAGCCTGTTATGTTATATGTAAAACTTTAAACACGTTACCTGTACACTGCTGTGACTCGTAGATTCAGCGGTATGAAAAAAGTTGTCAAATCAAAGGGCAGAGTGTTCAATACATTATTAAAAAGGTAGAAAGTCACAATGAAAACATATTTTCAAATATGCTTTTTCAGCTCCTGTTCTAAATGCTTATCTATTATACCATAAGCAAACACAATTTAGTGAGGTGCTTACTATGCCATCTTACCAATGCTTTGGTCTCTTACATGGGATTTTCAATGGAATTTGTTTTATAGCTGGTCTGTCTATTCTGTTTCTATCCTTGACACAGAGCAAAGCATGCAAATGAATATAAATCTGTGCTGATTTCCTCAGACATAATACTAAAGGCTTGAATTACTAAGGTGTGCTAAGATTTTGTAGTTACTGCAAAACGTCTGTGTTAACTATCTGGGACAGTCTCAGTGCTTTAGGGAAAGCAGCCATGAAGTCTCTACCATACATTAACTGCATGGCCGATAATACATGACATGGTTTACCTACACCTTATGAGGTGGCCTTAACTGCTCTGTGTTATCTGCAGCTTTAACTGTTAATCAGTGATAAGTACCTTTTTTTATTAGCTGTAAAGTACAGCCTCCATGCATTCCCTGCCCTAAAATAATATTTTCTTCTTACTCATCCATATCTGCAATATGCTTAACTCTAGCCTGATTCAAAACCTTGTTCCCATTGCCTGAAAAGATGTTAGCTTTAGGACTTTCCTAAAGAAATCAAACATAGACCAAACTATTCTCTCTCATTATAGACTTGTGTCTAATTTATCATTGTGCCCAATGTAATCAAAATGATGAAATATTACCAACTTCTAGATTTTCTAGAAAAAAAGCCCCTTATTGCAGACAGTCTGGCTTCTGCCATTCATAGTGCACAAAAAAGATCCTGGTTGCTCTGACTAACGAGATTGCCATAAATCTTGAGGTGAGATAAGGGTGCGCTGGACATGTGCTCTGAATTCAAGTTGGTCAATCATCTTCTGCTTTCTGATTTACAAGTCCTACATTTGGAAAATCTGGCTCTAAACTGAGTTGAATCCTTTCTATCTAACTGGGTCCTCTGAAGTAGAATGAAAAATTAAACCGTTTCCTAGTGCTTTCTCTTCCTATGAGGTGTCCTACAAGGATTAATTGTAGCCCCTACTTTGTTAAATAGCGTTCTCACTTATCCAAAATCATGGGATCAGTGAATATTTTTATGCTGGTGATATTCCACTTGTAGTATTTTATCGATTTCTTTTCTCCCCGCCCCCCCCCAACCTTTTTAAACTTAATTTCTGTCTAGATGCTGTTGGTGGTTTTCTCAGAAATTGAAGCTGAATCCACAGAAGTCAAAAGTCATGTGGCTTAGTAGAAGGCCCATCTTGCCATTTGCAACTCCATGGATCTTTGGAGTCCAAATCTCTTTAAAAGAAATTTGTCTCAATTTATAGTGGAATTGCACGTGTTTCTCAAAGATTGCAAATGAAATGCAATGCTCTCCTAAAATCATTTCTTGGCTGCAAGGTTACATTCCTGCAATCAAGCATTCCAAATCCTTTCCCATTAGAGAGGAACATAAGCTGCTACATTGCTTTACATTCCTATGTTGAAATTCCATACAGAGATTGTATGCCCCACTATGTTTCGGCAAACACCTGCTTCGGGATGCTAATTTTATTATAGGTGTGGGATAAGATAATTAACACGTATGCAAACCCCAGGTAGGTAAACTTAAGAAAAAGAAAAATTAACCTGAAAAATAAAAACAACAAAAAGATTAAGGATTATAAATAACAAGAAAAGGAATTTAAAATAGCAGAAAATAATAATAAATTGTTTTAATTGTTTTTTTTGGGGGGGAGGGGGGTTAAGTAAAATGTATAAACTGCCCTTATCCCTAGGAGGGTCCCAGTGATTATAACGCTACAACGGGATCTCAGTTTTTCTTGATGCACAAAGCTAAGAGGAAAATATAATATTAGAAATAAAAACGGGGAAAAACAATGACACCAAAATGATACTTGCCACTAATCACAAAAGGTATATATACCCCAAATCCTTCTACTGCATATCACAGTGAAAAAATCAGGCCATAGCAAAAAGATAATGAGACTGAATTAAAAATGAAAATAATAATAAAAAATGTAAACAATAAAAATAAAATATATGTAAAGGGTCTAGAAAACTAAAAAAAAAACCAGCTACATTTTTCTAAGCCAAATAATTAGAACTAAGCTATTAGAAAATATTTAACTTAAAAGGAAGAAATAAACGCCCAAATGCAGTGCCAAGGCTCCCAATTACTACAGCTGCAGAAACAAGCAGGGAGTCATCCAGTTTAGATACTCTTGTCCAACTGCGGCCAGTGAAATTTATTCTGTTTTTCCACCCTGAACAATGGTCAGCAGGACCATAAAGAGGATTGTGAACCATACAGGATGGGTAATCCTGGGTGTTCTGAACTGGGCCAGGCAGCCATGATACACAAACCTGGTTCAGTGTTGTGTTCACAGCATCCTCTCACTGGGAGGGGCAAAAGGCCTACTAATGCAGGGACCCATAGCCATAGAAAACCCTTCTTGCTTGTGTCTCATGGCTTGACTATTGAAAGGAGGATGCTGAGGAGGAGAGGCTATGCAAATGTGTTTGTTGGAACCCTTCTGCAAGCCAAGATGTCATCGTCTTCATGGTATGGTGAATTTTCTCTCACTGTTCCACACGCAAGCTTGCTGATCTTTTGATGCAGATGTCCCTAGCCATTGTGACATTCCTCCAGGATGGGTTGGATTGGGAGCTAGCAAGGAATTCCCTTAAAGTTCACATAGCAGCTGCCTCCTTGTGGACTGTCCTCTTTCCTTCCCAAGATGGTCTCAACATTTCAGGCCATTATCCTCTCAGTATATAGGCGTGCTGTGATTGACACGGATAGCAGGATTGCTTACCTCCTAGATGTCAGGAGAACCCTCAAAATCTGCCTGAAGATCACAGAACCCTTTCAAAAGACAGTCTATTTGTACTCTTTAGTGGTTGGAAGAAAGGACTAGTTACTTCAAAGACTACATTGTCCAGATGGTTGTGGGAAGCTATCAGTTCCACCTATTTTTTGAATAGATGGGTGTTTTTCTTCATGGGCATAAAGGGGGGCAGCATTCCCAGATGAAATTTGCAAGGTGGCAACCTGGTCATCATTTACTCATTTTTTAAAGATGATATTAATTGGATTTTCAAGTAGATGAGGAGGCAGCCTTTTAGTGCAAGAGTGTTTTGAAGAGTATTTTGGCTTCTTCAGGCCCTTATGGGCTATACTTTAGAAAATCCCCAAAGATGAAGAACTGGCAAGGATGAGGAGGAGGAAATGTAGTTATCAGGTAAGGATAATATACAGTTCCTTGAGTCCTTCCAAATCAGTTCTTCCATATGCTCCCTCCCAGATGGGATAACGTTGTGGTAGCATAGTGACAATACCAGTCTCCGAGGCCACACCAGCTGATATGGGTCAAACCATGTGTGTGTTCTCAGTTTCTCTGGCTGATGACATAGGCACATTTTTCTCATAGGTGAAGGACTGGCCTGTAAGGACTCGAGGAACTGTAATTTCAGGTCAGCATAATATACATATTTGGAGTGTGGCTTGATTCAGCCTTATCCTAGAAAAAGTAAGGCTTATGCAAACCTTCATATGATTTAGCAGACCAGATATTTTTTTAACTAAACTTTAGATCCATATCATGGTGGAAGCTACAGCACGTCCCACATAGGCTATTGTAATATTACTTATTTGGGTCTGACAAAAAAAACTATTGTTTCATCTTCAACTAGTAAGTCATACGGCTATCAGATTGCTTTTTAACAAGCGAAAGTACAATCGTGTTTTTCCTTTATTGGAGTCCTTCACTGGCTCACTGTTTCTAAATGTGTTGTGTTTTTAAACTTATGGTCTTTAGCATCAATACACCGCATAGAACCTCAATATCTTGGGGACTGTTGTAAATATGTTCCTTTTTATAGCATTGCTATCACAGGCAGATATCTTGCTTGATCTTCCTTTTGCCAACAATTTGCTACAGTAAAAATGATGAAATGGTCACTTCAGGGGCAGGCCGCTTTAATTTAGAACTTCCTACCCAGTGAACTTAAGGCAGGAAGGCAATTTATGTGCAATTTTGCAGGCAGCTTAAGACATGGTGGTTCATATCTGCTGTAGATGTATTTATTTGGGAAAATTATTCTAGTAATTGTATGAATATCAAACTAGTTCAGTTTTGTAATTTTTCTCTGAGAACTGGGATTATTAATCCATGTATTTTTTATCAATGGAATTTTACTTTGAGGGAATTTTATTGTTTTGTTTTTTTACTTGTTTGTTATGAAATTTTGTTTCCTTATGTGTTTTGTAGCCTAATAGTTAGAACACTGGCTTAGTAACCAAGATACTAGGGTTTGATTCTACTTGCACTCCTTGTAGCCTTGTGCAAGTCACTTAACCCTCCATTGTCTGGGAAGAAAGGCCTGACAATCTACTTCTGGTCACACTGCCAAGAAAATGCAGGAGCTTCTGGGTTGCCAGGAGTCAGCATTGACTCGAAGGCATACATTATATTACATTGCTTTTCATTCATTATGTAATTTTAGATTATCTGTAAGAATTTGATTTTTTAATATAATTCGCCTTGTACTGGCTTGATTGGCTAAGTGAACTATAAATTAATTCAGGAGCTGGTCTGACTACATGTTGCCTCAGTTTCTCTCCCACCTTCCCCTCCCCATTGAGGCAATCGCCCACATTTCAATCCACTGCCATTTGGTATCTTTCTATCAGTGGCTCCTGGTCCTGTCGCAGACTGTACCACTCGGCACCATAGCCCAGGGTCTAGTCTCCTCCCTACTGGTCATGCTCCTCATACTATGCTTTGTCAAAGCTTTTTCAATCACTGTGAGTCATACACACACATGAGCACTGAATGCCATGAAGGTGAACATCACCAGCATGAACACATTGACTTGGACAAATGTGCTAAGTCTTAAACCGCCTTCCTTAAAAAGAAAATGGAGTATAACTGCAAACGCCTTTCTCGTTGAAGATTGTGACATAAAGGGACTTGATCAAGGAGGTGTACATAAATATTTAGAAGAAGACGAAGAAGCAACAATACAGCATAGATTACAGGGAGAAAATATCAGCAAAGAATACTGAGGAAGTTTGAAACATTTTTAAGAGTGCTTTAACATCAGAGAAAGAGATACAGCTAGAATTCTTGTACTTTCATATAGCTTTGGGACTGTAGAATGTCCCCCCTAAAGATCTTGAAAAGAAATAGATGTATGAGAGAGATGACTCCTCCATGCCCTTAAAAGAGTCTATAAGAGTGTATGCCATGACTGCACATTCCAAGAGCGACACAGTTGCTCGATAGGGCTTCTAGGCAAGATCACTCCCAGACCTCATTTGCAGTTCTGGTCACTCATTTCAAAAAAGATATCACAAAAATAGGAAAGGTTCAGAGAAGGGTGGCAAAAATGATAAAGGAGATAGAATACCTCTCTTTATGAAGAAAGACTAAGCAGGTTAGGGCTCTTCAGCTTGGAGAAAAGATGGACGAGAGGGGATATGACAGGAGCTCATAAAATCACGAGTGGGGTGGAATGCCTAAATAGGGTATGGTTGTTTTTTTAACCTTTTAAATGAAGCAAAAACCAAAAGACACACCATGAAACTGATGACCAGCAGACTGAAAACAAATTGTAGATACATAATTAAGTTGTTGAATCTGATACTGGAATAGATGGTCAAGGCATCTAATAGCAGGATTCTAAATAGGTTCCTGGAGGAAATATCCATAAATAATTTAGTCCTGTAGACTTGGGAGGGCCATTGTTCAGCTCTGGAAATGAGCTGTGAGAAATAGATTGACATTTTGTGATCTGGAGGTACTTAGAAGATCTGGTCATTGTTGGAGGCAAGACACTGGGCTCATGAACCTTGGTCTGACTCGGTATGGATTTTCTTACATTAAAATACACAAAAGCTATTGAAGAATGAAAGGGAACATCCAGAACTAATCCCCATCCTTAAAATGAGATAAGCATCCTGAGTAAAAGGAATGAGTGAAAATCTACCAGCAAATGAAGAGAAGGAAGAAATATAATTTGCAAACATGAGAAAAGAACTCTTTGTTTGTTTTAAAAGAATTAAATTAGCATTCAAGAAAAATAAGTACCAAATGTACAAATACAGTGGTAAATGCAAAGTGTTACTTCAGGAACCCTACATTGATCAAAACCTGACATAGAAATGGTGGAAGAGGTGAGAGACTGCAATACAGGACTGCAAGCATAGAAAAAAATTGGTAAAAACCAGGAAAAATGAGATTTTGTAAGATAGGAGTGGAACAGTTATGCATCTAATTGCTTGTTGTAAAGTGCTGACATCCAGAGGCCTGTGTACAGAAACGCACAATAATGTAGCATGGCTCATCTACTCAGAAACTGTAAGCATTGTGACACTGCTGTACCAGATAAACACTGGGATCATGACCCTATGAGACTTGTAAAGTTGTGATCGTCAAGGATATTCCAGCTCCAACCGATTTAAAAAGCTTGATGCAAGAAAACCAGGTATAGTGTCATCCTTATGAAGCAATATCGTATCCAAAACATGAAGCAGAAAATCCTTAAGCACCAAGAAATGCAGTTAGAGACGAAGAAAATGTGGTAGAAAGATATGAAAGAACTCCAATTGCTTTGGGCGCTGTTGACTTGATAACTTATGCACTTTGAGATTCTTTTTTTATCTATATGTATTACATCTTTACACCATACAGAAGCTCTCATTGGCACAATGCAACTGTTCAGATGAACAATAAGAGAAAAATTGGGAGACTGAGATCATAACCAACATACCCCAAGTAAGGACTAAGGTTCATTATTGTCATGGTTTTTGTGAAGCTAATCCATTTGGAGACACTGTCCTAAAAGACATTCTATAACATATAGGGGGGGTCTGATGCCATACACTGCCTTGGGTGATTTTCAGAAAAGTGTATAATAAATTTTAATGCTATTACTGCCTGTGTTTTTCATCCATGGATCTTGAGGCTTGAGCTTAAAATATTTTGGTTCAAAAGCAAGGGGTCATTCCACTAAGCTAAAGTAGAGTTCCCTTAATGGCCTTGATAGGAGGTCTCTGTTATATTGAGGTTTCTCGCTCTGTGTTTCTTGAATTTTCTTGCTTCTTGCTTTATCCTATCAGGAATATGTATTGGTATGCTGGCTTGAATTCTTCCTTTCTAACCACAGTGATCTACAGCGTATTTCCATATATGCAGCATAATGCTAAATAGAGCTGTGATAGAAACAGTCATAAAACAAGCTTGCCCTATTTATGCTGAAAGGATGCTTCTTAATGAGGTGTGAATTTCCAACTATTACTTCTGTTTATTAATATGACCTCAATAGAGATACAAGCAGATGACATCAGCCTCCTAGGGGTGATAAATAACTGCAATGCAATTTTATTGGACACTGAATTGGGATATTGTGTGGACACAGTGTTACCTTTGGTGAGATTCCAGTCTGCGGATGTCACTGGCCAGCCTCCAACCACATGTAAGAGCTCTAACAGAGGCAATGAATCCATTAGCTCTATGTAGCCTAGGAAAGAAGAAGAAAATCCTTTCGTTCTTTGAATTGTCTACAAGGAATGGAAAGACCTCTTTTGGACTCTGGATCCAGTGGTCTCCTCTCAGTTTAGGTTATTGTCTAGATTGCTACAGGAATCTAAGACTTTTTGGTGCACTGTAGTGGAGTTCCTGAATGGATGCTCACCTTCTTCCTCCCTAGAAAATCTTTCCTTCCCAGAAACTGAAAGTCCAAGCATTCGCGTATTGCCCTAGAAAGATAGTGATTTTGTATGGAAGGATGCAAAGAGGTTGGCAACATAACACTAAACCAAAGAGGGTGGCAGATCTTGCTGCATCATTCTTGAATGTCCCATCCTTGAAATTTAACCAAGAGCAGAGAAATATCTTGAGGGTCTCAAATGTAGACTACATAGAATGCTCCCAAATGGCTGAGTTGACATGACAGGAGGGACGGATAACACATACTGTCCTAGCTAGTGGTCTATGGGCACACTTATTTTTTTCAACTCACATTACTATAGTTCTATGGCTATTCAACCGGGCCAACCTCCCTACAGTAGGTTACAGAAATCTGTATTAGAAGCCACGGAGGAAATTCATTCTTTTAGTGAACTACCTCTCAAGAAAATTGAGAGATGTGGTAGGTTTAGCTATCAAATACTGTGAAAGGTGCCTAGTTAGTTAATTGGACAGTAAATATGTAAATAAGGATGGTTGAAGGACATAGCTGCAAGACCCATATGTTTAGGAGAATTAAACTGCTCCACTTACTCTCATTCATGCAGGATTTATAAAGCGTCTTAGCTTTTTTAATAGCATCGCGATCTTCATTGTCTGGTGTCTCCAGTAAACCTAAGAGTGGGGCAAAAATGTGGTTAGAGAATTGAAGGAATCATTCAGCATATTATGCTAGGAAACCTCCCTATCCACTCGATCCTCACGTAGGGTGGAAGCATATGTGTAATAATAATTCTAACCATATGTGTATACTTTTATATAAAACATTATGGAGAGATGTAGTTAGGTACTAGTAATTATTTCAACTGGTGATGCTTTTATCTACCTTCTGGGGCTCAATTGTCAAGCCCAGATCTGAAAGGATATAACAAAACCATCGGGTACATTTAGGAACACAAATGGGTGAGATTAAACATCCCAGAATCCTGTCTCTTATGAAGCAAGCAATGGATACCTAGAGTAAGTATGGAAGAATTAGAGTTGCCCTTCTACTGTTGGACCTTTTCAGTTTTAAAAAGTTCAAGTGTTATCAAATGAGCAGCTAGGTCAATGTGATAGAGAGAGACTTTTCAGTGCAGGTAACGTGTTGAGACTTTTAACTCTCTCACCCTTACCTTTAAGGATGATTTCAAGCTCATCTCTCAATATGTCAAAAATGCTGTAGCGTGAGTTGGCCTCTGGAATGACGTGTCTGCTTAGCCAGCCACCACAAGCATACTTGTAGAAGTCCTTGCAAGGTTCAACTGATGGGTCCATGTTCTGAATTATTCGTGCAGCTGCCCATCCAAAACCAGGCGATATAGTTAAAAGATGCCAAGGGTGTCCCTACTTAAAATAGCTATTCATAAAAAGGGAAATAAAAGGATCCTTGCTTTCTGTGATTTGTTCACATTATTCATGAAGAACACTAAACCCCTACTTAGTAATGTTTAGCCAGCAATAATGACATTATGGTGTAATTGCTACAAAGTCCATTTTATGCAATTAATGCGTAGGTTGTATGGAGAGTGACTCGATTTTGCTGCTTTCTCTATAATTCCAAACGCTTCTGGAATGCCCCATGGTTCCTTCTAAAATACATACATTTTGGCCAAATGGTACTTATAGTGTCAAAATGTTGATGTTCTGTTGGTGAAAAAATTCAAACTAAAGGACTATCACAATAAGCATCTGCTGCCAACCATATACATCCATTTGAACACTGGCCGCTTTGATAACTTGAGAAGCGGTACAGAAAAAAACGTTACATAAAGAAATATTCAGTCTTGGATTGTGGTCCACCTGCCCCCTTCTAAGGAGAAGTAGATTGTGTGGGGTTCAAAATTGTGATCCAAATTTTTTGTGATTACCAAAAGAGCTTTGAAAAAGAGGGCTGATTATTTGGGCCTATCTTTTTCTTAATTTTCAGTTCTTTGATAGCTTACGTTGTGATGCTCTTGTTTTCCTACAGCAAAAGATATCACTCTGAGATGCTGACACATCTAATTCTATTAACTTTTATTTATGAAAAAACCTGAGGTTTATAACGGTAGTAAAATCGGTGAGATCAGGGACAGGGAAAACAGAATATGTATTGAACAGTCCATTAATTAAACCAGTTTATTTTTCCATGCATTCCTATTTTATTAATAGGTCTCCTAAGGAGGAGGTTGCTGCTTCAATGCCAGTCCTTCAGCATGGGTTTGAATTCAAGCCTCTTTTGCAGAGTTCTGCAGAACATTTAATGGGCTAATAATGGGGACTGGCTGTGACTGTATTTTATCTTTTTCTCCTCCCCCTGCATGCACCCCATCCCTGAAATGGACCAACAGCACAGAAGGTGTTCTCTTCTGGCGTACGGCATGCTTTGGACTAGGGAATGGAGAAAACGAAAATAAAAATTGGATCACCAAATGGCACAACCCCAGGAAAAAAGCTTAAAGTACAAAGGACCAGGGGAAGTTACCTGTGCAGTAATAAGAAAGAATAGATGTGACCCATTGCAATGTAAGTGCTCTTTCACCAGAGAGCTCCTTGGCTTAGAGAGACATACTTACCTGCTGTTACGCATCTTGGAGTTGTGCACACATTCTCTGAACTGGTGGAATATTGTGCCTCTGTCAAGAGAATAACATTTAGGAATCACTAAAGCCAAACGCACATGGCACAATTTTAATTTTTAGTGAACTTAATGGGCCAAAAAGGCACCTATTCTAAGCAGTTCTTTTTTTAAAATAAAGGCAACATAGACATTTGTAGCACAAATGAATTAAAGTTGACTACTGATTATGCATCAGCAGTGAATTAGGGGTTAATTGAATCTCAGCTTTATGGAAAAGAGAGAGAGTCCTGTACAGTTTTGTGAAAAACATCATCTTGCATAACTACATCATGTGAAACTCATGAGAAGGAGTCCTGATACAAGGATGTAGATAAGGAAAAGCTGCTTCTTGCAACAGGATAAAAATGGGTGCCTTTTTCAGCCAGAACGAAGAGAAAAAGGGATCCCATCCATGGAGTGGACAGATGCGCTGCCTGAAAGTCTCCCGACTGAGAAATCTCTCACCTGGCTGAATCCGGGATCCATTTAGTCAAAGTGTGGCATGAGATGAACTTCATGGCTCTGTCGGTGATGTAGCATTTTCCTGTATCTTGCTGTTTGTAGATAACTTGAAAGCAGGTGATTTGCTTATCTTTTCTGACTAATCATAGGTGAATAAGTGAATTACTTGCTTTCAAGTTACCTTTTCTTTATTTTATAAATAAACTGCTTATCTTTATTTCAAAGTGTGTTGGCCTTTATTTTCGCACCCTTTCAATTGGCAAAACAACATCTAAATGTGCTTTTTATAAAACTAGGAGCCCAGTGTTTAAACTCCACCCTCAGCATTTCTTTAAGTGTTGACTGAGGCTTTAAAATAAAACCAGATATTCAGTACTGGAATTTGTCTATCCTCTGGCACTGAATATCCAGTGTCGATGCTGCTCAGCTAATTCTGCACTTAGTCATAATGCTCTGAGCTGCACAACCCATTGTGCCTATTGTCAGTCATCCCTCTCTATTCTGTACTGGCCAGTTGCTACTTTCCTGTAGGTGTGGTTGGGGCCATTTCTTATTGTCCACAGTGGTTCCTTAGCCCACAGCCGCCCTAATAATGCATTTGTGGCTTTTCTTTGCTGGGTATTGTGACACAGCAGCTGGCACAGAGCCCATGGAGTTAAGGGAAAGTAAGGAACTTACCTTAGAATCAGCTGGGCAGCAGACAAACCCAGCTCATGTAGAATTAGCTGAGCAGCAGACAAACTCAACACATGTAGAATTAGCTGAGCAGCAAACAAACTCAGCACAAGAAAAGCAAAAAGGCATTAGAGTAAAATGTCCTTGCACTAGTCCTGACGTAGCTAGAAGCAGGAAGGCTAATCAGGAACATCTGTTCTCAGAAACCCAGGCAGCATGCAAAGAGAACAAGGATAAAAGCTGCAGGGTAGAACCAGGGAAGGCCAGTAGGGGCAGCGACCTGGGAGGACTAAGCCAGCATCCAGTGAACACACGTCATGCTGGAGGAAATCCACTGAGGAAAGGAAGCAGTAGGTGTGGCAGCAGAGCAGGAAACAGCCAGCATCATGCCCAGGACCCTGCTAGGATTCCTGGTAGTTGGAGAGCCCAGGAGAGAGCTGCCAGAAACCCAGATATAAGAGACAGAACCACAGCTAAGAGGTGGGAACCTAGCTTTGCTAAAGAAAAGGCAAGAAGTTCTGTTTGGTTTGAAAGGCAAGGGCGTGGCACCAGAAGTAACTTTGACACTGAAAGTTACACAGTAATTCCACCAGCATGGAGAAGAAGGGAAAGCCAGAAGGAAGCTTTTAATATACCAGGCATTCAGAGCCCTGGATTTAAAGAGCTCTTTCTAGAAAAGCTAGCACATGACTCACAGGAGAGTTTTAAGGAAGACAGCAGCTGTGAAGAGTGTGACCCATATGCAATCGTAAGTGACTCTGAGTTAATGCAGTGGGAGAACAGCAGCTATAATTCTGACCCGGTGCCCATGGATTGTACAATTTGCTTATCTGATGATATTGTATCTTTATGTTGAACGTGTGCAAAGCAGCCAGCTGATGGTGCCTAAAGGAAAGAAGATATTTTTCTGTGCGACAGTTCTTTTGTTTCATATTGTTTGTTATATCCCAGGAATATCCCCTCAGGGCAGGGAATAAAGCCCTAATATTATTTTGCCTTACCACTTGACTACAAGACTCTTTTTGTATCAAAGGCAACTAAAATCTTAACACCCTAGGCAGCCGCCTAATAGGGTCATATGAGGTAGCTATCACTCACTATCTCTCACAGTATGCATTGCGAAGGTATGGACATGCACTATGGCCACATGTTCTCTACTATCATGCTAGTGATGTGACTAGTGCAGAGGTAGTAGCCTACTGTGGCTGTGCCCTTTGTGTCTATTGCAGCTGCTAGGCTTCACCACAGTAAGACCACTTGCTATTCACGCATTAGCCCCGCGCTGTCAGCAGACCTTTAGTAAACAGGCCCCATAATCTGGGAAGGAGGTCATACTAGGGGCTTGAAAGTTAATCAAGGGAGCATAAGGTTAAAGATTTGCCTGGGGCACCAGCTCTGTATTCATTGCAGTTAATGCACAGTAATGTGGTCCTCTCTGTGAACTGAAGGGGAAATGGTTGGAGATTTTGCAGTTACCGTTAATTCATTTTAGCAATTATACTAAACAAGGCTTTAAGTATGGCAGTCACATAACAAGGGACATCCAAAAAATAGTTACAAGTGGAGGATTTTATTCTGGTCCTCCTGATGCCTGTTTAAAATGTTATACAGCTCTAATCTTTCTTGATGCACTGCTGGGTTATACAAACCGCACTGTGCCTAATCTTTCAATCTAGTAGTCTTTTTTTTTTTTTTTCTTCTTTTTTTACTGTTAATACTGAAGCTAAAAGAAAAATAATTTTGGATTTGTCTCTGTGCTAGGTGAGTCTGTTTCTCATTCAGCCTACAAAGGACACTTCATTCCTAGCCCCCAAAAGGTTCTTTAGGTATTTTAGGGACAAAAGGTTATCTTTAGCAATAGTCCTTTCTTTGTTTCGCTTAGCTTGACTGATTATAAGCTTTGTAGTCATGAAAGGCTTTCTCTGTCACTTCCCTTTCATTAGGTGAAAGACCTTCTATTTTTTCGACTGTTATTTTCTTAACTTCATGAAGGAACCACATGGGATATATCATTTTATCCTTGCATGCATTTTCCATTGTTCTTGACCTTCTTTTTGGCAACTTTGTAAAATCCTTTTCTGAATACTTCCCATTTCCTTGCCATGCTGCTTCTTTCTGTGTCCTAGTTGACCTTCATAAATGTTTATGCAGTTCAGCCAGCATGTCTGTCTTTTTTTTTTTACAATCTGGTAGCTTAAGTGTTTTGTCTTGTCTTTCCCTGTCTCAATGACAGCAAGTTGTGGTTGCTGGCCCCAGCTCCTCTAGGATAGGGATTTCCTATATCCAGATCTTGAGATGCCCCCTTTCCTCTCATTCCCACTGGTTGGGTTTTCGGAGTCACCGAAATTGACGTCAATCTTAGATCACATGTATGCAAATGTGCCTGATGTATAGTTGGATGCTTTGACAAGAAGAGCTGTTTGAGGCACTTTAAGGTTTGGAAACTTTTGGGCAAATGCCTCTTATTTTGCAAGGATTCCATACCTGCAGTATATTAAAGCGTGCCATAGCAGTGCCACGAGTAACACAAATGTGAGTCTGCTATTCTGCCATTACATTATCAGCTACATCGAGAATCGATCCTACAGTATTCCCTAAAAAGGTGGGTCTTTACCTTCCTATCAAAATCCTAAATATCATTTTAGTTATGTTTCTTACATCATAAGAAAGTTACAGGAAGTATATTTATCAAAAATATAATATTCTTTTAGATTATTTTCTTTATTGAGCAGAGTATTGTGATTGCTCTGTTAATTCATTTCAAAGTATTGGAATAAGATCAATAAAAAAACCAAGCTGTTAGTGAGACTTGTTTTTGGGCGAATCCAATATGCTGATGACTAGCCTTTCAGTGTTCCCTTCACACGTCAGTCAGTTTTTGCTTTAAATGGTAGACTGACCCTGCTCAGTGCATCCCAGGATGCTCCACGTGGGGTCAGCTGCCTCCATTTTCCAAGATAGGAGTGTGGGTGGCAGGTGAATATGGCCATTGATCCTGCCCTAATTGAGTTGTAAAAGGTACTGGGGGTACTGGAATACTATGGGGGGGGGGTGAAGTTCAGGAGTGGGGGAAGGGGCCACTGGACCACCAAGGAAATTTCTTGAAGTTTGGTGGGGGGGGGGGGGATTTGGGGCCACTAGGTTGCCAATATTGGTGGTTTCGGAGTTGATGTGGTGGGAACTGCAGTCAAGCAGATCTGTCTTGTTCATCTGAGATTAAGGTCACCTGATGTGAAGTTTGAAACTTTACAAAACGTTTTTAGTACTCCAGTTCTTTTGCACATCTGCTAGACTATTAACACAGACCCCTATGCACATGTGTCTGGTTTATTCCTCTTGTTTAGTACAGACATTCTGCACACAGCTTATTTGCATGCTGTTTGCTTACAACATCACTGTGCAAAATGTCTAAAAAATTTACTTTTGGAAACCTTATACTAAAGCTTTGGTGCAGTTTCTGCATTGAGCTTTTAGCTTGTAAGTTCCCTGGCTGTTGAGAAATGCTTACTGTATGTAGGGTCGATGCTACCATTAGGTGAACTAGGAAGTCACTGAGAGCCATGATGTTCAGCGGGTACACCATTTCCCCCGCTGGAAGTCTGTGTCAGAGGAAAGGCGGAGTGGCAAGTCATAGCAGGCAGGAGCCATGCCATGGCACCGGAGAGTTCACGTAAGTGCTACTTCGTGGTTTCAACGCCATTGCTGCTGCTGGAGACCCCAGAGAGGGGCAGCAGGCGGGGCCGCAGGATGGAGAACTCGCCTAAGACTCCTCTATTCCTTGCACCTGCTCTAACTATACCTGAATGGAACTTGCCTTGAACTATTGCAGGAAAAGCATTAGCTAAAATACAAAAAATAGTCACAATGTAAATTTGAATGAATTTCTGTAACTCTTTCACTCGTAGACATATTGCTATGGTATCTCATTTCTACAATATTACTAGATGTATCAGTCTTCCATTAGTGTCGCTACGCTCACGTAACCCCTCTTCTCAAGTCACTTCACAGGCGCCTTATCCCTTTCCGCATTCAGTTTTAACTTCTCCTTCTGACCTAGATGTGCGTTCACTCTGCAGCTCCTCACTACCTCTCCTCTTATCTCTCCCTACACAGCTCCTTGGGCACTCCTCAGATTAGGAAAATTAGCTTTTCTCTGTGCCCTTCTCTTCTGCCAATGCCAGGCTGTTTGTTTCATTTTACTGTACCATATGCCTGGAATAGACCACCTGGGTCAGTACATCAGGCTTTGTCTCTGGCCCTATTCAAATCCAAGCTAAATATCAACCTTTGAATCCTGACCACTTATTCTCCTGTTTAATCACATCACTTAAAGAATTACCCTAGCTCCCTGTTTGTTCTATTTGTCTATATTGACTAAACAATACTGAGCAGGACAGTTTCTTACGTATATGTATACAGTGCTGTGTATGCCTTGTAGCGCTCTAAAATTGATTAGTAGTATGGTGCAGTACACAGATAGTAGATATAGATCAGAAACAGTCCCTGCTTTTTAGAGCTCTCATTCTAGCCCAGATACACATACGAGACAGGTCAGAGGCTTCAGGAAATATATTTATTAAAGGTGGGGAGACATTTTAGATAGTTATGTGGAGATCAGAATTTCATTTAATTTAATAATTTTAATAACCCTCCATAGCCTATGTTCCCTGTAAGAATTAGTGTATGTGTCTCATATCCCTTCGTGTTAAATGTATCCCCCAATTGTGTTGTGACCACTTTGATTGAAGGATAAGGTGGTATACAAAACTGTCTAAATAAATAAATAATACAATCATTTATATCCCACCTAAACCTCCAGTTTCTAGGCGTGTTACAATAATCCTTCCGCTCAGAAGCTCCTGCCCAATCGGGGCAGTGGGAGACACGCTTAAAAGCGGCATCCCATCCGGGGACACCGCACACAGCCCGCTCCTTCCTGCCGACCTGCAGAAGCTCCCCCAACTGGGGTAGAGCGCCTGAGCAGGAAATGCTCCTGCCCAATCGGGGCAGTGGGAGACACGCTTAAAAGCAGTGTCCCAACCGGGCGCGCCCGCACCTGGCAGGCCCGTGGCAGAGGACTCTTTGGCATGGCCCTTAGGCGCGGTCACAGGAGTAACCACAGCAACAACCCCAAGCGGCCCTACAAAAGATCGACAACCCCAGACCACAGGAGTAGACCCCAAGAGCAATGAAAAACTTCAAAAGCAACAAGAGCACCCTAAAGTAGTGTAAGTGCATCCGGAATCAACATGACTACAACCATGTATCTACCTATATGCCTCCTCCTTACCCAACTCCTTCTACAGCACACAACCACCCACTACCTACCCACACACACCTTATGGTTACCAACAACCCCACCAGTCTACACCCCCCCTCCAGTACACAAACTGGAGCACTCACAAGAAAACCAAGCACAATAAACAATCCGACCCCAAGACCAACATCCACGCAAACCCAAAAAAAGCTACCAGAGCAGTAAACAGGCCAACTGCTATCTCCACAGAGCTCAACACCAGATCCATACAAAACAAAATTAACATGCTAGCAGACCACATAGAAGCTCAACAACCCGACATCCTCTGCATCACAGAAACATGGCTCACCCCCACTGACAATGTACTCCTTAATCAATTAGTGCCCTCTGTGTTCGCAGCATTCAACTGCCCATGCACACACAGGAGAGGAGGGGGGGTTTGATCATCGCAAAAAACAGCCTAAAGCTCAAGTCCCGAAGCTCATCAAACACAGACCAATGCAACACAATCATTGTGGAAAACAAACAGATGGCCCTGTGCCTCATTTACAGAGCCCCCCCATGCTCCACCAGATGAGCTAGCCTCCACGCTAGAGGCCGTCTGTGCGATCAACACCAACCATGAACCACTGTTACTATTAGGAGACTTCAATCTCAAATCCTCTACCATCAAGGATGCAGAAACCTTCCTGCAAGCAGTGACCGCCCTACAATACACTCAACTGATCAAAACACCGACCCACAAACGCGGATCTTCACCAGACCTCATAATCGCCCCCAACTACCTACTTGACAGAGGTTGCATATCAACACCCTCTGTCACACCTGTACCTTGGTCAGACCATCACAGAATTAAAATAAAAATTGTGCCACAAGGAGGAAAACACAATGAGCCTCAAGACAACCCACCCGTGCAAAGAAGATTCAGAAGCTTCGACAAGGACCAATTTCTACAGGACACTCTACACCACATGGACCTTGAATCAGAGGATTTAGACGAGCAAATCAGCAAATGGAACAGTATCATCAATGCTGCCACCATAGTCAAGGAACACAAAGCCAAGAAGACTCACGGCATCAAAAACCATCACACGCCCTGGTACTCAAAGGACATACGTAATGCTAAAAGAGACCTAAGGAAACTAGAATGCCGATGGAGATGCAACAAACCCCCTCCATTCAAGCCCTATACCTAACGAAGCAAAGGAAATACAACAAACTCATCAACCAGACAAAAAGAGAACACCACACAAACATCATACTCAAAGCCTACAACAAACCAAGAGAGCTATTCGAAATAGTGAAAGATCTTACCAACGAACCCAACACCAGAAGAGACGTACAGAAAGACGCACAGTCCTTCGCAGACCACCTACAAGAAAAGCTGGATGCCACATCAAACCACTGACAAGCACAACCACCAAACCAACCACACCCTCTAAAACATGGGACAAATTCAGCACTCCATCTACAAAGCAACTCTCACTTATCACTGCGCTCAACATGAGTACCGCACCAACAGATCCATGCCCAGTGACATGGATTAAAGCAATGAAGGAAAGCTTCATCCACACCATACACAACATGGTGCACAACTCACTGTCCCAAGGAGTCATGCCAAGCCAACTAAAGCTAGCTACAATAAGACCAATCCCGAAGAAATCCCCACTAGACAAGAACAAACCAGCAGCCTACAGACCCATCTCAAGCATACCCCTACTGGCAAAGATTATAGAAAAAGCAGTACAACATCAAATCCAGGACCACATTGATGCACATGCCCCACTGGACATCCACCAACACGGTTTCTGCCCGAACCATGGAGTCGAAACACTCCTGTTATACCTCTTCAATGACATAATCCAAATCATAGACAACCGCAAGAGAGGAACATTTATGATCTTCTTAGACATCTCATCAGCGTTTGACACAGTGGACCACAGAATCCTGCTAGCAAGACTACAGAGCATTGGACTACACAGCACCATCCTGAAGTGGTTCAACTCATACCTAACGGACAGACAGTTTATCTTTGTTTATTTATTTGATATACCACCCTACTTTAACAATCAGAGCGGTTCACAGTTTACAATAACTCAAAGTGGGCACAAGGCCAGAAAGTGAAAGGAAATTACAATCAATAGGACAGTGATAGTAAATAGGCATACAGGACAGAGAGCACAGTAACAATTGTAGTTGGGGGGGGGGGGTCAATGATAAGGGGATGGAATGTCAATTGCTAATGAAAAAAGGTGTGTTTTTAGGTTCTGTTTGAAGTTGATGTGATGGGGTTCTAACCTGAGGGAAGTGGGCAATGAGTTCCAGAGTGCAGGGCCAATGAAGAAGAATGCAGATGAGCGGGTGGACTGGAGGTGGGAGACAGAGGGAGAAGGGAGAAGGGAGATGAAGGCGGTTCAGATGGAATGAGTGGGGGGGGGGGGTAATGTCTGGGGGGGTGAAATGTGATAAGGTCTGCCAGGTATTGAGGGTGCTAGTATGGAGGGCTCTATGAACCAGAGTTAGTAGTTTGAACTGAGAGCGAAAGGATATGGGCAACCAGTGGAGGCGAAGAAGGGGAGGTGTTACATGGTCACAATGGGAGGCGTGTGTGATGAGACGGGCAGCAGTATTCTGGTCAGTTCCAGGTCAAGATTGGTCCCAGCAGCTCCCGACCCTCAAAAATCAAGCAAGGCATCCCACAAGGCTCTGCCCTATCAGCACTTTTATTCAACCTCTACATTCAACCAATCTGCAACATCATGAAGGAACACAAAATACAATACACAATCTATGCCGACGACATCATGATATATACCCCAGTCAACCTCGACAACCCGGACTACACCAAGATAACAGACTGTCTCAAACACAAGTCCAGCTGGTTTCAAGACAACATGACCATAAACTACAATAAGACAGAGGCACTACTCATCACCCGAAACACCAGCTACATTCCTCCACCCTCCATCAAGGTCAACAGCATAACAATACCCATAAATCTGGAAGTGAAATACCTCGGAATGACTCTTGACAAAGAACTAAACCTACAGTCCCACATCAGCAGAACCATTAAAAATGCATACCTCAAGATGAGACTAATTAGACGCCTCATACCCCTCCTCGCTCAAGAACATTTCCGCACAGTCTGTCAAGCTCTAACTCCCATCCTAGACTTCTGCAGCCCCAGTCTATCTTGGCCTAACCAAGCAGACACTCAGGCCACTGCAAATGGCTCAAAACACAGCAGCACGCATAATATCCAGCTCATCAAGACAAGATCACATCACCCCCATTCTAAAAGACCTCCACTGGCTCCCAATCAGCTCCCGCATCAGGTACAAGACAGTCCTAAACATATTCAAAATCAAACACCGGACCTCAGCACTCAGCCTACAACCACTCATACAACCAGGCACCAGCACAAGACCAAGGAGGAGAGGCACCTCAGACACCATCAACACACCAAAAGACTTCACAAAGGCTTGCAAGAACACCGCAAGAAGAGCTCTATCGATGGCAGCACCTACAATATGGAACACCCTCCCTGATGAACTACGATCGACAGAAGATATTAAGGAATTTAAAAAACAGTTCAAGACAATGCTTTTCATCGAACATTACAGCGATAGCACATAATGGTGCCCAACAGCCCCTGGACTAATACCGGCCCCCCACCCTTTATCACTCATGTACATAACAATGTAATGTAGCTCATGCTGTAAATAGCCCACAACGAATCAACGCCAGCTTACACACACACACACACACACACACACACACTGTATAACACTGCATGATAAAACAAATGTTAATATAATTTGATTGGTTGCTGTGCACACCGCCTTGATTAAAGGAGAAGGCGGGATATAAGTCCTTTTAAATAAATAAATAAATTTAATTAAGAGGGTATAGCGTAGTTACTCACCTGTAACAGGTGTTCTCCAGAGACAGCAGGAATCAGTCCTCACATATGGGTGACGTCTGTGTCGATGGAGCCCTCGTGCTGAGCAATTCCCCAGCTTTCAAAGAAAGCCTTTGGGATTGCATCACGCATGCGCGGTCCCATTCCCCCCCCCCCCCCAAGGGTGCCATCTTGCTCAGTCTAATGACATAGGTAAAAAGACGGCAAAATGAATAAAAATCAATAATAGGACTGCAACTCCAGGGGAGGAGGGAGGGTCATGAGGACTGATTCCTGCTGTCCCTGAAGAACACCTGTTACAGGTGAATAACTACGCTTTCTCCAGGAACAAGCAGTAAGTCAGTCCTCATATATGGGACTCCCTAGCTATAGGCTACCGAGAACCCATAGCTGAAAAATGGCTCCCTCTAGAAGAGCTGCAGCAGCTGTGATAGGAATCCAGCGGAGACACAACATCCCCGGTAGCCTGACACCGGAGGGCAGGAGGTGCCTAAACCTCAAATAAGTTGCAGAGTACCACCTGGCCGAAAGCATTGTCTCGTCGGGACTCTCCATCCAAGCAGTAATGGGCTGCAAACGTCTGGCTTGAAGACTAGGTGGCGGCCTGGCATATGTCTGCTAGTGGAACAGAGCGGAAGTGAGCCACTGATGCGGCCTTAGCCCTGACACGGTGGGCCGTGACTCGACCCTGCAACGGGAGGTCGGCAGCCCTGTATGCCCAGGCAATGCAGTCTGCCACCCAGGTGGACAATGTGCGATTGGAGACAGGTAGCCCCAGCTTACTGCGGTCAAAAGAGATGAAAAGCTGAGGAGCCCTTCGATGTCCCCGCGTACGCTCCAAGTAGAAGGCTAATGCCCTTTTACAATCAAGGGTATGCAGAACCGCCTCTGCCTGGCTAGCATGCGGTCTGGGAAAGAATGTTGGAAGAACCACCTCTTGGTTGAGGTGGAATGAAGAGACCACTTTCGGAAGGAACTTAGGGTGGGTGCGTAGGACCACCCTGTTCCTATAAAACTGTGTGTACAGTCAATCTGAAACCGGAGCTTGTAGCTCACTCACTCGCCTGGCAGATGTGAGTGCCACCAGGAAGAGCACCTTCCAGGAGAGGAAGCACAGATGGCAAGCGGACATCAGCTCAAAAGGTGGGTGAGTAAGTTGTTGCAAGACCACATTCAGATCCCACTCGGTCGCCGGAGGACAAACCGGGGGTTTTAGTAGAAGTAGACCTCTGAGGAATCTGTACACCAAGGGGTGAACCAAAAGAGGTTGTCCTTCCACTGGTGAGTGGTGTGCCGACAGAGCACTCAGGTGGACCCTGACAGAGTTAGACTTGAGGCCTAAGTCAGAGAGGTGAAGCAGGTACTGCAACGCCACTGGTACAAGGCAAGAGAAAGGGTTTTCATTGTGCTGGTTACACCACACCTCAAATCTACACCACTTGAAGGGATAGGTTTTCCTAGTGGACTTCCTCCTTGAGGCCAGTAACACTTCCTCTACGTCCTTAGGTAGGAGGAGAGGAGCCAGCACTACCCTTTCAGCAGCCATGCCATCAGGTTGAGAGACCTGAGGTTGGGATGTAAGATAGAGCCCTGTTCCTGGGACAGGAGGTCGGGCCTCGTCCCCAGAGGGAGTGGGGTCTCCACTGCCAGCTGGAGAAGAAGCGGGAACCAAGGTTGTCTTGGCCATCAGGATGACCGAGGCCTTGTCCCGAAGGATTTTGAATAGAGTTCGGGCCACCAGAGGCATGGGAGGAAACACATACAGGAGGTCCACAGACCAGGAGATCAGAAAAGCATCCGCAGCCATCCTTTGGGGATGTGGCTGTCTGGAGCAAAATTTGGGCAACCGATGATTCTGCGGGCTGGCGAAGAGATCTATGGATGGATGTCCCCAGCAGTAGAAGATCTGCTGGGCCACTTCCGGATTCAGTTGCCATTCGTGAGGTTGAAGAATTCTGCTTAGTTTGTCTGCTAGGCTGTTCTCTTAACCTGGCAGGTAAACCGCCTTGAGAGACACACCCTGTCTGATGGCAAAGGAGCAGAGGTCCAGTGTCTCCTGGCACAGGATACGGGACCCTGTCCCTCTCTGCTTGTTCACGTAGAACATAGCCACCTGATTGTCTGTCTGCACCAAGACAGACTGATGTGAGAGAACATGGCAGAAGGCTCGAAGAGCTAGGCGTATCGCTTGGAGCTCTAAGAGGTTGACTTGTTGTGTCCTCTCTTGAGGAAACCACAACCCCTGAGTGCATGAGTCCTGGCAATGGGCTCCCCAGCCCAGCAGGGATGCATCTGTCATCAGGACTCTTGAGTACGCTGGAGACTGGAAAGACACTCCTCCAAGCAGGTTGGGTGGCTTAAGCCACCAGGCCGACTTCAGCAGTCGTTTGGACACCCTTATCCTGTTTCGGAGTCACCCTGTGACCTGCGTCCACTGATCCTGGAGGCACCACTGAGCTGTTCTCATGTTGAGATAGGCATTTGTGATCACATGAACCGTGGAGGCCATGTGTCCTAGAAGGCACAGAAAATGCCTTGCTGATATCTGAGACTTGTGGCTGATTTGGTGTACTAGCTTCAGAAGCCTCTGTGCCCTGTCCTCTGACAGGTAAGCCCTTGCTTGAAGGGTGTCCAGCCTCACCCCTATGAACTCTAAGTTCTGTGTGGGGAGCAAGGTGGACTTTACCTGATTTATGACAAAGCCTAGATGCTGCAGTATGTTGATAGTGCGAGCTGAGGCCTGTTGGGCCTCTTGAGGCGACGGGGCCCTGATGAGCCAGTCGTCCAGGTATGGGAAGATGAAGATTCCCTGGTTCCTGAGAAAGGCCGCCACCACCTCCAGACACTTGGTAAACACTCTGGGGGCGGAGGCTAGGCCAAATGGAAGTACTCTGGACTGAAAATGGTTTCCTCCCACTACAAATCTGAAATATTATCTGTGGTCTGGATGTATAAGGATGTGAGTGTAGGCATCCTTCAGGTCTAAGGAGTATAGCCAATCTCCCTGGTGGAGGTAAGGCAGCAATATTCCAAGGGAAAGCATCTTGAACTTTTCCCTCACCAGGAACTTGTTTAAGTTTCGAAGGTTGAGGATAGGCCTCAGGCCTCCTTTTTCTCTTTGGTATCAGAAAATACCTGGAGTAGAAGCCTTGCCCTTGTAGGCTGTGGGGCACCGGCTCCACCGCCTGATCCTCTAGAAGACCGGCCAAATCCTGTAAGAGGAGGTTCCTGTGTAGAAGGGGTCTGAGAGGTTCTCCCGGAAAGTAGGAGGGAGGTACCTGGCTGAAGTGGAGCAAATAGCCCTTTTGGACTATTTGTAGGACCCAGGTATCTGTAGTGATTGCTGGCCACCTGTGGGCGTACAGGGCTAGCCTTCCTCCTGTGCCAAGTCTCACCCCTGGTTGGAGAGAAACTATGTTGTGGCTGTCAAAAACCCCCTACTGGCTGGGAAGGAGCTGGGGCTTGGGGCTCTTCTGCTTACGCGGGCCATGCCCCTGTCCCTTGGCCTGCTTCCCCTGGTGGGGAGCCGGGGAGGCCTGGTGAGTGGGGTAGTTGCGGTAAGCAGCACCCTTCCTCGGGAAAAATGACTTTTTACCCGAGCCCTTCTTTTTAGAAGGGGCAGAAGTCTCTTCTTGGAGAGTCTTGTCCAGGTCAAGTACTCGGACTCTATTTTAGCAGCCTTTTCAGTCATGGGTTTGCCAAAAAGGTTGTCACCTCGGCATGGGACATCGACCAACTTGTCCTGTACCCATGACTCTGGGTCCGATGACATTAGCCATGGCTGGTGTCGGGCACCGATGCCAGCTGCGGCTACTCGGGCTGAAGCCTCGAAGCCGTCATAGGCTGCTTGAGACATGAACTTCGAGCACTCTCGAATCCCCGTGGACAAGGCCTGGAATCGCTGCAAGGGTTCCTTGGAGAGGCCAGCTGAGAACTTGGCAATCTCCTTTGCCAAGTCCCGCAAGTACATGCCCATGTACACCTGGTATGTTTGGACACGGCAGGAGAGCATCGAGCTCTGGTAGCACTTTCTGCCGAGGGCATCCAGGTTACAGGCTTCCCTACCAGGGAGTGTGTTTTTTGGCTCGTGAGCCTTTGCATGGCCGATTCCACAACCATGGAGTTGTGTGGCAGCTGTGCCTTCTGGAACCCAGGGCTCTTGTGGACTTGATAGATGGAATCGACCCACCTGCTGAGAACCAGCATCGAGGCCAGTGATTCCCACATATGGAACATCAGCCGTTCCAACATCGGAGGAGCCGGTACAGTAAGGGCTTCCCGAGGGGGAAAATCATACTGGAGGGCCTCGACCTCCTCGGCTCTGGGCTCCTCCTCGGTATCCACCGGGAATGCCAAAGCCTTGGCCATGTCCCTGACGAACTCTGAGAACCGGGTATTCTCCGGGGGGACCTTTTCCGAGGTTCAGACTCCAGCGAGTCCGATGGGACACACCGGGTCCAGTGGGTGTCCGGGGACTCTTCATCCTCCATTTCCCATGCCAAGTCCTCTAAGGAGGAATCGATGGGCTCTGGCCATGAGAGCTTCGGTCTTGACCACCCCGACGCTGATGGCACTGGCATCAACGACCTCAGTCCCGAACGGAAGGTCGAGGGAGACCTCAGCCAAGGATCGACTCAAGCTCAAAGAGTCTCGAGGATCGGCTCGGTCTCCGGGGTCAGCTTGGATGTTGAGGTCCCGGTGGTTGGGGCGGATGGACCGGTGAGACCAGCCATCAGCACCTACTGCTGCTCCATGAAGGCAGACATGCTGCACTCCAAGGCTGCCATTCTGAGACTGAGCTCTGAAGGCTCCGCCACCATCGGGCCCGATGCCGGTTCTCCCGGAGGAGAGTCAACGAGGACAACAGCAGTTACCTTCCTCGGCATCTCTGGCTCCGTGTGAGGTACCTTTGCAGGCCGCTCTGACTCTGAGGACCCGGGGCGGCAGTCAGGACTCCGCGACCTGGCCCGCGAGGACCCAGGCCTATCATAGGTATCCAACGACGCCATCCTCGCAAGTTTCTTCTTCCTCCGGTGTTCCCTCGAGGGAGACCCCCGCTCAGAAGACCCCCGATGATATTCGGAGTCAGACAGCTCCCGAGACGTCGCGGCTTCTGACGAGGTCTGGACCCGGGTGGATGTGGACTTGGAGAAAATGCTTTCACACTGCTGCTGCTGCTGCCTACTTCTGAGTGCCTTAGAAGACATCTTGCCGCACGGGCCACAGGCCATCGGGTCATGGCCGGCCCCGAGGCAGTGGAGACAGCAGTCATGTGTGTCGGTGAGGGACATTAACGTTTTACACCGATCACACTTCTTAAACCCGCTGGCAGCCATCGGGGGAAAAAGAGCCCCTGTGAGGTCAAATGACCAGGCTGCCAGTGAAAAAGAAAAAAGGCGCGAATGCTAGTCACTAAGGACAAAAACTGAAAAATACTGACCGGACTCGATACCGGTGTACCGAACCGAACCGAGGCGGGGAGGGGAACTGGCATCAAACCGGGCCAAAGAGAAGAATCTTCAGGAGATTTGATGCACTTTTTCCACGAGGAAATTTGGACCACATTCGTTGGACTCCGCGGAAAAAGGGAGACTGAGCAAGAGGCACCCTTGGGCAGGAAGGGGACCATGCATGTGCGATGCAATCCCAAAGGCTTTCTTTGAAAGCTGGGGAATTGTCCGCACGAGGGCTCCGTTGGTGCCAACGTCACCCATATGTGAGAACTGACTTCCTGTTTGTTCCTGGAGAATTTAAAATAGAGTACAACCCTTTCAGTTTGATTTTATTCACAGTCGGGATTCCTAAGTAACGAAATATCTCCTGAATAAATTTCTTTTCCATGATTGTCGAAACACTATATAATCTGAATGTTTTCTGATCTCTGCAGGCAACCCATTCCATTCTGAAGCAGCAGCATAAGTCAACAATTTATCCAGTGACCTCTTAAACTTAATATTTTTCATTAACAGAAAGCCAAAGACCAACTTTTCCCTAATCGAGACATTCAGAAGGTTGTATTAAACAACACACTGTCTCCCCTATAGGAAGGGATATAACCATGTAATCTTTTTAAATACAAAGCATAGCATTTTAAAATTTAATCCTTGCTGATCTGTAGCCAGTGCAATTTCTTAACATAGGGTGTAGCCCTATCATGTCTTTTCCCATTAAAAATGAGCTCAGCTACTATATTCTGTAACACTTGCAGACAGAGTACAAGGTTTTTGGCAATGCCTAAATAAACAATGTTGCAATAATCTGATTGCGACACAACAAATGCTTGTACCAAAAACTTTAGGTGATCAATATCAAAATAAGATCTACTTAAATGAATCTCTCGCAGCTTCATTAAGGCTTTTACCTGTTCCTCAATAGACAGTGTTGAATCGAATATAATACCCAATAATTTTACTGATTTTAACGGTGGGATTTCTATATCATAGATCTTAGGAAAATAGTTGGAAAAAGGTTCATAGTATACCCTATCCAAAGCAATTTTGTTGTTTTTTTTCTGGCTTTCATTTCATCAGACGTTTGTTTTCGAGTTATTGAATCTTGAATGACTAATCTGCTAATCTCTCATAAGCAATTCTAAGGTCCCCCTGAATCGGAATAATCACAATAATATCAATGTCATGGATAAAATATAGGCAGACCCAATTCTTGCAGGTTTATCTCCAAAGTACTCATATACACATTAAATGAAATTGGTGATAACGAAGAGCCCACTGGTCTCCCCCCCACATTCCAACCTACATGATGAGGAGAAATCATTTTCCCACTTAGCCTTTACACACTGATTTTTTTTCCAAAAATGCCCTCATCCAATCCCATACTTTACCTGAAATACCAAACTCACTCAATACCATGATCCAACATATCAAAAGCTGATGATAAATCAAATTGCATAGAATGGCCTATCTTTTGAGATGTCAAAGTTGAAATGTCCACAATTCTGGCAGTATTTTAGAAACAGCTCTGCTAAATGTGGAGCGCCCATGTATTTGCTCCTAGAGGTTCTGGAGGAGCATAAGAACATAAGATATGCCATACTGGGTCAGACCAAGGTCCATCAAGCCCAGTATTCTGTTTCCAACAGTGGCCTATCTGGGTCATATGTACCTAGCAAATCCTATATGCTATCGGAAAAATCAACAGGGGACACTTGACAACTTCCATGTCTAAATGCTGGAATTTATACGTATATGTTGGACAGATTGATGACATTTATATATGTAGGTTTGCAATTAACTACAGATGCTGCTATCTTTAATTTCAATTTGGAGGAAGAAATAAGCAATGTGGAATTAAGGAGGTTAACTCCCTTAATCCCTCCTGTAAAGGGCTGTCCTAAAACTAGCACTTTATAAAACCATGCCAGGGAGCAGCTGTAAATTCTAACACGGAGACTTGCAGTCATTCACATGTATTCCCTGTATGAAGTGGGACTACATCTGACGATTTTTGACCCTTCTAGGCCACTCCCTAACTGCTTCCCCAACATGCCCCATTGCAATATCTAAGCATTATGGATATCCACGTGTACTGTAAATTTTGCCCTTTCTAAAATTGCCATTTCCACAAGGAGGCCATTTCCATGTGGAAATGGTGAATAAAGCTTCTAAAATAACCACTTAAATATAGTTAAAACTGAAAAAGAAAAGTCCAAACATTTATTTATTTTATTTGGAACGTTTTTCTATACTGCCCCTTCCAGAGATCAGGGGCAGTTTACAATGAAACAGATCATAATACAATGGACTTAGTTGAAACAGTTAACTATTTACAATAAACAGTATGATGCAATAACTATATACAAAGAGCTCTACAACATTTGAGCAGTATATGGGGTTGTGGTGTCTGTGAAAAGGGGCAGCATCTTGTATGTAGAGGGGTGAACTTTTGGGGAGTGTGTATATAGATTGAATGGGGGGGGTGAAGGTTGGTTAGTGAGGTGGTGGTAGTCTTCTAGAGTACAATTGATCTGGTTTGTGTAGGAGATTAGAAGTGGGGTTGGGGGTATTGAAATGTTGAATGGACAAAAATGTTTTTAATTCCTTACAGGTCTGGAGGTCTTTCATTTCTCTTAAAGTTTCTGGGTGGGCGTTCCATTGGGTGGGGGCAACAAATGTGTATGCATTGTTACTGGTTATTTGCTTAGTTTCATGGATTGAGGTTGGTGAGTGTTTTGGTTGTTCCGTCTCCTAACTCTGGTATTTGTGCTTGGATGGATCAAAGATGATAGATAGGAGGTTGTTATTTGTTGTGAGTTTGAATGTGGTTATTAAGATTTTGTATTTTATTCTACTGACAATTGGGAGCCAGTGAAGGGTGTGAAGGATAGGGGTGATGTGGTCCGAGAGTCATGCCTTTAAAAATTATTCTTGCTGTAACATTTTGAGCCATTTGGAGTATGTTTAGATTGATTATACTGTAGTTGTACCTTGTAGCATGCTATTGCAGTAGTCGAAGTGGGGAGTTATGAATGCTTGGACTACTGATCTGAAGTCATTATCAATCAGGGGTTAGAGTTGTTGAATGGTCCTTAATTTATGGAATATGGTGCTTGCTGTTTGTTTTATGTGAAGTCATGTTGAGGGTTTTGTCAAGGACTACTCTGATATTTCACCTCATGTTTCACCGGGATTATTGTGTTATGCAGGGTGATTGTTTGGGGAGGGGGGGAGTTTAAGTTGTGTGTTTTTTTTTTTTTTAAGTAAATAAGACTTATGTCTTGTTGAAATTGATGGACCTGTTATTTGAATGGAACCAGTTTTCTGTGTCTTTGAGACACGAAACTAGGTTGTCCATAGTTGGGATTTGTTAAATCCAATGGTGAGTTCAGTAAGATATCGTCAGCATATATATGATATCTTATTTGTGTTTTTTTTTTAATATAGGGCATAGAGGCTGGATGTAGAAGTTGAACAGGAGGGATGATAGGGCAGAGCCTTGAGGGTTTCCTTGTTCTTGGGGGAAGGTGTGGATGATTCCTGATTTATTTGTACATATTGGAGGCAGTTGGAGATATATGATTTGAACCAATTATGTGGTGTTCCTTTAATACCTATTTGAATAAGTCTGGATAGCAGTATATTATGATGGACATTGTTGAAGGCAGAGGTGATATCCAGAAAAAGAAGTATGAAGATTGTTTTATATTCTCCATTCCTTGGAAGAGAATGTCGAAGAGTACGAGAAGGAAGGTTTTGACTTCGTGGAAGGATCAAAATCCGTTTTGATGTTCGTCTAATAGTGCACAGCTATCTATGAAGTCTTGCAGTTGGAGTTGGATTACTTTCTCAATGATTTTGGCTATGACAGGGATACTGGAAATGGGTCTGTATGATGTTGGGTCATCTTCATTGAGTGTTCTGTTTTTTAGTATGGGGCAGATAGTAGTGATTTTGAGTTCATTTGGCATGGAACCTTGGTCTAGGGATTGGTTCACTAAGTTTAATAGTTAGGGGGCAAGTTCTGCTTTTGTTGCTTTGATCCATGCTACAGGATATGGATCTAGGGGGGAGGTAGTAGTGTTGATTTTTGTTATTGTGTCTAGTAGTTTTTTGTCAATGAGGTGGAAGGAGCTCCTCTCTTTGGTGTGTGTTGGGAGGGTAGTTGAAGGGGAGTGGTCAGTAGGGATTTTTTGCTTTAGTTTGTTGGTGTAGTGATTGCCGAGGGTTTGTGGGTTAATTGGTGTTTTGTGTGAGTTGTCATGGGATTTGGTAAGGGATTTAATGATTTCAAATAGTTCCCTTGGGCAGATGATGGCCTTGTTGAGGATTTTAGTGTGGTGATTCTTTTTGGCGCTGTTTATAACTTCTCTGTAAGTATTTAAGGTTGACATGTATTCTGTGGTCGTCTTTGACCTCCATTTGTGTTCAGTCTTTCTGAGTTCTTTTTTTATTTCTGCTAGATCAGGGGTATACCATTTTTCAATTATCCTGCAGTGAGGTTTTAAGGGAGTAAGCATTGATTTAGCTGCATTATCGATTGTGAAATTCCATGTCGTTATTTCACCAAGGATACTTTAAATTGTTATTGAGGTGTGGGATGGTTGTCATTAAGAATGTTTTTGTCAAAGGGTTTAAACCTTGATTTTTGGAGGGGAGTAAGTGCGTGTGGGGGGTTGGTTAGGGGTAAGGGCAAGGAGAACTGAAGATTTAAACTGAACCTCAAAAAAGGAATTAAGCAATGACATCTCAATAGTTGTTGCACTCAGTTTAACCAATACTTGGTCCCTTTAATGCTGCTCACAACTGATTTCGGCCAAAGTATGAACCTTTCAAGGTTGTTTTTATCACTTTATCTTCCATCCCCAAATTAGACTCCAAGCTATTTAAAAAACAAACAAACAAACTTCTTCCTTAGCTCTCTCATCTCTCTCCCTAGACAAGTCCACCTGCAAACCTGTGTACTCTTCACTTTCCAATGGAAACTTTAGACAGATATGGTGGACTGATCTGCCTTCCTAAGTTACCGCTAAACAGTATAAATAGCTACCGGTACTAAAAAAAAAAATTCTGCTTGAGTGTCTGACCCTAGTATGAGGTGAATGAGTGACAGCATTTAAATGGTTTTTATACTTTTATTTTAAGGCAATTGAATCATGAATGTTTATGAAAGATGTATGAATGGGACAGTATCCAGGGCTGAAGCCTTGGTGCTAGGACTCGCGAGTTTCAAACTTGCGTTACTTTGGGCCTTTTTTATAGCACAAGAAAGCTGAAAGCCATAAACTATACTCTGAGGAATTCAGCACATGAAACCATTTGGGATTTTTTTTTTCTGGGATATTGTGTGAGAACTTATATCCAGGGGTAGACATGCTGATCTAAGACAGTGTTGCATTCCACGTCTCGCTAAATTCTTGTGTCCTTTGGTTGACTTTTCGTGGTATATGTGTGTATATCTTAAAGAAGAGTCACTTTTTTATATGACAAAGCACTGCACGCAAGTTTATAATAAACCTTCCTTAGATTTATTGGGTGTATTCTGCAGTGTGAGAAGTCCAAGTTTAGAAATGTATTTGGGAAGGATAACATGATATCCTTTGAAAACTATATGTTTGAACTGGATCCCAGATACCCTGCAAGAGAATGTAATTTGGACAAAGTCATTACAGAGAATAAGGGGCCCTTTTACCTAAGTGAACTATGCACTTTAATGAGTGACTTGGTACAAGTTAACTAATGCTCAGGCCAGTGGTAACAGTAACCACATGGTTATGACAGTTAATGCATGCTGATTTTCACACTAATTGACAATTGTACGTTAGGGTGCCAAATGGGGGCTTAGGGGTAAGGGGTGGGTGTAGTGAACACATTACGGATAGTATGGGGGTACATACTGCATACTATTAATGTTGCAATTAGCGTGGGTTCACTTAACGCCACCTCAAAGGGTGGCATTAGGTGCACCTGTGATAATTGTGCCATGTATTAGGGTATACGTCTGCGTGTTAACTGTTGGAAACATGTTGGCCACGCCTTTGACAGTTATCACGGAGGCTTTGTACTTAACATGCATTAGCTTTTGCCAAAGTCTAAAAGGCCTTAGTAAAAGGGCCTTTAAGAAACGGAACTCATGTGTCAAGATTTCTCCTGACCTATCTGCATACCTTCCTAAGGTTAGGCTATGTAGGAAACTTTTAGAATGAAAACTCCTATTACAATATAGGTAAGAAAAAAATATGCTGGTTACAAATGAGAACAGCCAAGTAGAACAAATATTGATAAAAACAGGGAACATTTAATGAAAGTCTGGCATCAGACGTCCAATCCAATTTTCATGTTTTAAAGATCCAAAGTTTTCTTGTTTTCTTATAATAGAGAATTCTCAGGTTTTTATTTCACAAATAACTATTTTTTAAAATTCAGGAATATTTTTTTTTTGTTTAATTTTTTTTCACAGCTTTCTTATATTTAGAGGCACATGGAAATATAACCCCCAAAATCATTGGCTTTAACGGAAGCCGTGATCCTAAGTGAATTTTCGGTTGTGATTTAAGTGGGGAGGGAGGTTCACTGATGATCATTTCAAAGAGACGGTACAAAGAGAGAGAATGCAGTACATGTAATCACATTGATAACGCATGTCTTTAAAGCATGTGTTACAAGATAAAGTTATGCGGATAAATTTAATCAAACATATTCAGTGGCAGACTTATCAAGGATTCATCTAATATTCCTTGACATATCAGCAGCTTTTGACACCGTCAACCACAATATCATTCTGCAACATCTATGAACAATAGGAATACAAGGCACAGTGCTAAAATGGTTCCAATCCTACCTAAACAGACTCCAACCAAATAAAAATTGGTGCACACTCATCAGCTCCTTAGCCCCAGACTCAAGGTGTACCACACGGATTTACACTCTCAGCACTACTTTTCAACATTTATATACAGCCATTCTGCACAATCATCCAATCATACAATGTCAGCTACCATATTTATGCTGATGACGTCATGTTTTATATACCGTTCAACACCAACCAACCTTTTTACACTGGTCTGCAACGTTTCTTCACAGTCGTATCCCACTGGCTGGCATCGAACCACTTATCCATAAACCCCAAGAAAACTGAATCACTTTTCATCACCAAGGATGACACATTCATCCCTCCCCTTCACAATTACTCTAAATCGGTGGTTCCCAACCCAGGTACCCCCAGGCCAGTCAGGTTTTTAGGGTATTCACAATGAAAATGTATGAGATCTGCATGCCCTGCTTCCATTGTATGCAGATCTATCTCATGCATATTCATTGTGGATATCCTGAAAATCTGACTGGCCTGGGGGGTACCTGAGGATTGGGTTGGGAACAACTGCTCTAAAAATATCAAAATCAAAATCCGGTCAGAAGTAAAATCCTGGGAATCAGTCTAGACCATCACCTAACCTTGAAACCACAGATAAACACAACAGAAGCAATTTACTTCAAGACCAGAACCCTACAACAGCTCCATTTGTTACTTGACCCAACTGACTTCTGCTCAGCTCTACAAGCACTAATCTTTCCCCATGTCGACTACTGCAACTCCATTTACCACAGATTACCCCACTCAACCCTATTACAGGCGATTATGTGAAGAGCTGTTTGTAAGGGTATCATTCAAGGAGCATCAGTGCCGTTTTAGGGTCGAGAGTGGTGCCAGAGGAGTGGAGAGAGGCACATGTGGTCCCTTTACACAAACGTGGATATAAGGATGACATTGAGAACTACAGGCCAGTTAGTTTAACCTCTGTGGTTGGAAAGACTACTAAAGGAGAGAATAGTGAGGTTTCTGGAGTCTAATGGATTGCAGGATGCGAGGTAGCATGGATTCACCAGAGGCAGGTCTTGTCAGACAAATCTGATAAACTCCCTGGTCATCTAGTCAAAGAAATCTATTTATTTATTTAACAGTTTTTATATACCGCGCTATTCATCATCAGTGCGGTTTACATTTTAACAACCTTGTACTTAAGCATAAAACATATGTCAAGTTTACAGATAACAGGGAGTGAACAGGGATAACTGGGGTTAAAGATAATATAACAACAAATATTCACAACTATTTACAGTAAATTAGTATAGGCTTTGAGCTTTATAGGATAGAAATGCACTAGATTTTGATCTGGGGCAAGGAATGGAGTTTTGGGAATTTACCTGACTAACCATAGTCATTAGTTTGGGTTGGAAGGAAGGGAGGTGGGGAGGTAATGCTTTGGGAGAAGTGTTGAATGAAGAGGTGTGTTTTTAGAGATTTTCTGAATTGGGACAGGTCTTTTTGTGATCTGATGTTGGATGGCAACATGTTCCAGCATCTGGGGGCGAAGGATGAGAATGCTCTCAGGGTAGTCGTCTGCGTGATTTTTGCTGGGTCTTTTGGGACCATTAGTGTGTTTTCTGTTACAGATCTTCTAGCTCTAATGTTTTGAGGGTGGTGAAGGATGTCAGAAAGCGAGAATGGAGGATGGAGTTGGACCAAGGGAGAGCCCTAGATGTAGTGTATTTAGATTTTAGTAAAGCCTTTGACACCAGTCTACACAGGTGACTTATAAACAAACTGAGCACCCTAGGGATGGACCCTAAAGTTACTGATTGGGTTAGAAATTGGTTGAGTGGGAGACGACAAAGGGTACAGGTAAATGGAGCTCATTCTGAGGAGAAGGAGGTTACCAGTGGTGTGCCGCAGGGATCTATCCTTGGTCTGATTCTGTTTAACATCTTTGTTAGTGATATTGCAGAAGGACTGTCTCGTAAAGTTTTTTTTTTGTTTGCAGACGATACCAGAATCTGCAATAGTGTAGACACACAGGAAGGAGTCAACAACATGAGGAGGGAACTAGCTAAACGTGAAGAATGGTCTAGAATATGGCAGCTGAAATCTAATGCTAAAAAATGCAAGGTTATGCATTTGGGCTGCAAAAATCCAAAGGAGTTGTACTTTGTAGGGGGTGAGGTACTTCTGTGCACAAAAGAAAAGAGGGATGATCTTAAAGTAGCTAAACAGGTAGAAAAGGTAACTACGAAAGCCTGAAAGATGCTTGGGTATGTAGGGAGAGGAATGGCTAGAGAAAAAAGAGGTGATAATGCCTCTGTATAAGTCTCTCTGGTGCGACCTCATTTGGAGTATTGTGTTCAATTCTGGAGACCGCATCTTCAGAAGGATATAGGCAGGTTGGAGTTGGTGCAGAGGGTGGCTATTAAAATGGTTAGTGGTCTTCATTGTGAAGTATATGAGGATAGACTTAAAGATCTTAGAGGAAAGGCAGGATAGGGGTGATATGATAGAGACATTTAAATACCTTCATGGTAAAAATACATAGGAGGGTCTCTTTCACTCCCATTTTATGTCCTGTCTTAGCAGAGCTGGCCTTCAATTGAAAGGGGATAGACTCAGGAGTAAATGAGGAAATATTTATTTACAGAAAAAGTGGTAGATGCGTGGAATAGTCTCCCAGTAGAAGTAGTGGACACGAGGACAGTATCTGAATTCAAAGAAGCATGGGACAAACAGAGGATCTCTAAAAGGGGACTATTATAGTTGATATGGAAGGGCAGACTAGATAGGCCATGAGATCTTTTTCTGCCGTCATGTTTCTATGTTTCTATCAAGATACGATCATATCACGCTTATCCAGTGAATGATAATTGGAAAAGACTTTAGAATAAGGCTAAAAGTGATTCTCAACCTGTGCCCTGACACACCAGTATGTTGTAGGGCCTGAAACCTACTGAACTTTCATCATCTACTGAGGCCCTGTGAGATACGGCTGACTGTTCATCCTCTGCCAACACTGACTCATTTATTTATGTATGTATGTATGTATTTATTTATTTATCATTCATTCATTTATTCATTCACCCACCTACCTACCTACCTTCTGGGCCATGGGAATGTACTCTATGATTCCCTACTGGCTCTGCAGGACAACCACAGTTTTTCCCACCTATGCTAGGGCCAAGACTATTATATACATGCACTGCTGCTCTGGACCTTTGGGAACTCTAGTCCCAGCTGCAGGTACTGTTCCCCTCTGCCTGCACATAAGCATGCTCAAAACATGGAAGCAGAACTGGCTCTGATGCTGATCTTGTTCATCGCAAGATTAGTATTCGAGCCTGAGCCGTGCCTGCTTCACATTTTCAGCATGCTGATGAGCAGGCAGAGAAGGAGAATGAAGTCCCACAGAGGTAAGACGCCCACACTGAGGCAAGAGACGGTGAAAACAAGCCTATGCTGGGTGGGGTTGAGTGAGTAAGATGAAGGTAGGAGGAACTTGCTGGGTTGGGTAGGGAGGAGGGACTGAGGGAAAGGCAGGAGGCACATGTTGTGGTTGGTTGATCAGGAAGCTTAATGGGAAAGCAGGAATTTGTGGTTTGGGTGGCAAGTGAAGTGGGGACTTGGGAGGGGAGAGAGAAAAGACTTGGATTTGAGGAGATGAATGTTGATTGGGGTGAGGGAGGTAGCAGAACCTGAGAAATAGAATGGGTAGAGAGGGATGACTGGAAATGAGATGGCAAGGACTTGGGAATTCAGAAGATAATACAGAAGGATGGAGGAAGAGGGAACAGGTGGAGAGAAACTGAGTGGGCAAGTACAGGGGATAGCTAGAGGTAAACAGTGGACCCAGGAAATGAGCAGAGAATGGGTGGGAATGGGTGGTAATGAGGGGGGTACCAGGAACTGAATGGATGAGCAGGAATATGGAGAATAAGAGAGGAGAATGGAGAAGGGAAATAAAGATGGGGAATAGAGATACCTGGAGAGGAAAAGCAGGGACTCAGAATGAATTTGGGAAGGGTGAGTGAATGAGGAATGTAGGATTGAGTGTGAGAATGAGAACGTGGGGTTGAGTGGGAAGACAGAGAGGACGCGGTTCAGATGGGGGAGAGTGAGCCATGGACATGAGGGTTTGAGTTGAGGAGGAAAGATCAAAAAAAGGAACTTGACAAAAGAAGAGCTAATATGGTGGGAGAAATAAAATTATGCTCTCACTGCAGACATAAAGCTGAAACATGGCTATATTTTGTTTGTTTTTAGGTTGATCAGTTAATTTGTTCTTTTAGTTATTGTACACCACCTTGAATGTGTGCATATGGTGGCATAAAAAGGGTTTTAAATAAATAAATGCTATTTAGTTTCTAGGTATATTTCTAAGAATAAATAACATTTTAATTTTATTCTATTGTATTATTCATTGGGCTGGTGGCCTTTTTGGCTGTTTTGTTTGCGTTATTTTGCAAAATGCCTGATAACGGAAGGAACGTGTGGTGGTGTTGGTACTGAGATGACATTGGAATCGGAGTCTAGCATACCTGAATGTAAGTTGCCTTGGACTACTAATAAAAAAGCATGAGCTAAAATCAAATTTTTTTTATATGGTGAGTTGTATTGGGAAATCTGTAAGTTCTGCTCACCACCCATTGTTGGGGGAGGGATTCTGTGAATACAAAGTATATTTTTACATGTAACTCCATGACGGTCATCTGTACAGGGGTCACATATGTAAGTGCCATCCATGAGGTGTGTCCTGATGGAAAAAAAACCTGTTGAGAACCACTGGGCTAGAATAATTTGGAAACCAAATGAAGTACCAGATGTAGAGAGACGTACGTACGTACAGGTACTAGTGAAATGAATCACGTGGCTTTTGTGCAGGGTCAGTGATGGCACCAAGGTTACAGACAGAAAAGGCAAAGGGGGAGGGAGATCGCTGCTCAAGATTACATCAGTTGCCGGAGTCAGTGCTATGTGTCGGTGTTCAGGCAGTCTGCTGGAGTCCGGCCTTCTGTGTTGCCAGGTCCATCATTGCCATACCCCCTAATGACATCCCTGGGGGACCTTAAAGCGTGAACCTGTGCTGCGGGATGCGGCTGCGGGCACGTCCAAAGGGACACATCCTGCCCCTTTAGAGCAACGAGGAGTGACAAGGGGATGTGGTAAGCAGAAAACAAGAACATTCAATGTGAGTAATATAAATCCATCAGACAGTTAAGGTTTTGTGGTTCGAGGGAGGAGTGGCTTAGTTGTTGGTGCAAGTTATCTCAGGCCAGAGGCCCAGGGGTTCAAATCCTGCTAGAGGAGAGCAAACTTGGGCCAGAAGGATTGGGATTTCTAGTCCCACAGGTTCTCCTTGTGGCCTTGGGCAAGCCACAAACCTCCACTGCCTCAGGTACAAAAACATAGATTGTGAGTCCTTCGGGGACAAGGTAAAAAAAAATAATAATTAAAAAAAAAAAAAAATATATATATATATTACCTGAATGTACACCGCTTTGACTTGTAGAAAAGTGATATATAAGCCTAGTTAAATAAGGCTGCTGGTTCTATGGACAAACACTTCATGGTTATGGCTAAATGCCCAGATGATCTCGCTTTTTCCCTGACTGACAGTCAAGCTTCCTTGGTCTCTACCTGTCCTGTGGGGGAAGATAACACAATTCCTCTATCTGGCAATGTGATTGGGGGCCTTGCAATGTCCTCACCTATATTGGTTGAGTCTTTGAAGGCACAGATGGTGCCAGAGGTGGGGTCTTCTTGTGGTTTGGGTGAGCTTGGTGCTGTGATTCCATTGCCACAGGTCGTTCAGTCCCTGAGGGCCCTTAGTTCCCCGAGCGCTATATCAGCTGCTGTTACTTCAGCCAGCGGAAATTTCCTTATCTGATATTTGGACTGTGCTTCCTCGGATGGAAGCCTCCTTTACTGCTACGATTGCTAATTTCTCTAAGGAAACAGTGGAATAGCTTGCTCAACATGATTTGCACTTTGCTGCGTTAGACTCTGTGCTTCAGAAGGCTGAGTTACAGGTTCTCACAGTACAAGGAGTTGCTACCTCAATAATTAAAGATAGCTTGGTGCTGCATCGACAGCAAGAGCTTTTAGAAAATGCTGCTCAGGCAAAAAATCTCCGCTGTCTCAGCTTTCCTAAAACTCACTATATATCTGCGTTAATACTTTTTCAAAAATATCTAAAGGAAGTGTTGGGATATCAGGGGTGGGCCTGACTGAATAATTTGTACTACCTACCTAGAGCGGCTAAGTATTCAAAAGTGGAAGGGGAGGTCATGGACTCATATAGTGCTGTTGATATCCTCAACATCGCTGATTATATTGAGTCTCCGATTGATGAGTTTGCTACTCTGGGAGCTCTCCTTATATCATTTAACTCAGAAATGGATAAAAATGTGATTGTGCATTTATTCTTTCAAAAGAAAAATGAACTGTTTTGTGGGCAAAAAGTAAATATTTTCCCCGATGTTTCCAGACAGATGCAGATGAGGCGTAAGGCCTTTTTGGCTTTGAAGCCTCAAGTACTTGCCCCAGGGGCTACTTTTTCCCCTCAAATGTCCCTAGTTGTGTTTTCTTTGATATTATACAATTAGTAGTAGTAACAGATCAAGCTGTTACTTGAATTGTTTTGCTAGCTTGAATAGTACAACTGGGTTAACGAGTAATTGCGATGACTGGTTAATGGGGTATTAATGTTGTGTGTTTGTTTGTTTCCTTATTTAGGGCATTTATTTTCCCTGAATGTGGGCTTGTGAATATATGGATATTGAAGTATTATGTTTTGGATATTTTTATCCTTTCTTTTCTGGGTGGTTTTATAAACCATTGCAAATATATTAATAAAAACAAAAAGGCCAAGGGAAATGTCAGAGTCAAGAAGGGAGAGTGAGAATAAGACCATGTAATAAAGAGGCGGGGCTCTCATCCAAGGAACACTCATGGAATCAATCAGTAGGCAAAAATGATTAACCTTATCTAAGCATCTGAAGGCCAATTTTCAGCTATAGAAAAACACAAATATATCTGCTACTAGAAAGATGTGAACTTAAATCCAAATACATTTCATAACAAGGTCTACCTGAAATGTCAAAAAAAGCCTGATTTTTAAATGCAAAAAAATGTTAGCCATCAGGAAACTTATATTCCAAGTATGTCATATGTCACCACAACTTCACGTTTTAACAAGCAATATAAATCAATATACACAAGCCCAGGGAGCCAGGCTATTGAGCCAGATTCATCTTATATCATTATCAGACCTTCATAAAGCAGTTCATCTCAGATAACAATTCACTTAGCCACTTCACAATATTTCAGAAAGTTCATATAACCCTGCTATTAATTGCCGGTTCATACATTCAACACTGTATTATCCAATGCAATATTGCATTTCGAAAAGCAGTTATCTGCATCAGGGATAAAGTTTAATCCTATCAGAGGTCCTCTTCTCCTCTCTTTCATTTTCTTCCGCGTGTGGGCAACACTCCCATCCTAACATTTAAGGTACAGGGGGAGGAGGGTGTTAGAAGGGTTTGGGGCCACTGGGCCACCAGACTTGTATTTTTGGGGGAAGTGGGGTGGACCAAGGGCTGCTGGGCTACCAGGTCTTTGTTTCAGGTGGGGGGATTGTGACCACTGGGCCATCATGACTTTTTATTTCTGTCAGGGGGTTGGTGTCTGGGGGGCACCAGCCCCCCAACAGTGTGCCGATAGCATCGGGGGCTTTCCCTGATGCCTGGATCATCTGAGATGAAGTGTCAAACTTCACCTCAGATGACCCCATTTTTCTGCTGGGATAGCATGTCAAACTTGCACCGACTTTTGTGCCCATGTGTTTGGATTGTTCTCCCAGTTTAACGCAGATTTTTTTTGTACACTGATTAATTTACATTTTGCATCCCAGCACAAAAGTCAGCGTTAAACTCACGCTGTAAAAACCTGTGCTAGAGCTTTAAGCACTGGGCTCTAGCCTGGCATTTCTGCATTGTCCTGTTGGTTTGTTAGCTAAGGCGTGTGATTCTTAGAGTGCAAGTGTTCCTGGGTTCAAATTGTAAATGAATCCTTTCTTATTTTTCATCAAGAGAAACCACAGACCATGAGGTAGCTGTGTTATAACTAAAAGGCTATAACTCTCCAGAAACCAACTGGGTTGATGGTGGCTAGATGCTGCCCAGAAAGACCATGGGGAAATAGGAGGCCAGATACTGCCAACACCAATCGGATCACTGCCGCTACAATTTAAAACCCCTAGCATGTAGAACCTGGCCTTTCTCAATGGGACCTGATTGACTCAGCAGAAGGGACGTGGGCAGGTAAGCTCATCCCTGCTGCCCACTGCCAACACTAATCAGGCTACTGCCACCACAATTTAAAACCCCGAGCAAGCAGGCGGGCCCACTCCTGAGGGCCTCGCCATAGGGCCCTTAGGCATGGCCTTTAGAGTGCCCGCAGATTGAGGTCCTAATCCAATCAAGATTCTCTTCCACATCTTCGCCTGCAAACTTGAGACTACAGACCAGATGTCAGCCTCTACACTCCGCATAGCAACCTGGAATTAACAAGATCTTCCACAAATCCAAACAGCCAGACTGCAAGCTACCTCAACACAAGCAGCAGAAAGAAGATATCCCTGAACCTCCTGCACAGTCATCTTGCCTTACAAGACTAACCAGAGTTCGCAATTAGTAACAAACCCACAGAAGTTCCTTCACCTCTCACTCAAGCTAACAGTACTGGGAGTGCACAACCACAAGGTAACCAATAATTGGCTTCCAGCAAACAACTGACTTCCTCATTTACCATGTCCTACTTTGCACCACACCTCCATTATCCTGCTTCTAGCCTGCCACACAATCATACAATCCTCAGGACTTACTGCAACATCATACATTCCCATCATTTATCACTCATACAATCACAACCTACTCAAGATACAGCCCTCCCACATACATCTCCCTACTACCATTACACCGACCAACAGTCAGCCACTCAGATGTGTTCTCATAAAAAGCAGATCCGTCCGTAACAAGATCTCTATCTTAACCGACTACATAAAGGAAAATCACATTGATATATTTTGTATAACAGAATCTTGGCTCGAGGAGAGCGACACCATCCTATTGAACCAACTCACTATCCCCTCTTACCATCTCTTCCATCAGCCAAGAACACACAAAAGAGGCAGAGGAGTACTCATAATAACCAAGGAGGACTTCAACTTCAAGATCGCTAATTCCAGCCCAGACACTGCTTTAGATATCATAACCGTAACCAACCCATACTTATCTCTCTGCCTAGCATACAGAACACCAACAACAGGGCCCAGTGACCTATCACCACTCATTGAAGAAGCATGCTCTGAGCACCACAAAAACAAGTGGTTCATTCTACTGAGGGACCTCAACCTTCCTACCAAACAGACCAGCACTTGCCTCCAGATGCTTATTTATTTTATTGCTTTTATATACCGCGCTCTTTAAAATCAGTGTGGTTTACAGATAAGTTTTGTGCGGAACAGGAGAACTGTTGAGCACTTACATTGAACGGGTGATACAACTTGGATTTCAGACTGGGGGAACTATCTACAGCTATCTCCAATATAAACATGAGTTGTCTGTAACTTACAGTTGCCTAGCAGGGTGTATGGTGGGTGAAGTTGAGTTACTGGGTTGAGAGTAGTGTAGGAGAAAGAGGTGGTGATTTAGTGCTTTTCTGAATTGGGTGAGATCCGTGATCGCTCGGACGGTGGTTGGGAGCGCATTCCAGCAGCTGGGAGCATAGAGCTTAAAGGCTCGGTTCTTTGTTGCCTGGGTGCATTTTGTTGTTTCATTAGGGGTCTGTAGGGTATTGGTGGCAAATGTCCTCCTTGCTCTGTTTGCTGGAGTGGGGTAGAGAAGATCCGTTAGGGAGGTGGCGGATATTTTGTTGATGGCCTTGAAGGTCATCAGGACTACTTTATAGGTGAGCCGGCAGTAAATTGGTAGTCAGTGAAGGTCCCTTAGGATTGGGGTGATGTGATCTCTTCTAGAGGCTCCGTGTAGGAAGCGTGCAGCTGCATTCATTGCCAGCTGTAGTGGGTTTAGCGTGTTTTTGGGTAGGCCATGCAGTATCACGTTGGCGTAGTCAAAGTGGGGGGTCACCAGTGCCTGAAAAACTGTTCTGAAGTCATCTGGTTGCAGCAGGGGTTGGAGATGTCGCAATGTTCGTATTTTGTGGTAAATTTGCTTGATAGTGTTGCTGATGTGCATTTTAAATTTGAGCTGCTGGTCTAGAGTCATGTCTAGGTAGCAGATGGTGGGTTTACTTGGGAGTTCAGCGTCTCTTGTCTTTAAGGTCGGCGGTGGTGAGAAGGATTGATTTCTTGTAATGAATAGTACGTCTGTCTTGCTGAAGTTTATCTTGAGACTCTGAGTAGAGCCAGTTGGTTACGGCCTCAAAGTATTTTACTAATGGGGAGAAGTCCGGTTGGTCGATCATGAATGGAGTGAAGAGTAGTACGTCATCTGAGTAGATTAGGCATGATATGTTAAAGGAGAGCATTATTTCACATATGGGTTGCATGTATATATTGAATAAGAGGGCGGAGAGTGAGGAGCCCTGAGGTACACCATGTTTTTGGTGGAAAGGCTCAGAGGTTGTGGATCCTGCCTGTACCTGCTGCCATCTGTCCGTTAGATAGGATTTGCACCAACTCCATGCTGAGCCATTAATTCCCTTATCCTGAAGCCGTATTAGGAGTTGCTCATGGTTTACAGAGTCAAACGCAGCAGCAATGTCCAGGAAAATTAAAGCATATCCTTGTTTGATGTTGTCAGTCCCCATGATCAATGTGTTAATGAGCGTGGCAAGGAGAGTTTCAATGCCATGTGATTCCCTAAAGCCATGTTGGCATGGGTCAAGGGGAGCTGTAGAGTCAATGTGGTCCTGTATTTGACGTTGGACCACCTTCTCGATGATCTTTGCTAGCAGCGGTATGCTCGATATTGGTCAGTCACTTGAAGTACTCCAGCTAAATCAAATCATCACAGAATCGACTCATAACAAGGGGGGCACCCTTGACCTTATTTTCACATCAGCCACCTAGCCTCACCAAAACCTTTTCACCATGACCCAAATCACTCCAGTGCCATGGTCTGACCATAACCTAATGACCTTCTACCTCCCAAACTTCCACAAAACAGTTACTTCTAAATCTCCCCCAACCAACCCATGGAGAGTCAGGGCATTTGATAATGACTCTTTCATTAGCAGCATCCCATCCATGCCTCAAATTAACCCAGATGACCTTTATGCCCTCATAGCTGAATGGAACACAAGTATATCCTCATATGCTATCCTACAAGACAGCACATCCATTAGGAAGAGACTACATCATGCACCCTGGTTCACTCCTCAACTCAAAACAATGAAAACTAACTCAGACAGGGTGCCACTAAACATGACCACATTGCCCCCATCCTAAAACAGCTCAACTGGCTGCCCCTCCCCAGCAGAATCAAATATAAATCCCTGCTCCTAATACACAAAGCTCTACACTTCCACTTGGCAACCACCTACAATCCTTTCTACAGAAACTCACTAAAAACGGACCATAAAGATGCTACAATCAACAAACTCACCATACCACAATCTAAAACAAAGTTCAACCAACAAATTTGTTGTGGAGCATTTGAACTTTATGCATCATCTCTTTGGAACTCCTGCCAGATGCAATAAGGAATATCACCAACCTCCCCTCCTTTCACAAACACTTGAAAACCCTCTTATTTGTTGAACACTTTGGACCCACCACTTAATCCCCTCTCTCCTACGACACAACAACAAAACAGTATCTACACCTGTAAATAAAGAATATACTATTTGTGTATATCTCTCCTATTGTATATAGTTCACTGATTACAAATAGTTTGCAATTATATGCACCATGTAATATTTTGTTCTATATACCTAAGTTATTTAACTAAGAAGTAATTTGTTTTCTGTAACTGATTTTTGTTCACTGTAAACTGCTTTGACCCAGTGAAAAACAGTATATAAGCCTAGCTAAATAAATAAAATTGAGAGAACTGGAACGCAGATGGAGACGACAAAGATGCATCTACTCACTTGGAAAAATACAAGCGCCTGAGCTGACTACTACGTACTCGCTCTTCTTAAAAAGAAGGAATTTCATTCCAACTTACTTCATGTCTCTCTTAACCAACCTGGAGAGCTATTCAGCATTGCCCTTAATCTGCTTAAGACTCCAACCAGTACAAATTCCAATCATGCCATCATACCAAACAATATGGCATAATTTCTCCAAGCTAAGGCAATTGGCTATCATGCAACCCGGTTGAACTTCAGACACCTCTCTACCCAGGAGTTGGTAGACGTTATAACAAGTCTCAATTGCACCACATCATCATTCGACCCCTGTCCATTCTCCTGGATCAAAATGTCCAAGCAAGAGCTTGCCCCAACCATCCTGCACATTGTCCAGGCTTTACTAACACTGGGCTACATACCAACTGCACTCAAGCAGGCCTCTATCAGGCCATTGCTAAAATTCCCTTCAGCTGACCCTTCATCACCATCATCATACCGACTCATCTCCAGCATACCTCTCTAGCCAAAATAATTGAAAAGGCAGTACAGCTTCATATCCAGGACTTTATAGATACTCACGCCCCCCTTGAGAAACAAACATGGATTCAAGTCTTTCCACAGCACCGAAACTCTCCTGACCTTCCTCCTGGATAATTTAATCAAAGGCACACAGAAAATCACGCAAGGATTCATTGTCAAATTTCTCAATGTCTCCACAGCCTTTGACTCAGTCACCCATGCCCAGCTAATCTCACGACTGCATACAATTGGTCTTAGAAGCACAACACTACAGTGGTTTCGATCATACCTATCTAGCCATTCCCAACAAGTCAGAATCGCAAATGAAACTTCCAAACCTTTCGAACTACTACAAGGACTACCTCAAGGCTCTGCTCTGACATCACTTTTGTTCAACATCTTCATCCAGCCCCTATGTAAAATCATACAGAACCACAAACTCCTCTATCATCTGTATGCCAATGACATCCTCATCTACACTCCATTCTCTACCACCAGCCCCGACTACACCGCTGTTAGCCAAGGCCTAGAAGCTATCATCCAGTGGCTCAACACCCAAGCATGCACATCAATCCCAACAAAACAGAAGTCCTTCACATAACCAAGTTCTCCTCCTTCACCCTACCAACCACAGTCAAACTAGCCAATCTAACCTTACAAGTTAAACAACATGTAAAATATCTTGGCATAATCCTGAATCAACAACTGAGCTTCCACCATCACATCAAACAAGTTACCAAAGCCACTTACTTCTGGATGAAAACACTCCGACACCATTGCCCTCTCCTGGATCATGATGACTTCAGAACCATTTGCCAAGCCCTTATCACCCCATTCTGGACTACACAAACATTATATACCAAGGGCTCCCTAAATCAACCTGACTCCCATTATAGCTGGCCCAAAACTCACAGCCAGAATAATCACTGGCATCGGACCATGGGAACATATCACCTCCACTCCGAAACAGCTTCACTGGCTCCCCATCCACCTAAGAATTAAATACAAAGTCTCACTAACCATATTTAAATCCATCTACCACATCTCAACAAACATTCTTTGCCCTCTTCTGCATCATCCTCTCAACAAGAAAATTCTGTGATCAGCTAATCACAACATCTTATCACTTCTAAGTGCATTCACCCACACCAATGCTACCACTACCAGCAGAGCCTTCTCCTTCTATGCACCCACCATCTGGAATTCCCTCTCTACGGAATTACGCTCACTCATTGACCTATCTGAATTCTGTTGTAAGCTAAAACCTTCCTCTTCCTGGAACACTTTGGATCAGATCCTTAACTGTCCATGCACCAAAGCATGACTTTATTGACATACAACCACCACTCAGCTCTATGTAAATAGTTGTCAGCTCTATGTAAATAGTCATCCACCCTGTTAAGTTCTATTTATTGTTACCTAGCTTCTATGGAACGTTCATTGTTTCGTATCGTCCATGTACACTGCTGTGACTGGTAGATACAGCAGTATAGAAAAATTGCTTGCTAAATAAATAAACATAAACAAACACAAATAGATATAGATATACCTTTGCACAGGCCCTGAGACTATTTTCTATGAGATGCCCTAGGCAAACCTTCAGCCTTACTCCCCCTCTCCCGAGATTTTGATAATTTAAACTCAGTAATCATGATCATTGAAACATCACCCATCCCACAACAATCCTGTAAAAATGTATAATCTGATTTAAATATCAGAGCTTACTTGTATGGTATCTGTGCCTCCCCTGCAGGTAAAAGAAAGTATTTATTTATTTTATTTATTTATTTATTTTATTTATTTAACAAACATTTATATACCGCATCTTCCTGAGATCAGTTGCGGTTCACAATAAACAACCAATTAACAAAGCAGCGTTTGTTTTACATGTAACGTCAAATAACAAAGAATATTATAAGTAAACAACAATGTTAAGCTTGTACCGATGACTCTGAGTTTATATGGCTGTTGATCTATTGTTTTGTTTTGACTCTTGCTGCTCTTTGCCAACCCTCCAAAGCTGCTGCCCTAAGTGACCGCCTAGTCTTGCCTGATGGTTGGGCCAACCTTGAATGTCCTGATTTAATTTAGATGGTAGTTTTGCTCTGTTACAAAAGTTGATGACAATACATGGGGCACTAGGTGTTGGATCAAATATGGAAAATGTATGCTCATCTATCTAGGATGTTAGAAAGCCAAAGTAGAAAACAGCAGAACTGACTTGGATAAGGAGCAATATCCTATAAGCAGTTAGGCCTCTGTGGGTAGCAGTGGGGATTTATTTCTAGCAGGGTAGAGCAGAATAACTGGGCAGAATGAAGGGACCAATCGGTCTTGATCTGCCATCATTTACTATGTTAGGGAAGTTTAGGGTGACCCCAGATTTGTCCACGAGCACAAGGTATTTTCATCCTATTATGTTTGAAGATTCCTTCACTCAAACCTTCTAGGAGTTTCTCGACAGTTTTGTCCATAGAAGCAATAAGACTTGGAATGACAGAATGCTCTGTGGTGTGAACTGAAAGCCAAAGACTTGAGAATGGATATCGCAGTGATTTCATAGGCCTGCATTTTTACCATAATTTAAGGAATTCTAATGCAGGGTCACTAACAAAAACGAGAAACGTGTTCAGCTCTGTCATCAAAGTCAAAACTAGTAGCAGAAGGTGTACTAACAGCAAGCGAGAAAGAAAATCATAAGATGGTTTTCTGCCCAAAACAGGCAAATGAATCCTTTATGATGGGAGTCAGCATTCAGGATACAGAGCATCATTTGCTGTGTGGAATTTTGTCAAGGGATATTTCTTGAAGGGAGGGGGATTCTTTGCAAATGGAATAAGAACAGGGTGGAATGAGCTTAAATGGATATCGTGCCTAAGGAGCCATCATTTACAGATAATACCCTAAAGCACTTCATGTTTTCTAGCGTAATGTACACGATAAAACATTTCTTGTGTTATCAGGCCACTGGCAAGAGCAGAACAAACAGCCACTTTGCTTTGTTAGTCTGCTGGAAGACAGAAGGGTCTTGTTTATGTGGAATTTCAAGAGACATTGAAGAAATGTATCAAGCTACCAGTGAGCTAAAAAATAAGTCATAAGAAGGCCCGCTCTCTTTACTGTTCTGTTGTTTGTGAAGTAGAATTTTCCATAGTAGTTCTCAAGGGTCTCTTCTCTTCCAAGGCTTATGAGATCGTACAATGGCAACAGCTGCTGCTTGATATCTGCTCCAGTTTCCTAAATGAGTCAACATGGTCCATGTCACTCAATTGCAGGAGGATTGTCACTGCAACACTAAACTAAGTAATGGAGGTGGCCAAGCTGTGCATGTTAGGGGGATGGGGGAGGAAAGAGTGTGAAGATAGGGTGGGGAAGAGGTGCATAATGAGCAAATATCTTAGCCATCATGGCCAGGGCTGGCATAAGAAGATGAGGTGCCCTAGGCCAACCTCAACCCATGTGCCACTACCCCCCGCCACTGTGTTCATTGCTTCTGCCACCTTCTCCGGGACCTGCAGCCATAGCCACAAACAGCCCTGCAGTGCTTGCCTTAAAACTGTGGCACCACAGGGCTGTTTGCTTCTGCCCTGTCTGACACCCGATGCTGACTTCCTGTTGTCAAATGGGAAGTCTACATTTCGCATCGGAGGGGATGGAAGCAAAAAATCTCCATGGCGCCAAAGTTGTAAGGTAAGCATTGTAGAGCTGTTTGTGGCCATTGCGACTGCTGCAGGTTCCGAGAGGGGCAACAGCGGTGGCAATGGGCGCCCCTGTAAGGCTGGCTCTCTAGGCCATTGCCTAGTTCTCCTAATGATAGCATCGGCACTTCATTTTCAGCATTGCCTTTACCCCAAACTTCCCCTCTCCTCCAACTCTGCATAAAAGGAAGTAAGGGCAGTTGAACCTAGTTATACAAGCACAAAAGTATGAAGGAGCTATCTGACTGATAATGCAAACCGAGCATCAGGAATTCATCTGGTCCAGCAATTAACACTAAGAACTCCAGATAATGTGGCCTGCTCTTAGAGAATCATCTAATTAAACTGCACTTCTGATTATAGCTCAGACGGCTGTCACAGGCTTATTTTGTGGACAAAGTGTCTTTCAAGTTTTATCTAGTCTTTTGCAGACACGTTTACCATTACTGGAGTCCATTGAAATATAGATGTGGAGGAAATAAGCTTCTTAGCTCACTTAGTCTGGGGACAGACACAATTGCAATCTTTAATTGGCAATATAACCCTGGCAGACTTTGGCAATGTCGTTTATCTTAGGATTTCTTGCAATCGGCACAAAGAAATTACCTTAAAGTTTTGGCCAGAGATAAAAGGACCACTTTGGGCAGAATTTACTCCTTTTTTCCAGGAAGAACAGTAATTTAGGTTAATGGAGCACCGAACCAAGGGCCAGCTTTAAGAAGTGGGCCACGATTTATAATTTGGAAACTCTCGACCTTGGCTCAGCATTATAATTTCATGAAAGTTCTGAAAGGAAAAAATGATTGCACATAAACCAAAGGGCTCAATTTTACTAACGTGTGCTAGTGTGATCTAATACACATTCAAAAATGCAATCACCAGTGTTCTCAAATTTGGAGCTCATTTATTAGCTATGGGCCTAACTCAAATTAGCACAGGTTAGTGTTTGTTATCACATGTTAATTGGTTAACATGTTAGTAGATAAGGTCCAAAGGCTATGCAAACCTTAATTTGTACAAAAAAAGTACAGGAAGACTTATTTTTATTTAATACCCTAAAATTTGGGAGTCATGTGATGTGCTGAATGGGGTAGGATGGGTTTGTGCTTAGCTCCTGAGCCACCTCCTGGCAAATCTGCCCTCATTGTGAGTAAAAACATGGATTTCTCACAAATTCAGGATAATACAGTTATGTGGTAAGCATATGGACAAAAATATAATCAAATCCACAGACAGAATTGCCACTAAAACAAAACAAAACAAAAAAAAAAGGACTAGGAAAAATCCAAGCCGCTGTAAGCCAAAATAATGGATACTCTCGCGGATGTTCCCCAGCACTGCCAATGAGAAGCTCATCACACAACTTTCCGTGATAGTGGGTGGGGAACATCCGCGAGAGTATCCATTATTTTGGCTTACAGCGGCCTGGATTTTTCCTTGTCCTTTCTTTTTGTCTTGTTTTAGTGGCAATTCTGTCTGTGGGTTTGATTATATACCTTCTTATTCTTGGTGATTTTAATGTGCTCTTTGATTCACCCAGCAGACAGGGGTGGCCCAAGGGTGATGCGGGGCATCATTTGTGTACATTTAATTTATTTTATTTTAAAATGTATATGTTGCTCATCTAAAATTTTAGGCAGCTTTCAAAGGAGCCCTTCACAAGCTTCTTTTTTTCTTTCCCCTCCTGGCAATGACTTTGAAGCACTATATATTAATGTGCGTTAAGTGCCACTGCACCAATGGTGTTCCTGCGCTTTAATGCATATTAACATTGATGAATGCGCATTAACGTTTAGTAAACATGCCTCTTAATGAGTGTATGCTTTTAAAATACTGATCTTTCCCCTTTTGCTCTTTCCTCCACTTTCCTTTTACGTCTACTCAAATTTCACCCTTCCATTCTCAATCTCCACTTACTCCCCCAATACCTGGACAATCATAGATTTTTCTTCCCTCCCACACAAAATATCTTTCCCCTCTCCATCCCCACTCCCCCAGCCACATCCTCTTCTAGTCCTCCCTGAACATCAGCTCCCATCTAGTTGCAGCATCTGCTCCCTTCTAGTCCCATTCTCCCATCCCCCATCAGCTCATTTCCAGTCCTAGCCACCCCCCCCACCCCTCCAAAGAGTCCCATGCCTGTCTGACTTCAGAGGGAGCCTTTCAGACCTAAAGCCATGATTCACCTCTGCACAGCTGCATGAGTGAAGAGTGGCATGTTCCTTCACACCGACTATGTTCTCGTGAAACCCGTTGGCATGCCGGAGCTTGGTGCAGTTCACGAAAACACAGTCGCCGAGTGAAGGAACACACTGCTCCACTTTGGCAGCTGTGCAGAGGTGAGCTGGGGCCTCAGGCCTCCCTGGCTCCCTCCGAAGCCAGCCCTGCAAACCGAACACAGTGTGCATGGCATGGGACCCCATGAAGCGTGGGACCCTGTGCAAACAACATTCCTGCACAATGGATGGGCTGGCTCTGCCACAACTGTTTTTGTGCCTAACTTCAGACCTCTCCCTGTATCAGCATATCTATATACCCACTCATGCAGCTGGTCACTCTCGATTTGATCTTTTCCACCCATGGCTTCCCGTTCCCTCTCTTTCCTTCACTCTCAGCCCTGCCTTGGACTGACCATCTCTGTCTTCTTTTTTATCTAACCTGTAATATCACTGCTGAAACTTTTTTTTTCTTTTTTCCCTCTCTGATGTCCATTTCCCTCCTGATTTTGACTCTTGCGGTGGATGAGCAGGTCTGTCTCTAGGACCTGCTGCTTTCCTCCTCCCTTGACTCTCTGGCCCCCCTTAAGCTTAGGTCTTATTCTTCTAAACACCAACCCTGGTATCACTCTGGCCTTCATAGTCTTTGTTGCCAGCTCCATCAGCTAGAGCACCGCTGGTGGAAGTCTTGCCCTCCCTTTGCCCTTGCTCTCTTTGATGCACATTATTCTCTCTATCGTTCCTCCATTGCTTCTGCTAAGTTTGCCTTCTTCTCCCAGACTGTTACTTACTCTAATTGTTCCAAGCAGCTTTTCTCTCTTGTCTCCTGTTTGCTTCATCCCCCCTGGGCCCTTCCCAACTCTGACTTGCTTATGGCTGACCAGCTTGCTCTCTATTTCTCTAACAAAGTGGACAGCATCCGCTCGCTCTTCCCTGTTCAGTTTCTTTTGTGGATCCCTCTTCTCCATCTCTTCCGTCTTCCACTCCCTTGGTTTGCCCCCCAGAGGTGGCACACAGATCACCAGCAACACTCTCACTATCCCCCACAAATGAACTAAGTTCAAGCAACAAACCTGTAACAGAGCATTCCTATGAAGAAAGGCTAAAAAGGTTAGGGCTCTTTAACCTGGAAAAGAGACGGCTGAGGGGAGATATGATAGAAGTCTATAAATTAATGAACGGAGTGGAACGGGTAAACGTAGATCGATTGTTTACATTATCAGAATATAGAAAGACTAGGGGACATGCAATGAAGCTACAGGGTAAACTATTTAAGACTAATAAGAAAATATTTTTTCACTCAACGTGTAATCAAACTCTGGAATTTGTTACCGGAGGAAGGCTGTTAGTGTAGCTGGGTTTAAAAAAGGTTTGGACAAGTTCGTGGAAGAAAGGTCCATAAACCATTATTAAGAAGTGACCGAAGATATCAATGCTTGACCCAGTACAAGCATTGTGGAACTTGTGTCTCTTGGGAAAACTGCTAGGTACATATGACCTAGATTGGCCACTGTTGGAAACAGAATACTGGGCTTGATGAACCTTGGTCTGACCCAGTATGGCATATCTTATGTTCTTATGAAATGTATGCGCCCTCCCTCTGGAACTCCCTTTCGAACCAGATCCGAAACAACGGAGACCTCTCCACATTCCGGAAACAGTTAAAAACCTTCCTGTTTCATGAATATCTTGGATCTGAAACAGACATCTCTCACTGACTGCACAACCAGACCCTCTGACCTAACCCCCTCTGCTACCAACTAAGAGACTTACGTCAATTGTCTAGTTCTGTTACTTTCTGTTCAGATCATCAATGTTGGCCCCCCTGGTGATGGCCCCCCCCCTTTCTGTCGAGTTGATTATTGCCCCCCCCCCCTTCTTTGTGAAACTGCTTTGACCCGGTGAAAAGCGGGATATAAATGCAGCTAAATAAATAAATACACTCTCTCTTATTTCTTTGACACATCTGGTTTTCTCTGTGCATTTTACTACCTATCCTTCGGATCCTATTCCTCCTTCTTGGCTTCTTTCAGATTCTTCAGCTCTTCTTCCTTAAATTCACTCTATGCTCCATAAGCCTCTCCTCTAGGTTGGTTCCTGTTCCCTGTAAGTCTGCTTTAGTTGGCCCTTGCTAAAGAAACCTTCTCTTGACCCTTCTGTCCCTGCCAGCTATTGACCTGTTTCTAACGTCCCTTTCCTTTCCAAAGTTCTTGAGAAACTGTTTTTTAATCAACTGTCGGATCATCTTGACATGTTTCATGCTCTCCACCCATACCAATCTGGCTTTTATCTGGGACCATAATATTGAGACTGTTCTTTCCTCCCTCTTTAGCGAAGTGCACTAGCCTTTCAATCGTGGTGATATTTTTCTCCTTGTCTCTTTTGATTTTTCCTTGGCCTTTCATGTGGTCGATCACTCTATTCTTCTTTCCTGTCTTTATGATCTTGGTAGCCAAGGTTCTGTTTTCACCTGGTTTCATTCTTTTCTTGATGACCATGGTTTTAAGGTTTCTTTTAACTTGTTAACCTCCATGTCCACTTCTCTGATGTTGGAGGTCCTGCAAGGTTCTGTGTTGGCTCCTCATCTCCAATATTTGTCTCACCCCCCTGATTTGCTTGGTGCAATCTTTCAGAAACGTTTTATATTACTATGCAACAACATTCTTCTTGTTCTTCATATTTGTACTTTGCTGCCTGATCTTGCTTCCTTGAACACTTGTCTCTCTGCTGTATCATTTTGGTTTACTGACAACCATCTTGTACTCAATCTCCAGAAAACTGCAGCAATCTGGCTCTCTCCCTCTTCTGTTCCTCCCACCCAAATTCTTCCATTGCTTTGGTTTCCACTCTTACTTATTGTGGGGCCACCCTTGATTCCTCTGTGTTTTCATGACTGCCTAGCCAGAATGAACAGATGGATGATGACCCGCTGAAAGAAATCACGGAAATTCAAACTTACAACACATAACAATGAGTGATTTCAATTACCCCGGTATCGACTGGGTCAGTGTCACAACAGGGCATGATAAGAAGATAAAGTTTCTAGATAAAATAAAAGACTGCTTCTTGGAGAAGCTGATTTATGGAACAACAAGAGGGGAAGCTATTCTGGACCTAGTCCTTAGTGGAACACAGGATCTGGTGCAAGAGATAAGGGCTTTGGGGCCACTTGGCAACAGTGATCATAGAATGATCATATTTGATTTAATAAGTGGAAGAAAGGCAGCAAGGAAATCCACAGTACTACCTTTTTACTTTCAAAAGAGAGACTTTGGTAAAATGAAGAAAATAGTTAAGAAAAAAACTAAAAGGAGCAGCAGCTAAAGGTTAAAGATTTATATCAAGTATGGGCATTGTTTAAAAGTACCACCTTGGAAGCCCAGACCAGATGTATTCCATGCTTTAAGAAAAGTGGAAGGAAGGTCAAAAAAATGCCAGTATGGTTTTAAAGGTGAGGTCAGAGAGGCTGTTGCCAAAAAAGCATCTTACAGGAAATGGAAAAGGGAGCCAAATGATGAACACCGGAAACAACATAAGCATTGACAAGTTAGATGCAAGGCATTGATAAGGCAGGCAGGCAGGCAAAGAGAATTTGAAAAGAAGCTTGCCATGGAAGCAAAAACACATAATAAAACCTTTTTTTCAAGTACATTCATAACAAGTCTTGTGAGAGAGTCAGTTGGACCATTAGATGATAAAGAAGTAAAAAAGGGGTGCTAAGGGAGAGCAAGGCCATAGTGGAGAGACGGAATGAATTCTTTGCTTTGGTCTTTATTGAAGAAAATGTAGGGAAGTTATCCATGCCTGACATGGTATATAAAGGTGATGTAGTGGAAGAATTGAAAGAATATTGATAAATCGGGAAGATATATTATAACTGTTTGACAATCTGAAGAGTAGCAAATCACATGGACCAACTGGTATACATCCAATGCTGTTGTAAGAACTGCAGAATGAGATTGAAGACATACTATTAGTAATCTGTTAACTATCATTAAAATCATCTGTAGTACCTGAGGATTGGAGAGTGACCAATGTAGCTCCAATTTTTAAAAAAGGTTCCAGGAGTGATTAAGAACATAAGATATGCCATAGTGGGTCAGACCAAGGTCCATCAAGCCCAGTATCCTGTTTCCACATTCGCCAATCTAGGTCAGAAGTACGATTGCGGAAACTACAGACTGGTAACTTTAACTTTAACTTTATTTCAAATTTGATAAACCGCTTACGTTAAAAGAAACATTTAAGCGGTGTACAAACAACATAAAAAAGCGGCACTGCAAACTACGGAAAAGAACGCCAAAGTAAATAGAAAAGAAAGAAAAGCATAACAACAATACAAAAGACAATAAGTAATAATAAATAAGGCACAAACTATGTACAATATCAAAACATAAAATATTTAAAACAATAAAATCATACTATAAAAACCAGGTGAGCCTGATGTCGGTATTAGACGAAATGATAGAAACTAAAATTACCAAACATGTAGATAGTCAACATGGATTTAGCCAAGGAAAGGCTTGTCTTACTAATCTGTTATATATTTTTGAAGGTGTGAATAAACAGGTAGACAAAGGTGAGCCAGTTGATACAGTGTATCTGGATTTTCGAAAGTCTTTGACAAGATACAGTACTTTATGAGAGACTCTTGGCAAAATTAAAAAAACATGGGATTAGAGGCAGTGTACTATTGTGGATTGGGAACTGGTTAAAAGAAAGCAGAGAGTAGGACTAAATGGCCAATTTTCTCAATGGAGAAAGGTGAATAGTGGAGTACCCCAGGGATCTGTGCTGGGCTGTCTGCTTTTTAACATATACATAAATGACCTGGAAATAGGAATAATGAATGAAGTGGTCATATTTGCAGATGAGACAAAATTATTCAAAGTTCTTAAAATGCAAGAGGATTGTGAAAAATTGCAAGAGGACCTTGAAAAATTGGAAGACTAGACATCTAAATGGCAGATTAAATTTAATGTGGACAAGTGCACCTAGGAAAGAACAACCCGAACTATGGTTACACGATGCAAGGGCCACCTTAGAAACCACCATCCAGGAAAAAGATTTAGGTGTCATAGTGGATGATACATTGAAACGTTCCGCCCAATGTGCAGCAGTGGCCAAGAAAGCAAATAGAATGTTAGAAATCATAAGGAAAGGAATGGAGAATAAAACCAAGGATATTATAATGCCGCTGTATCATTCCAGGGTGCGACCGTACCTTGAATGTTGTGTGCAGTTCTGGTTGCCATATCTTATAAAGAATATAGCTGAATTAGAAAAAGTACAAAGAAGAGTGACAAAAATGGTAAAGGGAATAAAAGGACACCATCCCTATGAGGAGAGTCTTAAAAAGTTGGGGCTCTTCAACTTGGAAAAGAGACGGCTGAGGGAGGATATGATAGAGGTCTATAAATTAATAAATGGAGTGGAATGTGTAAAGGTAGATTGACTGCACCATCAAAAAGTAGAAAGACTAGAGGACACACAATGAAGCTACAATGCAACCAATTTAAGACTAATAGGAGAAAATATTTTTTTACTCAACGTGTAATCAAGCTCTGAAATTCGTTACCAGAGGATGTAGTAAAAACTGTTAGTGTAGCTGTGTTTAAAAAAGGTTTGGACAAGTTCCTGGAGGAAAGGTCCATAAACCATTATTAAAGAGGATCAAGGAAATTTACTGCTTGCCCCGGGACAAGAATTGTGGAACCTGTGTGTCTTTTTGGAAACCTGCCAGGTACTTATGACCTGAATTGGACACTGTTGAAAACAGGATACTGGACTTTGGCATTTCTTATATTCTTATTTTGTCAAGCGTTCCTATTTTTCTCTCCAGCACATTATGTCTATTCGCTCCTTTCTTTCTCCCTCAGCACTTGCAACCCTTTTTCACAGTCTCGTCATTACCTACCTTTATTACTATAACATCTATGCTGGTCTCCCAAAGTATGAAATCGAGTCTTCAAATTATCCAAAATTCAGCTTTCCGGTTACTTGCTCATGTCACAAAATTTGATCACGTCACACCTCTTCTTATGACCCATCATTGGCCACCTGTTCATTTCCGGATTCATAAAAAGTTCCGATTTTGACACAAGATCCTCCATTCTGGTCTCCCTTCCTACCTTGCTTCTTTTTTCCTCCTCCTCCTCCACACTCCTCATCGGGTTCTACGGTCTCTCCACAGAAATCGCCTCCACCTTCCCTCTGCTTCTCAGGCTCGGCTAGAATCCACTCGATACACTGCATTTTATTTTCTGGCCCCCAAACTCTGGAACCACTTACCACCTGACTTCTGCCTTGAGCTATCTTCCTCCCAATTTAAGTCCTCCCTAAAGACCCATCTCTGTTGACTTGCTTTTTCTATTCCCTCTGACTTTACTTGACTTATTCCCATGTTCTGGCTCCGCTCTGTCTGCGTGAATGGCTTTCCTGCCTGAAGTGTAGTTCTTTTCCTCTGTTTTTTAAATTAATTTTATTACTATTTGTAAACTGCCTTGCTTTTCAAACAGGCAGTATATCAAGTTTTTAATAAACATAAACATAAACGACCGAGGGCAGTGAATGACCTTTTGGTGGATGATGTCATACTAAAATAAAGAATAGTGAGGAAGTCTTTTTGACTCTAGCAGATTGTGCTCCAGGGTCATTCGAGCTGTATAGTCTTGTTATGGAAGACACAAGTGCCGCATGCATTTTTGCTCTAGACTCAGTAGTAAGCATGAAACACTGCAGAGGCACTGGTGCAATACATAGAAATTACAATTACCTGGTAATTGTAGTTCCTGGAGGGTCCAGTTTAGTCCTCCACATTCGGGTAGTGCACCTCTTCCTGCAGCTAGGAGACTGGCCCAATCAAATTCTTTAGACCATGGAATGTATGCTGCTGGAGCTCCCATCAGGCCCCCAGTGAACTATTAACAAAGCAGACTCAAAGAAGCAACACGTAAGCAACAAAAAATGTAACTATAAACAGGCCTATGTCCCTGAATACCACTTGACCCCCTCCCCAAACGAGAGAGCCAGAACATTGTACCTTGCTTCAGCCCCCTTTACCTGAAGCAACTGTGAGACACTGCAGCACACATAATGAAAAAAGGACTTACCGAATAAAAGATATGGAAAGTACTTTCAGCATGAGGATTAGAAGCACTTCACTTTCCCAAATCCTTGTCCCACAGAAGTAGCGCGCCAGACAGATAAAAGACACTTCTTAGACTCTTGGGCGGGACGGAGGACTAAACTGGACCCTCCAGGAACTACAATTACCAGGTAAGTGTAATTTCTATTTCCTGAGCGGTCCTCCAGTTTAGTCCTCCACATCCAGGATGTAACAGAGCAGTAATCAATGGGGGGGTGGGGGGTGGGTGGGGGGTGACCTTGCCAACCGGTGTGCAGTACTGCCGAACTAAAACAAGAATCCCGAGACGCCTGTACATCTAACCGGTAATGTCTACTAAAGGCATGGAGGGAAGACCAAGTAGCCACCTTGCAAATATCCACTGGCGGAACCAGACTATTCTCCGCCCATGAAGCCGCTTGCGCTCTGGTAGAATGGGCTCGTAAACCCAACGGCACAGGCCGACCGTGCAACATATATGCAGAGGTGATGGCTTCCTTAATCCATTGGGAAATGGAGGATTTCGCCGCCGCTTCCCCCTTCCGAACTCCACCGAAAAGTACAAACAAATGATCCGACTTATGGAAAACTTCTGAAACCTTCAGATACTGACGCAAAACTCTACTCTCCAACCAGTGGAGGCCGTTGTCAGCATCCCTAGTCTTGTTTGCATTGAAAACCGGTAGAACAATGGACTGATTTAAATGAAACGGGGAAACCACCTTCGGAAGAAAGGAGGGCACTGGCCGAAGAACCACTTTATCCCTAGAAAACGACAAGAAGGGAGCCCTACAAGATAACGCCTGGAGCTCCGAAATTCGCCTCGCCGAACAAATGGCTACGAGAAAGACCGTTTTCAGGGTTAAGTCCTTAACTGATGCTTGGCGCAGCGGCTCAAAGGGTTTCCGAACCAAGGCTTGCAAAACCAAATTCAAAACCCAAGGAGGAATAGTCACTCTGCGCGAAGGTCGCAGCCTAAACACGGCCTTAAGAAAACGCTGCACATCCGTATGCGCTGCTAGAGAGAGATCGTGTATCTTACCACGATAACACGCGAGAGCCGCCAACTGAACCTTTAGGGAGCTAGCGGCTAGACACTTGTCAAAGCCGTCTTGTAAGAAATTGAGAATCACGGCTACTGAAGCCGTCGCCGCCCGAATATTATGCGTCGAACATCAATCTTCAAAAATGCGCCAAATGCGGATATACATAAGCGAAGTAAAAGACTTCCTGGCTCGAAGAAGCGTGGCAATAACTGACGGTGAATAGCCCTTCTTTTTCAACCGAGCCCTTTCAATGGCCAAACCATAAGCAAGAACCGATCCACCTGAGGCATGCTCAGGGGACCCTGAACTAGTAGGTCTCCTAGAAGAGGGAGCTTCCATGGATCCCCGACGAGAAGCCGCACCAGGTCGGCATACCAAGGACGCCTGGGCCAGTCTGGAGCCACCAATAGAACCTTTCCGTGGTGCGCTTTGATGCATTGGACCACTCTGCTGATCAATGCCCACGGTGGAAACACATACAGTAGGCCGGACTCGGGCCACGGTTGGATGAGGGCGTCGATTCCTTCGGACATGCGTTCTCTCCGCCTGCTGAAAAACCAATCTGTCTTTGCCGATTGGAAAGTCGCCATGAGATCCATGATCGGAGGTCCCCACCGGCGAACTATTTGCGTATAAATCTGCGGATGCAACTCCCACTCTCCGGCGTCCACCTGGACTCTGCTGAGAAAATCCGCCATCACATTGTCTTTTCCGGCGATATGCGCAGCCGAAATGGCCAGAAGGCATATTTCCACCCACTCGAAGAGCTCCTGCGCCATCACCTCCATGGCTACGCTTCCCGTGCCGCCTTGTCGATTGATGTACACCACTGCAGCCGCATTGTCCGACAGAACTCTCACTGCTCGATTTAACACCATCGACTCGAAGGCCCGCAGCGCTAGCCCCCCTGCGCGCAACTCGAGCCGGTTGATCGACCACTTGATCTCCTGTTCCGACCAAGTTCCCTGAGTGTAATGACCCTGACAGTGGGCCCCCCAGCCCGCTAGACTCGCATCTGTTATGACAGGTAACCAAGTTGGCTGTTCCAGAGGCAGCCCCGCCTGAAGGGACCGTGGGCAAAGCCACCACTGCAAAGCCCGACGCACTCGTCTCGGGCAAGGCAACCTGCGACTTAGCGAGTCCGTCTGATTTGACCAGCGACGCAAGAGGGCGCTCTGTAGCGGACGCATATGAAACCTGGCCCAAGGAACTACATCTAGAGTTGCCGCCATGGTGCCCAGGAAGCGTAGATACCACCATGCTGACGGAGCAGGAATTGCCAAGAAGGTCCGTAGTGGACGTCGCAAGGCTTGTGCGTGGCGACTTGGTAAGATACCAAACCTCTTTTCGTGTCGAAACAGACCCCCAGATATTCGAGCATCTGAGAAGGCTCCAAATGACTCTTCTTCGCATTGACCACCCAACCTAAGCTCTGCAAAAAGTGTACGACCCTGGCCATCACCTGCAAGCTCTCCTTCGCGGACTTTGCCCGAATTAACCAGTCGTCGAGATAAGGGTGGACAAGAATACCATCCTTTCTCAGTGCCGTCACCACCACCACCATTACCTTGGTGAAGGTGCGAGGAGCTGTTGCAAGGCCGAACGGTAACACTTGAAACTGGTAGTGTCCCTAAGGGAAAGCGAACCGAAGAAACTTCTGATGAACCGGCCTTATAGGAATATGTAGATAGGCCTCTGCCAGGTCCAGCAAAGTTAAAAACTCCCCTTGTCGCACTGCCACTATGACGGACCTTAGAGTTTCCATCCGAAAGTGCGGCACTCGGAGATAACGATTCACCCCCTTGAGATCTAAGATAGGACGGAGAGACCCATCCTCCTTTGGCACCATGAAATAAATGGAGTAACAACCTACCCCGCGCTCGGGCTCTGGAACAGGAATAACCGCCCCCAAGTCTAGAAGCCGGTCCAACGTAGAGTGAATGGCCATTTCCTTTAACTGACCCCTGCTGGGTGATAGAACGAAGGAGTCTCGGGGAGGAAAGGCAAACTCCAGTGCGTAACCCTCTCTGACTATCTCCAGCACCCACTGATCTGTTATCTGGACCCAAGAAGGAAAAAAGTCCCGAAGGCGACCTCCGATGACTTGATTTCCCCCTAGGGCCCGCCTCACTTCATTGTGGTTTGCGATTAAATGAAGAGGATGAGGAGGAGGCTGTAGCTGAGAAGCCTCGGCCCGCTCCTCGGAAACCTCAAATTATGTGACCGTGATCCGAACCTGCCCCTCTGAGAACTCCAAAGGCGGGAAGATCGGAACCTTCTAAAGTCTCTGAATTGACCCCGAGTAGCTGGCAAACCTCTACCTAACTTAGGTTTATCCTCCGGTAGTCTACCACCTTTAGACTCCAAGGTCTTTCACCAACTTATCTAGATCGTCCCCAAACAATAACCTGCCCTTGAACGGCAGCTTGCTGAGACGAGATTTGGACGACCCGTCAGCTGCCCAATTTCGCAGCCAGATGGATCTCCGCGCCGCTACCAGAGAAGCCATACTGTTAGCTAAGGTTCTGATCAAATCATAATGTACATCAGCTAAATAAGCCGATCCCGACTCCAAACGCGTCACTTCGAGTAAAGCTTGCTGATCGAGAAGGGGATCCTGACGCAAATGCTGAGCCCACCGTAAACAAGCTCTAGCTATCCACGCCCCGCATATAGATGCTTGCAACGATAAAGCATTGGTCTCAAAAGCCTGTTTCAAGAGACCATCCACTTTCCTGTCCTGAGTATCTTTTAAGGCCGCACTCTCTTCAACCGGGATTGTGGTCTTCTTGGTTACTGCCGACACTGCCGCGTTTACCCGAGGTGACTTGAACTTATCCTTGTCCTTGTCCGCTAACGGATACAGACGGTTCATCGTCCGAATACCTTTCAAACCTGACTCAGGCTGATCCCACTCAGTTTGAATCATTTGATCTATCACTCTATGCACCGGAAACACCACCTGAGATTGTCGAACCGCCTGAATGAGAGGATCATCTAACGCTTCCTCTTCCACAGGCTGCGCTGTGGCGAGATTGAGAGTTCGCAGGGCTTCCGTAATCAAGGGGACCAGCTCTTCCTTACGGAACACTCGAATAATCCTAGCCTGATCCTCAGGATCAGGAATTTCCCCTTCCTCTAAGTCGTCAAGCATGTCCTCTGCATCCACTGCCGCTTCAGACTCTTGCCACTGCAGATCTTCCGGTTCTAAATCTAGGGACCGCAACCTTTTAGGTGGTCTGGGTGCCATCCGACCAGCCCCCTCCGCTTTGGATAGCGGCAGAGGCAAGGGAGCGGAGAAAGTTTCTGGCAACTTACCTAAACACCCCAGTTTGAAAGCCTGATTCATAATCAGCATGAAATCCGGGGAAAAATCTGCCAAAGATGAAGACTCTGCCCCTTCCACTGGCAGCGCAGAACCCAGTCCCTTTGAAGAGCCAGGATCTGGGGACATGAGATTACCCGGAGAAGTAGTCCCCTCAGCAGACGAAAAAGGGACTACAGGATCTGGCAGCGCCTGGCCTTCCACGTGCTGTTCTGTGTGTGCGGCCACCGCAGCACAGCCCTTGCAAACTCCCGACTCTGCAGCTATGCTCTTACGAGACCCGCAGATCACGCACTGCGGTCTCGATGCCATAACTTTGAATTAAGACCTCCGGTGAATCAAAACTGCAGTGACTGGAAACACTAAGACCCCCGACACCAAAACTAGAAATCCTCCCCCCTTTTTTTTTTTTTTTTTTAAACTTTGAGTCAAAGAATGGCAAAAAAGAAAAAGAGGAAGACACTGTCTCAAAAAACGCTAAAGTCCTCAATAGCCAGAGACCCGCAGGCTACTGTACTCCAGGGACCTTTAAAAAAGGCCGAAAATGGCCACCGCGACTGGCGAACGAAGAAAAAAGGGCAGCAAAACTAAATAAACTGAACAACGAGGTAAAAACAATAAAGTAAAACTGCGGGGATATTCGGGAAAGGGAGGCACTTACCCCAGTACAAAGGAAGACTGAAAGAAACAGCGAATCCGCTCAAGCCTGAGCGGTGCTGAATTGAAAACCCGGCAGCCTAAAGGCAGTCGGTAAACTGAGCCCTCAGCTTTGAAGTTCACCGTCAGAGCTTAACCTCCGCAGCAAGCATTCTCAGGCACTGAAGAGAAAAGAGCTGCTGTGATTGCCCGATCTGTCCCCCGTACTGTCTAGGGGGATCGATCGAGAAGTGCTGCCTCAGTAAGTGCCATAAAGGGGGAGGAAGGGCAGTACGTCTCAGCTCTTCAAAGTCACCTTTCTTTTTTTCTTTTTTTTAAAGCGATATAGACATAAAACAAAATAAAACAAAAGACTCCCCAAAATAAAACAAATGTAGCTAGCGTTGCTAAGAAAGGTCCTAAGTGAGCCCAGAACCAGGCTCACACGTCCTCCTGCTGCAAGGAGACTGGACACACAGGGGGCCTGATGGGAGCTCCAGCAGCATACATTCCATGGTCTAAAGAATTTGATTGGTCCAGTCTCCTAGCTGCAGGAAGAGGTGCACTACCCGGATGTGGAGGACTAAACTGGAGGACCGCTCAGGAAAGACCCTTTTCTTCATGTTGGGATTCAAATCAGTCGGATCCTACAAGTACCTCACTATGATATGGATATATAGAGATACATACTGTTTTGATTCTTGGTTCCAGTCACATTGCAGTCTGTTAGTATGGGGGTGTAGCGTGGCTGTATGACAGAGGATGTTGCAAACGAGAAACGTTCGCACAGGGAAGAGAGGGGAATGTGAATATTTGCTACTTGGCGGTTTATGTGGGAGTCATTGCAGACTGGGTATATTGATAGTGTGTTGTAAAATTTGCCGGTGAATGGTGGTGGTGGTGGGGGGGAGTTTGTGTATCAAGAGGGCTTGGCAGACAGGATGGGGAACATTGAAACTTTTGGATAAGAGCTTTAAAGTATGGATGGAAAGTGTGGGAGAAAATCTTAGGGAGAATAATCTTATGTTGGGTGTCTGGGAGAGGGTGCGGTTCTCCTTTCTTTTTGTTTTGTGACTGGTTTAGACATCAAGAGCAATTGGATGAGGAGTTAGTATGATTGATTAGTGTTGCTGTATATGGCAGATTGGGAATGATGGGGATAAGGGAGAGAGTAAGGCAACGGGGGGGTGGGGGGTGGGGGGGCATGCACGTACACCATGAAAGAAGGACTCTGAGGGGAGAATGAAGTACTAGAGGGATGGTTGTTTGTGTTAAGGTGATGGAGATATCGAAAAGGTGATAGGATAGAGTATGTGGTATTGGTCATGCAAGTGTGCAGGATATGGAGGATTATGCTATTTGAGTAATTTATTTTTAAAAACATTATTAGCTGCCTATCAATACTTCTAAGCAGTATTACAATGTACCATTCATAATTATGTTCAAACCATTCAACAGTAACAATATACTTAGACAAGACAATACAATATTTCAACAAGAGTTTAAAAATGTATGCAAAACACCTTCAGTCAAAGACCCTTTGGGGAAAAGTAGTTCTCGACAGCCTCCCTAAAAGTCAGGCAATCCCAATATTCAGAAGCTCATTCCATAGCTTGGGACCAAGAACAGAAAAAACGAGTACTGATGGATTCCTAGTATACAATAAGGGAGCAATGCATGCAAGACTTTAGGTTCCAGGAGGGAATGTGTGGAGGAGAATTTTAGAAGGGATGTCCACCTGGGACATCTAAGCCAGAATTTCTGAAAAAAAAAAAAAAAAGCAGGCACATCCAGGTGCAGACACGATTTCATAAACATGGACATGGCCGATATGGATGCCTGTGGGGGCATTTACATAGATGTCCACAGAACCATATTACAAAACCTGGAAGTCTAGGATAGCCTAATAGTTAGAGTAGTGAGCTAGGAATAGGGCAGTCAGGGTTCAAATCCCACTGCTGCTATTGTTGATATTGTGCTGAGTACTGGGGGTGATAGAGTGTTATCTTCTCTACACCTCTGGATATGTTTCAGTCAATATGAGTATTTTCAAATCAGGCAGGGACGACCAGGTTCCTTGGAATGCCCTGGCCACAACTCCATCAAGCCCTTGTTCAGACTTTAGCATCCTCATGCTGGGGACAACCCCAGAGCCAGCTTCTAAGCTGGCTCTGGAGATGTGTCTATGCTTTGGACATCTCTATGCCCATTTTCGGCCATCCAGAGCACAAATAGGGCTTCGAAAATGACCCCCAGAATATCAGCAAAGCAGCTTTCATTACTAGTCATTGAGAGGAACAGTTTAAATACCAAGCATAGTGAGATAAGGAAGCTTATCAGGACCTAGGAGATAGGGATAAAGAGAAGGAATTCACCCTTATCAAAGGACCTATTTTACAAGGTCAGAGACACAGAACTCCATTTACACCAAGAAAGCAGGTAATTCCTAGCTGCAATAGGTTGCAGAATGCCCCTAGTGGAGAAAAGGAGAGGGAATGCAGGCCCAGGGTAAGGAACCCTTACGTCACTGAATTCCCCAATTGCTCAGCTGCCACGAGGCAGTTTGATCTCCAACACCTGAGAGGAGAAGGGATGGGACTGGAGCCTGAGATGTTTAAGTCTAGGTCAGATTATCCAGAGAGAGAGAGGAGTAGGAATGCTTACTGGAAGAGGAATGGAGCTGGAACAGTAAGAACAGCAGGAACAAGGAACACAAGCTGGAGGACAGGACGAGGAAGCTCAGGTGAATGGTGGCCCCAGAGCATGAGCGAGGAGAAGCTGGTACAAGCCTTGACCCAGGTAGGAGCATTGGAAGCTTGCCTAATTTGGAGCACTACAGAGTTGCAAGAAACAGCTTTTGCCCAAAGGGAAGGCAGTCAGCTAAGCCCTCTGAGCCAGAAACTAAGGTAGAGCCAATGCAACTGGGTGAACAAGACCTGGCTGTAGAAGAAGACTCATACATGGATTGCTCTTTATGCCAATCTTCAAATATAGAGGGTTTGGAAGGGAGTCAACCGTAAGGAAAACCTCCAAAGTCTGGTAACTCTGAGAGCTTGTAGATAACTTGTGAAAGTCCTGTATTAAAGGAGAAATACCTTTGCTGAGCAAGCTGAAGCTTCCTAATTAAAACTTGTTAAACAGCTGCTAGCCAGTGCAGTGCACAGCCTGAAGCCGTGCTGACGGTGAAAGTAAGAAAAGCTTTGATTTTGTTTTCACTATTCCTGAAAGCCTTGCATAGAGAATTGTTTGCCTATGAAGAGTTTAACTTCTTGTTGAAAGGACTTTTCTTTATGCTGAAGAACATTATAAACTGTTTTGTTTTGAGTTCAGTTATATCCTGATGTATTTTTGAAAGAATCCTGGAGAAGCAATCCAAAGGTGTTATTATGTGAACTTTGCGTTACACCATAAATAAATAAATATTTGTCAAAGCCTTACCATTCAAGCCAACTACAATTGTGGGTTTTTTTTACCTGAAGCCAAGTACCTTCTGACTGGACTACATTTCCCATGAGGCATTACAAGGCAGCCAGTCAGGTAAAGGCTAAATGGTGAATCTCTCCTATGACAGGCACACCCCTCTATACTGTCTGTAAGGGGCTAAGGGTGTGACAATAGGCATTTGCATTTTAAACGGGACTTACTAGGCAACCAATGTAAGTCATGCAATTTCAGAGACCAACTAACATAACATCAGCATTTTGTGTCAACTGGATTTGCTGTATTAATAACCTAATAATTCAATGTAAAGCATATTACAGTAATCCAAATGCTGTGTTGTAAGTGTCTGAACTGCAGTCCGAAAGTCTCCAGGTTCTAAAAATATCCTAAGTTGATGGATTTGATATAACTTCAGAGTGTGCTTTTTAACTTTTACAACTTTTGCTGTGGAAATTAAGTTGAAAATCCAAAACCATTTCCAAGTAGATTTACTTGTCACTTATTGGTATAACAGACCCCCCCCTCCCCCAATGTAACTGTGGTTGGAATAGGTACTGACCTGTCAGTGCAACCACCATGGCCTCAGTCTTTTTAAGGATGATTGCTAAACCATTACCCTTCATCCACTGCAAAATGTGCTGTAAGCAAGTGGTTGTACAGTATGTATCACAGAGGCTCCTGTTCACCTGAGCTGTAGCAAGACCAAACAGTCAGAGAGGATGGTGGGAAGCTTTTATGGCAAGGCAAGAGGGCTCACCTCCCAGTGAGGATTTTGATGATGCTGGAAAATAAGGAGGGCTTTGTATTTCCAAATATACAGAGTTATAGCTTAGCCTGTGGGATGCACCATGCTCATCACAGGTCAAAGGAGACTGTGTATTTTACAGATATTGCATTAGAAAGAGATCTGTGACAAATTGAAAGCTAGTTTCATAATGCATTCCACTTCACTGCAATTACCTGCAGAACCTCAGAATCACATATTGATAAGACACATGAGAGTGAGTTGGAGAAGACTGTGTAAAACATTGGGGAGAACAACAATATTATCTGCCCTACTGCCAATAGTGGGTGGCAGGGGTTTTAAAAGGCCTACAAACAATGGCTGCTTTTGGAAATTGGACCCAGAAAGACATTTGGATGTTAGCCGATGTGGTTGATAGTCAAGGGTAAATAAAGTCCTTTCAAATTTTAGTGAAGGAATTTACGATATAGTGATTGCAGGGTTTCTTGCCTATTTACAGTTGAAGCATTATATTTTCAGCTTCCCAGCATGGGGTACACCTTATCTCCTGCATCAGACTGTTGGCCCAAAAGCCCGAGTGTGATTTTTGGACAATAACAGGGACATGGACAGCAGAAATAGGGGTAGAAACACAGATGGATATGGTATTGCAGGGAGTTGAGCCTATGACTGATATCTGACAACATGGTACTGAGAGAGCAGTGGTACAAATCTTTGCAGTGAACATGTATTTCCAAATCCCTGTTTGCGATTCTGATCCTGCAGAGCTAGACATGCTCCACGGGATCAGAATCACGACGCCTTCTGTGCGTCTCTTTCCGACTGGGCGCACAGAGGGCCTGGACGTTGGGGATGGAATCGGCTCATACTGTATAAAATATAAAGATATCACCAAGTCAGATAATTGCATTGAAAATGAAATTCTCTTTGAACTTTGTCTGACCATTTTATTCTCTGATCATTTGAGGTTTCTGCTTTCCTCTATCTCCCAGTGATGCAGGTCCACGTGCGGAGACTCACTGCGGCATCATGTGCATAAATTTAGTATACTTTATTTTTAAATGTATATGCCACCCATCTAAAATCCTAGGTGGCTTCTAAACATGCACATGCAATTTACAATAAAACAAACATAATAATAAAACATTACATTTGATTAATGAAAATCTCCTTACATAGCCCCCCTCCATCAAACTATTATAAGTATCTGTACATCACATTTATTTTGCTATGACCAGATATAAAATGAGAAATTAATCCTGGTAGACATGAATTCAAATGCTAGATTGGATTGTGCTAGAGCTGGAAAAGTCTGGAACTCAGCAGGCTACGGGCTACTACACAAATTAAACGGAGATGTTCCCTTAAAATTTTAAATTCCTTTGAAATCTGAACTCACAAATATTTTAAATTTCAGTCTGGCAGCATAAAGAATGCAACACTGCAAATCTCAAAAACAATACATATTCCAGTAACCCCCCCCCCCCCCCCAAACCAACACCCAACATTTGATCTCACCAAGAACCTAGAGTACAGGACCCATAGAGCAAATCTACTATTCCATAACAGCACTAACTTCCAAAACTCACACAACATGGAGTGTACCCAGAAAGAGCAACACCACAAATATTGCAGTGGGCCCTATAACATTCATATTCTTATTCAAAAAAAATGAACAAGCCGGATTATTACAGCTCCCTACAAAGAAACTCCATGCTATCAGAACACGTTGCTTCAGTCACACACGCAGAACCGAGAAGTAGAGAATATATTAGTACAAAATAAAAATGGACATATGTAGGTAAAAAAAAAATGTTTTTAACCATTGCTGTTAGGTTTTCCCATTGCCTGAGTGTGATAGTTCTTTCTCTTACCTCACTCTGCAGTAATCTGCATTGTCTGCAGAAACTAACATAATGGCTCAGCCAAGTAGCGTGAGTGCAACTAATGCTACCTCAGTGGGTGGCTTTATTTGCACCGGCAGCTGTTTTGCCACACTGAAATGAAGCAATTGCAGGGGGATGTAACTGCCTCCCTGCAGTTAGCTTATGGCCCTTCACAATCAAACTCTGGAATTAGTTACTAAAGGATGCAGTAAAAGCTGTTAGTGTAGCTGGTTTTATAAAAGGTTTGGCCAAGTTCCTGGAGGAAAGAGCCATAAACTATTAATAAAGAGGACCTGGGAAATGCACTGCTTGCCCTCGGACAAGCACTATGGAACCTGTACGCCTTTTTGAGAACCTGCCGGGTACTTGTGATCTGAATTGGCCACTGTTGGAAACAGGATACTGGGCTTGATGGACATTAGTCTGACCCAGTATGGCGTTTCTTATGTTCTTAATGCCATGCTTGGCGAGTAACTATTGGTGACACTGACCAGTGGGTTGAATTGCTGGAGCCACTTTGGGCGATTTATTCTGACAATATCCCCAGATTGGTTTATTTGGGAGGGACATCTGTCTGATCTGTTGCAGATGGATCTCTCCATGTTAGTGCCAGCAGTGGTGTTTGATATCTATGAGCAGCCCCCTCTGCTGAGGGGAGGAGACAGATGTAAAGCCTTTCCTCTTGGTTGTAAATGTATTCTTCTACACTGGGGAGAAGCGGAAGTTGGAGGCCCTTCCAATGGATATGGGAGCCGTTCTAGTGCCCCATAGAGCAGGAAGTTAATTATTTAACACTTAATTAACTGTGAGATTTAGGTAGCATATGAAGGCAGTTTTGAAAGGATTGTTATACGTTAAGTAGTATTTGCTAGAGTATGATCAAAGGGATGAAAAGGGGGAGGCAGGTTTTTGGGAGCTGTTGATAAAATATAAAATGATGTATGGTTGCCTATGCCCATTTTGTTTCCATTGCATTGATATTATTTTGTACCTAGTGTGAAAAAAGAACAGTCATAAGCTATTTGTTCAAATGGTGCTGAGGTAATAAAGACATAATTTTAAAAAAATCATTAACATTTAGGCCTTAGCAGCCTAATGTTTGCAGCATTTCTTAACGAGATTGAGCTTTTACAGTTTTGATGTACAGAAATATATATTTACTATCACAGAGGTCAGCACCTACAGATGAAGATGTGCTTCTTCAAAAGCCTGCTTTCAGGTTCACACTGGAATTTCTGTATGCCCTGTGCTGTCTGGAGGTGGGGAAACAGATTCACCCTTCTCCAACATCATGTTCATATTTTCTATGGATGTGCTGTTTTAAAACAGGGAAATAACATTTGTAGTTTCATTACAATGGCAGGTTACTCCTCCTAGGGCTTCACGTTATAGAACAAATTTCTCCTGGACTCTCCCCCACGCTTTCATTCAGCCAGCATACACTTTGTCAATAGGGAGGTGATTCTCCATGGGGGAGGAAGTCCTTTCAAAGCCCTGGGCACATAAACTAAAGAAGTTCTTAACAGTGACTTGGGTGCTGCAGTTCTCTTTACTGCATGCAAAGTCCAAATAAAACGAGAACTAGCCGCGATATTCAGTACAACAACTATATAGTGTTTTTTCTTTGAAAGATTCTGTCTGCAAATCAGAGACAAAAGAATGAGTAGGGAAAACTGTATAATCCTGTGGGGAAAAAAAGGGCAGCAGTAATTTATAGAGCAAAAATGTGTTGTGTCCTTCCACCAGGCAAGAAATGTAACCTGGCCAAAGACGGTACAGAACAGAAGCAGAACTTGGGAATTTTTCTTGCTATTGGCCTCTCTGCACACTGGAATTTTATTTTACTGTTACTACCTTGTAAATTGTCTCTCTCTGTATTTTTCTCTTTTCTTTGTTACCTTAATTGCTAAGTGTATTACTTTGGTAATACATGTAAAATTGCTGTGCCATTAAAGTCATCTAAATCTGGGTCTGTGTTCCAAGTATCATTTTTTGCCTTTTTATGCAACTGACAAAGGCATCCTAGATTAGGGCTCCTGAGTTCGAGGCAGAAAAAAAAATCCTTTCTCTCTCCTCATCCTTTCAGCGCTTCGAAGCCAACCTTCCCACCATATCTTTTTCTGGTAGGCTATGTCCACTCCAGTACCGTAGGCTCCTCTTAGGCTTGGGGAGCAAGCAAGGACCTCCAGTCTTTCACATGCATGCAGAGGGGTGGATAAAAACCTCTGCCTGGCTTTCATGGATTCCCCCTAGTCTGCTTAAATAAAGGTTTATGGACTTTTCCTCCAGAAATGTGTCCAAACTTTTTTTTTTTTTTTTTTTGTATATAATTTTATTGGTCAAATAAAGCAGGATTACAACTGCAGACATCAGAAACCGTAATAATTCTGGAGCATACAACATATTAAATAGCAGATTAGTAAGCCTGTGCATTCTCATATAAAGCACAAGTACATAAGTAACCACTTAACTCCTAAGGGAGTCTACACATGTGTTATCCGGGGTAAAGAAAACAGCAAATCCCTTCAGGAGGCTCCATTCGATGAGAACTTTAGAACAACTCTTTCATTCCCCCCCCCCCCCAACACCCCCTCAAACAAGAATCCTCATGCATGCTCACAGCAGAGGGGGAAGACAGAACTAATAGGAAAAAGCAAAACCCAGAGATGGGAATTGAGAAGAGTATTAAAATTTGTGCTGCCCATTTGAAGGTGCTATGAGAGTTGGAAAATGGGATAACACCAATGACACCAGAGAACTCTGGCCTGTGAAGGAATCCAGCTATTCTGGTGGAAATGACTCCTCCCCTACACCCCTGACAGCTCCTTGAAGCTCCCCTCCCCTGATCAGCTTTTCCCCTCCACCCCAGCTCTTGAAACTTATATATTGCAGACATACTGAAGGCACATCGTAGGTACCCAGAAAGCTGTATAGAGCAATGATAACCATACCGTAGGCATCACATAAGCACACTCAAAACATACCCTAAGCACACCTGGGGGGAGGGGGGGGGCAAGCAGCAGTAACTCTGAGGAAGTGGCTCCAAGGCCAAGACCACATGTAGTCATAGGGCCATAAGGGTTTTCAATATAGGGCTAAGCGCAAGTGAGTTTCAGTCTCACCCAGAAGAGATTTATGTCTCAGTGCAAAGGAATCTAGACCACAGTTCCATTACTGCCTTGGGCTTACCTTGGAGGTCCATCATGAATTTCTCCATTCAATAAACATCCCAGACCTTAACTAACCATTCTTCTTATGTGGGTGGCAAGGCCCCCTTCCAGTAGTGTGCGATGGCACGGTGAGCCACAAGGAGCAAACAGCGAGAGAGGTGTTGTCCCTCAGGTAAGAGATCTGGGGGAAGATGCCCCAACTCATAGGATTCAAGCGTGAAGGGGGTATGTCAATTCGAGCGATTTGGCAAATATGCTTGTGAATCTGAGACCAGAGGATCCTGTATCTTGGGACAGGATCACCACATATGTTCAAAGTCTCCCTTGTCTCCCGCAACTTCTCCAACAGAGGAGGTCATCCCCTCTCCCCATCTAAAGAGATTAATTAGGGTTGACATCCATACTAGCATGCGGAGTTGTGCATTCACTAAGGGCAAGGATACTGAGCAAGACTGAGAGTACTAGTACACCTCTTCCCAAATTTCCTTTGGTTTATCCCCCCAATGCATTATTCCAGCCCATTCTGTAGGCTAGATCTCGAGTGCAGGTTGGGGAGTCTGTGGTGAGAGCTTTATATAGTTGGTCCAGGAAGGACTTTAAATGTGTAGACTCTAAGAGAATTTGCTCTCACTGCTTGGGTGGGCACATCCCTTCAGTAGTTTGAGGGAGAGCCCCAAAACTGCAGCCACCAGCCACTCCCAAATTTCTTTCCCATCCACCCCTAACTGGGAAGAATATAAATCCCTATAAAAGTTGGCAAACATATTGGCTATATCCTGGGATCTATAAAGTGTGGTATTGTATGCCGAGTAAAGGGTTTGAACTTTTTGTTTCATCCTCTGCTGCTTTAACTGCCAAAGGAGCAACTGGTTCACCTTATTCCCATTTTTGTAAATGTATTGGTTGGTTCGAAGCATTGATGAAGCTATGGACTTAGTTTCCAAGGTAGATAATTATCTCCTTGTGTGTATCAGGTGCTGCTGTATCTTGGGACCACCACTCTTATGGAGGAGCCATTACAGCTCTTCAATGGTCCTTCGGAGTTCCTCCTGTCTAGTGAGCTCTCTTTTTGAAAACACTTGATAGGGACATCAATTTATTTATTTTATTTTATTACAGTTTCTTATATACCGCGCTATTCGGCATCAGCGCGGTTTACATCATAACATAACTACCATGGTGACAAGGTGTCTGGTTTTACATTGAACAGGTAATAAAACTTGGATAACAGGGTTAACTATATACATAACTATATACATAAGCTATTTACACTGCAGGATAGGTAGAGTCAGATCATGAGTAAGGAGTAATTGCCCATGAAGGATCGTTTTACCTGCTTCCCACAGGGTAAAGGCAAATATATCGTTGGTATCATTGAAAGAGAGGTACTCTTGCCACTCCTTTTTTGTATTGCAAGCAAAAACACCTTATTTTTAAGGAGCCCTCTGTGGAGGATCCAGGCGCGGGGATGTGCCTCCAACTCCTCCTCTCATAGTTCCAAAGAAATAATCATGTGATCAGATTGGGCGTGGGTCCCAAGATGGTGAAATGGATCAGAAATTGGTTGACCGACAGACGACAGAAGGTGACGGTGAACGGAACTCACTCTGATGAAAGGAAGGTAATTAGCAGTGTGCCCCAGGGTGGGTCCTGGGACTGGTAAGAACATAAGAACATAAGATATGCCATACTGGGCCAGACCAAGGTCCATCAAGCCCAGTATTCTGTTTCCAACAGTGGCCAATCTAGGTCATATGTACCTAGCAGTTTCCCCAAGAGACACAAAGAGGTACTGTTCAATATATTCGTGAGTGATATTGTAGAAGGGCTGAATGGAAAAGTATGTCTTTTTGCAGATGACACCAAAATTTGCAAAAGAGTGGACTCCCCTGAGGGAGTGGAGAACATGAGGAAAGATCTACAAAAGCTGTAAGAATGGTCTAATGCTTGGCAGTTAAGATTTAATGTGAAGAAGTGCAGTGTCATGCACTTGGGAAGCAGAAATGCGATAGAGGGCAAGAGATTGGTGTGCACAGACCAGGAGAAGGACCTCGGAGTTACTGTTTTTGACAATGCCAAGGTGGCAAAACAGTGCGAGAAAGCGATGGCAAAAGCCAGAAGGATGCTGGGTTGCATACAGAGAGGAATTACCAGCAGAAAGGAAGAGGTACTAATGCCATTGTACAAGTCTCTGATGAGGCCTCACTTGGAATATTGTGTTCAGTTTTGGAGATCATATCTCGCAAAGGATATAAAAAGGCTGGAAGCGGTTCAGAGGAAGGCGACCAAAATGATTTGGAGCCTGCATCAGAAGACTTATGAGAAGAGACTTGAAGACTTAAATATGTACACTCTGGAGGAGAGGAGGGACAGGGGAGATATGCTTCAGACCTTTAAATACTTAAAGAGAATTAATGGACAAACAAACCTCTTCCAAAGACGGGGAAGCTGTAAAACTAGAGGGCATAACATGAAACTTCAAGGGGGTAAACTGAAAGGCAATGTCAGGAAATACTTTTTCACTGAAAGGGTGGTGGATGCTTGGAATGCCCTCCTGATGGAAGTGGTGGGGGCAAACACAGTGACAGAATTCAAAATGGCATGGGACAGACACAGTAGAACCCTTTATAGTAACAGGATAAAATCAAAATAAGCATAACTATCTTTTATATCTGACCTACATGGAACAGTGGGTATACCCCTAAACAAAGGCATGGGGAGGGGTGACCTGCACAGAGCAGCAAGTGCACCTACGTTTGCCACCTTGCTGGGCAGACGAGATGGACTATTCTGGTCTTTATCTGCCGTCATATACTATGTTACTATGTTAGAAATCCCCATAGTGCAAATGGTTGTGGTAGAGAGTATAGATAACAAACTGTGTGAGATGAGCCACAGGTCAATTCTAGAATAGCTCTGGTGGGCCAGGGAGTAATAGGTATAGTCTTGTTCTTTGCCATGTGTGGCCTTCCAGGCATCACAGAGATGAAACCTGGTAATCATCTGATGAAGATTACTCAGGTTCATGGTGGCTTGACTCCCCCTCCCAGTCCTATCAATGCTGGACAGAACACGGTTAAAGTTCCTTCCCATTGGTGCCTCTCCCTGCTGGGTAGGATTGTGCAGCATCCAAAATTTCGGCCAGTGTGTCACCGATTTTTGAGGGAAGGATATAAACATTAATGATATTAAGTAAAGGTTCATTTTATGGTTCCAATCAAAAGAGGAACCTCCCCCTGGGGTTTGCTGTACAGTGAAGTCAACTGAAAGGAGCAGTTCTGGGAGAAGAGGGTTACCACTGCCCTCCTGTGAGAAGAGAAGTTGGATGCAAAAACCTGTGGGAACATACGGGATCACAACCATAGGTGATCCTGCCCAGGCAAGTGAGATTCCTGTAGAAAGACTGTCGGCTTTCTCCCTTCTCAGTTGGTCTAGCACTTGCCTGCGCTTTACAAGTGAGTGCTAGACCTAACCATAATCCTTCAAAAGGCCTTTCACTGCTGCAACAATGCAGTGGCCAGTATCTCCCATCGATGCAGTAAAAGGTTTGCCCTGTGCCATCCCATAGTGTCTTATGCCCTTCTTTCCCATCTCCCCCCCCACACCCTTCAAAACCCTCCCAATTACATCCCCCTATCAACTATGATCCTTCTAAGTAAGGATGGATACATCTTGAAATGAACACAAAATATCCAAATTAGCATTGGAAATGCCATGTTAAGGGCTGATGATGTCATGAGACAGGAGCATCCCCTCAAACACTTCTATCTTATAGGGGTGTTGACCCTCCCGAAAACCACCTTACAGCTTTCTAAGCGTGACAAAATTAAGACTACTCAACCCCTAATCAGTAGTTCACTGCTCCAAGTTAGGATTGCTACCCCTGCAAACGAGACTTCCCTACACAGACTGTTGTGCCTGCGGTTCTAAACCTGTATGGCACATCCCACAGGGCCCACCCTCCATCTTCAATTTCAGTTAATGACAATCATCAAAAATGAATCCAAGCAATTTAACAGAGACTCCTCAGATAGAGCAAGGAGAAGCGTGTGTTCTATGAGCCATTGAAAAGAGAGCGACCTTAACAGATAGGGCACATAAAGAGAACAGAATTGACATTCTCAAACGGAATCAAAGGGGTTTAGTAGTGTCTGTTGTTCAATCATGAGTCCTCTGCAGCATTATCAGAGTGAATGCACTTTGACCTATAAGTGCATTCACTCTGCAGCGCCTCACTACCTTTTCTCTTCTTTCCCTATACCCCTCCTCGGTAACTCCACTCTTCTGACAAATCACTTCTATCTATGCCCTTCTCTTCTATTGCTAACTCTGGACTTTGTTGCAGGCACAAGGAGCAGCAAGGTGAAAGGAGCAAACTACTTGAGTCTGTACGTCAGGTGTCTTCTCTGACCCTTTTCAAATCCAGGCTGAAAACTCGCCTCTTCGCTGCCATTTTCGGATCTTGACTCACCTGATCTCCTTAGTGTTTCCTTACTATTCCCCGTAGATATATCCCATGTCTACAGCTACTGTGTTGTCTGTCTTGACTAGATTGTAAGCTCTGATGAGCAGGGACAGTCTTTTACATGTGTCTGTTCAGCGCTGCATATGTCTTGTAGTGCTATACTAATGTTCAGTAGTAGTAGTAGTCTTTGGGCCCCAGGTATCTTGTGCCTCTTCGGGATTAAAGCTTGCCAGTCCCACAGCTCTCCGAGTTGACTTGGAGTGTGCCTTTCCTCATTTTGTAGCAAATCTACCATATCAAGACAGTCCTCTAACTCAACAATCTTGTGCCGGGTATTGTCCCGATCAAAAATCAAGGTGAAAGGCAATCCCCTTCTGTATTTGATATATTTCTTTCATAACAGCTGAGTCGGAGGTTTGAAGCTTTTCCTCCGCTCTCTTGTGTATTGGTAGAGATCCCAAAAGACATGAATGTCTTGACCCTGAAAAGCAATGCACAGTTTCCCCCTATGACTTCATAGTAGTCTTATTTTGTCCTCGAAGGAATGAAACATGCGATGATGGGCCGGGGGCAGGACCAAGGACCAAGAACCAGCCTTGTACCCGAGACTTTGGTGAGCTCTTTCCAGCTTGACTGGTCTGGAAGCCCTGGGGGACGCAGAAGGGCAAACAATTCAGATATTGTCCTTGTCTCTACTACCTCCACTGGGAGACTATTCCATGCATCTACCACTCTTTCCGTAAAGAAATGTTTCCGCATATTCTTCAGTCAACCCCCTTTCACCTTCATCCTATGTTCCCTCATTGCAGAGCTTTCTTTCAATTGAAAGAGGCTCTCCTCTTCTGCATTTATGCCATGGAGGAATTTAAACATCTCTATCATATCTCTTCTTTCCTACTTTCCTCCAAGGTATACATATTGAGATCTTTGTCTGTTCCCGTTCGCCTTATGATGAAGGTTACGCCTACATGGGTATTGCAGAGAGAAGACAATGCCAGTATCAACTACTTCCTGATATAAATGAAGACATCTCCTTCGCTGGCCCTGAGCAGCCCAGGGAGACATCTATTTATTTATTTATTCAACTGTATTTATATCCCACTTTTCACCGGGTCAAAGAGGTTTAACAACAAAGGGGGGGGGGGACAGTAATCAATTCTTAGGGTGGAGGGGCTGTCACCGGGGAGGCCAACATTAATGATCTGAACAGACAGTAAGGACAATGGACAATGGACATAAGGTCTCTTAGTAGGTAGACCTGTGGGTATGTTAGGTGGTCTAGGTATACTCTTATTTCAAATTGGCAACTGTAACAAATCTCCCAGGCTCACACACTCATCTGAAATTAATTCATTTTCAGAGGATATACCAAAATCTATTAGCACTATCAGACATTGGGCACAGGTAGCAGTGGCTCCGCTTTCCAGCTTTTATATATGAATTCCATCATCCCATCTCTCTTAACAGAACAAGTCTAACTATGAGCTGAGCCTAAAACACACTACCCCTCTGCAGGAGCAAGTTCAGTGAGAAGATCTGCCTTTTAAACTCGAGAGAAAAAAAAACTTTTGGATAAGTAAGATAGAAGGAACACACAGAAGATGCCAATAGGAAAGGGCAATTTGCTCCTCTCAATTTGTCCATTTGTCTACTATGCTCTGACAACCCTTTCGTGATCTGTGGTCTTCTCCTTTCCTCTGTCACTTTCTGTCACTGGAGGAGTGCGTTTGTTAATGCGAATTGGGTTTTTTAGTGTGCCTTAAAAAATGTAGAGCACGTTAAATTGCATATTAAAACATGTATGAAAGTGACCAAAAAAAGCACTCAAAAACTGGGAATATTTGTGAAGAAAAAAACCTAACCCTATTTTTCTTGCCTGTGCAAATCCGCATCTATCTGTTTTAACTCTATAACCTGTGTTGATAGTCTGCTCCAGGGTCCTCCACAATCTCATTAAGAAAGTACTTCTCACATTCCTTCTGAGCCCCCCATCCCTTCAGCTTCATATGATGATAGCCATATGAAGTAGAGGAATAGCCTAATGGTTAGAGAACTGGCTTGGGAACCAAGAGACCAACGTTCAGTTCTCATTAGCTGGCCTTAGGCAAGTCACTTAACCCTCCATTGCCTCAGAAAAATCCGTTATCAATGTCCATGTTTAATGTACACTACCAAGTTTAAGTTTCAAAGTAAACTGCTTTGATTGAAATGATAAAGTGGTATAAAAAACCTGATAAATAAAATAACCCTTTTGTCGTTGAGCTTTTTGGGATATGCAAATTGCATCATTCCTCTATTGAAGGTTTGTTAGGAGTGTGCATGGACAAAAAATTAGTTCTATATCACTTTGCTTTGGATTTCTGACATTTCATTCTTTTTGCTTTTTGGTGAACATTGTGTTTATGTTCATTCTTTTCATTTTAGCATGCACTTTATTTTTACAATGCATGCACTTTTTTTTTTGATATTTCAAATATTTGGGACATGTTTACTAAAGCACATTAGGCTTTTGCAGCTAACACACCCAAAAAGTGCAGATATTGCCGCATTAGCTGCAAAAGCCATGCAATATCTGCTGGGGCATGCAGAACATTTCCCTAGCAGATAATGCACTGAAAGCACAGAGAACGTGATGAAACGGCATCCTGGATGCAGCTAACGCCACTCATTGAGCTGGCACTAGCTGTACCCATAGTATCTTCAAATCTGGCAGTTACCACGTGCTGTTGAGGCCTGCAGTAATCACATGTTGCAGACATGCCCACTCTGCCCTAATCTCACCCACTCCTGCAGAAAATGACTGCGTTACCTGCAGTTGCCTCACATTAGCTGCTACTGCAGCCAGATAGCACATGCTAAAGTGGGTTAGTAAATGTGCTCCTTTCTGTTCTTTCTCCTCTTTGCCTTTTCCCTTTGCCATCTGAAGAAGGAATCTATCTGGCATTGGAAACTCATGTACGTCGTCCTCTTTAGACATTTTTTATATTTGCGCAATAAAAAATATCACAGCAGGCAAAAACCCCAGCTTTTTTAAAGACTGATATATGCTTACCAGAACCCTGCTGTGCTGTTCTTTCTCTTATTCAAATCACTTGTGGTATCTATCATGTCTCAAATACCTGAGAGGCCATCTAGTCCAGTGATCTTCTCTATTTTTTAACTGGAGGCCACTTTGTTAAAGAAACTTTCAGTAGTTCCAGCTCTAGCATCAAAGACAAAGAGCCTTGGGGAGGGAGAAGGGTCAGTCCCTCTCCTAGGACACATGTGCATTTAGAGAAACTGGTGCAATTGGAACAAAGTCCATTCTCCTCCAACCCTCTTCCTCTGATGCCCCCATTTCCCCCCATAAACTACCTTCCTAAACTCACTATGTTTCTCTCCAGTGCTTCTCCCTCCCCTCAATATTCTTTCTAGAATGTGCACTCGCCTATTCTCAGCTAGATTCGGCTTTTACCTGCTTCTCTCACCAGTCTATTTTTATCATCCTGTCGCCATCCCCTTCACTGTCAAGCTGGCTCTCCTCCAGTTTGCTAATTCTCCCTCACCTTTCCACCTCCACTGCTACCTCCAGATAAGCCATTTTCTTTTCATTCAGCAGCATCTGGTTCTAGGTGAGTTCGAACCCCTCAGTGCCTAAATTCCTTTGCTTTCAGGACCATACTTAGGGATGAGAAGGGTGGGGGCATTTGCTCAAGGTGCAAAGCCCTTTTGGGGCTGAAAATGACCTAAATGTAAGTGTAGGTTGATGATAGGTGAAAAGCTAGGAAGTGGGGCACGATTCTTTCATCATCTAGGCTGGGAGAAAGGGTTGGGGTGGCAGCAAGGGATGCAAATATGCTTGGCTGTCTTAGGTGTAAAATGCCTTGTTACAGTTGTGTGTGCTGTTCTCAGTCTCATGAGAATAGAGCAGGAGTGTAGGCATTGCAGGACTCAAATTCACAGAGACACATGGTACTAGAAGAAAAGAGAACAGCTATTCCAGAGGCAGCAATGGATGCAAGCCTCCAGAGAAGGTGATAGGAGAGCGTATGTTAGGGGAAGACATACAGGGAGCCATAACTGGCTCCTGGACCTTATAATGAAGAACACTGCTCTACGTTCTATATCTCAGCATCAAGCATACTGCATATTACCATAAGTGGATAAACCTTTCCAAGCCCTGCCAATTAAATTAACTTTTCTGAAAAGAACATCAGTCAAGAGACATTCTGAAATGCCAGTGTTTTATGCGATTGTGCAAATACAATGCCTCAGACCTGCCAGGAAGCATCTGACAAAGTGCATTTGAGCTCAGCATTTGTGGAAGTATTTGCTCCTAATGCAAACGTTTGAATATGGCATCTTTGAAAAGCATCGAGGAGACAGCAGCTCTAGCAAGGTTCAGGCAGAATATAAATGCCTGCTTTATCACTGAAACACCAAACTGTGACTGAGAAGCATGCTCTGGATGCTGCAAAGCAATACTAGATTTCATGAATGTAGTGCAACGTTTCTGGCAGGACAGGTGTGCACAGCCAAGAAAAGTTTGGCTTGTGATCTTTTAAAACAAAATTTTCCTGATTTTGGTGCTTTTTTCATGTTTGAACTATTCATTTTTAGGTGCACATTCTATAAATGGAAGAATTTTTTAAGCACCTAATCAATTGCACACGTGCTAATTTGTAGGTTTGCATCCATGCAAGTGGTTTATGTGCACTTTAAAATTTTAGGTGCCCAAATGCACACCCCTGTCTGGCAGTTGTATTTAGTAGACTGTGACTGGATCCGTCCATCCTTCTGATGATGGAAGGTGCCTCTTCTCCATCATGGTACAACTCAGCCTGAAATAATGGGACTGACAGCCTACACGTTGTAAAGCTTATTTTCATTGCTGATTCCACCTGTGTTGGTCCATCCACTAGAAACAAGTTGGCGGCATGCGTGAAAGCATTTGCTTCCTGTGCTGGGAAGCAAGGATCATGCATTTAGGAATGGAAAAAAGCATGCTGCTTGGTTCAGATTAATTTCCTTTCCTTTTCTGAACTGTTTCTTCTCCCATAGCTTTGGAATTGCTCTCTGCACGTTTTGGACAGATTTGCATAATCTTTAATTCATCATACTGGCTGCCTGGAATGAAACTAATTATTTTTGTTTTCCTAACAGCAATGCTGAGAAATTCAGAGCAAGCACCCTAACAAGCATGGTTATGAACCACTTGGGTTCTTTTTGCTCTGCAGGCTACTGAAAACCCCAGTTCCTCTTGCAGGATAGCATGATTGTAACATTAGCTCTAAATACTGCCATGTTGCAATAATATATTTTAGCGTGTTTTTAGTTTCCTTGTGTGAAAATAAATTCTTGTGAAAAATGGATAGTTGATAAGCCCTACCCAAGAAAGTGAAAGAAGCACAGTATTATCTTTAGGACCAGCTTAATCATTATGCAGAATAAGCGCTGACCTTGGGCTGCAGCAGCTTCTGGAGGGTGACAAACAGGAGCTAAAGTCAAACAAAACCTTGAATGCTAATGGCCACACAAACTCAAAGAACCATCAGTGCCTGCAGAGGGGGTGAGCAGTTTTCAGATAGCTTGATAAAGAGCAGAAGGCTAGGACCAGGGAAACCAGAATTCAAATCCAGCTTCTCCCACTGATGCTGCTTGTGACCTTGGCAAGACATTTCACTCTCCATTGCCTCAGATAAAAACCTAGATTAAAGGGATGTGCATTCAGCTTCTTAGTATGCCTTAAATTGAATGGTTCTCTTATTAAAGACCGCTAACTGCTTAACTAATGTTTAGCATCTGCTGACTGGTCGCTGAGAATGCTAACACACATTAGAGCTATCGGCCACTGAAACACATGCTAAACACATTTGGTCCCAATGCATATCCTCATCGATCCCACAGTTCGTGAACTGTCCATTAGACTGCAGATAATTAAACTGCTTTAATAAATCAACAGTCACTTTTACCATATAACATGTGCAATACACATCCGATGATAATGTAATTGAGTCTGGCCCAATAGCCCAGAAATTTGGGGCTTGACTTGCCTGAAACGGTTATACTCTTATAGTTTGAAGTCCTTTATATCTATAGGAATTTGATTTTTGTCTGAACGTGGAAAGTGGGACATAGAATAGTTTATACTAAATTTATTTAAAGCATATTAATTAATGTGCATATGTTACAATTGTATTTATTAAAATGAATGTGTGAACAGAACAAAAAAAAATCTGACAATTGCAAATTACACTCAACAGAATTAAAAAATTGAACCAAAATGTTTTGAGCTGTATAAGTTCATTTGGACAGGGAAACAAATAGTGCACTTGCATATGACTCACCTTAAGCTCAGATATGAAAAAGGCAAGTCATTAAATCTACATGACTTTTGGAAACTGAACTAATTATGTATATGCATATGAAACAAAGGCACCCTTTTACTAAAGACCATTAGAGTTTTGGACTGAATGCGCATTTAGCATGAAAACTACAAATGTTAACTGCAAAGCCTTTGCAGTTACTGTCGTGGGTGTGGCCAGCATGTTCCAGGCAGTTACCGTCGTGGGTGTGCAATCTAACATGCAGTGCAATTAATGCAGGTGTACCTGATGTCAACCATAGAGGTATCGTTAAGTACAGCCGTGCTAATTGCCACACACACACATTGACAGCACATGGCAATTGCCTCCAGGCCCACACTTCACACCTAACCCACTCCTTCCGCATCCTATCATCGTTGGGGATGGGTGAAGAAAGCCCCCAGGTAGGTGATACATTAAATACCTTTATGGAAATGGGTAACAGGGGTAACATATGGAAAGCAGTGTGTATTAATGCCCGTAGCATGGGAAATAAGATCCCTGAAGTTGAAGCTTTGGTGGGAGTGGCTGACTTGGATTTAGTGGCAGTTACAGAAACATGGTTCACAGAAAACCATGACTGGGATGTAACTATACCTGGCTATACTTTATTCGGAAAGGACAGGGTAGGAAGAAGGGGAGGAGGAGTGGCACTATATGTAAAAACTACTATTAAAGCTTTGGAATTACAGAGCTTAAAAGGGAGAGAGGAGGCATTGTGGGTTAAACTAGAAAGAGGGAAAGAGAAATTTATTTGTATTGGTGTGATATACAGACCTCCCTCACAAGAGGAAGAGATGGACAGAGAGTTAATTGAAGACATACGCAGCATTTCTAGGAAAGGGGAAGTGCTACTGATAGGAGATTTCAATATGCCAGATGTTGATTGGCACATTCCTGCTGCAGTATCATCTAGAAGTACGGAGATCCTGGATTCTCTACAGGGAGAACTATTCAGGCAATTGGTAACAGACCCCACACGTGAAGGGGCCATACTGGACTTGGTGCTTACCAATGGTGAAAGTGTTTCTGATGATGTAGTGGGAGATCATTTTGCATCCAGTGATCACCAGATGGTGTGGTTCAATATTAGGACTAGGGCTGTTAGAATCCATTCCAAGGTGAGGATCTTAGACTTTAGGAAGACTAACTTTGCGAAGATGGGCCAATACCTCAGAGAGTCGTTAGTGGGATAGGAACAGCTGGGGGATGTAGAAAAACAGTGGGCAAAACTGAAAGGGGGTATTTTAAGGGCAACCAACCTTTTTGTTAAAATGGTAAATAAAGGCAAAAGGAACAGGAGACCGCTATGGTTTTCGAAGGAAGTAGCTGAAAAAGTGAAGAAAAAGAGGGAGGCCTTCATGAAATACAAGAGATCACAGAGAGAGGAAGACAGGCATCTGTATTTGGAAAAACTTAGAGAAGCTAGCAAAGTAGTCAAGAAGGCAAAGATTCAAAAGGAGGAGGAAATAGCCAATGCAATAAAATGGGGGGATAAGAAATTTTTCAGATATATTAGTGAGAAGAGGAAGGGCAAAAGTGGTATTGTCAGACTCAAGGGTGTGGGGGGGGGGGGGAATATGTAGAAGCTGATAAGGATAAAGCGGAATTGCTTAACAAATATTTTTGTTCTGTGTTCACAGATGAAGAACCAGGAGCAGGACCTCAGAAAACACCCACAAATAAGAAAAGAAGCGAGGGACATCCTGAACAATTTTCAGAAGACTGTATTCGTGAGAAACTAGTTCAACTTAAAGTAGACAAAGCGATGGGACCGGATGGGATACACCCTAGAATACTGAGGGAACTTGGGGACGTTCTAGCAGCTCCACTGACTGACCTTTTCAATGCCTCGTTGGAGTCGGGAATGGTGCCAAAGGACTGGAGAGAGGCTCATGTGGTGCCTTTACACAAAAGCGGAAGAAAGGATGTGGTTGAAAACTACAGGCCGGTTAGTTTAACTTCGGTGGTGAGTAAATTATTGGAAACGCTGCTGAAAGAGAAAATAGTGAGGTTTCTGGAGTCCAGCGGATTACAGGATCCGAGGCAGCATGGATTCACCAGAGGCAGGTCTTGTCAGACAAATCTGATTGATTTCTTTGACTGGGTGACCAGGGAGTTGGACCGAGGGAGAGCTCTAGATGTGGTGTATTTAGATTTCAGTAAAGCCTTAGACACTGTTCCTCACAGGCGACTTATAAACAAACTGAGTACTCTAGGGATGGACCCTAAAGTTACTGCTTGGGTTAGAAATTGGTTGGGTGTGAGGCGACAGAGTACAAGTAAATGGAGCTCACTCTGAGGAGAAGGATGTTACCAGTGGTGTGCCCCAGGGATCTGTCCTTGGTCCGATTCTTTTTAATATCTTTGTTAGTGATATAACGGAAGGGCTTTCGGGTAAGGTTTGCCTCTTTGTAGATGATACCAAAATCTGCAATAGAGTAGACACCCAGGAAGGTGTAGATAACATGAGGAGGGATCTAGCTAAGCTTGAAGAATGGTCTAGAATTTGGCAGCTGGGATTTAATGTTAAAAAATGTAAGGTCATGCATTTGGGCTGCAGCAATCCAAGGGAGCAATACAGTGTAGGAGGTGAAGTACTTTTGTCCACTAAAGAAGAGCAGGACCTAGGCGTGGTTGTGTCTGATGATCTTAAAGTAGCTAAACAGGTAGAAAAGGCGACGGCAAAAGCTAGAAGGATGCTTGGGTGCATACGGAGAGGAATGGCTAGCAGAAAAAAGGAGGTGATAATGCCTCTGTATAAGTCTTTGGTGCGACCTCATTTGGAGTATGGTGTGCAATTCTGGAGACCGCACCTTGAAAAGGATGTGAACAGGATGGAGTCGGTGCAGAGTGTTGCTACTAAAATGATTAATGGGCTTCATTATAAAGCATATGAGGACAGACTTAAGGATCTTAATATGTACACCTTAGAGGAAAGGCGGGATAGAGGTGATATGATTGAGATGTTTAAATACCTCCGTGGCATAAATGTTCAGGGAGAGAGCCTCTTTCAATTGAAAGCAAGTTCTGCTACGAGGGGACATGGGATGAGGGTGAAGGGAGATAGATTCAGGAGTGATATGCGGAAATATTTCTTTACAGAAAGAGTAGTGGATCCATGGAATAGTCTCCCAGTGGAGGTGGTAGAGATGAGGACAGTAACTGAATTCAAAAAAGCATGGGACCAACACAGAGGATCTCTAAAGGTAAAAAGTGGACTGTTGTAGTTGTTGTTATGGAAGGACAGACTAGATAGACCATGTGGTCTTTTTCTGTCATCATGTTTCTATGAAGTGGGAATTAGCATATGGTAACTGTCATGCCTGTGCATTAACAGTTACCGCGGGCCATTGCTGCTTGCTTAAACGTGTTAACTACATAGCGGGCTTTAGTGAAAGGGCCTCAAAGATTTTAGTATTTAAAAGTATGATGTCCAAATATACATTATTACAGGATCCTTCAGAGAAGGATGATCATGATTGAGTATAATTATCAACATCTGGGGGGAATTAACTAAGAGGAGCACAAGGCTGAAGGTTCACCTGTGGTTCCTCGTACCCTTGCACCAGCCCTGATTATCTCAGGCGTGTTTAGGGTTTGCAGTATAGTGGGAGTCTCCTAAGACGATATAAGTACGTTTCCGATTTGGTAGGGTTACCAGTTGACTCAGGGTTATTAGGAAAATGCGGAGTCATTCGTGATTTTTTTCACTTGTGTTTATAGATTTGTTCTGCCAATGAGCTCGGAAAATGGCACATAGGTTAAGATTGGGAAATGCTATCATGGCAAACCAATTTATTTAGTGTTTTTCATTTTAAAAGGATTCACACACGATGTATAAATCAATGGTTTGAAAATGAATGTGTCATTACTCCTAAACTGGACAATTTGAAATACATTTATTAATGTTGGGCTGGGGTCATTCAGAAAAAGACTGACTTTGTCTTTTGTATTGAATTAAATAATGAAGTTAGTTTTCCGTGCACAGTTTCAACACTCGGGCAGGGCATTCAGGAAATTCCGTGCTCACTGGAAAGACTCTAGAGCTGCGCATGAAGAAACTGTTCCATGTTCAGATCATTTTGGTTTTCTTTGGCCGATTGCTGGAATGTTTGGTTGATTTCAGAAATTAACATTAAAATCTAATAACAGATAAAAATGTTTTAACATGTATAAATCAACTTTATGCACATTTATGATGAGTTTTATGTACATAAAGTCCATTTAGTGGACATTCTTTACATGCATAAAATTTTCCAAACTGTAAACTGATAAATCCTTAAAAGAATCTAGTAACAAAGGATGGTATAAAATGTCACCTAAAAATTCAAGTAAACCAAAAATAAATTTCCTTTCCTCGCTTATTACTTATTGATTACAAGCTTTTGAAATTGCAAATTCCTGTGCCATCAAAAACTTTTGGGTACACCCTTCACTTAATTTTACAAATATGTAGACAGGCAGCTGGAATTCATATATGGTTGGCTGCAAATTGTACTCTTCAATGAAGAATCACTCGTCATCTAGTTCCTGCCAAACAAAACATCCTTTTCTTCCCAATTCTTTTTCCCAGAATAGCATTTTAAGAAGATAATCTCATAATGCTCTGACCAACATATAAGGCGTGCAAACTGGAAAGGAGAATAGGCAAAGGTGACTATCAAATTTGTTTAAGTAAGAAGCCGAAAAGTGTGGACACATGAAATAACTAGTGAGCTGCGATCATACGTGGACTTTCTGGATTCGATCCGGATCTTAGTTGGGACTTGTTCCACTTTGTTTCAGTGAAAATATGAGATCATCTGATGATGCACATCAGAGAAGCTTCTGGACAATTTTTGGGTGCCCTTAGCCTCTTGGGCAGTCTAGAAGAATAGTACTCAATCCATTGCGCTAGCGCATATGCATGAGTCTTAACAATGTGTTGCATTAAATGGCATGGAAGACCACAGCAGAAGTCATTTCTGGCAGGGCAGTTAACTGAGTTACCATGGCTGATGTATATATTTCAATATATTGTCACCTCTGAGGTCTTCTGTCATTGAACTAAGGGCACATCAGGAACTGTTGGAATATAAAACAAGAACATGTGTAATTCACTGACAGAGAAGATTAATATCTTAATAAATGTGCAAATCTCTATAGAGTTCCATTTCTGGGTTATAATTCATTTTCTTTTCCATGTATATAGTACTTGTGAAGGATGCCAGACTGATGGGACTAGAAACCAAAGTCTATCTGAAGAACACTTACAGCATCACTAGAATGCCTCAGTCCACAAGGGCTATAGCCCTGCAGGCTTTACCACAGTGCCATAACCTGTCTTAAAAGAACATCACCAAGGAAAAAGGACACCATGTAAGCCATAAATGTCCTTTGGAAGCTACCACCATTGAAGCATACAAGAACATTATAGCAAAAAGATTGGCGAGCAAGCATATGAGAAAAGGAGGTGATAATGCCTCTGTATAAGTCTTTGGTGCGACCTCATTTGGAGTATAGTGTGCAATTCTGGAGACCGCACCTTCAAAAGGATGTGAACAGGATGGAGTTAGTGCAGAGGGTGGCTACTAAAATGATTAGTGGGCTTCATTATAAAGCATATGAGGACAGACTTAAGGATCTTAATATGTACACCTTAGAGGAAAGGCGGGATAGAGGTGATATGATTGAGATGTTTAAATACCTCCGTGGCATAAATGTTCAGGGAGAGAGCCTCTTTCATTTGAAAGCAAGTTCTGCTACGAGGGGACATGGGATGAGGGTGAAGGGAGATAGATTCAGGAGTGATATGCGGAAATATTTCTTTACGGAAAGAGTAGTGGATCCATGTAATAGTCTCCCAGTGGAGGTGGTAGAGATGAGGACAGCAACTGAATTCAGAAAAGCATGGGACCAACACAGAGGCTCTCTAAAGGTAAAAAGTGGACTGTTGTATTTGTTGATATGGAAGGACAGACTAGATAGGCCATGTGGTCTTTTTCTGTCATCATGTTTCTATGTTTCTATGTAACTAAGAATGTTCTTAGAGATAGAGGGCAGCCAGAATCTAAGGGAGTTCATGCATGTGAGGGTCCTTAGCAGTCAGGAGCTACAAGAGGGGATTCCCAGCATAAAAACAATCCCTTTTTTTTTTTTTTTTACCTGTTCTGGGAGTTCCCATTTGGAAAGACTTAGTAGAGCCTATGGACAACAAATTCAGAGCTTGCATTCCAAGGAAGTGCATAACCTCTAGTCACTATTCTGTAGGCTGTTTCAAGAGACACACACCTGGTACGCTATCAAAGACAAGCGTCTTCTCTGCTGCATCAAGGATATTCTGCTCTTCACCAAGATCTTCACCCAAGCCGCCTGCATGCTGATTCACAACCTACTCTGCGACTATGCCATCATAGGGCTCAAGAAGGAGGATGAGAAATGAAGACCTTTACAACATGTGGTTTTGGTTTAGAGGCATTAACCCAGGGTAGCTTAGTTAGTACCAGCAGGCTATCACCTCCCAGAAGCCAACCGGCTCATTCCCGCAGGTTAATGGAAACTGGACAATGTCTATACCACTAGGATACCATGTTGTTCTTATTTCGTGCTGTGCATCATACACAATAGGATGTAATTGGTTTGATTCTAAGACATTTAATTCGGATGGTTAACCTTTTAGTTTCACTATTGGAATGAAAAAGCTTTTTCTTAAGCTGCCATTTTAAGATAGCTGTAACTGAGTTGCCTTTTGGTTCAATTGCAACTTCGATTTTCCTTCAAGGGCAATGCATCTCACATTGCTCGCTGAGTTACTTTTTCAGCTTTTAAGAATGCAGAAATAATGATGTAACTATTACTATGTAATTTGGTGAGCCGTTTAAGAATATTTGTATTGCTGCTAGGTAGATTCATTTTTTTCTGATGGTACGTTTAATGAATGTGGTGTAGTTGGACTGCATTTTGTGGTTATGCATCTGACTGCTTTGTAAAATTTATATTTTGTAGCAGGGTCTCCTGATATTCTTCTATTTTTAACATAAGGAAGTCTCTAGAATTTCTGCTTCCACCTGCGATGTGAACACAGCAGTGTAATAGAGGATGAGCTAAGGTATCCATCAAATTAAGAGTATGTTCCCATCCTGTGTTTTGGAGGGAGATATAAGAAGCCCTGCATAATGAAGGATCTGTCTGCAGTGCCTGACTAAGCTAGCTGCTGGAGCCCAGGAGGCTCAAGGGCTGCTGAAAAGAAGCTCCTTTGCATGGCCAACTAGACCTTAGAAAGGAAGTTTCTCAGGCCATCTTGGAGTAACAAGTAAATATGTAGTGGAGAGAACAGACCCTGAGAGGATCTGGTAAGCCCTGCTGGAGCTCAGAATTTAACTGCAACAAGTATCCTGGAGAGATCCAGGAGTAAAAACAGATCTTTCAGATCTGGGTAACTATCATCCGATTTCAAATCTACCATTTTTATCCAAGCTCACAGAACGCTTGGTCCTTTCCCAACTCACTGACCATCTTGAAAATATTCACTCATTACATCTCCTCCAATCAGACTTTCGCCCCAACCAGAGTACAGAGACTGTTGCTCTGCTCATCTCTTTGGACCTTTCTGCTGTGTTTGATCTGGTAGATCATAGTCTTCTGTTATCCCGCCTCTTTGACAAGGGTATATCCATTGTACCATCCTCTCTTGGTTTACCTCCTTTTTATATGACCATTCTTTTCATGTGCACATTCACGCTGCCCATTCTAGCACACATCCTCTAATTTGTGGGGTTCCACAGAGGTCAACTCTTCCCTTTTTTCTTCAACATATTCTTGGCACTCCTGGCATCCCTCATTCAATCCCTAGATATTTTGTGTTATATCTATAACAATGATAGTTTCTTTTTCCACTTAGATACTTTTCTCCTTGACTTATTATGGGTAAATGATTGTTTAGATCACGTGGCTGCCTGGCTTCATAAGAATTAAAACTGAACACCAAAACGTCTACTGCAGTGTGGCTTACCAGGAGCTCTGCTACTCTATTTACCCCCTTCTTGGAAGGGGCACCCTTTACTGCTTCAACCCTCTCTAAAATACCTAGGTTTCATACTCTATCCATAGCTGACCTTCTCATTACAGATCATCCTAGTAGTAAAGTCTTCTTTCCTTGCCTTCCGTTGCTTTTGTGCTATCTGTTCCTTTCTCGACCTTGCTGCTAAAACCACTGTCGTCTTATCTACAGTTATTTCACGGTCGAATATTGAAATATCTACTCAGGTTTGCCACAATATGAAGTGAAACATTTGCAATCGATCCAAAATACAACAGCACAAATTCTCTTGCATGCTAAAATGTTTGATCATATCACCTCGTTACTCATCGATCTACATTGGCTCCCAGTGTACTTTCAAACTAGATAAGAGATTCCCCTTCTGACCTACAAAGTTTTCCACAAAACTGCCCTAGAATATCTGTCTTCTCTGATCTCTTAATATGCTCCTGCTTGTTGCCTTCATTCCCTTCATGCTAATCGACTACGCGTACCCCCACCTGCTAATGAAATTTGAATTGACACGCTATTCCGCTTTCTTCTTTCCAGCCCCTACTCTCTGGAATGGTTCACCAAGTATGTGTCTCTAGCCAGCTCTCCAGAAATTCAGAACGTCCCTAAAGATGCACCTTTTGAACAGGCTTTCAGAATTGGAGGCTAGGGGCATCCTAGGTGGTTGTGCTGGTGTGAGCATAGGCATCGGAAAAGGATGGGCCACACAGGCCCAGGTCCAGGCCCAGGCCCTGGCCCTTGCAAAATGTTGAAGCCAGGTGCCAGCAAACTGCATGGAGGCTGCAATCCACAGCCTTCCCCCTGTTCTGCTCACAGGGATCCCATCTGCCCTGGACAGAAGAGAAGAGAATGGCCACGATTGCAGCAAAGAATCCTTCTGTCTGGCCGCGGGAGATTGGGGCAGACAGAAGGAGTCTTTGCTGTGATCCTTCTTCTCTACTGCCCACGGGAATTGGGTAGAACAGGAAAGGAAGGCTGCGGGGGTTAGGGATGGAGCTTGGTTCCCCCTCAATCATTTGGCCAGTCCGTTGTTCCTGGTTGTGTGAGTCATAATTGTTTAATGTTCTCTATGTTTACTAGTTGTTCTCTTTCCTATCCAAAATGGCGCTCCCTTTCTATATTAGTTTTATTTTTTTTCCTAATTTTAATTTTATTTTGAACTTAGATTGTAAACCACCTTGATTGTGTGCAGAATGGTGGTCTATTAAACCCAATAAACCATAAACATATATCTAAGGAGGGTTGTGGCTGTGGGACTACCTTGGATGTCCCAGTCTAATTTATTAGGGGCCAGACTACAATGCTTCTCAAGCAGCTAGGATAGAAGAACTTGGCAATTCTGATGCATGTTTGACATTTTGGAATCTAAAATTCTTGTGCCTCAACCCGGGGAGGTGGGCATAAGGAGTGAAATTTATCTCCAGGAACAAGCAGGAATGAGTCTTCACATATGGGTACGTCGGTACCGACTGAGTCTGCGCGGGAACGCTTCCCAGCGTCCAATCAAAGAGCTTTTGGAAGCATCCCACCACACCTGCATGCTGCCTTCCCGCCTTTCCCAACTGCCTCTCCTCAGTTTTCGTTTTTCCGCGGAGCCGGCAGGACGTCCTCCTGTCACCGCAGAAAATTCTTATTTTTTATTCTTAGTTTTCTTGTGGTCACGGCTGTCTTCCCAACGCCACCGGTACCGCCGGTGTTTTCTTTTCTTTTCTTGTAAAATCTTCCTTTTCAACAGGATATTTTTTCTTCATAGTGTCCCACGGTGTTTTAGGCCTTTTAGGCCTCCTCTTTTTCCTTCGTGGAACCGCCAGACACTTTCTCCAAGAAATGTTCAGACTGTGGCGGTACAATTTTATTTTTAGACCCTCGAAGTCGGTGTCTAACCTGCTTGGGTCCTGACAACAGTTTGGTGAGAAGACATCTTCAGCATCGAGATTCCCTCAATACACGGTTGCCCTCCAACTTCGGGGCACTGTCCCCTTCTTCTTCCACACCGGATCAGGTAACCCACAAACAGTCTGTTAAGACTAGCCAGTCTTTGAGTGGTAGGTCTCATGCACAGCATGTAGACGGCTCCGGCCTTGCCATCGACGGCCCCCTGGCTTCAAAACCCTGGTGGGAGTCTTCGGTCTCCAAAGCGTATAAGGGGTTTCAGGTTGTTCCTGGGGTTCACCCCCCACAGAACATACCAGAGCCATGCACGGTGGTGGCATCCGCTTCGAGCGGTACCGATACCCTGGCATCAGCACTGGTGTTGGATGAAACACTCCTCACCAGGGATCGTCATCTGGCCTCCTCGGTGCCTTCGGGACCGGTGGATACATCCCAGATTGACTTTCCATTATCGGTACCAACACCAATACTGCCACCGACGTCGGTACCCTCCAGATGTGCATCGACAGCCTCGCTTCCTTCGATGCCGAGTCTGGAATCGATCTCCAGTTTGGAGGACTGGGTACCGACTCGCCTTGGTACCGTCACGTGGCGGTACCGAAGGCTCGGTTCCGATGGCTCGGATCCGCAACTTTCGGTTGCCCCGAGGCCGATTGAGTTGCCACTGGTTGACCTTCATTCACCGGTATCGGACACGGTACCGAAGTTGGTACCGATGTCTTCATTACCCTTAGTCAGTGCCTTCCATGCTTTGCTTCTCAGGCTCTTTGCCCTCGATGCCGAGTTTGGAATCCATTTCTAGTCTGGAAGACTGGGTACCAATAGGTTTTGGTACTGACACCGATCGATACCGGTGGCTTGGTACCGAGGATAGCAGCCGGAGGTTTTCGGTTCCCTCGGTACCGATTAAACTGTCACCGATGACTACTCCGATGTCTTTGTCGGGCCCGACTCTGACATCGGTACCGGTATTGGCTTCAGTACAGGTATCCACAGTAGCATCGTGGCCAACTCCTACCATGCTTTTTTCAACAGCATCGCTCCATTCTATACCAAGCTTGGAGTCGATAACTGGCATGGACAATGTGGTAAGGACGGTTGCTGCTCCTGACAGCCAGTACCAGCAACCATCCCTTAAGTATTCCACACTGCACTCTGCAGGATCTTCTATTCCTATATGTTTGGATAACTCTGTGGGGGCTCAGGCTAGTTCTTTAGATCTAACCTGTCCAAGGGAGATTCCTGTTTCGAATCCCTCTTTTCAGAGTTTCCTCCTGGATATAGCAAGATCCCTTGCCATTCCTATTCCAGGATATGATCCTGCACAAGGCTCTGTTTCTACCAAAGCAGAGGACAGCATAATGCTTCCTTTGCATCATTCCTTGCAGGATCTCCTTCTAGACATGTGGGAAACACCTTTAAGGGTACCCCCACCTCCCAGGGCAACTGATCTCTTATATCAGGTGCCTCACTCTCCAGGGTTTCAAAAGACTCAACTTCCTCATCATTCCATGGTAGTGGAATCAGCACTGAGGCGGGTAAAGAGTAAGAAAAAGCATTCTTCTTATCCGCCAGGTCGTTAGTCTAAGACACTAGATGCCTTTGGACGTCAAACCTTCCAGACATCTATGCTTTCTGCAAGAATTCTCTCATATATTTTTTATATGAGTCTTTCTCTTGAGGAGGTCACAAAGCAATTATATCTTTTGACTCCTTTCCTTTCAGATTACAGGAGTACAGACTATTCCTCACTGCTTAAGCATATCCAGAATATCTCTTGGTTTCTTTCTCGTGCTTCCCTAGACTCTTTTGAGTCTGTTAGCAGGACTTCTGCTATAGCTGTAGGGGCATGACGTAGAGCCTGGCTCCAAGCTTCAGCCTTGGACAAATGGGCACAACAACGGCTGGGACATACTCCTTGCACTGGAGAAAATCTTTTCAACAAGGAGTCTTTACATCAGGTTACTCAGTTATCCACTGATTTACCTGTTCCTAAGAGTTGTTTTACACCTTCTTCTGTCCCAGTAAGTAGGAAATGTCCTACCAAACTTTCTTCCCACAGGAGAAGGTTTTATTCATCACTGGCCCATCATACAGCTGTTCCCCAACAGGGGAAGCATCCTCCTGGTCTGAAGAATCCAACCTCTCACCAGGCTCAGCAAACCCAGCACCTGCAGGGTTTCTGATCAATCATCATCAGAAACCCAGCACCTGCAGGGTTTCTGATCAATCATCATCAGATGCTTGTGACTCTTGGGGTTAGAATCTACAGTTACTACTTCTCAATAGAGGCAATCCACTGCTTCATTCTAACCCCTACACATGGATCTCTTTCCAAAAGACATCCATTTTTTCTATTTTCCTATGAGCTGTCAGGATGTTCATGCCTATAGGTTACAGGTTTCTCCTCTTTTCCTGCTAGGGAAAGAGGTCTGACCACTATCAAATGATAGTTCCTGTGCCAGCATGTATTTTCCTTTCTATAGACTTACTACTTGGTAAGTCTTCTTCAGCTCCATTCTCTTCACCCTCTTACCAAGCTTTTTCCTCTGTAAGAGCAGAATTACTTCACTGGAGGGCTTTTTCTTCAGCCTCTCTAGTTTTGTCACTTTCCAGTGAGGAGTTTTCCTCTCTGAGTTAACTCCTCTGTTTCAATCTTGCTTTGGGGCAGCTTATCAGACATGTCCAGAGTTTTCTACTCCTGTTCTGTCTGTTCTTTCTGCTTTTAACAGTAAGATTCTTTCTGCTGTCTTGCTAGCAGCTGCCTATGCAGGAGCCTTAATGTTTGGACCACTGGTTCTTGTCCACAAACAACCAGATTTGTCCTCCACTAACATTCTGTCTAATCTTAGTAGTGGCTCCAAGTCAGTGCTCCATCTATCTTGGAGATCATCTCACTACAAGCTTTCTGGATTGTCTTCTATTTCTGCCATCTCCATTCCCTTGGATTTGGCAGCATAGTTGGCAGAGATACTGGCTCTCTACCAGCTAGTTCTATCTCCTCTTTCTCCTGCATCATGCTCTCTGCAATTCTACAGAGAAGCTTTCCACTATGGGCCCTTGCTAGAGAGAATGGGGAGTTTTTTCTCCAACAGCTATCCTAGATGGTTGGAAAAGGCTTTTCAGTCATGTCTCCAATGACTAGAAGGTTCTCCCTTCTTTTACTATCTCCTTTTCATATAAATGACATAGGCCTTCTTTTACGTAAAGGCTTAAGGAGTTGCCAATTCCCTGCTTTGGTCCATAGCATTCCCAATCGGGAATATGCTCTTTCTCCTTGCAGCTCGTCCTCATGGTAACAACCCATGATACTTTTTGCCCTTAAGCAGGTCAACATGGTACCTCCATCCCTATATGTCTTCTGTCTACTTACCATGCTGGAGTCTTGGACGACTCGGGACTTGCTGGCTACAGATTGATATTATCCTCTGTTTTTCATGTAACCATCCTGGTTATTTCACTAGCTAGCATCCTTGCGGATCATAACCAGGGGGAATAGATTCTCTATATATCTTCTCAAGTAGGTTCCACCTCCTTGTTGTTAGATGAATCTTTCCTCTCCACATGTCCTATGTGAATACCATGCTGTAGGCATATATCTGTCTGTTTAATTACAGACACCCATATTTAGGCCTACATATTCATATTTATCTTTTGTGTGTATTTTATGCCCTTCCATATCTCACTATAGATATAGATAGATATAGATATATTCTTTTATGTCTATCTATATATCTATATATGTATGTATGTATGTATGTATATGTCGAGATATTTCATTATAGATAGATATGTCACCACATACTTATCTATCTCACTGTCTATGCTCATATAGCTATCTGTTTCTGACAGAGGGGTTTTACCCATACCTATGCTATCCAGCAGATTTGGGATTCTCCACACACAACCACTCCTGTGGTAGTCAACAATTTTTATACCATAACCTAAGGGTTTAGGTGCCTCTGAAGCTCTCCATACCTAATGTCTCTCCTAGCTTACCCCAGTTAGGAGAGACATTGTGGATCTTCAGTTAATCACAGGCTTTAACGCCTCAGGCCTTTGTCCTCTCTTTTTGGGATACAAGGGGTTCCCATACCCTTTCTCCCCACAAGGACTGTGCCTGTTTGTCCAAATCGGTTAGCCTTTCTCTTTTTGCTCCTAAGAGTGAGTTACTCTGCCGCCAAAGAGTTTGGTTTTATCATACAGCTTTCCGCTGAAGGCCCACCGTTTTTGTACTACCCAGTTTTTCCTACTAGGGTGCCTGTTACCTTTCAGGATTCTGACCTCCACTATTTTTTCCTACAGGTTTATTACCTCCACTTACAGTGAGGTCCTCTTCACAGTTCCTCTACTGGGTTTCCCAGTAGATCCATGAAACCTACATACTTCTGTGAAATCCTGTCAGGGGAGGTCCATATTGCAATATCCTTGATAACGATCATCATCCACACATGGACTCCTTCTCTGCAGTCCTATGCTAGGTTAGCTGTTCCACAGCACCTTTCTTTCTTCAACTCCTACCCTCCATCCTCAGGATGGCTGGTGTTGTGGGGGATAGCATGTTCCAACCTATGACATGCTGGGACTCCAGGCATCTCAGCTTGGGAGTCCCCATATGTGAAGACTCATTCCTGCTTGTTCCTGGAGATAGCACAGTTACTTACCTGTAACAGATGATCTCTGGGAACAGCAGGAATAAGTCTTCACAACCCACCCACCTCCCCAGGAGTTGTATCTCTATCTTTCCTTTCCTCTCTCTCTCTCTCTCTTTGTCTCAGCTTTAAAACTTAACTGAGGAGAGGCAGTTGGGAAAGGCGGGAAGGCAGCATGCAGGCATAGTGGGATGCTTCCAAATGTTCTTTGATTGGACGCTGGGAAGTGTTCCTGCGCAGACTCCGTCGGTACCGATGTACCCATATGTGAAGACTTATTCCTGCTGTTCCCAGAGATCACCTGTTACAGGTAAGTAACTGTGCTTTTTGTGAAAAGGTCAGAGCACAAGGCGCAGCAGGGGTGCTTATCCCAAGTACCCTTAATGGCTTGAAAGCTGTTGTGGAGGAATGGTTGCATGTTTCCCAGAGTGAAGAAAGACGAGTTTGGGGTGCCCAACTAGGGAGACTCATGGGGAGAGGAGAAGGACCAGTTGGTACACTGAGATTCCAGAAGGTTCTGCCTGACTACAAAAACATTTAAGACTTGACTGTGTAAAAAGTGGACTAAATGGGACTTAGTTAATGGCATAAAACTGCTTTTTGTTTTTCATGAACTACCAGAATCTTTGTCTTTTACTGCGTGCACTTTTACTTTTGGGGAGCTTGTCAAATAGAGGTAATTATTATTAAAAGCACATGCCTTTGGACTTGTGTCTTTTTGCTTTGATTTGAAGGAAAGTGTATTTTGGGTTGGCAGGCAGTGAGAGGCGGGGTAAATGCCTCCACTACCCCATGCACCAGGGCCCACCTTTAGCTAAAAGTAGGGTGTAAAACACCTTACCAACAGGAATATCGGTCTCATTTTTATAGGAATAAAAAAAGTCTCTAGGAAAGTGTCGGTTCCTCTACAGTTCTCCATTTATGCTTCTGGCCAACAAGAATGGCAATTAACTAGTGCTTTCCTGATGATGCTGCTATTTGGAAGGACATTTATTTATTTATTTTATTTATTTATATTTCTTATATACCGCGCTATTATAATCAGTGCGGTTTACGGTTAAAACAGAACATACTACAATGTAACAGGTCACATTGAGTTTACATTGAACAGGGGTAGTAAACATGGAAGAAACAGGGATAACTATATACAAATTATGAATACTCTTATGAAGGACATATAAGGATCTTTAAACAGAGGCATACGCTCATGGGTCAGGGAGAGAAGGTAGGGGAGAGATGATCAGCCTCCCGTAGAGAATGGTTAATCTATGGGGCGGGATAGGTAGGAAGGCAAGGTGATGGCTGTGTGCTTTCCGGAATTGGTATCAGGGTAATGTTGTAGGAACAGATGGTGCTTGAGAGCTTTTCTGAATAATGCTAGGTTCGATATGGCTCGGATTTCAGCTGGGAGGGCATTCCAGGCCATAGGTGCGAAAATGGAGAAGGCTCTATTGGCTGTTGTCTTTGTACATTTTAACAACAACTTAGGGACTTCAAGTGTATTCATCAGTGTAGATCTCCTGATTCTGTTGACTGGTGTGCTGTGGAGAAGTTTACTGATGGGCGTGGGTGGCTGGTTCTTGAGGGCTTTGAATGTCAGGACTAGAGTCTTGTAATAGATTCTAGCCTGCAGCGGTAGCCAGTGTAGGTTCTTCAGGACTGGTGTTATGTGGTCTGACCTTGAAAGTCCTACCAGTACCCTTGCAGCTGAGTTCATGGCAAGTCGGAGTGGGCTTAGAGTCGACTGTGGAAGTCCGTGTAGGATGATGTTAGCAAAGTCGAGATGTGGGATAACTAAGGCTTGGAAGATTGATCGGTAGTCAGAGAAGTCAAGTAGTGGTCGGAGATGACGTAGTGTTCGGATCTTATGATATATTGCTTTTATGGTATTTTTGACATGTGCTGACATGTCTAGCTGCTGGTCAAGAGTAATGCCTATATAGCAGATTGTGGGTTTGGCCTTCAGTTCAGTATTGTTGACGTGTAATGAGGGAGGTGGCGTGAACTTCTGGTTTCTCGTGATGAATAGAACGTCCGTTTTTACTGTGGTTAATTCATAGATTTTGAGAGAGGAGCCAATCTGCTACTGCTTCAAAGCATCTTAATATTGGAGAGAAGTCAGGTTGATCAATCTTGAAAGGTGTGTAAATGAGGATGTCATCTGCATAGGCAAGGCATTGGACATTGAAGGAGCGGATTAAAGCACAGATGGGCGGCATGTAGATGTTAAATGTAGATCAATATTCCAAGCTCTAATCATCCTGCATCTCGACTTTGCAAATGTCATCCTACATGGACTTCCACAATCAACTTTAAACCCACTCAGACTTGCCATGAACTCAGCTGCAAGGGTTCTAGTTGGTGCATCAAGGTCGGATCATATAACGCCTATCTTGATAAACCTACACTGGCTGCCACTACCTGCCAGAATCACCTACAAAATCTTAATACTAACCTTCAAAGCCCTCAAGAACCAGCCCTCTACACCCATCAACGCACTTCTCCACCGTACCACAATTAACAGAATAAGGAGAACTATGCAGATGAACACAATTAAAGTCCCCAAGTTCCTAACAAAATGTACAAAGTCAACAGCCAACAGAGCATTTTCCATTTTTGCACCGATTGCCTGGAATGCCCTCCCAGCAGAACTCCGAGCTATCCCAAACCTGGCGGTGTTCCGAAAAGCCCTAAAACACCATCTGTTCATGCAGCACTACCCAGTCTCCCAGTTTGAAAAGCACGCACCCACCCCTCGGACCCCCCACCTAACCCCCCCCCCCACACTGAACATCCCCCCACTGGTTAATCAGATTTCCCTCTCTCCATCCTGACCCATGTGTACTAGTATGCTTACAGACCCCTTACATACCCATTGAGATTTATCGTTATTGTAACATTTACATAAGCTGTATATAGTTCCCCCTAGTTCCTCCACGTTTTGAATACCCTGTTCTATGTAAGTTCAATGTGCCATTACATTGTAGTATGTTTGTTTCAACTGTAAACTGCACTGATTATAATAGCGCGGTATATAAGAAATGTAAATAAATAAATAATAAACATCAATGCAGATAGGGATGAGCCCTGAGGTACACCTTGCTTCAGTGGAAATGGCTCTGATGTAGTGGAACCTGCTCTGACTTGTTGCCATCTGTTGCACAAATAAGATTTACACCAGGCTAGTGCATGAGTTTGATTCTTAAATTAGGATGTCCCCTCTGGGAGTGGTTAGGCTGGGGATCAATCATCTAACTTTCAAAACCCATGAGGGGGAGAGGAAGGAACAGTCAGTGTGCAATGGGGGCATCTCATGGCTAGATTTAGAGTCCTTGATTGCAGTTTCTGGAAGTAGCCCTAGGTCATAACTTACCAGCCAATGACTGTTGCTAGAAAGACTGGAAAAAGTGACTTGGGAGGGGAATGTAAAATAGCTCTTTGCTCACAAAGGTTCATGGTGCTGTGGTGCATTAGAGGCTAATAAACTCCAGCTGGGATGGTGTTTTCAGTGATGTGGACACAGCTTTACTGGGAGTCTGAGACATCCAACTCATTTTACCAAGGATGACCAGGACCTTCTGATCTAAACACTAGGCCGCTGCCAGGCCTCAGGACACACCTAGCCAGTCAGGTTTCCAGGATAACCACAGTGAATATGTGTGATAGATTTGCATGCACTGCCTCCACTGTATTCAGATTTCTATCTCATGCATATTCATTGTGGTTATGCTGGAAACCTGATTGGCGAGGTATGGCTTGAGAACAGTAGGCTGAGAATAAGGGAAGCCAGTGTTCAAATCCTACTTCTTCCATTGACGCACCTTGGGCAAGTCCCTTTGTGTTGGGTTTTTGTACCTAGTGCGCATTTAGTGTAAAAATTAATGTGCGTTAAGTGTAAGGCAACCGCAGTAACTGTCGGCGGCATGACCCAGCATATTGCTGGCAGTTAATGCAGTGATACGTACCTTAATGCATGGCGCACCTAACTCTCCCGATTGTAGGGTGTTAAATGCACCAGTGCTACTGATAACATTAACAGTGTGCGATATGACCCCCTGCACTAACAGCAATCTGCTCACCCCTCTCACTCTCCGCCCCATCCCAATATTCATGAATGCAGTTGTGCACGAATCAGCATTTGGTAGTCGTCATGCCCCACAGAAATTGTTGCCGCAGGATTGAGCACGGAGCTATCATGTGTGAAAATGTGCACGTAACTGCTTAGTGTATGTCAGTGAATGGCCCCTAAGTGTAAAACTTCCTTGTGTAACTCAAGACTTGGGAAACAACGGGGTAGCCTATAAAATGCAACTGTGCCTGTGTGCCAGGTAAGACACCAGAAAGAAAAGAGGCTTCCTTAAGTACATGGTACATTTCTATCTTTGTCAATAAATTATTCACCTGGACATAAACCCACAGTACTGACTTGTCTGGGCTAGCGCAGCTTAATGCAGGAAGCTATTATGGGAAGTGATGCAAATTTACCACCAAACTGAAGGATCTTTTCACAAACGTCAATAGACCACAGTTATTCTGCCAAATCAATTTTGCAAATGGATATTTGCAATAGCTGAGAGAGAGAGAAAAGCATGCAATGCAGGCAAACTCTCTAGTGTATAAAGCACATTTGCTTTTTCACAAGTTGTCTGAGGGTTTTTTTTCCCCAGCTCTTGATAATGGCAGAAATATTGGCTCATTTTAACACTGCTATCGGGTGGGAAATCCTCAAGAGTTACAGCAGCAGAGTTTCCAGGACCACAGATTAGGGGTGGGAAGGGAAGAGAGGGAAGAGTGACTCGGTGGTTGGGATAAGGTACCCCAAGCCAGCTAGAGGACTGGGGGTTCAATTCCTGCTTAGGGACAGGAATCTCAGGCCGGAGGGACTAGGGTTTCTAGTCTTTTATAGGCACTCCTTGTGGCCTTGGGCAAGCCACTTAACCCTCCGTTGCCTCAGGTACACATGTAGATTGTGAGCCCTTTGAGGACAAGGGAATGTATCCAGTACCTGCTTGTAGTACCTCTCTGATGCCCTTCAGCCTGGGTGGTATATCAAGAAATTGCATAAACATAAACAGAGCTTGAGGGTACAGGGGCATGATCTTATCTAGTGTTACAGTATGGGGTGAGAGGGGAACACAGCTCATGAGGGTACTGGGATGCCAGGGAGCGGAGTCTAGGGGTTACAGAGAAATCTCTTGGTCATCTTTAGTGTTGTAGGATTGTGTGAGAAGGGGCGGATCCAAGGATGTTGCAAATTACAATGGAGTAGCAGTGTAGTGGTTAAGGTGGGTCAACTGAGAATCCCACCTCTCCCACTGCGTAAATCACTTTACCTCCATTACCTTGGATCCAAATTCAGGGCTAGATTTACTAACATATATTAACATGTTAATGCAAATTGTGTACATGCCTAGTAAATAAGCTCCACTAAAAGTAATGGGATATGTACTAAACAATGTGCATTAAATTGCAATAATGAGCATTAATACGTTAACCCAAGTTAATATTAGATTATACGCCCTCTGGTATAGGGAAATACCTACAGTACCTGAAATGTAACTTGCCTTGGGCTCAGATTTGGAAAGGCAAGCAATTAAATATAAAATCCAAATTCAAAATCCAGTTTGGGGATGAGGAGGAAGCAGAAATCAGGTTACAGTACCTGGGGGAATTCCTCCAATGTTATACTATAGGGATGAGAGAGGAGCGGAGCCTTGGAAGTTGCAGTGAAAAATGAAAGGTGTGAGAACTCCAGAGTCTTCAAAGCTCTTATTTTATTTAGATCTTTCTTTTTCTTTTTTTTTTTTTTTTTTTGCTGAGCTTGCAAAGCTGATCTTTTGAATGATGGCAGAAACACAAATTAATCTTTCATATAATTCACACCACGGATACAGTGAACATGAAAATCTTGGAAAATTCCCTGCTGATTTCTACTACTTACGATATCATGCCTGAGAACAGAAAAACGTGTGGTGGTCGCCTTCTCTTCCCCTCCATCACAGATCATGCCACTGTAGATCCTCCAGGCTGTTCATTGAAACAACACTACTAGTCCCTGCATGTAATGGGATAATGCCAGTACCAGATCACACCTGCCAGGTAAATCTGGAGACAACTGGAAACTGAGGTCGATATTCAAAGGATTCTAGGGCCTGATATTCAAAAGGCATTTACACGATTTACAGCCCAGTAAACTATGAATATCCTCTTTTAAGGCATTTTTCAATGGCACCTTATCTGCCCCAATGCTATCTGGTTAGCATTGGGGTGTGTTGGGGGTGTTCCGGGGCGGACATTGCCATTAACCAGGTAGTAAAACATGCTCAATGGCAACAATATCTTCTATTTATTCCTTGTGGTTATATCTAACCATTGAATCTTATTTTTTTAATTCTTTAAATCATATTTTTATCTTCGTTGAAGGTCTCAGACTTATTTGGCATGCTTCCGGACTGATGACTCGTCCAAACTCAAATGCCTATTTGCATCAACAACCTTCTACAGACTTTTTCAAGTGATTTAAGAAAATGAAAGGAGCACTCTTCTTATTCCTTAAGCCGATTATATAAATTTCTATTAAAATATAAACTCCTCTTTACAGATGTTATATTCAGGCTTCAAGAAAACACTTAGCTTGTGTTTGAAACTTCTTCAGAGTGTTCCCTTCTCATTCTCCGATCCCAACGCCTCCCTCAGGCGCCTCCATCGCGTTTCACTATTGTTTCATCAGGGGATCCACATTCACTATTTTTTAAAAAATGAAATTCAGCAATATAACCACTGTTATGCCTTATTTCCTCATGTGTCTTAATACATACGAAGATCACTTACTTGAAAAATAGAAATGATGCTACAAACGTATAATTCTCTTTGAGTAACTTTCTTCATTACCTTCATAAAAAAACGCAGCGCATGCGGACTATCTGATTCTAGCCCTTATTTAAAGAGCGTCCTCCAACAATGCATTGGACGTCCTAATTATGCCTCTTAATGACGTACTTATTGCTGTCTTCTCACGAAACTCCTCCTCCTCGTCTATCATCCATAAGGGTTTCCTCTTACTTTTTATGTAAATACAGTAATGTCAACTTCATCCCTACCTCTCATTTATCAACATTCACATCCTAAACCTAAAAATGACTCCTAACTACTAATGATGGATATGCCAGCTAAGTGGGATCCTGTCTCCATATGTGTACCTTTTTTACAGACAGGATGATCATTCTATTGCGGCATTAAGACCCTTAGGCACTACTGATTCCAAGGCAAAAATCCATTTTTGCTCTCAAAATAATAAAGTTTGCTCTTGTGACCTTCCAGCCACACCTGACTCTATCTGATCTATACAGAAGCATCGTAATTGTTCAAAAATATGCCCTATAGCAGCGATGGCGAACCTATGGCACGCGTGCCAGCTGTGGCACGCGAAGGCCTTGCAGCTGGCACGCGGGAAGGTCCGCAATTAAGATATGCGGTAAAATTAAAAAAAAAAAAAGCTGTCTTCTCCTGCTGCCAGGGCTGTCGCGGCAGAATCGAGTGTGCCGCGGGGCCCCCCCTGCCCAGCACAGCCTGCCCTCCCCCTCTATCCGCTCTCTCGTCGCAGCTCACAGTGACACGCGCCGGCTTTCAGAGAGCGAGGGAAGAGTTTCTCCCTCGCTGCTCTGTTAAGCCCGCGGGGGGCTGATGGGAAGTTCCCATCAGCCCCCGCGGGCTTAACAGAGCCGCGAAAGGGAAACTAATCCCTTCACGCTCTGAAAGCCGGCGCGTGTGTCACTGTGAGCTGCGACGAGAGAGCGGATAGAGGGGGAGGGCAGGCTGTGCTGGGCAGGGGGGCCCCGCGGCACACTCGATTCTGCCGCGGCGGCCCCCGGCAAGGGGGAGAAGACAGCTTTAAAAAAAAAAAAATTCCCTCGGATGGGCTGGGGGATTAGGAGTGGTGATGGGCTGGGGGGGGGGGTTAGGATTGCTGATGGGCTGGGGGGGGTTAGGAGTGCTTATGGGCTATGGGGGGGGATGGGGGGGTTAGGAGTGCTGATGGGCTGGGGGGGGGGGGTTAGGAGTGCTGATGGGCTATGGGGGGGCTGGGGGGGTTAGGAGTGCTGATGGGCTGGGGGGGTTAGGAGTGCTGATGGGCTATGGGGGGGCTGGGGGGGTTAGGAGTGCTGATGGCTGGGGGGGGGTTAGTCGGATGGGCTATGGGGGGGGCTGGGGGGGGTTAGGAGTGCTGATGGGCTATGGGGGGGCTAGGACAGGACATGGGCTGACGGGGAGGGGTTAGGACTTGAGGTGGGTTGATGGGGTTAGGACTGGTAATGGGCTGTGGGCTGTTGGGGGGTTAGAACTGGTAATGGGCTATGGGGGGGGGTTAAGACTGGTAATGGGCTGTTGGCTGATGGGGGCTGTCTGGTAATGTGCTATGGGGGGTTGGGACTGATAATGGGCTATGGGGGGGCTAGGACAGGAAATGGGCTGATAGGGAGGGGTTAGGACTTGAGGGTGGGCTGATGGGGCTGATTGGACTGGTAATGGGCTGTGGGCTGATGGGGGGGTTAGGACTGGCAATGGGCTATGGGGGGCTGAATGGAAATGGTTTGATGGGGTTAGGACTGGAAGTGGGTTGATGGGGGGGGCTAGGACTGGTATGGGGTTGGGGGGTTGCTAGGACTGGAAATGGGCTGATGGGGGGGCTAGGACTGGAAATGGGCTGATGCAGTGACTAGAAGGGAATGGATGCTGGGTGAGGCTGGAAACTAGAAGGGAGCTGATGTTGGGGGAGGATTAGAATGGGATGGGGCTGGGAGAGTAAAATGGAGAGGGGAAAAATATTTTGTGTGGGGAGGGATAAAAAATCTACAATTGGCCGGTATTGGGAGGAGAGTAAGTGGGGATTGAGGATGGAGGGGTAAAATTTGAGTGGATGAAATAGGAATGAGGAGGAAAGAGCAAAGGAGAAAGATTAGTATGTTAAAGCGGATGTAGAGAGAGAGATGGAAAAAAAAAACTAGAAGAGAGAAGAAAGGACAAATGTGACAGCAGATGATGGAGAGTTAGCAGAAAAACATGAAGAAAACCAGAAGAAAGTGGCTGGAGCAATTGCAATTGAAAAAAATGCACAAAAGGTAGAAAGATATCTCTTTGACAAGTTATCAGCATGCATGCAACAACAAACATCACATTAATTTTTTTTCATGTGCTAGATTCTTTGGGAATACACACCGAGTCCTGACACAGTTTAACAGTTTTTAAGAAGTTTATCTTTTTTTTTACTCAGGATACATTTGACATGTTATGTGAATAATACATTTAAAATATATTGTGTAACTGAATCAAATTCTTCCTAAATTCCTTAAATTTGAATGAAATCATTAAAACATTATAAATTGCCAATAAATTGAAATGAAAACCAAAAGGATTGTGAATCAAAATTGATTCTCTGACAATACAAAGATTCCAACCTTTACAAATGATGTACATAGTTCAGGCAACTTTATAAAGAGTTTCTAGATACTAAAATCTTGTTGTTAAGGTTTAATTGACGTGCTGGCACTTTGAGGAAATTCTTTGGTTTTGTGCGGCAGTTTGGGCACTCGGGCTCAAAAAGGTTAGCCATCACTGATAGCCTCACAATGGGGGACCATCGATGCTTCACATGCTTTGCATTTTAATCGACTCCTATGTTCTCCCATCCGTATTTTAAAAGAGCGAATAGTTTTACCCACGTAAAGTAGCCCACAAGGGCATTGGACAACATATGGAGACAAGATCCCACTTAGCTGGCATATCCATCATTAGTAGTTAGGAGTCATTTTTAGATTTAGGTTGTGAGTGTTGATAAATGAGAGGTAGGGATGAAGTTGACATTACTGTATTTACATAAAAAGTAAGAGGGAAACCCTTATTGATGATAGACGAGGAAGAGGAGTTTCGTGAGAAGACAGCAATAAGTACGTCATTAAGAGGCGTAATTAGGACGTCCAATGAATTGTTGGAGGACGCTCTTTAAATAAGGGCTAGAATCGGATAGTCCACATACGCGGCTTTTTTTTTTAAGGTAATGAAGAAAGCTACTCAAAGAGAATTATACATTTGTAGCATTAGTTCTATTTTTCAAGTAAGTGATCTTCATATGTATTAAGACACATGAGGAAATAAGGCATAACAGTGTTTTCTTGAAGCCTGAACATGACATCTGTAAAGAGCAGTTTATATTTTAATAGAAATTTATATAATTGGCTTAAGAAATAAGAAGAGTGCTCCTTTCATTTAATTAAATCACTTGAAAAACTCCGTAGAAGGTCGTTGATGCAAATAGGCACTTGAGTTTGGACGAGTCATCAGTCCGGAAGTGTGCCAAATAAGTCTGAGACCTTCAACGAAGATAAAAATATGATTTAAAGAATTTAAAAAATAAGATGCAATGGTTTGATATAACCACAAGGAATAAATAGAAGATATTGTTGCAATTGAGCATTTTTTTTATTAGTTGTGTTATATATTGCTCAGAGAGAGACCAGGTTTGGAGTGATTAACCAGGTAGTGGCAATAGTGCACTGTTACCTCATTAGTGATCTGTGGCTAAAACTAGGCTAGTTTTTCGCTCGCCTAGTTTTAGTCACGGATGCTAACCGCAGCAGTGCAATATTGCAGCTACTCTGTTAGGACCTGTGGCGGATTTCTCTGTGCACCAAGGGTCAGCAGGTAGGGCTAAGTGCCTCTATGGTCCCGATATTGATTTGGGCTGGCTATGCGCCACTATGACACATAGACCTGCCCGCTGACCCTTAACCCTGGATATTCAAAACAGGGGTCATATGCAGCACCAGCATTGAATATCCAGGATCACCGCAAAAGCTGGAAGCCACAGTAGCTAACTGGGCAGCAGCAATATTGGTCTGCCCTATAATGCCCCTGGATAACATCTGGGTGCATAGGGGAGTTAGGAAAGGATACTCAAAGGCACTAACCATGTAACTGCCATTGAATATCCTATTTAAGGCATTTCCACTGGGCTGTAAACCGTGTAAATGCTTTTCGAATATTGGGCCCAATATGTCTAACTTAAGAGTTATGGGCCCAATATTAAAAAAAAAAAAAAAAAAGCTGCGCTCCTAAATTTGTGCCCTATTTTCAGCCAAACTTAGGAGCCTAAGTTTTCAGCTGAAAATTCATTTTAATTTAGGTGCATAAAAGTTATGCTTATAAATTTAGACCTGCTGGGCCATATATTCAAATTCCATCACTGGCCGGCTAATGGGAGGACAGCCGACTAAGGACATTGAACGGGATATTCAGTGGCCTTTCCCAACTCTGGTTTACCTATGGCTGTTGACAGTATCTGTTCACTTTTCCTTGCTTTGGTTTCTTTCTTGAATCCCCCTCCATTATCCCCTCCTTCCTCTACTCCTTTGTTTTTTTTCCTCACAGATAGCGCACCTTCAATATGCCTTCTCTTGTCTCCTTGACACACTTGGTTATCTCTATGCGTCTTTCTACCTGTCCTGATCCTATTCCTTTCTCTTGGCTTCTTAATGACTTCCTTGCTCTTCTTCCTCATGTTCACTCCATGCTCTGTAACAGCCTCTTCTGAGTTCATCTCTTGTTTCCAGGAAATCTGCTTTGATTCACCCCTTCTAAAAAAAAATATTCCCTTGACCTTTCTGTCCCTGCAAGCTATCGACCTACAGTATTTCTAACTTTACCTTTCTTTCCAAAGTTCTTGAAAAACTGTTTTTTACCCAACTCTTGGATGATCTTGAAATGTCTCATGCCCTCCAGCCATGCTAATCTGGCTTCCATCCGGGACACAGCACTAAGACTTCTCTCCTCCCTGCTTATCGAAGTGCACCAATGTTTTTTGGCCGATGTGATATTTCTCTCCTTGTTTCTCTCTATCTTTCTTCAGCTTTCAGTGTGGTTGACCACTCTATTCTTCTTTCTTGTCTTTATGATCTTGGTATTCAGGGATCTGTCTTCGCTTAGTTCCGCTCTTTTCTTGTTGACCGTGCTTTTTGGATTCTTTTAACTCTTCCACATCCACTTCCTTTGCTTTGTTGCTGGGCCCCAGCGGGTTCTGTGCTTGCTCCTCTCATCTTGTGTCATCCTCGTTCCTTTGCATGCTTGGTGCAATCTTTCGGCATTTCTGCATATTAGTCTGCAGCTGCCACTCTTCTTGTTCCTCATACTCACTCTCTAGTTCCTTACCTTGAAAACCTGTCTTTCTGCTGTGTCCACCTGCCTGGCTGACAATCATCTTTTACTCCATCTCCAGAAAACGGAAGCAATCTGGCTTTCCTCTTCCTCTTCTCCTCCCACCACAGCTCCCCTGCTATTGAATTCCCCCATCGCCTTGGTTTCTACTGTTACCTATCTTGGGGTCACCCTTGATTCTTCTCTGACTTTTCATGATCATATTAGTTTCTACTTTTCCCTTTGACAGATGAGGTTCATTCACTCCTTTCTTTCTCCTTCAGCGCTATCAACCCTTCTTCATAGTCTTGTCATTACCCATCTCAACTACTGCAACATCATCTATGCTGGTCTTCCAAAGTATGAGATTAAAAGATGTCAGATTATTCAAAATGTGTCTGTCTGGTTGTTTGCTCCCGCCATAAAGTTTGATCTTGTCACTCCTCTCCTCGTGACTTATCACTGGCTACCCATTCATTTCTGGATTCAATACAAAGTTCTGATTTTGTCTCGGGATTCTTCATTCTGGTCTCCCTTTCTACCATCTTTCTCTTATCCTTCTCGATACTCCTCACCGGGTTCTTCCACAGTAAATGCATTCACCTTACCTCTGCTTCTCAGGCTCGATTAGAATCCATCCAGCACGCTGCATTTTACGTTTTGGCCCCCAAACTCTGGAACAATTTAACCCCTGACCTCTGTCTCGAAACATCTTCTCTCCAGTTTGTCTTCCCTAAAGACTCACCTGTGTGTCACGTTGATTTTTCTATTCCTCTTGATTCTGCAATCTCCTGCCTTTCCCTGTTTTCTCCCTGCCTGTGCAAATGGCTTTCCTGTCTTAACTGTAGTTCCTTTTCCTCTCTAATATTTAACTTAATTTTATGACCATTTGTAAACCGCCTTGTTGCTGCAATGAGGCAGTATATCAAATTTTTTAATAAACTAGACTATCCAGATGCTGCCGTTGAATAGCACGCCGATATTTAAGTGCCGTGGCTAACCACCATGGAGTTTAAATATTGACTGCTCTGAACATTAGCCCTGCCATTCGCTTGCCTTAATTTATGAGCCTAGTGCTGAAAATCAGTGCGACATTGCTAACTTCCCCACCCCAAGTTACCCCTGTTACCACCTGATTTCTAAGCTCCTAAATTTCAATTTGGTGAATTTTTGTGTTTAAATTTAGGCCCTAGGAATTATTCAGAGAGGACAATTTAGGAGTATGGGGTGTGGGAGGGATATAAAGCAGCTAACCTCCACTGCTGAACTCTAAACTCGGATATTCAATGCCAGAGCCATATCCGGCCATCGACATTGAATATCTGGATAGCGCCAGCTGCCTAGCCTTTGCTGCTGTGGGATAACCAGCTAGTATCTGGATAGCATCCAGGGGTCCAGCGGCAGCACACCATACGCATGAGTGCCGCTGACCATCCCACTCGCCGTGATTAACGTGGTTAGCAGGTCTGCAGAACTTCCTTTGATTGGTGGCTTAAGTTGAGAGAGGGGCATTTTTATAAATGAAATTAAAATCTCCCTTCCCTTTCTCTCCCCCCCCCCCACCCCCCAAGCCTTTCATCTTTTTATGCAACAAATAAACCAGTGAAGCATCATCTCGGTCTGCTTGAAACTGGCTTCTTACGTTGGCCGCTGGGGAACAGCAGAGGGTTACAGCCTGGCAATTAGCTCTGCAGCCCTGCGGAGAATCATTCAGCGGCCTGCATTCTACATTCTGTTGATCCCTTCCAAAAATGTTCTTGGTGCTCCAGATTCTCTGAGCTCGCTAGTGTATGAGAGTCACTTGCCCTTGAGCAAATGATACTCATTCTGTTTAGTCTTAGGGCTGCAACAACTACTAAACTACAAAGGGAAAAATACAATGTTACCACAGGTAAAGACTGCATGATCCGTTCTCTTCCTTGTATTATACCACAGTCCCTATCTGTTCTTCGGCTTTGTCCCTTGTTGCCCACTGCTGAGGAGATCCTCTGCCTTCTTGAAGTTCACTATCTTTCTTTTTCCTCCGCCTTCTTTTTCTTTCAGAGGCTGTGCCATGCCCCATTATCCTGTCACATAAAAATATGCTACTTCTGGGCCTTTTCCCCCTTCTCTCACATCCCCTTTTGAAACTGCTTGCTAGCTGTACATTATTTATGAATCTGAGGCATGTGAATGCTTCTATGATAGACTCCCCTCCCCACTCCTTCACCTTCAAATGTGGTGCTGCTTTAGAATACCAACAAAAGATGGCTTCTTTCAGGCAAGCGGGATTCCCCATAGGTTTATCTACAGCAGCACTCTAAATAATCCATGCTGCACCTCTGGGGTGAATGGCCATATGCACTGCTCGGCAAACCGAAGACGAGAGGGGTGATGGCTTTTATTACATTTAATTGCCAAATATCGTGGAGATAAATAAGATGAACTGTTTAAAGTCACCTAGAACCCAGAAGATTAATCTCTTGTTCTTTTTTCTGTTCCTTAATATTTTCTTCTTGGGTTCTCTACTGCTCTCTTCCTCCTTGTCTCATGTTGTCATGCGATTGTGAGATAAAGAAGACATATGCATATGTTGTTGTATGGAAGAAACACTGTTAGAAGAATCTCCTAAAGAGTAGATCTTCCTATCATATGTATGCCTTTGTGTGAAAAATCCATGTGGATAAAACACCTTGTTTTTCTAGGAATATAGGAAGAAGGGGGCTGTGACAATTTTATTCAATCTTTTAACTTTCTGAAAGGAACAACAGACTGTCTTTAAACCAGTGAAACCTGAAAGCTTTGCTTTGATTCTCATAACTGAACGGCTCACCCTTGAATAAATTATTTAATCCTCATGTCCTAGAATTCAGCCTGTAAACTCACTTGGACAGGGACACTGTAGTCACAGGAATGATCTGGCATAGTGTCATGGTGTAGAGGTAATGTAAGCAAAAAGCTGATTCCTTTTTAGCTATGGGTCTAAACAAAATGTGATGCAACTGTTCTGTTTGTCATCAGAAATGTTTGCTAGCATATTCACAAAGCAAGATGTGCTCACTGGGGTGTGAAATGAAAAGGCAGATGTGGCCTCATTTATTCCCTCTGGAAACTGAGGATGGGTCATCCCCTGAATTCAGAAACCAGTTTTTCAGTATGCAGTTTGAAACTTCACATTCTATTAAAATACGTTATTAGAGATAAATGTTGTTCTCAGTTTGACAAAAAGGCATCCCATTCACAGAGGGTCATGTCTTTACTGAGGAGCATTTCACATTATTTTGTGAGGTGAAGGTCTGTAATATTAGCTTTAGGTGGCGTTCTCTGTCATTACGATGGAAAAAAATAATTCTGAGCTTGACAGTGAAATATTTGTACTGTAAATGAAACCTAGATGAAATACATCTGCTGGGAGGACAGATGTTTGTCCTCTGTCAACATCAGAGGAGCGTTAAGATCCAGAGCCTCAGAATGCCCGAGTGTCATCCAATTGTAGTACAAATACATCTCTGACATTCCTGTAAAATGTGTCACTTTTCTCAGAGCGGTTTATTAATTTGCTCTTTAGATCACGGTGTCAAACATATGGCCCATGGCCCCTTTCAGACTTGTCAAGCTTCTTTATTGAGCCTACAGGGGATCTTACATTTTAAAAGGAGTAAGATGCAGGGCAGCCCATCTTGTCTTTAAGTGTCTTTGGTCGTAGTTATAGAGAGAATGGAAGTGACGGAAGCGCTGCCTACAGCCATCATGCAATCTGCTTCTGCCGCTGAGAAAAGAAGCACCCAGAAGAAGCAGGAATGTGCCAGAAACCAGGGTCATAACAGTGTCCTTGGTGAAAGTGGTACCACCTCCTCCTCCTCACCCTACACTATGCCCATCTTGGCTTGGTAGGAAGTGGAGGATAGTGGCAGGGCAGTGCCTCAGGCTATATTCCTCCTTCCTTTGCTGCCCAGGGCCATTGTGTCACACTTTGAAATGTGTAGCACTGCACTCTCCCATGTGGTTCAGACCACACGACGACACAGGCGTGGGCAATAGAGGAGAAGGGCGTGGTTCAAGGCACTTGAACTGTCACTGCCCTCCTAATGAGCAGATTGCAGCATGAGGGAGAAGGGTGGGACAAGTGGGGGTGGGAGGGATCAAGATACTAAGGGAACTACAGACACTATGAGGAGAGAGTGAGTGGATGAAAGGAATGGGTCATAGAGTGAAGAGATGTGATGGGGGGCAAGAATGAGGGGCTCTGAGGTGCTGCGGGTAAATAGAGGGAGTCAGTGGGGGGATCAAAAGGGGTCTGGCTGGGTATACAGCGTAACGGTGGATTGAAAGTGCTTTGGGGCATGAGTGAGGGGATTAGAGGGACTGCAAGATATAAGAGGTTCATCCCTCCCTCCTCCCCCCATCCTAGATCCCCCTCGTTCTCTTTCCCTCTTATCTGTGACCCTCTATCTTTCTCTCTCTCTATGCTTCTATTTCTTCTTCACGTTCTTTCTTCTGCATTTCCCTCCTCTGAGATTCCATTTCTGCCCCGTACCCCAGATCGTTTTCCTTTCCCTATGCTCTGTCTCTTTCCTCCTTTCCCATCACTGATCATTTGGATCTCTTCCAACACTCCCCTCAAAAAGTGTACAAAAATTAACAGGACACATAGAGATGGTATGAAATGCTCATTTGTATAAGATTATATATAATTTAATATATAAATATGTGAAAATGTATGCAAATCTTCCACCAGTCAACCTACTTAAAAAATATTTTTTTTCCAGTGCAGCCCAATGTTTTTTTTGAGTTTTACAGCCCTGCTTTAGATCTAATGTATTGAGGTATTGTTTCTGATGTTTTAGTTAACCTTTTGCTGTACTTCTGCTTATTCAGGTGGACTATAGTGAAAATACAGAGTGGGCAAAGAACGTTTGACGTCTGTTACCTCGGTTTATAAACGTGTGCTCAGAGCAGTGAGAAAACTGTGAAAGAAAGCACTAGGATGAGGAGAACTGCCCTTCAATGATTCAAACTTTACTTCAGATGTATTAAGCGGTCAATATTCAAAAGATCCAAGTGCCTAATTTAAGGAGTTAGGCGTCTATATCTCCTTAAATTTAGGAATCTAAAAAGTGGGCCGTGCCAGGGGCATTGGCTGGTTAATAGAAGTGAATTAGACCTTTAGCAATGATTTTTAGCACTGGTCACCCCAGGTGTCTATCTGGAGGTAAAAACACTACTAAGTTTCAGGATCCAGCTGTATTTGATAGACTGCCCATCGTATCGATATCTAAATTCTTGATGTATCTCAACAACATCATCAGTAAAATTACAAATGAATAATCAAAATTAATAATTAAGCAAAATAAAATAAAATTAGCTGTGTAAATTTAAAATAAAAAACTAACCCCTCCCAAGAAAAACGGAAGAAAGAATAGGGGCACCTTTACTAAAGTGCACTAAGCCGTTAGCAGGTGAATTAGCGTGTGCTGTTAGTGCATGCCCATGGTAACTGTAGCTGCACTGGTATGATAGCTTGAAAATTAGTGTGCACTAACTACATACTTTCTTTTTGGCTGGGTTTGGAGTGGAGAGTTGGCTTGGCAAATGGTGACAGCTAGCATGAATAATATCACTGTATGATAGCTGTTACGACTGCCGTTTAGTATGACTGCATCTAACGCCAACTCAAGAAGTGGCGTTAAATGCAGACATGCTACCAGATGCGGCCCCAAAGCCCCCTCAAAAAACACCACCTGTGTCGGGCACAGGAAAGCAGTCCACCCTCCTCCTCTAATCCTCGATCTCAATGTAAAAAAGTGTGCTCCTTCCCCATGATGACCCCTTCAGCATCAGCCCCCTTCCAGCACCTTTCACCCTTTGATTCCCCTCCCCCCTGCCACTTATCCCGAGCTTCTTGCTGGTGTCTAGTAGATAGAGTAGGAGCAATACCCCTTCGCTCCCCCTCTGCTGCTGCCTAGGGGCAAAATGGCAGCTCTGACCCTTGGTGGTAATCTCACAGTACCGCAAGATTAAACATGGCTTTTAGAGTTATCAGGCTTAAATTGAGGTGCCTCAGTTTTAGGCTCCTAAAGAGAGCTTAAATTCAGCTGAAAATCTGCCTAACTTTAGGTGCCTAAAACTGGGACGCCTAGGCCAGGTGCTCAGTTTTCATTTTTTATAGCCTGTAAATGCTTCCAAATAGCACATTGCCTCTTTCTTGGTTCTCTTGGCATCCAGTTCAGATCTTATTTACTAGTCTCCTTTCTTTTTGTTCTGATGGATTTTATGTCTCATATTTTCAGGTTTTGGAATTAAACAGGTGTACCTTCTTTCTAATAATCCCCTCCCCCCGTCCATTCTTAAGTTGCTTCACCTATACTTCTATACTTGCGTACCAGGGCAATGTCTGTTGGGCAGGAGGAGATTTCGGTGATGGTCAGTTTAGTAGCCTCAAGTTTAGGCTCATAATAGGTTGTTGATGCTACCGATTCTCAGAATAAGCTAAAACAGAGAGCCCCACGCCCCTCTTTAAACCACCAGATTTTTATGATTTTGTTAGACTTATCTGTTCAATGAATTATTATGCTTATAATATAAATAGTGCTCTATGGTCTTATTTAAGGAAGGTGTCTCCTTGGAAAGAAACTAAAAGTTTAAAAACACTTCAGAGATATGTTAATTTGTGAAGCAGAAATTGTACTAAGGAGTCATTTCAATAAGGGCCCTTTTACTAAAGTGCACTGTGGCTTTGCACCTAACACACCAATTGAGTGCAAAATCAAGGCGGGCAAAGTGCAAAGCCACAAGGTTAATTGTTTGGGGCATGTACAGCATTTTCCCAGCCCTTAATGCATGGCGCAGTTTGGTAACATGGGGTGTTATTACCATAGGTGCAGTTAACGTCACCTATTGAGGTGGTGCTCACTATGCCCCCTCTCCGCCCCTAAATTGCTCATTTCATGCACTAACCATGAGGCACAGTTAGCGCAGTAATCAGCCCATGCTAACTGGGATGGATGTGCACTAACCATTACTGCAGACCACAGTGTGCACACTCCCAAACCTATGCTAACTGTGCAGCTCATTTTAGTAAAAGTGCTCTTAAGGTTTTTCTGCCGTTCTGAGACTATAGGAATAAGTTTAGCAAAACTGGCTCTTAGGAGGTAATTTTATAAACCTTACTGCACATAAAACACTGACTTAAGAGTGCAAAAGGCCTCTTATAAAGTTTGCTCATACCTAAAAGTAAGTGAGGTGCAAGTGTGTGCACGCTAGGGAAGTGGACATGCTCAGAGGAGGAGTTTGGGCAGAGTCACGATTTACACACGTTTTATAAAATACAGATATGTGTGCACTTCATGTGCTAATATTAACGCCGGCTCCCAAGTATGTATAAATGGCAGCACCTGCAAGCTATGGGCCTCTTTTACTAAGATCCTTTAGCAGGTTAATGGATGTTTTAACATGTGATTACAGGCAGTCGGGAACACGGACATGTGATGGGGTCTGCCTTCGCACACTAAACTGCATGTTAATCTGCGATTGCGGGGGCGGGGCAGGGAGTAGGTGGGGAGTGGTCATGGAGAGAGCATTTCTGCTAGTGGCAGGGCGGCTGCTGTGTGCTGATTGGCAACATAGCTCTTAACGTGGGTTCACCTAATGATGACTACTCTAGTGGAGTCATTGAGTGAACCTGACATAGTAGAGTGCACATTAGGAAAGCCCTTTGCACGTTAGCTGCTGGGGACATACTGAACGCTCCCCAACAGCTAACGTGCGTCCTTGACAATTAATGCTTGTGAGATTGGTGCGTTAATGGCAAATCCTTAGCAGGTTTTAGTAAAGGGGCCCTAAGTGCTATTTCAGCAGGATCTATTGCTTGTGTTTTATAAAGCTTTCATAAAATAGACTAACTATATGCTCCTTCTCCACCTCCCAAACTTAGGTGGCCTTTTATAAAATACCTCTCATCGTGAGAATGACCTTTACCCCCTCACCCAATGCTGTCAGCAAGCAAGGTGAATGTTTAGGTCCTTAGCATCACAAGAGACTCACATGGCAAATCTGGAGCCATTGAATCAAAACTTTAGGATACTTAGCATTTGTCGAGTCCCTTCTTTGGTTCTGCCTTGGATTCCAGTGCATCTAGCGCTAGCCTAACCCCACGGTACCCACATTTTCTTTGTCTATTGAAGCAAGAGCATCTTGAAGATCATGTTCAGATAACTAGATTCATGGCTAGGGTCCTATGTATATATCACTAAGCTATTCCTCTGGAGGTCAAGATGCCTTGCACGTTGATCTGTGAGCCACCAGCACTCTGCTCCTAATGAGAAGGTTTTTGCTCTGGCTTAAACAATGATTTAATCTGTAAAAACAGAACCTGCTTGTACTCAGAAATATATACAAGGTGAAACTGCGTCACTTGTTGAATATAACGGATGACCTGTTTCCCAAATTTTTTTTGTACAGCATGTTGTTCAAGGCACTATATTATTTTATTTTCTTAAGTTCTAGTAACGTTGGAACGTTCCACTCTTAATATGACTACTTTTAACCTGAAATAACACTGCATCAGGCAGTTTACAGAAATGGAACCATGCAGTGCAAAAAGGAGGATTTCTTGAAATGAGGTGGCAGAGACTTTGCCAGACGGAAAGGAGCAAAGTGGTTTACTTACCTCTCTCATTTGTGTACAGTATCACCAAGGTCACCACTGCGCAGGACATCAAACACAGCAAGACAGACAGCCCGATCTCAGCTAAGCTCCAGGATCTCTTCCCAGATTTGGTTGATTTTTCGACTATATCCATCTGACTTTCTGACTTCCCCATTATTGTTACTCTGGAGGGAAATAAAGAAACATAACAACCCACGCAGATGACTTAACATCGGCTAAGAACTGATAAGAAGAGACACAGCTGAACAAAATACAGGGAAGGAAGAGGGAGAGAGTAGAAAAGAGAACAGGGAGAAAATAAGGAAAGAATAAAGATCGAAATAAATAGGAAACACGCATGAGTACAGAAAAACAATTACATATATTTTTCCATCTGGTTATCCACAGATTTCCCAATCTCATCCTCCATTTCCAGTATCCAAAGGGAAAACAGATTTATGCCCAGGTGGGGTGGATGATTATACTGAATGCCCCCCTGCCACACAACTAAAAAAAGCTGCAAGCTTCAGAGACGGCAGGGAGCTCCAGAACTAGATCTAAGGACAGAAGTGTCTCCTTTTTGCAGTCTGTTGCTTGGAGATAATTCTCAGAAGTCTGGGCAGCGCCTTCTCCCAAAGTCCATTTGCAATACAAGCTGTAGAAGACACCCCAGTGAAGTCACCTCCCTGCAGGATCTCTCAGAGCTTGCTGCCCATTGCTAGCCTTGTTGGTCCAGATATTCTTTCCTGAAGATGTGAAAATCCCTACTAAGCATCTTCAGGTCCTGATCGTGTTTGAGCTGGGAGCAAGGAGATGTGAGGCAGCCTTACATAATCTCTCGACTCCTTGATTCCTTTGAACTGAGATCTGCCGTCGTGGAGTTACTGTAACAAACTCAGCACAGCCCTTGGTATTCAACCCTTATGAACCCAGATCAAAACTTCTGAGCTTCTCAGAGCTTCAGATAAATAAATGGTCCCAAGGGAAATGAGAGGGGAGAGAGACGGGAAAAGAGAGAGAGAGAAAATGAATGCCAGTGAACTGAAGACACTTTTTGATGATGCCCTGTATTACCCAGTGCTGCTGTATTTCTGAGCATAAAGGTAGGAGTTAAAACGACACAGCGGCAGGGAAATTAGCAGCAGCTATGCAGTTCCTCCTGTGTATATGCAAGCAGTTTTCGATTTAATTACACAGCTAGCTAAATGCACCCTTTGTTTTGCCCCAGAGTTCCATTATATATTTGAACATGTAGTACATTAGTTCAGTTTTGCTTAGGTAGAAAGCATTTATCTTTTTTGGCTAATCCAGTCTCTGAAAGCTATGAGTAAATGTAATATACACAGCCCCATGTATGTACAGCCTTGAGAACAGCATAAATTGGGAAGGTTATAGATTATTGTAAAGGTCAGCACTCAGAAGTAATTGCTCAATAAGAAGAAGGTCTTATAATTATTGGGCATAAAATAAAATAAAACAAAACATGAATAAAAGGTGATTCTTCTTTTTTTATTGGACTAACTGAACCTTTGAAACTAGTCAAAAAATGTATTACGACCTTCTTCAGTTCAGGACAGCACTGAGGCAGAATGTTTTATCAACCATTAAAGTGAACTAACGAAACAACCACACTACTTTGTCCAGTTATTAGACATATGTGGAGCCCCGTGCATAAAGGGGCATGTCCGGCCCATCTTGGTGTCCAAAATCTGGATGGGTTGGATTTGCACCAGATTCTGATCCCGCGGGAGCTAGACGGACCCATGGGATCAGAATCTGCTGCAAAGGGCTTGGACGGGCAGGGCATGCCCCGATTCAGGCCCTTTGGATGCCCTGCTACCTCCTTTTCCACCCTGCTATGGCTCCTGCATGGATCCCGGTGCCATGGCATCGTGACGCCATGGTAACGGGATGCCATGCAGTAGCTGCGCTCACCCCGGACCTAGAATGGCTTCCTTTCCCCACCACCTGATCCCCGATTGGGCCTGCTGAGGCCGGGGCTGTGCTACAGGGAATCTCTTGTGCCCTCCCTATATTTTGGGGGTCTGCAGCCGCAGATTGCTGAACTTGGGGTGACCGCTGAGGTAGAATAAGTCAGCCTTCCATTTCATCCGTCATGAACATACAGAGCTGCAACCGGTATCTGCCCTGTATGTCCGGGGTTTGGGTCCCGCCTCCGGCCTACCCTGTCTCCTCCTCCTGCCCACCCCTACCATCCCCATCCAGAGCCCCCTGCTCAGCGTCCCTGAACATGCAGGGAGCTCTGGACCAGGAATCGTGTCCCGAAAAACCGGGGAATTGGACATCCACCCCGGACGAGCGACCCCACTATTCGGGACTCTGCATACCGCCCATAATGTTTAGCATGGATTGATAGCGTCGTCTGTTACATTATTTTTTTAACCAATCCTTTGCCTTGCCAGGCAACGTGTATAGCCACAGGAGTGCCACAGCTATTTGGGTAAACATGATTTCCTTAAAGTGATCAACGATCTTGTATTATACGGGACAATCCTGTATTTTAAGGATTTGTCCCTGGAATCATATGGGACGCCTAAATATCTCCTATTTTAAAACACGTGTCCCACTCACGCATGCCTCCACATTTGTACCAGCAGACTTCTCCACTCCAGCTGAAATTTTCAAAGGGAAACTCTATTTGTATGATACTATTTCCATCAGAGATGCAGAAGCATATACACATGCATGCACTCTGTTGTATTTCAGTCACACACATATGCATATGCATATATCCACTCCCCCCACCCCCCAATTTAGGTACACATACGCACACTAGCACTTTTCAAGCAGACAGATTCTGCCTCTGACTGTCTACTGGTGCTGTGCTGCTTCTGCACTCCTCTACTTCAATGCCCCCAGTTATTGCTTTTGCTGCCAGTTCTTTTTCTTAGCCTGTAATAGCATCCTCACACTTTACCCCATTCCTCTTACATTTCTATCCTTTCTCAGCAACCCCACTCACCCCTACCAAGAAACCCGCTTATTCCACTGAATTTCTCCCAGACCCTTTGCAGAAAATCAGCCCACCCTTCCTTTGACTACTGCAGCCTTTCCATTGGCTGGAACCTACCACTGCACAGTGAGGGGGGAGAACTGGTGAGCTGTAGAGCTAAACTCTTAAAAAAATACACAATTTAGGAATCATTCTGTCTAAGACAGCTACTTTACAAAATTGTAGAATCCTAAAATAATTTAGATGGTTGGCAATCCTAAGCTCCTGAGTCCTGAAAATCTGGCTCTGCTTCTTCCCCAGGGCCCAGTCAACCATCAGTCAGACAAAACCAGCCAATAAGCTGCAGCAGACACAGCCAGCCAATAGGAAGCAGGGGAAAGTGGGAGCAGTAGCTAGGATACAGAATTTTTTAAACGTTTGCCAGGTTCCAATGCTCCAACTGAATGGTTCTTTGCAATCATGAATAAAGTGTGGTCTACAGAAAAAAACCAACTGCTTGTAGAGACTCTCAAATGTCTAATGATTGTAAAGTACAATTTTGAGTTGAGTTGCCCAGAATTTTTTAATTATCTTAGTGGAAATGTTTCCAACAAGTAGGCCTGATTGGCACATTTGTAAGTAAAGTTATAAACCTAGCCTACTGATTAAACTTTTGGGTTAAAATTGTAATTATAAACATATTTTTTATTTTCCTTAACGTTGAACCTCCTGGCTTGATTGAGTGTCCCATATTTGAACTTAGAAAGAAAAGATGATCTGTTTACCTTAAATGTTTTTAAGTGCCATTGAGTTGAAGCCGGAAGGCAACTCATATTGACCTTGTAGATAGTTGTCCTTAAGTATCGAGAAAGATTTAGGCCTGAATGGTTTTCACCTCCTGACATTATTTAAATCTTGAAGCCAGAATCAGGGCAGATGTTTAAGAACATAAGATATGCCATACTGGGTCAGACCAAGGTCCATCAAGCCCAGTATCCTGTTTCCAATGGTGGCCAATCTAGGTCATAAGTACCTAGTAGTTTCCCCAAAAGACACAGGTTCCTCAATGTTTGTATTGGGTCAAGCAGTGATATCCCATGTCCCTTTTAATAATGGTTTATGGATCTTTCCTCCAGGAACTTGTCCAAACCTTTTTTTTTAAACCCAGCTACACTAACAGCCTTTACTACATCCTCCGGTAACAAATTCCAGAGTTTGATTACATGTTGAGTGAAAAAATCTTTTCTCTTATTTAGTCTTAAATAGGTTACCCTGTAGCTTCATTGCATGTCCCCTAGTCTTTTTATATTCCGATGATGTGAATAATCGATCTACGTTTACCCGTTCCACTCCATTCATTAATTTATAGACCTCTATCATATCTCCCCTCAGCCGTCTCTTTTCCAGGTTGAAGAGCCCTAACCTTTTTAGCCTTTCTTCATAGGAGTATCCTTCCATCCCCTTTACCATTTAACACTATATCGTTTTTAAGATACGGCAATCAGAATTGCACACAATATTCAAGGTGCGGTCGCACCATGGAACGATACAGAGGCATTATGCTATCTTTTGTTTTATTTTCCATTCCTTTCCTTATGATACCTAGCATTCTATTTGCTCTCTTGGCCGCCACTGCACACTGGGTGGGGGGGTTTTAACATGTTATCCACAATGACGACTAAATCTTTTTCCTAGGTGGTGGTTCCCAATGTGGAACCTTGCATCGTGTAACCATAGTTTGGGTTGATCTTTCCTAGGTGCATAACTTTGCACTTGTCCACCTTAAATTCCATCTACCATTTGGATGCCCAGTCTTCCAATTTATCAAGATCCTCTTGCAATCTTCCACAATCCTCTTGGGTTTTAACAACTTCAGATAGTTTTGTGTCATCTGCAAATTTGATAACCTCACTCGTTATTCCCTTTTCCAGGTCATTTATGAATATGTTAAAAAGCAGTGGACCCAGCATAGATCCATGTGGTACACCACTATTCACCTACCCTCTGCTTTCTGTCTTTTAAACCAGTTCCTGATCCAGAATTGTACACTGCCTCCTATCCCATGACTTTTTAGTTTTTATTTTTATTTATTTATTTATTTAACAGTTGCTTATATACCGCTACCTTCCACAGATCAGGTGCGGTTTACATTGAACAAGGAATGAACAGATTTACAAGTCTGTTTTAGATGGAACATTTGTTAACTAGGTACAATTTTGCTGTTTTACATGGAACATTTGTTAACTAGGTACAATTTTGCTAAATACATTAAACATGAATGACTAAATATGGTAAAATTTGTTAAATAACAAACGAACTATTTACATATTTTGAACTATTATATATATCTATTTACAAGATTTACAAGTAGTTAGTTTTGCCAAAAGTCTCTGATGAGGGACCTTGTCAAAAGCTTTCTGAAAGTCCAGATACACTATATCAACCGACTCACCTTTGTCTACCTATATAACGCTCCATCTGTATTGTGCCACATCTAACACAGGCGCGTGTTAAAATACACATACCAGGGCAAAATGAGTTAACCTTCAACTAGTGCTGACCATGACTACTGCTTGTTTATTCTCTACCCATATTCAGTTTCACATACAAATTCAACATTTAGCCCATTCTGCTGTTAATTGTCAGCAAATCACAGTAAAAGAAAGAAAAAAGAAAAAAAAAAGATTTATTTCCTCCACCCCCTTTCTTAAATGTTCACTTTTGTTTGAATATCTTTGACAGAAGATCCTCATTTTACATTTGGGACAAGAAAATGAGTAAGTTGTGTTTTATGTTTAAATAGATACATCCTAGAGGTAGGAAGTTGAAAATGTTTTTAAAATGACATTCTCTAACTGTGTGTATGAGAGAAAAAAGGAATATTGCTCTGTCTGCATACACGTGGGAGAAGCTGACTGTGTCTGTGTGGCTCTTGTGTGTGACGGGGAGGGGGTGCTCCTTCTTTGTGAAATAGAGAAGGGGGCATCTCTCTCTCTTCTCCTGTTTTTCCCCCTTTCCCCTCCCTTGCTAGTAAGCCTACATTTTTTCACATTTTGCTTAGGATAAATGCCAAACACGAAGTAAATAATCTCAAGGCTGCTGTGTTTTTCTTTTACCATACTTTACAAAGAAAAAAGCAAGAAAGACAATTTTGAATCTATTTTCAGCTGCTGTCTGGCATGACACAACCTTCAATAAGGAATTTTTCAGTTGGAAGAAGTGAATTCAAGCAGAACGTGTGAATTTAAAAAATGGTTTCTGTGAAAACTGGTAAAAAGAAAGCAAACTGAACACTCAGTGATCTTCTTTATTGCCTATATTATATTTTTCTTAGATTTCTAGATGATCTTCAGCTCACTAAAAATTATGCACAATAAGACCATGAAAGGGATCACTTAGGAAAAGTGGCTTTTAAAAAGACCGGTGTGTGTGGTTTTGTTAAGGAAGTATCTACTGAGAAAAGCAGGCGTGAATCCCTGCGAGGGCTTTTTTCTGGGGTAACAAAATCAAATTACCGAAAACTTTGCTTATTTCATATCCTTTTGGTAAATACCACCAGCTTTGTATCAACTCTAGCATCAAATAATTCAACACAGAACAATGGATGTGAATCGCAATTTTGCATAGATCAGAGGTTCTCAACCCACTCCTTGGGCTACACCTAGCCAGTCAGGTTTTCAGGATAACCACAGTGAATGTGATGTGAGATTTGCATACAATGGAGACAATGCCTGTAATTCTGTCTCATGCATATTGATGGTGGTTATCCTGAAAACCTGACTGACTAGCTGTGTCCCGAAAACTGGGTCGAGAATCCCTTTTTTTGTTTTGTTTTGTTTTGTACTGTACAAAGAAAATGTACATCAACAAGCATTCACTTGCTGTAGATCGCCTTATTGCTTTCTGATGAGAGGCGGTACAACAAATATTGAATAAACTTTTTTTCAGTATGTTTATTCTCATCTGAATTAACAAACCAGTGTCTCTTGCTATCTCTGTTACTTAATGGGCACAAATGGATCACATTTGTGGGTGAAAGGATTCATAAAAAGCCTAGTATATGTATGTTATCCTTGCCTTCGTTGAAAGAAAAGATCCAAGATAAATTTTTTGCCTTTTCTATGTAGCTGGTAGTATTCTATGGATAGGGAGGGAGGGAGGAGTGACTCAGTGGTTGGGACATGCTACCTCAAGCCAGAGAGCCGGGGGTTCAATTCCCACATAGGGACAAGCAACCTCAGGCTGGAGGGACTGGGGTCTCTAGACCCATGGCTACTCCTTGTGGCCTTGGGCAAACCACTTAACCCTCCATTGCCTCAGGTATGCTTAGATTGTGAGCCCTTTAGGGACAAGGGAATAAATAGTACCTGTTCTCATGCTGTGAGGGCTTCTGTGCATCAGTGATGCTGAGAGCTAAACTATCGGTAGTTTAACTACTGGCAGGGTCTCCCAAGATGGACAGGTCTCAGCTGAGGTGCCAGACAAAGACAAACCACCCATCTGGGCAGCAGCAGAATGGGAAAGTGTTGATGGCGGAGGATCACATTTCTGTGACAACGGCAACAACACCAAACTTAAACTGCGCGGAAGAAATGCACGGCAATCTACTTCTGTATCTTGCCATGAAAACCCAATGGATAGTTACAACAAAACAAATTGTGCTATAGTGCTGGAAGACAGAGCTTAAAGATCCCAAATTACCCATGTCTACCAATAGCCAAATTAATGTGAATAAAATCAGGGGCGGCCCAAGGGAGGTGTGGGGCCATGTGCGGAGACTCGGTGCGGGGTCTCATTTGCATAAGTGGTCTTATTTGCATAAATATTTGCATAATGTTACCATTCACTAACTTTTAGTAAACATGTCTTTTAATGAGTGTATGGATAAAGAAAGACTAAAAGATTTCTACATTACTATAATCCAGTGCCAACCGCCAGGCACATTAGGAACTACTACAAACGCTGCCCATTTAGAACCCATAGCAAACCCGCCGTATCCTGACAGCATTACCAGGACTCACAAAGCACCATACCCTACCTATCAAAAGGCAACACTGCAAATATTAAACCAATACATTTCAGAGAATACTGGGGAAAGAGAACAAGTGGCAACGTCAAATAGGAATTACATAAACAGAATACCTCAGCTCAGTTACACATGCAGAACATAGACCATCACCAAACAAGGAATCACAATTTAGAAACAGGAAGGCAATAATTAAACTGGGAACCCCAAAAGCCAAACTTGGAATGTACAACAACACTGTAGAAATACAACTATAAATTAATTTCCTCTTGTACCAAACAAAGCGCAGATGTTAATGATGCACATTTCCCAGAGCTGACATATTCCAGTTAATAAATTCAAAATAAAGAGATATCTTTCTACCTTTTGTGCATTTTTTTTTCAGTTGCAATTGGTCCAGCCACTTTCTTCTGGTTTCTTCTTCGTGTTTTCTGCTAACTCTCCATCGTCTGCTGTCCATTTGTCCTTTCTTCTCTCTTCTAGTTTTTTTTTCCATTCTCTCTCTCTCTACATCTGCTTTAACATACTAATCTTTCTCCTTTTGCTCTTTCCTCATTCCTATTTCATCCACACAAAATTTACCCCTCCATCCTCAATCCCCAATCACTCTCCCAATACCTGGCCAATTGTAGATTTTTCATCCCTCCTACACAAAATATTTTTCCCCTCTCCATTTTAATCTCCGAGCCCCATCCCATTCTAATCCTCCCCCAACATCAGCTCCCTTCTAGTTCCAGTCTCACCCAGCATCCATTCCCTTCTAGTCCCTGCATCAGCCCATTTCCAGTCCTAGCCCCCCATCAGCCCATTTCCAGTCCTAGCTCCCCCATCCATTTCCAGTCCAAGTCCCTTCATCAGCTCATTTCCAATCCTAGCCCCCCCCATCAGCCCATTTCTAGTCATTTCCTAGCCCCACCATCAGCCCATGTCAAATCATAGCTCTCCTCCACTCAGCCCAATTCCAGTCCAAGCCCCCCCATGAGCCTACTTCCAGTTCTAGCCCCTCCATGAGTCCATTTCAATTCAAGCCCCCACCACAGCCCATTTCCAATCTTAGCTCCCCCCAACAGCCCATTTCCAGTCCTATCCTAGCTGTTCCATCAGCCCATTTTCAGTCCTAGCTCCCTTCCCTCACAGCCCATTTCCATTCCAAGCCCCCTCCCCATCAGCTATTTGCAGTTCAAGTCTCCCCTTCCACTCAGCCCATTTCCAGTCCTAGCAACCCCCCAACCCATTACCAGTCCTAGCCCCCCGTCAATCAACTTCCAGTCCTAACCCCCATCACCCCATTTTCAGTCAGCCCCCCATAGCCCATTGCCAGTCCTAACCCCCCATCAGCCCATTTCCAGTCAGCCCCCCATAGCCCATTGCCAGTCCTACCCCCCCCATCAGCCCACAGCCCATTACCAGTCCTAACCACATCAGCCCACCTCAAGTCCTAACCCCTCCCCATCAGCCCTTCCTGTCCTAGCCCCCCCATAACCCATTATCAGTCCTACCCCCCCATCAGCCCACTACCAGTCTTAACCCCCCCCATAGCCCATTACCAGTCCTAACCCCCCCATCGCCCATTACCAGTCCTAACCCCCCCATCAGCCCACTACCAGTCTTAACCCCCCCATAGCCCATAGCCCATTACCAGTCTTAACCCCCCATAGCCCATTGCCAGTCTTAACCCCCCTCCCCAGCCCATTGTGTCTTAACCCCCCCTCCCTAGCCCATTGCCAGTCTTAACCCCCTCCCTCCCTCCCTAGCCCATTGCCAGTCTTAACCCCCCTCCCTCCCTCCCTCCCTAGCCCATTGCCAGTTTTAACCCCCTCCCTCCCTCCCTAGCCCACTGCCAGTCTTAACCCCCCCATAGCCATTGCCAGTCTTCACCCCCCATAGCCCACTTCCAGTCTTAACCCCCCTCCCCAGCCCATTGCCAGTCTTAACCCCCCCCAGCCCACTGCCAGTCTTAACCCCCCCATAGCCCACTGCCAGTCTTAACCCCCCCTCCCCAGCCCATTGCCAGTCTCAACCCCCCCCTCCCCCATTGCCAGTCTCAACCCCCCTCCCTAGCCCATTGCCAGTCTTAACCCCCCTCCCTCCCTCCCTAGCCCATTGCCAGTCTCAACCCCCCTCCCTCCCTCCCTAGCCCATTGCCAGTCTCAACCCCCTCCTCCCTAGCCCATTGCCAGTCTTAACCCCCTCCCTCCCTAGGCCATTGCCAGTCTTAACCCCCCTCCCTCCCTCCCTCCCCAGCCCATTGCCAGTCTTACCCCCCTCCCTCCCTAGCCCATTGCCAGTCTTAACCCCCTCCCCCTCCCTCCCTCCCTCCTCCCTCGCCCACTGCCAGTCTTAACCCCCCCATAGCCCATTGCCAGTCTTAACCCCCCTCCCCAGCCCATTGCCAGTCTTAACCCCTCAGCCCAGTGCCAGTCTTGAACCCCCCCCTCCCTAGCCCACTGCCAGTCTTAACCCCCCCTCCCTAGCCCACTGCCAGTCTTAACCCCCCCCCCCATAGCCCACTGCCAGTCTTAACCCCCCTCCCTCCCCAGCCCATTGCCAGTCTCAACCCCCCTCCCTCCCTCCCTCCCTAGCCCACTGCCAGTCTTAACCCCCGCCCTCCCTCCCTAGCCCATTGACAGTCCTACCCGCCCCCCCTCGGCTCATGGCAATTTAAAAAAAAAAAAAAAAAAAGCTGGCCGCTGCGGCATGGAGTGTCCCGCGGGGCTCCCTCTGCCCGGCGGAACTCTCCCGGCGCGGCTGAGCCCCTCTCTGCCGGCTTGCAGATACGCGAAGGGAGAGAGTCTCCCTCGCGTCTCTGTTAAGCCCGCAGGGGCTGATGGGAAGCAGGGGCTGATGGGAAATTTCCCATCTGCCCCTGCGGGCTTAACAAAGACGCGAGGGAGACTCTCTCCCTTCGCGTATCTGCAAGCCGGCAGAGAGGGGCTCAGCCGCACCAGGAGAGTTCCGCCGGGCAGAGGGAGCACCGCGGGACACTCCATGCCGCAACAGCCAGCTTTTTTTTTTTTTTTAATTCAATTAAGAAAAAGCAGAATGTTCTTTGCGCGGGGCCCCCCAAAGCGCGGGGCCCTGTGCAAAAAACATTCTTGCTCAATGGACGGGCCGGCCCTGAATAAAATACAGTCTTTAAAATGCTTGAATGCAAATGCTAGAAGTCTAAAAAATAAGATGGGAGAGTTAGAATATATAGCACTAAATGAGAGGTTAGATATGATTGGAATATCAGAGACATGGTGGAAGGAGGACAACCAGTGGGACACTGTGATACATGGGTACAAACTATATCGTAATGATAGAGTTGATCAAATTGGTGGAGGGGCTGCACTCTTTGTTAGAGAGGGCATTGAGTCAGAAAGGATTAAAGTTTTGCAGGAAACAAAAATTAGCTGTAGAATCTCTAAGGATTGAAATTCCATGTAAAAAGGGGAAGGTGATGGCAGTGGGGGTGTACTATCGATCGCCTGGCCAGAATGAACAAATGGATGATGAAATGCTCAAAGAAATCAAGGAAGCTAACAAACGTTACAGGGCAGTAATAATAATGGGTGATTTCAATTACCCCGGTATTGACTGGGTCAGTGTCACGGCAGGACATGCTAGGGAGATAAAGTTCCTAGATGAAATAAATGACTGCTTCTTCGAGCAGCTGGTTCATGAACCGAGCAGAGGGGAAGCCATATTAGACCTAGTCCTTAGTGGAAGACCAGATCTAGTGCAAGAGATAAGGGTGTTAGGGTCACTTGGCAATAGTGATTATAGCATGATCGCCTTTGATTTAATTAGTGGAGGAGGGATAGTAAAGAAATCCACAGTACTACCTTTTAACTTTCGAAAGGGAGACTATGATAAAATGAGGAAAATAGTAAAGAAATACTATCTTGGAAGCCCAGACCAGCTGTATTCCATGCTTTAAGAAAAGTGGAAGAAAGTCCAAAAAACAGCCAGCATGGTTTAAAGGTGAGGTCAGAGAGGCTGCTGTTGCCAAAAAAGCATCTTTCAGGACATGGAAAAAAGAGTCAAATGATGAAACCTGGAAACAGCACAAGCACTGGCAAATCAAATGCAAGGCATTGATAAGGCAGGCAAAGTGAAAATTTGAGAAGAAGCTTGCTGCGGAAGCAAAAACGCGAAATAAAGACTTTTTGAAGTACATTCGTAGCAAACAACCTATGAGAGAGTCAGTTGGTCCATTAGATGATAAAGGGGCACTAAGAGGCGACAAGGCGATAGCGGAGAGACTAAATGAATTCTTTGCTTCGGTCTTTACTGAGGAAGATGTAGGGATGTTACCCATGACTGAAGTGGTATTTAAAGGTGCGGAAGAATTGAAGGAAATATCGATATATCGGGAAGATGTATTACAACTATTAAACTGAAGAGTAGCAAATCACCTGGGCCGGATGGTATACATCCAAGGGTATTGAAAGAACTGAAATATGAGACTGCAGACCTGCTATTAGTAATCTGTGAACTATCATTAAAATCATCTCTAATACCTGAAGATTGGAGGATCGCCAATGTAGCACCAATTTTTAAAAAAGGTTCCAGGGGTGATCCGGGAAACTACAGACCGGTGAGCCTGATATCAGTATCGGGAAAAATGGTAGAAACCATCATAAAGAATAAAATTACTCAGCATGTAGATAGTCATGGCCACTGTTCCCTCTAAACTGTGCGCGTGTGCGCGCGCACACACCTCACTGAGCGAGCGCACATACTTTACAACAGAGCGCACAAAAATTACGGCTCTGATTCTGATAGAAAACAACACAGATGTCTTAAAATTTAAAAGTTATGACTGTTGTTACTAGAAATTTCCCGCTTCATTTAGTAATCGTCTATTTTCATTTAATTTGATTAAAATCAATGTGGTGTACATATTGTATTCTGACGTGTAGTCAAATTTTAAAGTATATAACTCTGAGTGTCATTATGTGGCGCACAAAAATTTAACCTTCCATCAAAAGCTGCACACAGATGATATTTTATGCGCACACAGCCTACAGAAAATTAGAGGGAACATCATGGCCTAATGGGAGACAGCCAACATGGCTTTAGACAAGGAAGATCTTGTCTTACTAATCTGTTATATTTTTTGAAGGTGTGAATAAACAGGTGGACAAAGGTGAGTCAGTTGATATAGTGTACCTGGACTTTCAGAAAGCCTTTGACAAGGTCCCTCATCAGAGACTTTTGGCAAAACTAAAGAGTCATGGGATAGGAGGCAGTGCACTATTGTGGATCAGGAACTGGTTAAAAGATAGAAAGCAGAGGGTAGGGCTAAATGGCCAATTTTCCCAATGGAGAAAGGTGAATAGTGGTGTACCCCAGGGATCTGTGCTGGGTCCGTTGCTTTTTGACATATTCATAAATGACCTGGAAAGTGGAATAATGAGTGAGGTTATCAAATTTGCAGATGACACAAAACTATTTAAAGTTGTTAAAACCCAAGAGGGATTGTGGAAAATTGCAAGAGGATCTTGATAAATTGGAAGACTCTGCATCCAAATGGCAGATGAAATTTAATGTGGACAAGTGCAAAGTTATGCACCTAGGGAAGAACAACCCAAACTATGGTTACACGATGCAAGGTTCCGCATTAGGAACCACCACCCAGGAAAAAGATTTAGGCGTCATTGTGGATAGCTTGTTAAAACCCTTGGCCCAGTGTGCAGCAGCAGCCAAGAGAGCAAATGGAATGCTAGGTATCATAAGGAAAGGAATGGAAAATAAAACAAAAGATATTATAATGCCTCTATATCATTCCATGGTGAGACCGCACCTTGAATATTGTGTGCAATTCTGGTCGCTGTATCTTAAAAAGGATATAGCATTATTAGAAAAGGATCAGAGATGAGCCACCAAAATGGTAAAGGGGATGGAAGGATACTCCTATGAAGAAAGGCTAAAAAGGTTAGGGCTCTTTCACCTGGAAAAGAGACAGCTGAGGGGAGATATGATAGAAGTCTATAAATTAATAAACGGAGTGAAATGGGTAAACGTAGGTCGATTGTTTACATTATCAGAATATAGAAAGACTAGGGGACATGCAATGAAGCTACATTATTAAGAAGGGACCCAGGATATCAATGCTTGACCCAGTACAAGCATTGTGGAACCTGTGTCTTTTGGGGAAACTACTAGGTACGTATGACCTAGATTGGCCACTGTTGGAAACAGGATACTGGGCTTGATGGACCTTGGTCTGACCCAGTATGGCATATCTTATGTTCTTAAGATGAGACTCCCAGGTCGGAAGGCACTCAACTAGCTACTGGGGAAGAGCTGAAGACTTTTCAGAGTTAAGCCAGCATTTATGATGTAGTTGGATCAAAGCCCTCGGGACGTCTGACTGCTGATGTAGTTGTGCATGAAAAGAGTCAGAAGCTGTAAAGATGTCTTACGCATTGGAACATGGAACATACGAAGCATGAACCAAGGGAAGTTGGAGGTGTTCAAGAATGAAATGGACCGTGTACAACTTGATCTGTTGGGTGTCAGCGAACTGAAATGGACCAGCATCGGGCACTTTGCATCAGATGATCACATGGTCTACTATGCTGGAAATGAAAGACAAAGAAGAAATGGTGTTGCATTTATAATAAAGAAGAAACTTGCAAGAACTGTACTGAAATACAATGCAGTCAGCGAATGCTTAATCTCTATTCGTCTACGAGGAATGCCTATCAACACAACTATAATTCAAGTATTTGCCCCAACAACAGCTGCAGAAGAGAATGAAATTGAAGAGTTCTATGAACAAGTACAAGCTGAAATTGACAGAACATGCAAACAGGATATCCTGATAGTCATGGGTGACTGGAACGCAAAAGTTGGCAACAAAGAAGAAGGCAAAGTAGTTGGAAAATATGGATTTGGCAACAGAAATGAAGCTGGAGAAAGACTGATAGAATTCTGCAAGACCAACGATCTATTCATCTCAAACACCTTCTTCCAGCAACACAAGCGGCGACTGTACACATGGACTTCACCCAATGGCTTGTATAAAAATCAAATTGACTACCTCTGTGGAAGTCAACAATGGAAAAGTTCTATTACATCAACAAAGACAAAACCTGGAGCTGACTGAGGTACAGATCATCAACTACTAGTACGCAAACTCAAGCTAAACTTGAAAAAGAGCAAACCACTCATGAATGCAGCAAAATATGACCTTGAGAATATACCATTGGAATTTAAAGACTGCCTGCAAAATCGATTTGCTGCTTTAGATACAAATGACAGAGCTCCAGACGAGTTATGGAATGACATCAAGAAGGTTGTGTTGGAAGAAAGCGAGAAGTCTCTACAAAAGGTGAAAAAGCAAAAACGGCCAAAATGGATGATGGAAGAAACTCTGAAAATTGCCCAGAAACGCAAAGAAGCTAAAGCCAGAGCAGAAAGAAGGACAATAACAGAACTCAGCAGAGATTTCCAACGTGCAGCAAGACAGGACAAGGAAAAGTACTACAACGATGCATGCAAGGAAATAGAAGCAGAAACTATTAGAGGAAGAACCAGATCGGCTTTCCTAAAGCTACGAGATTTAAAGAAAAAATTCCAGCCTCAAATTGGAATGTTACAAGATGCTCAAGGTTCTATGTTGAATGATGCTGAGAAGATCAAGAAAAGGTGGGAGGAATATACAGAGTTTTTATATGATAAAGATCAAGTGGACCAACAGCCGTTTCAACCTGTACCTTCTGATCAGGAACCATTGGTGATGAAAGAGGACGTTGAAGCAGCACTGAAAGACTTATCAAAGAACAAAGCACCAGGCATTGATAGCATTCCCATAGAAGTATTACAGCAATCTGATGTAGCTGTTAACGTACTTACAAGGTTCTGCCAAGAAATATGGAAGACAACATCTTGGCCAACTGACTGGTAAAGATCTGTGTTTATACCAATACTAAAGAAAGGTGATCCAACTGACTGTGGAAATTATCGCACAATCGCTCTGATCCCACATGCCAGCAAGATTCTACTGATGATTATTCAAAAGAGACTACAACCATACCTGGAAGAAGAACTGCCTGAAGTGCAAGCAGGGTTCAGGAAAGGGTGAGGAACGAGAGATATCATTGCGGATGTGAGATGGATCCTTGAAAAGACTAAAGAATACCAAAAGGATATCTATTTGTGCTTTATCGACTATAGCAAGGCTTTTGACTGTGTAAACAATGAGAAACTCTGGGCCACATTAAGAAGCATGGGTATACCAGAACACCTGATCGTTCTCTTGCACAATCTGTACATTGATCAAGAAGCAACATTTTGAATGGAACAAGGAGAAACAGAATGGTTTAAAATAAGCAAAGGTGTAAGACAAGGCTGCATACTTTCCCCCTACCTGTTTAATTTATATGCAGAACAAATCATCAGAGAAGCAGGATTGTATGAAGACAACAGAGGTGTGAAGATTGGTGGAAGACTCATCAACAACCTTCGCTATGCTGATGATACCACATTACTGGCTGAAAGTGAAGATGATCTGAAACATTTGCTTCTCACAATCAAAGAACATAGTCTCAAAATGGGCCTGCACCTTAATGTAAAGAAGACAAAGTTCATGACAACTGGCATAATCAACAGGTTCATCGTTGAAGGAGAAGAAATTGAAATCGTGAACAACTTTAATCTACTTGGATCAACTATCAATAAAGAAGCAACAAGCAGTCAAGAAATCAGACGATGCATTGCTCTTGGCAGAATGGCTATGAAAGACCTAGATAAGATTCTCAAGAGCAGAGATGTCTCTCTCCATACAAAGATTTGACTTGTTCAAGCCATGGTATTTTCAATAACATCATATGGATGTGAAAGCTGGACAGTGAAAAAGATAGACAGGAAGAAAATTGATGCCTTTGAATTATGGTGCTGGCGGCGAATACTGTGTATACTATGGACTGCCCGAAGAACAAACCATTCGGTACTAGAGGAGATCAAACCTAAGCTTTCTTTAGAAGCTCATATGACATGACTTCGACTTTCATACTTTGGACACATCATGCGAAGAGAGAGATCAATCATAGCAAAACTGATGTTCTTTTTGTTACAAGGAATCATAAGTTCGTACCTCCTCCATCGCTATTGGTCAACAACATAGAATTGATGTCCAAACCCACAATCCGATATCTCGGCATCACATTGGACCAACACCTGGATATGATAACTCATGTGAAGAATGTAACAAAGACTATATACCATAAGATCAGAACACTACGCCACCTCCGCCCACTGCTTGATTATACTGACTACCGATCAACCTTCCAGGCATTAGTCCTCCCACATCTAGATTTTGCGAACATCATCCTCCACGGGATCTCTCAATCAACTTTAAATCCGCTTCATCTGGCCATGAATGCAGCTGCAAGAGTCCTCTCTGGGTCACCAAGATCTGCTCACATAACGCCTATCATGAAAGACCTACACTGGCTACCCCTACAAGCCAGACTCCACTATAAGTCACTAGTCCTGACCTTCAAAGCCATGAATAATTACCCACCTACACCAATCAGCAAGCTAATTCACAGCACCCTTGAAAATAGAAACAGGAGGACTACTGCTACGAACACCTTAATAGTTCCTAAGATGATGACATCATGTATTAAAGCTACGGCAAACAGAGCATTCTCAATATTCGCTCCTCTAAACTGGAATACACTTCCCCATGAAATCCGTGGCATCAAAAGCCTAATACTATTCCGAAAAGCCGTGAAACACCATCTGTTTACAAAATATTACCCAGAAGTTATCCCGGACACCCACACATCTGCCAAGCTTACCACATACCCCAGACGCCTTAGCACCCTAATACAACCAGAAAATGGTTAGACTATCAATAGCCCACATGATAACCATTTACCTGCTCCACCCACATGAATACACGCACAATATCCAAACGAGTTTAGAATATTGTATATAGTTAAAGTATATATACTTGGTATAAAGTTAACTGTACATAGTTCCCCCGGTTATCCCATGTGTTATTTTCCCTGTTCTTTGTAAACTCAATGTTGCCTGTATGCATTGCAGTATGTTTTTGTTCATTGTACACCGCACTGATTTAAATAGCGTGGTATAGAAGAAATGTTAAATAAATAAATAAAAATAAAATAAATAAATTAGAGAAAGACATCATGCTTGGCAAGATAGAAGGTCAACGCAAAAGAGGAAGGCCAGCAATGAGATGGATCGAGACAATAACAGCAGCTACGGGTACCAGTCTGTCAACAATGAGCCGCCTGACTCAAGACCGAACATAATTTAGAGGATCGCCATGAGTCGACTCCAACTCGACGGCACTTAACAACAACAACAACAACAACAACAACAACAATATATATATATCTCACTCTAATACACATAGTAAAGGGTAGTATATCGAGTACCTAAACCATAAATAGGGAGGAGGAGTGGTCTAGTGGGTGGGAGGATAGAAAGCAGAGGGTAGGGCTAAATGGCCAATTTTCCCAATGGAGAAAGGTGAATAGTGGTGTACCCCAGGGATCTGTGCTGGGTCCGCTGCTTTTTGACATATTCATAAATGACCTGGAAAGTGGAATAACGAGTGAGGTTATCAAATTTGCAGATGACACAAAACTATTTAAAGTTGTTAAAACCAAGAGGATTGTGAAAAATTGCAAGAGGATCTTGATAAATTGGAAGACTGGGCATCAAAATGGCAGATGAAATTTAATGTGGACAAGTGCAAGGTTATGCACCTAGGGAAGAACAACCCAAACTATGGTTACACGATGCAAGGTTCCACATTAGGAACCACCACCCAGGAAAAAGATTTAGGCGTCATTGTGGATACCATGTTAAAACCCTCGGCCCAGTGTGCAGCAGCGGCCAAGAGAGCAAATAGAATGCTAGGTATGATAAGGAAAGGAATGGAAAATAAAACAAAAGATATTATAATGCCTCTATATCGTTCCATGGTGAGACCGCACCTTGAATATTGTGTGCAATTCTGGTCGCCGTATCTTAAAAAGGATATAGCGATTTTAGAAAAGGTTCAGAGAAGAGCCACCAAAATGGTAAAGGGGATGGAAGTATACTCCTATGAAGAAAGGCTAAAAAGGTTAGGGCTCTTTAACCTGGAAAAGAGACAGCTGAGGGGAGATATGATAGAAGTCTATAAATTAATGAACGGAGTGGAACGGGTAAACGTAGATCGATTGTTTACGTTATCAGAATATAGAAAGACTAGGGGACATGCAATGAAGCTACAGGGTAAACTATTTAAGACTAATAAAAGAAAATATTTTTTCACTCAACGTGTAATCAAACTCTGGAATTTGTTACTGGAGGATGTAGTAAAGGCTGTTAGTGTAGCTGGGTTTAAAAAGGTTTGGACAAGTTCCTGGAGGAAAGGTCCATAAACCATTATTAAGAAGTGACCGAAGATATCAATGCTTGACCCAGTACAAGCATTGTGGAACTTGTGTCTCTTGGGGAAACTGCTAGGTACATATGACCTAGATTGGCCACTGTTGGAAATATACTGGGCTTGACGGACCTTGGTCTGACCCAGTATGGCATAGCTTATGTTCTTATGTTCTTATGAGGAGTGGTCTAGTGGTTAGGATAAGGTACTTCAGGCCGGAGGGCCAGGGGTTCAAGTCCCACCTGGGGACAGCAATCTCAAGCCGGAGGGACTGGGATTTCTAGTCCTATAGGCACTCCTTGTGGTCTTGGGCAAGCCACTTAACCCTCCATTGCCCATGTTCCCTGTAAGTATTAGCGTATGTGTCTCATATCCCCTCGTGTTAAATGTATCCCCCAATTGACCGCTTTGACCTGGTGAAATGCGAGATATAAATACAGATAAAATAAATAGCAAGAAAAGTCAATATTAAAGTATTCTAGAAATTGGAGGAAACCATCACAATCTCTTATTTGTGACTTCATAATTGTTTTCGTGGCTATAGACTACCTTGCCACTTATGACATCATCACTTACATGGATGCCAACTGGTATTTCCAATCATCCTGCACACAGGGCATCTTTACAGTGCTCTGTCTGCACTCTTCTGTAGCGAATATTTTAGAAAACAGCCGCAGACATGTTGACTGGTGAGAGCATTGCAAGAGTCAGTAGAGCTATCTGAATAAGGATGTGGGCCCCAGGTAGAATTCCATCTACTTTATGATAAAAGGTTAGTAGAGAAGTAGACACCTTCATAAGTTGTCACTAAAGGCCATCGTTTGTTTGAATCTCCCCCTGGGGTTTCAGGATTGGTTACATTTGATGCAGGGATGCACTTCCTAAAGTAATTCAAGAGTGCCACGGAGGCCCTTAGTTCAGCCACAGCCTTGCTGGTTCAGAAGCATCCCCCACTGTTTGTTTTCTACTTCTCCCATAGCTATTGCCCACACTTCACTATATGACTGAAATATCCTACTATTTTTCTGATCCTCTCTATTAGGTCCCACCATTTACAGCTGCCACACTACTTGTCCCTTAGCCCAAAAGTGTTGCTTACTGCCAGGTGCACAATGTACAAAGAATTGGATCTCCTTGTAGCCCCTATTGTCTACTGCATTGATCATGTTGCTTCCGTCATCTATAACAAGAAAAAAAAAAAGGACTATTCCTGTCTCTCTACTTGAACTAGTTCTTGTCATTCACTGATCGCCTCTAAGATGCATAGCCCTCCTGTACCTAGTTGGTATGCCCCCACTAGAGTTGCTGCCACCCCTATCTCATTCAGCTGCCACCAGTGTCCTTTCAGAACAGAGTAGGCATATTCTGGCTGGTCCATCTCCATGTTGCTCATAAAATGGACAACACTCAATTATGGGAACTGACATGCATTCATTAGTAGGGAAACTCAGATATTTCTTCTTCTAAGAGCAGCACATGCCACAATGGTGCTAGTTCTGAATATCTTTAACAGTTTCAGTATTTTTAATGCAACTTAAACAATAATCCCCTGTGGGATTCAACCTCCCATCCCGCACAGCTCTATGGTATTTTTTTTATTTTTTTATTTTTATTTTTTTTTAGCATTTAGCTCACACCTTTTCAGGAGTTACACTTGGGTATAGTATGCATTTCCCTGTCCCCAAAGGGCTCACATCTGTTTGTACCTGAGCGATGAAGGGTTACGTGGCTTACCCAAGGCCCCAAGGAGTACTAGTGGGACTTGATTCCTGGTCTGTCTGGTTCTAGGCTGCTGCCCTGATTACCAGGCCCCTCCTCCACTGCTTCAGGGGCCAATGTGCAAATCACATAGCAGTCATTGTGAGACTTCATCCCAGCGTTGCCTCTGGTACAAGCTTAGATTGTAAGCCCTCTGGAGACACGGAAATACTTGATTGTAACTTGCCTTAAACTACTATTGGAAAGGCATGAGCTAAATACTAATTAATAATAATGTGAAGGGCAGACTGGATGGACGTTGTGGTCTTTATCTGCCTCATGTTTCTATGTTTAATAATAATAATGAGCCTGATATTCAAAGAATTAATCCCCGAGCAAGAATATACAGTGGTTGAATATCCCAGCAATTCAGGCAACCCAAATATTCAATGCCAGGGCCCAGATATGGCCCTGGCATTGAATGTCCAGATTTAAAGTTCAGCAGCTAGATCTAGCACTAGCACTGAATATCAGGCCCAATATATTAAATAGAGAACATAAAAGCTTAAGAATAGCCATAGTGGGTCAGACCAAAGGTCCATTAAGCCCAGCATCCTGTTACCAACACTGACCAATCATAAGTACCTGCCAAAATTAGAAAGCCTCCAGTGCTGTGTGCTGTTTCTGCTTCCACCTCCTCCAACTCAGACTTCCTGTTGGCATGGGGCAGAAGAAGGGGCAGCCTGCAGCGCTGGAGGTTTTAGTAAGTGCTGCATTGCTGTTCTATGTCCATTGCTTCAGGTCCCGGAGAGAGGGGTGACAATGGGGGTGGGGTTGGGAGCTGGGGAGTGGCAGGAATCCTTGCACCGGCCCTGCCCTGGGGTATTCCACTATTCACCTTCTTCCACTGAGAACATTGGCCATTTTACTCTACTCTGTTTTCTCTCTTTTAACCAGTTCCTTATCCACAACAGGACATTGCCTCCTATCCCATGGCTTTTAATTTCCTCATGAGGTACTTTTGTCAAAGTCTTTCTGAACATCCAGATTCACTATCGACTGGCTCACCTTTATCTATATGTTTATTCACTCCTTCAAAAAAAATGTAGCAGATTGGTGAGGCAACTTTCCTTGGCTATAGCCATGTTGACTCTATCCCATTAAACCATGCATAACTATAGTAAAGGAGTAGCCTACTGGTTAGAGCAGTGGCTTGTTGACTAAGAGGCCAAGGTTTGATTCCCATTGACAGTCCTTTGGCAAGTCACTTTGCCAAGCCTTTCTTCTGAAGCAATGGAAGGTAATCTACTTCCCATCACACCTTGCCAAGAAAACTCAGGGGTTGCTGGGTTTCTAGAAGTCAGCATTGACTTGAACATACACACTATTTTGCCAGCATAGACATCAGGCTCACCAGTTTGTAGTTCCTTGGATTACACCTGGAGGGGGAGGGAGATGGCACATCTATAGTATTTAAAGTAAATTATGTTAGTTGCATTCTGCTTCTATCATCGCAGTGGAGCATCACTGAGCCGGGTTGACCCCCTTTTTGATTGGGCCCTCTTGCATGGCAGGGACTTCTTGGGTGGAATTTTTGCCATTACTCTGAAACCTTAGGTGCTGCTGTTGGGGTTGAAGGTGGATCAAAAGCTAAAATGCAAGACATGATCCTCTTGCTCCTTTCAATTATCTACTCTTGCTAGGGGTGCTCTTAGCTTAGGCAGTGTTAGTTATCATCTCTTTGGCTATGGTTGTTCATAGCTTATAGGTTATTAAGACTTGATATACCACCTCTTGATAGCATATTGAAGCGGTGTAAAAAAAAACAAACAAACAAACAGAGAATGGAGTGAAAGGAACTGCAAAATCAGATAGAACAGTTAGGGAACATTCATACAACAGAGAGAAGGAGAGGGGTAGGGCTACAAAATAAGGGTGAGGAGGGAGTATTCAGGGTGAGAGATTATAGGCTTGGTGAAACAGTTGAGTTTTGAAGAGTACCTTAAATTATTTAAAGGAGGGCTCTAGCCGGAGTTCTGCTGGGAGACCACTGCCTCAGGTACACTTAGATTGTTTAGCCCTTCGGGGACAAGGAAAAAAAAAAGTACCTGCTAGCATATATTTGTAAACCGCTTTGACCAGGTGAAAAGTGGTATATAAGCACAGCTCAATAAATAAATAAAAAATGTGTTCACCTCAAGATTAATACATCTCAGTTCCTTAATTAATCTATTCCAGTTAAGGATAACCAACCACACCTGAAAGTAAGTATGGGCACCTCCTTCCCTTTAATAGGCTTAAAAGCCTATGAAGCTAAGATTATCCCTGCGATGGGTGGGAGGGAAAGATGTAATAAAAGCTGGTTTGCTACACAGTGCCCTGACCTGTGCTTTTAAGGTAATGTTTTACCAATTTCCTGGGTGATTCACATAGCCCTTGGTTTGATAGAAGAGGCCTTTCAAATTGCCCTTTTGATCTTTCACTTGGCTTTAACATCTATTTAAGACAACTTCATTGATCTTTTGCCTTCTAACTGGAAGGCCTCTTTGTAAAGGTCACTAGAAACATTTTTTTCTTTCTGCAATGCAATGTGTGCCTTCGAGTCAGCCCTGACTCCTGGCGACCCAGAAGCTCCTGGGTTTTCTTGGCAGTGTCTACTCGGAGACTATTCTACTTGTATGCTAAGCTATATTCTGATTTGATTTAAATGAAAAGCTCTCTGGTGATACTAAGATCTGACTGACTCAGCAAAAACACTGAATTCTTAAATACACAGATCAGCTTTAACTCAAAAAAGTCCCTTTTTCTCCTAGGTTTAGAGTACATTCCAGAAGATAAATACTTATGGTTGCAGATCTTTTTCTAGCTGTAGCAGTCCCTTTTGGTAGTCCTTCAATCTCAGCTGAGATGTGATGAGTCTACAGCCAGAGCACACTCCCGCTGTCTAGACGGGTGCAACACATCAGTCATATGAGGAGAAATTCCGAAGCAGTGTCGCAGCTGGAAATACTGAAAGAAGTTCAGTGAGGGCTCCCATGTTGCTTCAATTCTGCTCGTGGAGGCAAAGGAAGAACCATCAAACAGAGGATAGCCTCAGGTTCTGTCCAGGGTTCATAATCCTTCTACCAAAATCCTGAACTAAGGCAAAGGCTGACAATGGAGTGAAAGGGGACGAACAAGGAGATATTTTCTGTCTTTGGCACAGCATATGCCAGTCCTTCCATATGGGTCCCAGGAAGGGGTGTGATAGGACCCGATGGACATCAGTTGTTTCTTTTAGGAATGGCACCTTTTTAAGGGGGATGGGAACCATCCATGCCCTCTCTAAATGCACCCAATTCAAGCCCAAATCTGACATCGAGAAGAACAGTGCTTGCAAACATAAGCACCAGTAATTTAGCTCTGGGTCAGATAATCCTAAACCCTTGCTTACCTGAGAGTTGTAAGGGCATTCCAACTTAAATGGGGTTTTCTGCCCAGCCATGCAAAAGCAGATAACATTTTCCTCATCACCTTAAAGAAACTTCTCAGGACCTGGAATGGTAATTGTGCAAACAAGAATAGGAGTTTTGGGAGTATAAGCATCTTTATCTTGTTGATATGTCCAAGCCAGGATACTGCAGAAGATTGCAGGGTTTCTAGCTCTCTGATAGTCTCATCTAAGAGCACCCAATAATTTAATTGATAATGTCAAAGAAGAGCTCTCGGTATGCAGATGCAGAGGTATTTAAAGTGGTCAACTTTAAGAAAGTTGTCTGGGAGATCAACTGTACTGTGAGGTGCTTCAGTTAGGCAGGGAAGTAAAGCTGATTTCTGTCTATTGCGGCGCTCCTGCCCGGCCTTGGGGCTAAAGACAGGAGCGGCGGTCTGATGCTTCGTGAGGAAGGAGAGTAACCTGTATCCAGGGAATGCTGGGTATTGTAGTTCCTGCTCCTCTCGCTCCGAAATAATGAGTTGTAGTTATGGGGTTTCCAGTATTTTTATTATAGTAAAGGATATTGTTCCATCACATGGCAAATAAATGCAAACAAAATAGGTGCTTCAAATGCTAACAGGAAAACTTAGGATAAAGGCAACTTAAAGTATAACTGCTTCTTTTCACTTCTAAGCAAATTACTCACTTTGCCCCAAGAGGTCAGTTAGATTCACTGCAGCCTCTTTCAGCCACTGTTACCTTCACAGTGCTGGGGAAAATCAGGTGCACATAATTAGAGCTTTCTCAGCAAGGCAATACAACAGCTCCGTAGCATTCAATTCACATACGGTAAAAAGCAGTTTCCTTCAGCTTGGCATCTCTACACAGCAGACCGTGCAATCCATGCTCTCACAATCTGGTAAGTCTGTATTATCTTGTGTTAACTCTTCAAGCTGTATGGAATTACTGGCTTCTGGTAACACTGGCTGTCTTCTAGCTTGCAACTCTAAAAACTGCTTAAAACTCTGTAGGAGCAATTCAGCCTGCTGTTTGTGAGATAGGGAATTGCTATCAGCTATACAACTTCCCTCTGGCTTAAGGCTGTTTATTTTCTCCTCTCTTAGATTAATTGTGTCAGAGTAACTGCTAGTCTCTTTTGTTAATGTTTCACACACAGGAGAGTTAGCTTTACGTTCAGCCTGGAAACTTTGTGGCAATTCACTTACTTGTTGCCATGCCGTTCTGACTTCAGATGGCTCCAACGTTCTCCAGCTGTTAGAATGTGTGTTGCTCTCTGGCTCAAACAGTACTTCACAGAATGATTGTTTTCTTTCTTGTGCCTGCCTTGAAGGCTTCCTTTCCCAGGGCTGTGCCTTCCAACGGTTGTCTAATTCAGGGCTAGGTCCTCTCTCCTTGGGACTTCTACTCACTGCCTCTGAATAGAACTTTGCAGGTCTCCTTCCAATGCCAGGTTCCCAAGTATCAGCATACTGTCTTCTGGACTTCCAATCATTCTTCCTCCTCTCCTTCTTTCTCTTCTCTATCTTAATCCCATTCTCATTCTCCATCTGACTAGCAAAGCCATGCTCTGGTTTAAAACCACGTTCTCTCCTCCTGGACACGCCCCTTCCAAGGGCAGGGTGTGCCCAATCAGGACTGCAGGACTCCTCCCCTGGGCTGGTCTCCATGCTCAGCTCTGTGGAATAGAGTCTCTCTTTCTTCCTTGGTTTCTCAAATAGGCATAAATCCTGCTGAACCTCAGGATTTTCACCCGTTTCCATAGGCTCAGGAGGGCGCTGTTCACCACACTATTTACTGGGAAGGCAGATACAGGAGAGAACTGCTCGATGATAGATACAATTATGGGTATCGAAACAGCCGGGTTCTGAAGATAAACCTGTCTCCATCGCCCTTTTGCATATGTGACATTTGAATGGTTTGATGGCTAGCCTAAAGAGAAGGGGTGAAGCAGGCAATCTTGCTGGGTTCCACGCTCTAGCCAAAAGCCTGTTGAGTGGAAATCATTGACTAATACCGTTTCATTGGTCTGGCATACATGGCCTTAATCCAGCCACATACATTAAGGCCCAAATCCAAATTGTCAGAGTACCTCAAACAGGTATGGCCATTTAACCTTATCAAAGGCCTTTTCAGCATCAAGCAAGAGGATAGTGCACCATTCTGTCCCACCCCTGACCTCATTTAGCACATTAATCAGTCGCCTAACATTCTCAAAATCATATCTGTGCTTCATGAAACCCATCTGGTCCAGATGAATAAGATCCTGTAACTTCAGTTCTGGAAGGGCATAGAGTACTTTGGTGAAGATTTTATAATCAATGTTCAAGACCAAAACGGGTCTGCAGTTGCTATACATTAACGGGTCTTTCCCTTCCATAGGAAGTACCGTAATGGAGGCCTGATAGAAGGAGGGTGGTAATACTCACTGAACTCTGATATTGTTGAAGACTCTGACTAGTACTGGGGCAAAGAGCTCAGACATAGTCTTGTAGACCTCTACCAGAAGCATATCTGGAAATGGTGCTTTCATGGCTTTGGAGCTGCGAATAGCTAAACATACTTCCTCTAATGTAAAAGGGTGCTCCTGTGCCTCTAAAGAGAGACAGGGAAGACCCACTGTTGACAGCCACCTTCAAATCTCTGTCTCACCAGCCACCAACTGAGATGAGCATAGTTCACTATAGAACTGAGCAAACACCACAGCCATTTCCGAAGATTTGTAAAGTGTGCCACCATGCATCGATTTAAGGGCATGGATCTTCCATTTCACTTTCTGCTTCTTCAACTGCCAAAGAAGTAGTCGGCTCGGCTAGTTCTCGTGTTTGTAGAAATGTCATCAGGTGCAAAGCACTGTTGAGGCCAGTCAGTTTCCAAAGCCAATAATTCTCCTCTTTTGTGCACAAGCTGTTGCCCTTAACCCCTCTCCCCTTGTGATGTAGCCTTTCCAATTTGCTAATAGCCTGGTAAAGTTCCTCCCTTCTTAAATTCTCCCTTTTCCTGAACCTGCTAGAGAGAGACATTAATTGACCACGGAGGACTGCCTTGGCATCTTCCCTGAACATAAAATGGGACTTTCATCTATATCACTGAAATATATTCCGGCCACCCGTTTTTTTATTGCGAGAAGAAATTCATTACTCTTAAGAAGCCCTCTACATAAGGCCCAGGTGTGGGGCGGTGTATCCAGCTCCCTCTCATGTAATTTCAGAGAGATAATCACATGGTCCGAGATCCCCATCATACCTATGGTTGTTGTCATAAGTACTGATAACAAGCTTCATGAAATAAGCCAAAAATCAATTATGGAGTGGCTTTGATATGCAAAGGAGAAATAGGTATAGTCTCTTTCTCTGCCATGCGTAGGCTTCCACACATCACTGAGGTCCAACTGGGTTATCATCTGATGCAGCTTATTCAGATTTACAGGAACATATTTCTCCCTCTCTGTCCTGTCAATGTCGGACAGTACGCAATTAAAATCTCCTCCCATTAGTATCTCTCCCAGTTGGTGAGATTGTATGGTTGTCAGCATAGTTGTCAAAGCCTCTCCTTTTTGAGAGGGAGGAATGTAAAGATTTACAATGGTGAACAAAATCCCGTTCATGGTCCCTATTAGAATGAGGAACCTACCTTCAGAATCAGCAAACTGAGACAGTAGCTAGAAGAAACAATCTTTAGAAATAACAGTGATGACTCCTCTCCTGTAAGCAGAGACGTGCGGAAAAATGCGGAATTTCAATCGTAAATGGTCCTGTCCAAACTTATGAGATTCCTGCAGGAAGACAATATTGGCTCCCTCCCTTCTCAGTTGTTCTAGGATGTGCCTACACTTTATAGGACTGTGGAGGCCCCTCACATTCCATGAGATGAGCCTAATCATGATACCCCATAAGACCTTTCGCTCCTGTTATACATCTTCTCCAAGAGTCTGCAAGCACCAGAAAATCAAACCTGCTCTGTGCCCTCCCATGGTATGTTACATACCCTACCCTTATTCCCCACCTTTCCTCACCCTTCACCCTCTCCCATAACCAGTTCTTCCAGCCCCCTGTAGCCTCTACAATCCCTCTATGCGGGGACAGATACTTCTGCAAGAAAATGAAGACAATCCATTCTAGCAAAGGAAATGCTATATTTAGGGTGCCGATGTCATAGGGCCTGGAATGACACTCCAACCCTCCCATTCCAATTCAGTGAACAGCCAGCCCAAACCCAACCATTCTTTTCTCTATGAAACAGAGCTGAAGTGGTTATGGCAGTTCTGCCCCGGATTGCCATCCAGTTTAGAAGCCCCACCCCAATTCCCAACATGGGAAGACAAGTCTAACTACCAATCCCTTATCTCGTCTCCCTGACCCTTAGAACCCTCCCCCTCACTTTTCCCATCTCCAATACCCCAATCCTAAATAGAGTCGGTCAAGAGCCTAATCATTTCATATTTTAGCAGAGTCTCCCCAAGAATTGCAAAGGTAGGTTTATACCCGGTGTCTATTCGAGAGGAAAGAATGAGCAGAGAAGAGGCACAAAGAGAGAGCATTACAGTTTCCATCTGTATCAAGGAGGTCTAGTAGTGTCCATTTCCCGATCAGGGTGGTCCTTCTTTGCGCTATTGAGCTGGAAGTGGACACCTGGGGCTTCCACCTCTTTGGGGTTGAAGCTTGTCAATCGCACTCCTTCTTGGGCCAACCTAGAGTATACCATTCACCATTTTGCAGGATATCCACCATATCTAAGCAGTCTCCAGTTCCACAGTTTTGTGCTGGGTATTATCTCATTCAAAAATCATGATGAAAGGGAACCCCTACTGGTATTTGATAGATTTCTCATGCAGTAGCTGAGTCAGAGGTTTAAAGCTCTTCCTGCAATCCAGTGTATATTGAGAGAGATCCTGGTAGATATGCACCTCCTGACCCTGAAATGAAATGGAACGCTTCCCCCTCGCCACTTGCAGTAGTCACATTTTATCTTTGAATGAATGAAAACAAGCTATAACGCACTTGGAGCAGGATCCAAATCCTGCCTGGGATCCAGTACTTTGGTGCATCCTTTCCAGTTTGACTGGCCCCGAAGCCCCAGGAACATAAAGGGAGTACAGTTATTGGACTACATCTCCTGTGGACTCTTTATCTTCAGCTGTTTCAGGGATACCCAAAACCCTCATGTTATTGCAACTTTGCTGATTTTAAAGATCATTCTGCCACTCTTTTAAGTTTTTAGTGAGCATATCTGGTTTGTGGATTCTGGATTGGAAGAGGACAGACACATCTATCTGCTCGCCTATGTTAATCTCATTTTGGGTAACACGGTCATCCAAGGACTTGATTTCAGTTTTTATATCACTCAGTGCCTTAGAGGAGTCCAGCCGGAAAAGTTTACATTCTTGCATGATCTCCATAAGGTCTGCTTTAGTGGCAGGTGAGGCTAGTGCAGATGAGTCCTCGGGGGTTAGAAATCCTTCCATGGATAGGGTCGGGAGCTGGAGGTGCTGCTGATGCTGGGTCAGCAGTGTGGGAGAATAGGGTTAAATGCTGCATAAGATCCTTTGTCAGACATGTCTAGCATTAACCCGCAGTAGATTGGAAAGGGGGATATTTCGTCCCCACACTGGAAATACAGTAGAACTAGCAGGCATGAGCCCCACTACAATATAATTGAAACCACCTGTGGGAAATGTAACACCACGTTTTCTGCTCTCTTCTTCCTATTCAGTCCCTCTGCGACTAACTGTACCCTGCTCCGTTTCGGGATCCTGAGTCACTCACTTTTGACAACCTGCCACTCTATCATCACAATATTTACTGGTAGAGTGGCAGCTGCAGAGGACAAATGAGCTTGGGCCAGACAGTAGATTAAGGTATAAGCTTATGTTGCTCTAACCCTTAGCTTCTCCAGTTGACTTCCCAAGATGAGAAAAATCAGAGAGGAGAGTACCTGCGCAGCTGAATAGTGATTCCCAATGTTGGGTGCAATCCCGTTGAAGCGTGGTTTAGGCACGTAGGGAGACCTTGTGAGTGAGATTGGGTAGGCGTTATCTTCATGACAGGCCCCTTAGACACTTCTTCCCTGCCGTTATCATGCCGAGATCGAGCTGCCTCACTTTAGTCAGATACCCAATGTCGTATGCAATAGCGGTTATTTTAGAAGCTTTATTCACAATTTACAGTATTTACATGTGGAAATGGAGTTTAAAAAAGGCAAAATTTACACATGGATGTCCTTTAATATGTAGAAATTGCAAGGAAGCATGATAAGAGCGTGGTTACAACATAGACTGGTTGGGTCAAAAATTTACACCTGTATTCCACATTTCATACAAGGAATGCAGGCGTAGAACCAAAATTGTCCACATCTGGATTTACAGCGGCTCCCTGGAATGTATAGGTTTCGAGAATATGCCAGCCCTTTCCAGGAGGGGGTTATCCTCCTTAGTCCCTGGTTATTTTCCTCTAGAAATTGAAATTAAATAAAGAGAGTGGGCATCTGTAATTAATTGGCTGAGTTTATATGTGTAGGTGCACAAAATGGTCCATGTACACGTGTAAGATGAAAAGTGCTAACACCTACATACATATGTGTCAGTACTTAACACGTGTAAGTGGCCGAATTGTCTCCATTCATTTTTCCCCCACATATAGATTTGTAAAACGGCTTCTCTGGCTCCACGTATCTGCAAATACACATTCGACAGAGACTTTTCTAACATAGTGCCTGAATTGTTTGTCTTGACCTGGATGTCTCGGTCCTGATCTCCATGTACTATCTAAAATTTGCCTTCACATGTGCAGTATACATTCATTTCCAGTGGCGTTCTAAGCCCCTCAGTACCTGGAGTGGACACCTCCACTTGTGGCAGCCAGCACTCCCCCCCAGCTGGGCCCACACGGTGGAGCCAGCGCAACAAATTTACCTTAAAGCTGTGGGTGGCTTACTGCACGTCCTCCATTCCAGGCTAAAGTCTAGTGATTCGCAAGACTTTGGCTGGGAGAGAAGAGCTGCTGGGCCTGGAGTGGAAGCAGCTCAGCAAGCCATACATATATTTAAGTTTGCTATGCTGGCTCCGCCGTGTGGGCCTGCTGGGAGGGGACTCCCATCCTGCCCGCCTTGGTACGCCATTGTATAGTGAACTAGGTACCGATGTGTTCAGAATAGTTGCATGCATTCCCTGCATTTAAGTTCTTTAATAAAACGTAAATAAAGGGGGGAAGATTAGGTGCAAATCTGTGAAGAATGAAATGAAGGATGGGATTCCTTTTGATCCTCCTATGAAAGAGATCATTTGGAGTTTTTGCTCTAGAAAAAAAACAATTTTGGACTAAAGCTCTAGGAATTTATATCTTTGTGCTTTAAGGCTTTTGCATGCTGATGCCAAGAGTATTATGCACTCCAGGTGAGCCTTCAGCCCTGCACCTTCCTTAATGAACTTTATGGCCCCTAGGTCTCCTTCCCACCCTGAGATTTTGGTCATTAAACTTGATAGCCATGATCACCTCAACATCAGTCCTTTCAGAATGATCTCGTAAACATGCATAATTGATCATCATGCTTTTAAATATTAAACCTTGTTTCATATGCTCGCTTACTGAGAGCAATTTCCAAACGTTTTTAGCCTGGTGAATGGGCTGTTCTAACGTCCCCCACCCTTCCCATGGAATCTTTGAGTTTGTGCAGCTGTTGCAACTTGTTTTGTGTTGACTGCAGTTGCCTTTTGCCCACCCCCTCTCATAGCCTAGTCTGCCTAGTGGTTAAGCTTAACCCGGTCTCTTGCCGTTGTGGAGGGGTTAATTATGCCTAAGTTGGGTGATACTGAAGCTGAATACCTAGAAGTCCCGTGAGAGAAGGAAGGGTTAGGAGGAGAAACTAAATTTAAAGAAAATTAATGGTGTTGATATTCAGCTCGTGGCAGCCACCATGGGCCAAAATGAAACCAGATCTTTGGCGCCAGAGCCTATTCTGAATACATTAGCTTGGTATGAATTACCAAGTGATTTCACCCCTGTTTTTGATGCCAAAGAGAGAGTTGTCACTAGTGCTAGCTTGTGGCTATTTATGTACAGTAATTCTGGCAGCAGCCACAGTGCTGTATAATTCATACTGTGCCAAGACACTATTAAAATACATGCAAATTACTTTGTAAGGCTGCTGTTCTGAGCCAGGTAGTTTGTGTATTGCATTATCTGTGTAACTGAAGGGTTATAATGAAGCCTCTTTATTAATGCATCCAGAGATAAGTCAACGCGATAAGGTTCCATTACCTAAATGATTTAGGATAAGCTAATAACAACTGCATGTCCTATTTACACTGTGACTTGTGAGGTTCCTCATCAAATGGCATTCAGTAATGTAATTACACATTTCATCTTATTGTTGCTCTGTTTTTAATTTCAATGTGTAAAAATTAATTTTTAACAAGTGCATTCCTACTCCGGTTAGCTTTTTATCTAAAGCAGGCAGGCAGGTGAAAATAAGACTATTTCCTTCTTAAAAATGAGGACTGTTTTTCTTCTTTGTCGTAATTTGGAAGGCCTAATAGTTCTACAGAACTCTGTGCCATTCTCATCTGGTTATAGAAATAAGATGATCCGTCATTCGGACAGTTCTCCACTGGGGGGGCTGGTGTCCCTGTCTGTTCACTGTTTGAGCAGGAAAGCCTTCTTCAGCATCATATAATAAAGTATAAAGGATCTTCCAGCTCAAATTCACATGCTGAAGTGTACTGGGGCTAATTAGTAAAGTCCATCAGATCGGTGCGATCCATTGTTGTAAGTATCATCTCTGTGACTGAATGCGCTGTGCTGTGCGTGACTTATCTGTGTGCCTAGGATATTTGCAAGCATTTATGGGAAAGCAAGGAATGGTAATCGAGCTGGAAAAGATTTTGGAGACAAGCCTTGTTCTAACAGTTACTTCTAAGAGAGGTTTTAGGTCCAATTTCTTGAGAAAAAGAAAGGAATGAAAGAAACTGAACTACCGTAGAGCCTTCCCTTTAAGGCATTATTCCTAAGAAACTAGGTAATGTGAATGTTAGAATGAATGGTTGCTATGAGTGGTAGAGGGGGAATCTGTAATGGAGTTCAGTAAAACTGGATGCCTGATCTCTAGAGGTGCTTTGGGATGTGCCACTAGGGGTCAGCCTGCCAAATAAGGCAGTGCAAGGAAAGCATGGAAGGCAAGCAGTTAAGATATCCTCGGCATATACCAGCAATCCTGGCTTGGGCAGCCCGGTGAAGAACATCTGTAACCAGAGAGCCTGTAACATGCTCCAAAGACCATAATTCCCCCCCCCCCCCACACACACACACACATCTCCAGGGTTTTTGAGTCAGGGGCTATGTACAGTCGGTGCTGTCTCTGGCACCACCATCTTACAAAAAAGCAGCACCTGACCCATAGTGGTATATCGACATGTACCTCTAAGCATTGCATTATCTTGTAGACTGACCTTTAATGGTGCATCCTGATGCTACACTCAGGGCTGGCCCTGCACTAGGCAAACCTCGATGGTCACCTAGGGCAGCAGACCTTGGTGCGTGGCATTACTACCCCAACCCCTCTGTAAGCGGCAGCTGACCTGCTACTTCAATGCTGTGGCAGGCTTTAAAACACCCACACATGTGTGCACAGGTCTGGCCTGCCGCTCCTGCCCACCCTCCAAGAAAGTTGCATTGGAGGGGGGGGGGAGGAGCGGCAGGTCATGAGCGCGCATGCACGCGGGCACTTTAAGGCCTGACACAGCACTGAAGTGGCAGTTCAGTCGCCGCAGCTTCAGCACATGGGGGCGGCATGGCGGGCTGGACAGAGGCACAGTCCTTTGGGGGCGGGCAGCAACACGGAGGGTCTGCCTAGAGCAGTAGAAACCCTCATGCCGCCACTGGCTACACTAAGGGGCTGGCGTCACCATTTTGCAAGACAGCAGTGCTGGAGACACTAAAGGGGGAGGGGGGGGCAGTCCAGGGAGCTGAGAGACTATTGGAGGATTGGAAGTGTTGGGGAGGATCAGAAATATCGGGAGGGGATTGGGTTGTTGGGAGTGAGTATTGGGAGTTGGGGAGAGAATTAGAGTTCAGGGCTAATAGGGAAATTTTGCAGACTGGGGGTAAGGATCTGGAGTCTGGCCTTATATCTCCTTTCCTGTCAGGGTGTGAGCCAGGTTTTGCTCATGTACTGTCAGGAAGGGAGCTATTTACTCACGATGCAAACTGCAGCGGTGTGCACTGTTTTTCCTGACAGCACATACCTTTTAATGCAGCAGAAATTTGCACGCCTTTAGTTTGCAGCATTGGGAATAAAACATTTTCTTAGCATATGCATAGAAACACTCTGTGCTGAAGCTTAACGCAGCAGTCTAAAAAGCAACACTGCACCAAGGCATGAAAGTCCTTATAATATGAGATGGAGGTGTGTTAATACCTCTGGCAGGGTCATGATGAGATAGATCTTTTCCTGATTTGTCTAGGCCTGCAATGGAGAATATAGTCTTTCGTTTCAGAATATGCTAGATTTCTGGTATGTTTTTCTGCTACATCTCTAGTATGTTGAGAATATCTTAATTTGAAGAAGGAATTACTGTATATTTAATTTTGTTTGATAATTATAATATTTTTATTCTGTATTTTTATTACACATCGTGATTTATTCATTTCTTGTAATCTGTTTGGCTATTTATGGGGCGTTACCGTACAAAGGGAGTCCATCTAGGTAGTTTACAATGCTGATTGAACATGAGATAAAAGACCAGGCAAAGAAGACAGTGATACAAACTAGACTTAGAGACTTTCCAGTCCCTTCTCCCTCCTGCCCAAAGACCTGCCTGAAAAGAAAGGTCTTAAAGGATTTCTTAAATTTCCCAAGAGTTATTTTTGTCAGACCTAATGGAGTGTATTCCAGAAGGCTGGAGCAAAGGATGCTAAGGCAGAGTGCCAAAAGTATTTGAGTCTATGTTGGGAGGGTGGGGAAGAGAGAGAGAGAACAGTGAAGCTTGAGACCAGGAATTCATGGAATGAAACAATTTGCTAGGCAGAGGGGTTGGCTCACGTGTAGGGCTGAATGAATATTATAAACCATAGTAGAAAATGTTTTAATTTAATGTCAGTAATGACCATTTCCCAAACAGAACTGAACATAGAATGTTATTAAAACATTTTAGACTATGGTTTATAATATTCATTCATATTGAGTTAAATATAAAATCCTTATGCTAGCCCTACACTTGAACCAACCCCTCTGCCTGGCAAATTGTTTCATCCCATGCATTCCTGGTCTCAAGCTTCTCTGCTCTCTCTCTTTCCCCACCCCCAGACATATATACTCTGCAGTAAACTTTCTTTAACAAGCTTTCTCGTATTCCTTAAAATGGTCCAAACGTCATTTATACACCCCAACGTGACATCACATTTTTTATTTTCATCAAGGGATCACTTTAGTGGGAAACATCCAGTGTCATTCCCTTCCTTTGTCTTACTCACTGGAGTCTACAAGTAAAATGGTGTCAGCATCTTTTATTTTATCCTCATAAGGCTTAATAAGACAATTACTGTAAGGTCAATAATTCATTAGTTTAATAATTAAGAGGCCCATTTTACTGATTTCTGCTAACCAGTTAACGTGTATTATAGCATACGGTAATTGGCTGAGGTAAATAGTGATATGTGGACATGCCACTTATAGACCACTAAAATGCAGGTTAAGAACATAAGAAATGCCATACTGAGTCAGACCAAGGGTCCATCAAGCCCAGTATCCTTTTTCCAACAATGGTCAATCCAGGTCACAAGTACCTGTCAGGTTCCCATAAAGGTACACAGATTCCACGATGCTTATCCTGTGGTAAGCAGTGGATCTCCTTGGTCCTCCTTAACAATGGTTCATGGTGAAAAAAAGAGAATTAGTAAAGGGGTGAAGTTTCTTCTCACCCATCAGCACTTTGAATCCATGGGAAACGGTGATGAAACCAGACATCCTCAAGCTCAGGAAGAATTGTGTACCCAAGCCTCCAAGCATCCGCGGGGCCGTCAGAGTTCAGCACACAAATTACAAGACCTTGATCTGAGCCCATCTTCAAATATACTCTTCTGGTATCTCTAGTTATTATACTCTTTTCCCTTTCCTCATAGAGCAAGAAGACAAACCTCCTTCCCCTCCAACTCCAGTCTTCTTCCGGAGAGCGGGCTAGTCTAAAGCTGCCTGTTGACTGCCATGTTAACTGGCATTTGCGTGCTTATGTGGAGAGTGGGCAGGTTAGGTGTGGGGTGTGGGCATGGAAAGCACATTAACATGCAGTCATCATGCCCTCTCTCTACCCCCACTCCCCATGCCCCTCTCCACCCCTAACCTGCCCCCTTACCACTCCAACGTGCCATTCACAGTGAGGAAATTGGTCCGTGCTGTCATGGCCCTGCACATGTTGTCAAGATTTGTCCTAGTGTGCCTTCAGTGTATGCCAGAACATGTGCGGACAGCTAGTGCCCTTCCATAAAAGACCCCCTTGGATTGTGAGCCCTCCAGGGACAGAAAAATACCTACGGTACCTAAATATAACTCTCATTGGACTTCAGAGAAATCCACTATGGGGGTCATTCTGTCCCCGCTATTCATCCCCCTGCCAGCCCTGTACGTTCAGGGCCTCAAATATAGATGGGAGACTTATTCACCTCACAGGTGGAATAAGTTTCCCCCTGGATGGAGGGGGATCGCGTCACGGGACTCGGGGACGAAGCTGAGGTGGGTGCAGGGGGTTCCCCGCAGCACAACATGTTTTGGTGCGCGCTGGATATAAGACAGATTTGGGAACCATTGGTATAGGGATTTACTATTGTGTGTGTATATATATATCAGACAGATCATTTTTCTATTAGGAATAGTCTATGACCTGCATAGACTAGTTCTGGATAATAACTGAGTAACTAGATTGAGAACTGCTTCAACAATCCTTTATCATTCTGTGATATAAGAGGTTTGTGATGATCTCACAATGCTCTTTCTTACCCGTTCCTTCTGGTTTTCTCTCTGCCACAATAAAGATAGTGTTAGCTTGCCCAGGTAATACTATAGACCAAGCTTTGCTGAAAGCAGGAGAATAAGAGGGTCATTCTCTCTCAGCAGACTGAGACTGTGTGTAGCCCCTGCATCGAAAAGAATAACCAGATTGCCCACACTCTGTTCCTTGCTTTAATAACATCAGCTCGTGTGCTGCTAGGGCTGAGGGTGTAAAGAGTTCCCTAGCCCCAAAGAAGCACATCATGTCATAAATGGTTTTAAATTATTCACGATTTTAATTGTTTTAGGAATATATAATTGCTTTATTCAATCTGTGTCATTGTTAGGATGTTTGAGAGTAAGTGTTAAATTTCTTTCTAAGAAATGCTATTGCTCAGGGTTGCATAAATCTGTCTCTTGACAGATTAATATAGCATTATACTTGAAGCTGAGAAGGGTCTCCTTGGAACAATGCTCTGCATATCATTTGCTTTCTATGGAAAGAGTCGGCCATGAAATAAGCTTATAACAAATGTGTAACTAACTGCTATGTTGCAACAACCTCTGAGTATACCCATACCACAAATCTTTTGGCGGTCAGGGGGCACTGTACCAGGTAGGTAAAGGCACACTGCCACCTTAAGCAGTTTGGATTTGGATTTTAGATTTCACTGTTCATCTTTTCCATATCTGAGTTTCAGATAAGTTGCAAAAATAGGGAAGTAGACCCATGGTTAGAGTAGCAGGTTGAGAACTAGGAAATTCAGGGAAATTCTGATGTTCCTTGTGACCTTGTTCATTTTACTTCACTCTGCTCTTCATCTGTCCTGAATGAACCTGTTCTCAGCTGATCCCTGAAACTAAGAAGGATTGGGCTTACCTAGTACCTGGATGGGTGCAGTGCATGCCATTGAGTCAATGCTGACTCCTGGCAACCAAGCAGCACCTGGGTTTTCTTGGCAAGGTGTAACTCGAAATAGATTGCCAGACCTTTTCTTCCAAAGCAATGAAGGCCACAAGGAATGCCAGTGGGAGATGAACCCTGGTCTCTTGGTTACCAAGGTGCTGCTCTAACCATGGCTATCTGTATAGGTGGCCACCTTGGAATACTAGAGGCTCTAAATTCACTAGTTGAGAACCTCTAGTATTCCAAGGTGGCCACCTATCCAATGCTGTGCACATCGCCAACAGATAACCCTTGACTTTTGCCATTATTTGCACTAGTGTCCTGTGTTAGCTGGAAAAGCTTAATGCTTTTTAGTAAATATACTTCTAAATGTAAGTTAATGCACATTATGGGGTCTGTTTATTAAGCAAATTAATGCATGCGGGTAAGGCAGTGAGGCCCTTAGAGACAGGGAAATACTGTGGCTGAATGTAACTTGCCTTGAGTGACCAATGAAAAGGCAGGAGCCAAATATAAATGTAGGTAGAGTCGATATTTCTGGAATCACCTTAGTAACAGTAACACAAACTCTCAACTATCAGGCACTTTGGAGATAGGACAAAACACTGACTTCAGTAAAATGGCCAAGTACCTGAAGGAGGAGTTGGCAGGGTGGGAGGGGATAAGGGAAGTGGAATTGCAATGGGCTAAACTAAAGGTGGCAATAAAAGGGGCAACAGATAAATATGTAAGGAAAGTAAATAAAAAGAAGAGGAGAAGGAAACTTATTTGGTTCTCCAAAGAAGTGTCTGCTCAAATAAAGGCAACAAACACGGCTTTCACAAAATTCAAAAGCTTGCAAACAGAGAAACACAGAAAGGAATACAGGATTAAACTAAAAGAGACAAAAAGAGAAATAAGAAAGGCAAAATCAAAGGCAGAGGAAAAGATGGCTAAAGATGTGAAGTGTGGCAACAAAACTTTCTTCAGATATATTCAGGAGAGGAGGAAAATCTGAGGTGGAATTGCAGGACTCAGAAGTGCTGGGAACAGACTCGTGGAAAGTGACATTGAAAAAGCAAAATTACTAAACAAATACTTCTGCTCTGTTTTTACTAAAGAAAATTTTGGAGAAGGACCATCTGTGTCTCCCAAATATAAAAATGGGATTGAAGTAGATACCACACCATTCACAGAAGATGATGTGTTAGAACAACTTGCAAAACTGAAAGTGGACAAGGCCATGGGACCAGATGGGATACATCCCAGGATACTGAAAGAGCTCAGAGAGGTTCTTGCAGGACCGTTAAAGGATGTTTTCAATAGTTCCTTGGAAACGGGAGTAGTTCCTCAGGACTGGAGAAGGGCGGATGTGGTACCTCTTCACAAAAGTGGTGACAAGGAAGAAGTGACAAACTACAGGCCTGACAGCCTTACCTCGATGGCGGGAAAAGTAATGGAGGCCCTTCTGAAAGAGCGAATAGTGGACTTTCTCAAAACCAACAGGCTGCATGATCCGAGGCAACTTGGCTTTACCAAAGGACGATCTTGCCAAACAAATCTGATTGAGTTCTTTGACTGGGTGACCAGAGAACTGGATCAGGGGCATGAGATGGATGTCATCTACCTGGATTTCAGCAAAACCTTTGATATTGTTCCTCATAGGAGGCTCATCAATAAACTCAGTAGTTTGGAGCTCACTCGGATGAAAGGAGGGTGATTAGCAGGGTGCCCCAGGGTTCGGTCCTGGGCCCATCACTGTTCAATGTATTTGTGAGTGATATTGCGGAAGGACCACATGGAAAAATCTGTCTTTTTGCAGATGAAACTAAAATTTGCAACAGAGTGGACAATCTTGAGGGAGTGGATAACATGAGGAAAGATCTACAAAAGCTGGAAGAATAGTCTAATGATTGGCAGTTAAGATTTAATGTGAAGAAGTGCAGTGTCATGCACTTGGGAAGCAGAAATCCAAGGGAAACGTACATGATAGGGGCGAGAGGTTGGTGTGCATGGAACAGGAGAAGGACCTTGGTGTGATTATTTCTGAGGATCTCAAGGTGGCAAAACAGTGCGACAAGGCGGTGGCAAAAGCCAGGAGGATGTTGGGTTGCATACAAAGAGGAATTACCAGCAGAAAGGAAGAGGTACTAATGCCACTGTATAAGTCGCTGGTGAGGCCTCACTTGGAATACTGTGTTCAATTTTGGAGACCATATCTTGCAAAGGATATAAAAAGACTGGAAATGGTTCAGAGGAAGGTGACCAAAATGATTTGCAGCCTTCATCAGAAGCCTTATGAGAAGAGACTAGAAGACCTAAATATGTACACTCTGGAGGAGAGGAGGGACAGGGAGATATGATTCAGACCTTTAAATACTTCAAGAGAAATAATGAACAAACAATCCTCTTCCAAAGACAGGGACGCTGTAAAATTAGAGGGCATAACATGAAGCTGCAAGGGGGTAAATTGAAAGGCAATGTCAGGAAATACTTTTTCGTTGAAAGGGTGGTGGATGCTTGGAATGCCCTCCTGATGGAAGTGGTGGGGGCAAATACAGTGACAGAATTCAAAATGGCATGGGACAGACACAATGGATCCCTTTACAGCAACAGGATAAAATCAAACTAAACTTATCTAATTTTACAACATACAGGGGTGTCCCACACAGAGCGGTGGGTTTACCCCTAAAACAGACATGAAGGGGAATGGCCTGCACGGAACGGCAGGTGCACCTACTCTTGCCATCTTGCTGGGCACACTAGATGGACCATACTGGTCATTATCTGCCGTTATTTACTATGTTACTATGTAATCCAAATCCAGGACTTTTTTTTTTTGAGGGGGCACCTTTTTGATTGCCTGCTAAAATTGACCTATGGTCCTCGTGTATTAATGAAGGAGGCCTGCATATGAGTACTAGCACTTAGGAACAGTGCACTGTCCAAACCTATATGGGAAACAGCACTAACTTCCAGAACTCAAACACCCAAATCCTTTTATACCAGTCCCTAGAATACCAACATAACTCCTACTGAATCAACCATCCTAAAGATCCCTACACAAAGATTAAGTTCTAGTAAAATACCTCACTTCTGTCACACAGAAAGAACATTGAGAAACCCTCACTAAACAGGTTTGCCAGCTGACTTCAGATTTTCAGAACAGATACTGTAGATCCAGTCCTGGTTTTATCCTATCATAGTTCTAATTTCACTATTGCTTTCCCTAAGAAAGGCAAGACCACAAGTCTATGCATGCAGGGGGGTAAATCCATGGCTGCATCAACTTATCCTAAAAATCTGGAGCCGGTTGGTAACTATCACCAAATAAATAAGGAACCACAAATCAGAAGTAGTAGCCTTAAGAAGCCAAGCTTTGCATGTGGTACAACACTGGAAAAAGAGAAAAATATGCATTTCCCAACTGTGCGAAATACAAAGACATCAACGTTTTTTATATTCCCAAAACTGACATATTACAATCAGTGAATTTAAAATAAAACGTTTACTACCTTTGTCTGGGCATTTGATTTTTCTAATCACATTGGTTTTGGTCTTTTTTTTTTCCTGTTTTTTTGCTCTCTTTTCAGGGTCTCCTTTCCGTTTTCTTTTTCTTTTCTCTTTGCTCGCTTCGTTTCCTCTCCATCTCTCTTTGCAAATGCCTATTCATGGGTGGGTATAGATACGGACATGTCTGTTGCTGTCCAAATGCGCAGTACTATTCTACAATCGGGTGTACGAGCATCTTTATGGGAACACTTCAGGCTTGCCTCTAGCATACCCCCTTGCGACATAGACTGCATGTTTAAAATTTTTTTTTTTAAATGGATCTTGAGATGTCGATGTGATGTGCACTTCTGAATGGGCATGTTCACATGTGAGAAACATGAGTAGTGCTTCTAAAATAGGCACCTATGTGTTTTATAAAATACGTCCACTAATCTGGCAGAAATAGCGCCTAGATTGAAGCTGCGGGTATTCATGCCTGCTAAAAGTTGGTACACAAAGTATGTGCATATTCATGATTTTATAAAATGTGTGTAACGTGCAGGTCTATCCATGCTCAACCCAAGCTTCTTCGCTGAGATCACGTACGATATTCCTAATTGCACCACCACTACTTTCATTCATGAGGTTACTTTATAAGAGGCCTTCTATGCACATATACTAGCATATATAGGGCTGCCAACTGGCTCCAGATGGCGCCGACAGGCTTGATTCAATCCTGGATTTGCCCCATTGCATGCAGGGACTTGTAGTCTTGCTTTTCTTTTGGCTTGCAATAGAGCAATCAGAACTACATATCCCTGCATGCAGTGGGGTAAACCCTGGACTGATTCAAGCTTGTTGGGTGCATCTGGAACCAGTTGGCAACTTTAAGCATATATGCACATAAAATCCTTTATTACCTCCTCGAAGTCTGTCTGAAGGCATTAAGCCCATCATTTATGGTTCAATATGTGGCATCAGTGGGACTCTGTCCATGCTGACACTGCAATGCTCTGAAGCACGTCCATTGAAAAACATAAGGGAATTCTCTGGCATGTTAATTATTTTTTATTTTAGTGTTGAAAAATAAAATTGTACTTCTCATGAGTATATTTCTATACATTTCTTCAGTGGTTTATTCTAGAGGCTTTAAGTAAGCTCCATGTTTTTACCAGCAGACAGGAGATGTTAATTAAATATATTAACTCTGGTATTAAGAATGGCATTAAATTACTGCATCACACGCCAGCCATAATGATTATCTGTCATTTGGCAAACATAAAATAAACCAGAACTTCTTGGAATAAGTGAATAGCTGGTTTTCAGTAAATGTCTCACTTCAGTTTTAATTTAAATGAAAAGTAGTAGTCTCTCTTTATAACAACTGCTCATTACAGAAAACTGAAATCTAAGGGGTTGAGAATGTCTGGTGGCAATATAACTCTGAAACTTTTAATGGAATGGGACCAAAGTTGGTGAGGGGGAAAACCAATAAAAAGGCACATCAAGCTCAAAGCTGGGTCAGATCAGTTTGGGGGTTCCAGAGAAATAAAGCCTCCCTTCCAAAATGGCCAAATGGATTTCTTCAGGAGAAGCAGTTCCAGCTTCTGTAGCATTCGCAATACACCAAATCATAGAAGTTAGGATATTGCTCCTTTCAAGCTGTTTCTCTCCTTTTCTCAACTCTCCCAGTCACACGTACACACAGAGCCAATATTCAGTAGATTCGTGCACACACTCAAACACACAGGGGCATGCTCACTAAAGTGTTCTAAGGACCCACATCTTAGAACACCCCCAAAGTTAGCATGGGAAAGTAAAGAGACCTGTGTTAACTGCTGGGACATGTCCTACATCGGGAAACACCTTATTGTGCTAAGCCTACAATTGCTTATAGGCATCAGAAAGAGGTGGGCAGATGGGCCCTGGCCCCACCAAAAATCGCGGTATGGCAAACATCAGGCTGTCCTTGAGGATCCCATCCCCCACAGGAAGAAGAAGAGAAGCTGCGATCGTGGCAAAGATCCTTCCTGTCTGTCCTCGGGTGATTGGACCCCCTGCTGGCAGAACAAGAAGGGTCTCCGCTCATGGGGTGGAGTTGGGGTGGAGCTTGGGTGTCCCCAAAGGAAAAGGTCTTCCACCACTCCTGCAATTTCTGTTAGTATGGATGCACTTAACGACACCCATTATGGCAGCATTGAGTATACCCGCGCTAACTGCAACAGGGATGGCATGCGCTAATCACTCCCCCCCATGCTAACTGCAATGTGCAGTCAATGCCCACACTCTGCCCCTAACCCACTCAGTCCCTGCCTGTCGCATGATAAGCAGTTAGCGTGGGATTTTTACCATGTTGGTGCATTAGTGAATGGTAGCTGTTGCTGCAGTACTGAATTAATTGATTAATGCACACTTTAGCCATGGTAAACATTAGTGAACTTTAGTAAATGTGTCCCACTGCCACACAGATGCATACAGACACACAAACACATATAATACACATGCAAACAAAACACATACACACAAACCCACATACACATAAGACACAGACACAAACGCACATGCAAATAAAACGCAGGTATATATGCAAACACAATACGTACACATGCACATAGATGGACTGAGCATAATTCCATAAGGCATGGTCGACGTGCTTTCTGCTCCTGGTTGTCTGAGGGCCAGGCTACTGTTGTATGTTCCCAAAAGGATCTTGTGGCCTTGCTGGTAGGGTTTACTGGTTGGGCCTAGCCCATATGTTTTGGGGAAGGTGAGTCATCATGCCAGACCTTTCTGTGTCCAGGCGCCAGCGCTGTGAACTGCCTTCCAAGAACCGTTTAAAGGCATGAAAAAGAGGATTAAAAAGCATATTTGTTTCTGAAAGCTTTTGGGGGGATAATAGGGGTTAGCTTTATGTGGATATTTTTTTATTTTATCCTGATTTTATTAGGCTTTAAAGTTGTATCAATTATGTTGTTTGTTGTCTTTCTGGTACTTATTTTATACTGCTGAGAGCTTTGTTGGAGATGTGGTCTATAAAGGCAAATACATAAATAAACAAAATTTTGCCTTCAAGTCTGAATGCAGAACTAGTCAGGGTTAAGTCATCTGCACATAGTTATACTGGCATCAAGCTATAGGGAAATTATCCATATAACTTTGTATTGATCCGCTCACTATATATTTACTTCCTCATTTCCCCTTATTTTACTTGTATTGTTGCAAATGCATGAACCACAATATGATTTTGTTATTTCTCATTAGAATCTACAGTTCAGTTTGCGTTGAGTTGGACAGAACTTAAGAGTGCTTTTGTTGAGAAATCTTGTTCAGTTTTGACTGTTTACTTGCAAATCTTTCATTAAATCCCTGCCAAAGGTTTTCAGCTGGAGTTATAAAGGGGCTAAAATATTCTTGAAAAGAAAACCTCTTGTCACAAAACTGTACTTCTATTTCCAAAATAATTTCCAAGTGTGTCATGAAAATGTAAGATACAAATTGATTACATCACTGTTTTTGTTTCTTGCAGTTCGTATTTTCCAAATGTTTCTCACATAAATCGGAAGAGCGAATCCAGATATCCAGGTGACTGCCTTGCTACTGTACTGGAGAATGGTTTTCCTAGAGGTTTTCACTATATTTGGTGCAAAAAAGAGAGACAGATTACTGAGGACCCAAAGGGTTTGGGAGGCGAACTTTCAGAGGCAGGGGGTGGTGGATTAATTTTCAAAGCCATTCCCATAGGTAAAACAGTGTTTGATCTTCAATTGGCTATTACCCCCAACATGCATATTTTTAGAGCCCTTTTTGCTAAAGCCTGTTAGTTGGTTAATGCGCATTTTAATGCTCAACAACTGGCAGTTGGGAACATTAATGCACAAAGGTATCTGCCAAAATGCAATGTGTGCCTTTGAGTTGGTGCTGACTCCTGGCAACCCAGCAGCTCCTGGGTTTCTTGACAGTGTGACCAGAAGTAGATTTATTTATTTATTTATTACAGTTTCTTATATACCGCGCTATTTAGAATCAGCGCGGTTTACATCATAACAACAACGACCATAACGACAAACTGTCAGGTTTTACATTGAACAGGAGTACAAACTTGGATAACTGGGTTAACTATATACATAATCTATCTACACTGCAGTGTGAGGGCATTTCTAGATTGGGTCATTTCTTGGAGGGGATATCTAGTTCAGTTGCTGTCTGGGAAGTATTGGCAGAAAAGGTATGTTTTGAGAGCCTTCCTGAACTGATATAGATTGGTAATGGTTCTAATGTTGGGGGGTAGGGTGTTCCAGCATTTTGGGACATAAAAACTGAATGCCCTGTTTGTGGTGTTCGTGTTGGACTTTGTCGAAGCCTTTGGTATAGCTAGCAAGTTTACAGCTGATGTTCTTCTTGATCTGTTGGGGGGGACCATGTGGATTAGATTCGTGAGTGAGAGGGATGAGGTGCCTTTGATTGCCTTAAATGCTAATAAAAGGGATTTGAAGGTGATTCTCCCGTGAATTGGTAGCCAGTGCAGTTGTTTGAGAATAGGAGTCACGTGGTCGTTTCTGGATGCACCGTAGAGGACCCTAGCTGCGGCATTCATGGCCAACTGTAAGGGGGTTAGTGTGGATTGGGGGAGACCTTGTAAGATAGCATTTGCAAAGTCAAAATGCGGCAGGATCAGCGCTTGATATATGGTACGGAAATCGTCTGGGTCCAGCAGGGAGCGTAGGTGTTTGAGGGAGCGGATTTTGAAGTAGATGGCTTTGACTACGCTGCTTATGTGGCGTTTCATGTCTAGATGTTGGTCCAGGGTAACTCCCAAATATTTTATTGCATCTTTAGTTTGCAAATCGGCTTCCTTGACACTGACTGGGAACGGGGGCGTAAAGTTGGAGTCTCTGGAGATGAAAAGGACCTCTGTTTTTTTATGCTGGATACGTAGGTTCTGTGTCTGGAGCCATGTTGAAACTGCATTGAAACAATCTGTGAGTGGGGTCAGGTCCATGTGGGTTGTGGAGAAAGGCATGTATAACAGAATGTCATCTGCATATATCATGCAGTTTACGTTGAATGACCTTATGATATTGCATATGGGCTGCATGTAGATATTGAAGAGTAAGGAGGATAGTGAGGATCCTTGAGGTACCCCTTGCTTTTGATGGAAGTGGCTAGACTCTTCTGATCCAGACTTCACATATTGCCATCTATCGTCCAGATAAGACTTACACCATTTTAGTGCATTGTTGCAGACACCCTTTTCTTTTAGTCTTCCAAGGAGGATTTCGTGACTCACGGAGTCAAATGCCGCGGCGATGTCTAGGAAAATGAGGACAAAACCTTGATGGATGTTGTCAATTCCTGTGATGATATTGTTGAATAGACCAGTAAGTAGTGTCTCAACCCCATGATGTTCTCTGAACCCATGTTGGCAGTTATCTAAGGGAGCAACAGAGTCTATGTGATCTTGAATTTGCCGTTGTGCTTCTTTCTCAATTATTTTGGCTAAGATGGGGATGCTAGCTATTGGTCGATAGGAGTCAACCCTTTGGGGGTCCAGTTTGGGGTTTTTCAGTAATGGCCTAATGGAAGTCTGCTTGAGTGAAGTGGGAAAATAGCCTGTTGTAAAGGAGAGTTTCATTATATTTGCGATGACAGGACTGAACACATCACGTAGCTCCTTGATCCAAAAAGCTGGACATGGGTCGGTCTGTGCAGTGGAGGTGTTGAGTGATGCTATGGTGTTCTCAATACATTTATTGGATGGTGTGGAAAAAAAGTTAAGTGGAGAGAGGTCCGCCGGTTCTTGATATTGGACTGCTGAGACCTTGTTAGTTTGTACAATCTTGGATTGCAGATAATCAGCGAATTCTTGTGGGTGTATGTTGATGTGTTGCTCGGGTGATGGTTCCTTTGAGAGGGATTTGACCAAATTGAAGAGGTCACGAGGTTTATTCAATGATCTCTTTAGGGTGTCAGTGTGATATTGTCTCATTCTGGTAGAGATTGTTTCTCGATGTATTGCAAGGTGGGTTAGGTATGCGGTCTGATCTTCCGGTGAGCGTGATCGGCGCCATCGGCGTTCGAGTCTACGTAGTTGCATGAGGGAAGCGCGTAGCTCAGGAGAGAACCAGGGGGAGGATCTTCTTTTCGCTCTTGCTGTATTTTTAGGGTTTGGGTGTTGTGAGATGGCAAGCAGGCTGGAATTCCAGCAAGAGATTAGTTCATCAAGGTCAGGTGTTGTTTTGTTGATGAGTGATGGGGTCTCCGAAAGGATGAGTTCTCTATCGAAGGGGCGGAAGCATCTAGTGGAAGTTCGAGAGGTGATGTTCGTGGGTTGGCTTCTGTTCAGCTGGTCATTGTTGCTGGGAATCTGGATAATGATCAATTTGTGGTCGGACCAGGGTACATCCACGACTGATGTTGGCAGATTGTGGCTTTTGTCCTTGACTGGATGTGGCACAAAAACCATGTCCAGAATGTTCCCTTTTGTATGTGTGGGTTCATTTATGATTTGTTTGAGACCCAGGTTTTCCATTGCATCAAGGAACGCATTTGCGTGGTTTTGGTGTAGCGATGGGAGATTGAAATCACCCATTATCCAATTTGGTTTGTTGGGAGTGCGGGTGTTAGCTGCAAGGTCAATGATGGTTGGAAGGTCAACTGGAGAAGTAGATGGTGTTCTATATAACAGGGTAAGGGAGCATTGTTGGTTAGCAACAGAGAGGGTGTCCAGGCTGTTTGTGCTAGAAGAGTCCACAATCTGGAAGTTGAGGTCTGATTTGGAGATTATGAGCACCCCTCCTCCTTTTTTGTTTTCCCTATGTCTCGTGTGTATGGAAAAATTGGGGGGAAGTAGTTGATTGAGGAGGACGTTGTCTTCTGGTGATAGCCATGTTTCTGTGATCATGAGGATCTCAAGGTCATAGAAGGAGATTGTGTCAAGGACAACAGGCCATTTTTTGCGGATGGAACGTGCGTTGATGATGGCACATTTTAGGGGTCGGCATCTCAAAGGTTTTTCTTGGTTGGGTGTATTGGATAGTTGGAGTGCTACATGTATCAGGTGGGAGTGGCGTGGGTAGGTGTTACTTCCTGGGTTGACGTAAGGGGGACTATTCCATCTTTTGCCATGGCTATTCAGGATTGGAATCCTGCCATGTGGTATGTAGAGAGATTGGGAGGTTCCAAGCCAGTGGGTGAGGAGGTAGAGGCTAAGAATGACAGCGACCTGGAGGGCCATTCTGAGGGTTTGGATTGTGTGTGAGACACTGTAATTAGGAGGTGGGGCAGTGCAAAAGTATGGTAATACCCCGCAGTTATGTGGTATAGTACAGTGGTGAGAATCTTATGTACAGAGGAGTAATTATATGAGAGCGCACAATCGAGCAGGTACAGTTTACATGCAAGATATTGATTAACTTTACAGAGAGAGTGCAGTATTGCAGTAATGTGGTGAACACCGTAAGAAGTGCAAAGCTGGCAGTTTAAATTGACTTCCAACTGGCAAAATTGTATTGCTAAGATAGTATCTAATACGTTATGATGCTGATGCTATCGGGTTACTTTGTAAGATAATGTGGCTTACAATAGATGGAGATATTGAGCAAAAACACACATTCTCACAGTTCAGATGTTGGTAGAACGCTGGAATCTTGGTCAGGCGTCTGGCAGTTAGGTCACTGGTGAGGTATCTGTTGTGCCGCCTCTCGTGCTCCGCCTAAGGGCCACGCCAAAGGGCCCTCTGGCGAGGCCCTCAGGCGCGGGCCCGCCAGTCGCGGTCGCGCCTGCTGGCGCGAGTTTCAAACGGTGGCTGCTGAGCCCCGATTGGGCCTCGGAGGTCTGCTGGCCCCTCCCGCCGCTGGTAGCTCGATCCCCGGGAAGGGGAGAGCTGCTAGTGGTGGCGGGGGCTCCCGGATGTCGGCGCCTGCTGGCGCGAGTTTCAAACGGTGGCTGCTGAGCCCCGATTGGGCCTCGGAGGTCTGCTGGCCCCTCCCGCCGCTGGTAGCTCGATCCCCGGGAAGGGGAGAGCTGCTGGTGGTGGCGGGGGCTCCCGGATGTCGGCGCCTGCTGGCGCGAGTTTCAAACGGTGGCTGCTGAGCCCCGATTGGGCCTCGGAGGTCTGCTGGCCCCTCCCGCCACTGGTAGCTCGATCCCCGGGAAGGGGAGAGCTGCTGGTGGTGGCGGGGGCTCCCAGATGTCGGCGCCTGCTGGCGCGAGTTTCAAACGGTGGCTGCTGAGCCCCGATTGGGCCTCGGAGGTCTGCTGGCCCCTCCCGCCGCTGGTAGCTCGATCCCCGGGAAGGGGAGAGCTGCTGGTGGTGGCGGGGGCTCCCGGATGTCAGCGCCTGCTGGCGCGAGTTTCAAACGGTGGCTGCTGAGCCCCGATTGGGCCTCGGAGGTCTGCTGGCCCCTCCCGCCGCTGGTAGCTCGATCCCCGGGAAGGGGAGAGCTGCTGGTGGTGGCGGGGGCTCCCGGATGTCGGCGCCTGCTGGCGCGAGTTTCAAACGGTGGCTGCTGAGCCCCGATTGGGCCTCGGAGGTCTGCTGGCCCCTCCCGCCGCTGGTAGCTCGATCCCCGGGAAGGGGAGAGCTGCTGGTGGTGGCGGGGGCTCCCGGATGTCGGCGCCTGCTGGCGCGAGTTTCAAACAGTGGCTGCTGAGCCCCGATTGGGCCTCGGAGGTCTGCTGGCCCCTCCCGCCGCTGGTAGCTCGATCCCCGGGAAGGGGAGAGCTGCTGGTGGTGGCGGGGGCTCCCGGATGTCGGCGCCTGCTGGCGCGAGTTTTCAAACGTTGGCTGCTGAGCCCCGATTGGGCCTCGGAGGTCTGCTGGCCCCTCCCGCCGCTGGTAGCTCGATCCCCGGGAAGGGGAGAGCTGCTGGTGGTGGCGGGGGCTCCCGGATGTCGGCGCCTGCTGGCGCGAGTTTCAAACGGTGGCTGCTGAGCCCCGATTGGGTCTCGGAGGTCTGCTGGCCCCTCCCGCCACTGGTAGCTCGATCCCCGGGAAGGGGAGAGCTGCTGGTGGTGGCGGGGGCTCCCGGATGTCGGCGCCTGCTGGCGCGAGTTTCAAACGGTGGCTGCTGAGCCCCGATTGGGCCTCGGAGGTCTGCTGGCCCCTCCCGCCGCTGGTAGCTCGATCCCCGGGAAGGCCTTTCTTCCAAGGCAATGGAGGGTTAAGTGACTTGCCCATGGCCACAAGGAGTGCTAGTGGGAATCAAACCCTGGTCTCATAGTTACCAAGCTAGTGCTTTAACCACTATAACCACTAGGCTACTCCATTGCATGCTAAAACACATATTAATCAGTGAGCACAAGATGGGGTAAGGAATGAGTGGAGAGTCGGCATGGAGATCATATTGCCACTCACACCAGGGCACTTGCTAAGCAGCAATGTGACTCTCTATATAAGTACACCTGACCACTCCTCTGAGAGTCATTATGTTAACCCATCTTAGCGGAGCACACGTTTTGGTGCTCCATCAATGTGCATATTTTTGTGCTGTGCATCATTTTGATTGGAACAAGTACTTGCAACACAAGGAAGTGTCGTCTATGGGTATTTTTATTCTTTAGTCAATTATCAAAGTGAAAGTATGTTTGTCCTTTCACGTTGAAAACTGGTGTAGTCTGTGGGATCCATAGATATTCCAATGATAAGGGCAGTATGAAAACTGCTCCCCCCCCCCCAAGTGGCTCTTTCAGGATCATACAGAAAGTCTTTGATTGAGGCACAGGGAGGTAAAGTGAGCTGTTTAAGAGCACACGGAGAGCTGATAACAGGCACAAAGAACTAACATAACCTGTTCGGGGCCATACAGAGAGTCTGTGACAGAGGATTAGGAGATAAAATGATTCCCCTGCCCAGAGTTATACAGGGAGTCGGTAACGGAGAAGAATCGGGAGCTCCTGTCCCAAGACTAGGGCCATCTCAATGACTAGGGGGTTGCCTAGGGTGGCATCTTCCATGGGACAGCAAAATGCAGCCGCAGTAGTTTTGGGATGATCATGATTGTTCAGTTTAATTACCAAAATCTCGGGGTGGGGATCAGGTTAAAAAGCTGAAGGTTCACCTAGGATGCCCAATATTCTGGCCCTGCCCAGGACTTCTTCCAAAGCAGTCCAAGCCTTCTTTTGTTCAAGTTCCTTTACTGAACAATAAACAATATACCAAAGCAAATATAACTGAGCTATAAAATGAACAGTTATGATCTGCCCTCCATATTTCAACCTAGCTCAGACATATTCTGATCCATCCATTGCCATCTCTGACCAAATACAAACAAGCGGTTCCACTTTTCAGCAATGGAATGTCCATAGCTACAAGTCACACAGACAGTATTCCATTAGTGATTTACATCTGATGATGCAAACAGTTAATGATGATAAAAAGTTAAAAAGGTATAAAAACATGACAACAGATCAAAGACCAGACAGTCTATCTAGTATGTCTTTCCATAACAACTGCTACAGTTCCTTTTTTTTTCCTTTAAAGATCTTCTGTGTTTGTCCTTACTTTCATGAATTCAGATACTGTCCTTGTCTCTACTATCTCCACTGGAAGACTATTACACATATCTGCCACTCTTTCCGTAAAGAAATATTTCTGCACATTACTTCTGAGTCTATCCCAATCCCCAAGACACTAACCCAGTGTGCTGTGACCTTACCCTAAGATATATGTATATATTTTCCCCCTCTTCCCTGTCTTGATTTGACAACCCCCAAAGATGAAATCAAACCGCTGCTGATCGCTGGAAGTAGCGGTATATAAGTGTGTTTTAAAATAAATAAATAAATAAATCCCCTTTCACCTTCGCCCTATTTCCTCTGATTGCAAAGCTCTCTTTCAAATGAAAGATGCTCTTCCCCTGTGCATTTATGCCATGGAGTTATTTAAACATCTCTGTCATATCGCCCCTCTCCTGCCCTTTCTCCAGTGTATACATATTGAGATCTTTAAGTCTGTCCCCATATACCTTAAGACAAAGCCCACTGATCATTTTGGTAGCGATCCTCTGCACTGACTCCATCCTGTTTATATCCTTTTGAAGGTGTGGTCTCTAGAATTACACATAATATACCACAAGGGATCTCACCAAAGATTTATACAGAGGCACTATCACCACCTTCTTCCTGCTAGCCATTACCCTATGCACCCAAGCATCCTTCTAGCTTTTGCCATCACCTTTTCTACCTGTTTAGCCACCTTAAGGTCATCAGAAACAATCATGCCTAGGTCCTGCTCTTCTTTCATGGACAAAAGTACTTTACCCCCTATACTCTACCACTCCCTTGGATTTTTGTAGCCCAAATGCATGACTCTGCATTTTTTTGAGTTAAGTCTCAGCTGCCAAATTCTAGACCATTCCTCAAGTTTTGCTAGATCCCTCCTCATGTTATCTACTCCTTCCCGAGTGTTCACTCTGTTGCAGATTTTGGTATCATCCACAACGATGCAATATTGCTACCCACTCCTCTGCCCGCGATCACGTTTCACCTCTCCTCTCCCGTCTCCACTGGCTACCTCTACCCTTCCGCTCCCACTACAAACTGCTCACGCTGGTACATCGGGTCTTTCATGATAGCTCACCACAATATCTGGCAGACCTTCTCACCTATCACACCCCCAGGTATACACCTCGTTCATTTCATCTTAACCGTCTCACTCTCCCTTCACCCTCTCTTGCTCACCTTCAGTCCACCCGCTCCTCCGCTTTCTTCTTTGCAGCTCCCGCCCTCTGGAACTCTCTCCCCCCTTCCCTCCGCCTTGAGCTCCACTACCTTACTTTTAAGTGTAATTAAAAAACCCACCTTTTCTCCCTTGCCTTTGACCTTCCCTCCCCTTTTGCTTAAGCTCTTTCACTTTGGTTTATGTTGTGATCTTTCTCCCTCTTTCCTGTCCAGACATTGTAATTTCCTTTTCCTCTCCTCTAGCTAATTTTATTATTGTTTTTATGGTTGTTTTTATGATTGTTTTTATATTGTAAACCGCTCTTGTCCCCCTAAAGGGCGGTATATCAAGCTGAATAAAACGTAAAACATATATCTTTTCCAAACGGCTTGTCCAGGTAATTTGTCTCCTCCTTTCATATAGGGGTGTGCCTATACTTCGATATTAAAATGCGAAAGGAGAGTTGATCATTGATAGGTATTATCTCTATTATTCTAGCTGCCTAATATACTTGCAAGTTTGGACTTTCATAGAGTATATGACTGAGGATACCTACATCAGAACTGCAGGACCAGAGGAGGAAGTGATGTCACCGGGGTGATGGCTGCCTAATCACAGGGCTCCATGTCAGGCTAGTGATCTTTTTGCAGTAAGTTCTTGCTAATTCACCCCTGGGAGGTTGGCGGCATGTTGGGAGATCCCCCGTGTGATGTCTGTTTGGAAAAAGCTTGAAAAGTTAAAGTTTAACGGTGTGGCAGTGAGCTCTAAAGTGAACCTGGCTGCTTGTGTGCTGTGGCCAGCCAAAATGGCAGTGGTGGACTCCGAATCAGTGAGCAAGGGCAGCATGAAGAGCCAGGAGCCTGTCAGAAGTCCCTCAAAGTGAACTGTGGTGTTGGCTCCTTGAATTGAGTGCCGATTTTAAAAGGAAGCTCTCCTCTGCTTAAAAAAAAAAAAGAATTCTGGGTGCTGTGGCTGTGCTTCAAGAGGAAGTCCGCAAAATGTGGAAGCAGATGGCTGAACTTGATGAACAGATGGGTGACCAGGTGGAGGTCACAACAAGACTTCAGATGCAGGTGTTATCAATAGAGCAGCATCTGGATGTGGCAGAAAAGCTGCAGGATCTTGAGAATAGGTCCCACTGAAATAACATAGGGGTGAGAGGTATCCGGAAAAGGAGGACTTTCTGATGCCTGTGTGGTGGTGCAAGAGCTCTGTAGTTCTCTGCTTGGGGGGCTCTGATGCGGCTGGAGGGGATGCTGGCAAGGTTCAGATACAGCGGGCCGATCATGAATGGGCTGTGATGGGCCAACCAGCCATGGGACATAGTGGGCTGTTTTCATAATTTTCAAACTAAGGAGTGTGATGTAGCTTTCCAGATGAAAGGGGCGCTTTGAGTGGCAGGGGCTTCAGCTGGAGATCTTTTAAGATCTATCTGCCTTAACTTTACAAAGGCGAACAGCCATGAGAGAGGCAATGCAGCGTTTATGCTCCCCCAACATCAAGTACCGCTGGCAGTTTCCATTTGCATTCCAGTTCACTGTGAATGGGTGCTCCCGCAGAGAGCAGATGGCAGAGGAGGCCTGGCAGTTGCTTCTCATGGCAGGGGTCCCTGAGCATCCAGATAGGGTGAAGAAGATGGCAGTGCATGCAAAGGACCTGGATGGTTACATGATGCAAGGTTCTACATTAGGAATCGCCACCCAGGAAAAAGATGTAGGCGTCTTCCTGGATAATATATGGAAACCCTCCACCCAGTGTGCAGCGGCAGCCAAGAAAGCAAATAGAATGCTAGGAATCGTAAAGAAAGGAATAGAGAATAAAACAAAGGATATTATAATGCCTCTGTATCGTTCCATGGTGCGACAACACTTTGAATATTGTGTGCAATTCTGGTCACCATATCTTAAAAAGGATATAGCAGATTTAGAAAAGGTACAGAGAAGAGCCACCAAAATGGTAAAGGGGATGGAAGGATATCCCTATAAGGAAAGGCTTAAAAGGTTAGGGCACTTCAACTTGGAAAAAAGATAGCTGAGGGGAGATATAATAGCGGTCTATGAATTAATGAATGGAGTGGAACGGGTAAACTAAGATTGTTTGTTTATACCATCAAAAAGTAGAAAAACTAGGGGACACACAATGAAGCTACAATGTAACCCATTTAAGGCTAAAAAGAGAAAATATTTTTTCACTCAATGTGTTATCAAACTCTGGATTTCGTTACCGGAGGATGTAGTAAAAGTTGTTAGTGTAGATGGGTTTAAAAAAGGTTTAGACAAGTTCCTGGAGGAAAGGTCCATAAACCATTATTAAAGAGGACCCGGGAAATCCACTGTTTACCCCAAGACAAGCATTGTGGAACCAGTGTACCTTTTTTGGGAACCTGCCATGTACTTGTGACCTGGATTGGCCATTGTTGTAAACAAGATACTGGGAATGACCCAGTATGGTATTTCTTCTGTTCTTATGTTGGAAGTGTGTCTCGAGAGGTGGTTGAGAATTGCGGAGGTCCTCCATGGGGGGGAGTCTGGAGTGACAGGAATGAGGAGCAACGCGGAGCAGAAGATGCAAGACAGGCCTGAGCAGGGGCATTTCTCTTTCTTCTTCCTTTTATTGTCTTTCTACTGGCACTACTTGTCTTTTCTTTGGGGTCTTGCATGGCCTAGGTGAGCGATTTACTATGGGTGTTTTGGGGTATGCCTGAAGATCTGTTTGGAGGATTGTTTGTGCTTAATGCCCCCCATTAAGCACAAACAAGAGACTGGGGGAGATGGAGACTGCAATTGTGTTGGCGTGTACACACACACACAGATGGTTCCTTATACATTCAAGATGGAGTTTTAGAAGAGGATTCTGGGAAAGCAGACAGAGAGATTCATTCAGCTCTCTTGTCTCCATTAGTGGGTATCCTCTTCTCCAAGCATGTGGCAGTTAGGGTAGTGTGGGTAGAAGGATATTGTAGGAGGGAGGAGTGGTTAGGACAAGGTACTTCAGGCCGGAGGGCCGGGGGTTCAAGTCCCACCTGGGGACAGCAATCTCAGGCCAGAGAAACTGGGATTTCTAGTCCTATAGGCACTCCTTGTGGTCTTGGGCAAGCCACTTAACCCTCCATTGCCCACGTTCCCTGTAAGTATTAACGTATGTGTGTCATATCCCCCTCGTGTTAAATGTATACCCCAATTGACCGCTTTGACCCGGTGAAAAGCGGAATATAAAAACAGCTAAATAAATATTGATGGGTGTTATGTTTTGGTTAAACTTCTCCTCCCTCATGAATACCTTATCTTGGTAAATGTGTATGCCACTAATGACCCTCAGGGAGATTTCTATAAGGAGGTAGTGGCCAAATAGGCAGAAATGGGAGCTGGAATGTTATTGGTAGGGGGATCTTAATTTTTGTTTGGAACAGGGCAAGGATAGTACAGGAGAAAGGTGGGGGAGGATGGTAGGGGACAGGAGATGTCTCAAAGGGTCCATCTGGGAGTGTGGCCTTCTGGGCTTCTGGTGTGTGCTGCACCCCTGGGGGTGGAATTATATATTCTGTTTGGGCCCATATGGCTTGTATTCAAGGATAGATTATTTTAGTGGTGAGAACAGATCTCTCTAGGGTGACACACAGATTGATTGTATCAGTTGGTTGGATCATGCGCCAGTCATTCTATGCCTCAAAGGAGGGTGGAGGAGGGAGGGCACAAGTTTTGGCACCTGAATGATGGTCTTCTCGGGGACTCCTGGGTGGTGCAGGCTATGGATCAGTGTATAGAGGACTACTTTACCCTGACTTGGGGGGAGGGGGGGGAGGGAATTCTCTGAAAGCGGTCTGGGATGGTTTGAAGGCAGTAATTAGAGGTAGGCTGCTTAAGTGCGGGGCTATTAAGCAAAAGAAAGGGAAAGGAAGATTGAGGGCTTGAGAGATGAGATCAAGCACCTGGAACAGGTAGATTCAATTCTGTCAGTGTAAGAGGGTCCAATGTAAACTACGGGAACCTCTGAAGGACAGAGCTGATGGATGAAGTAGACTAGCAGATGCAAAGGTTAAAGCAGCTACTTTATGAGCATGGGAATAAGGGGGGCCACTGGTTGGCAGCTAAGCTATGACAGTGGCATGAACAGGGGTAGGTGGGGGGTATTAGGGAAGAAGGGGGAAGAGCTCTGTGTGTCTGAGGCTTTACAAGAGAGGTTTAAGGAGTTGGAGTGGAGGAGTAGCCTAGTGGTTAGAGCACTGGCTTGGTATCCAAGCAACCAGGGTTCAATTCCCACTAGCACTCCTTGTGATCTTGGGCAAGCCACTTAACCCTCCATTGCCTCAGAAGAAAGGCCTGGCAATCTACTTTGGGTGACACTGCCAAGAAAACCCAGGAGCTTCTGGGTCACCAGGAGTCAGGACTGACTCAAAGGCACGCATTGCTTGCAGATCTCTATGCAGGAGGCAATGGGTAGCTACCTTGCTGGAACCAGAGATGCAGGAAGTCTTGGACAGGATATTGAAGAAGAGGAAGTGAGTATAGGCCGACTTGGTTACTTTCAAATGTGGCACTATTTGAAGAGGGGACAGGTTGGTGAGGATGTGGCCCAGGGGAAAACATTTTTTGAGGTTCTGTTTGAGGGGAGGTAAGGGGGAAAGGGGATCATTTTCAAAATATATCAAGCTTTGGGGAATAATTTAGGAGGTCTCCCCGCCACCTGCAATTGTGGGAGCAGGATCTGGGGGAAGTTCTGGAGGATAAGGAATGGGAATGGATTTTCTGCAATATTAAAAAGTCATCTATGGTGGCGAATGTGGTGAAGAAAGGGGTAACAGTGCTGTATTTGACACCTAAGAGGATAAGCAAATGTGCAAAAGGGGGAAGTGACCTATATTGTAGGAAATGTGGCTATGTGGGAACATACTTTATATCTGGACGTTATGCCATGAATTTAAACAGTTTTGGGAGAAGTGTGTTGCATGTATGGAGTAGGTGGTGGGCCTTAGGCTGGCTCTGGACCCAGAAATCTTCCTGTTGCATGCGTATTGTGCTGATATTCCTGGAAGAAGTCGAGATTTTTTTGACGTTTGCAATATTGGCAAAGAGAGGGAACTTGCATTGCACTGGAAGGCAGCTGTGCCAATGGACTTAAGGGCTTTCATGGCCACCTACAGGATTTCTTCAGCTTGCAGAGGTTGGGGGCCTTTCAACGAGGAAGGCTGAACAGGGCTGAAGACTCGTTATTGGACTTTGTGGAGAGAACAGGGAGGAGGGTAGGGGTTGGGGGGCTGGAAGGGGAGGAAGAAGGATTTAGATTTCTTGCTGAATAAGGGAGTTTGTTCCTTTACTATTGGAGCTGTAGCCAGTATGCCAGAATCAATTTCTGTTGGACTGTTTGGGAAAGGTTAATAAAAACTAATTTAAAAAAAATTGCAAGACCAGCAATGTTTATCCCTATGTTCAGCAAATTTGTCAATCTTAACTGGGGCATAGCATTCTATGGGCAATTTAAAAAAAAAGTGATTGGGTTAAGGGTTCTGCCAAAGAAATAAGCACCAACTGTCCGCCCAAATTGTTCCCACTGTTCATCTGAGAGGGCCTCACCCAAGTCAGCCTCGTCAACCCTTTGGGTACCCATATTACAATTCCCAAGCACAGAAATCAACATACAATCCAAGGCTTTAACTACTAGCCCACTCTTTCATCCTCGGGTATGAGCAGCATGTATCTGATACAGAAAGATCAAAGTATAGAGGCTGCCCTTCGATTCACTTTTAGATACTTCTGTGGACAGTTCACATAAACAAAGCCTTAGGATCTGCTCGTTTTCCTGACTGAGTTCCTTAAGGAAAGAGGCACTGTTTAAAGTGTTTTCTCCAGTGATTCTGGTAAGTAAGAAAAGAACCGGCATCGCAAGCAGCTGCGTGTGGGGTGACAGCAGGGAACTGTGTTTTTATTTATGTAATTAATGTATTTTTAGAGCACAGCAAGGCCACACGAACAGATGCACCTTTCTTGTTTCCAAAAACAGTGTGCGAACATAACAAATAAATATATTTCCATAAAAAGATACTGAGGAGTAAGATGAAAAGAGGAACTTGCAGGAGCAGGTTTATTTTGATTGCCCTTAAAATCAGACCTGCATTCCCTTGAGGACCATAATTGAAAGCCCTGTCATTAGATCCTGCCAATCAAAAGAGCAGGAAAATAAAACTAGACAGAGCAATAGACTGTTACAAGTCTGAGATGACTCAAGTTGTCCAGGTAAAAGGATAAAACCAAACTTAATAGAATGGCAAGTTAAACAGACTCTGCACAGACAGTACTACAGCTGACATATGTTGTTTTTAAGTGCTGTTGAATCAATGTTGACTCATGGCAACCCGGTGGATAGTTGTCCTATACTGTGTTCAATCTTCAGTCTGTGTGTGTGAGTGGCATCTATAGCTGCTGTTGTATCAAGCTATCACATTTGCTGGTCTTCCTCTTTGGTGTTGTCCTTCAGCCTTGCGAAGTATGATGTTCGCATGATGTGTTCAAAATATGAAAGTCGAAGTCTTGTCATTTGAACCTCTCAGGAAAGTTTAGTTTTGTTCTCCTCTAGTAATGACTGAATTGTTCTTTGGGCAGTATTTTTGCACAGTATTCTTTGCCAATATCATAATTTGAAAGCATCAGTTTTCTTCTTATCTTTTCATCTTCACTGTCCAACTTCCCCATCCATACAACATTGAAAATACCATGACTTAGACAAGTCTATTCTTTATACAAAGAGGTATGTCTCTGCAAGTGAAAATCTTGTCTAGGTCCTTCACTGCTATACTTCCAACAGCAGTGTGTCATCGTATTTCTTACTGATAGGTGATTTCAATATGCCAGATGTGGATTCACACATCCCTGCTGCATTGTCATCTAGAAGTAAGGAGATCCTAGATTCTCTACAGGGAAAACTATTCTGGCAATTGGTAACAGGACCCACATGTGAAGGGGCCATACTGGACCTCGGTGCTTACCAATGGGGGAAGTGTTTCTAATGTCATAGTGGGAGATCATCTCACTTCCAGTGATCACCGGTGTTAGGACTAGGGCCAATAAAAAATTCATTCAAAAGTGAGGGTCTTAGACTTTAGGAAAACTAATTTTGCCAAGATGGGACAATATCTAAAGGAGTCATTAGCAGGATTGGAACAGCTGGGGATGTAGAAAAGCAATGGGCAAAACTGAAGGGATATTTTAAGGATAACACACCTTTTTGTTAGATACTGTAGATAAATAAATGTAAAAGGAAAAGGAAGCTGTTATGGTTCTCAAAAGGTGAAAAAAAGAGGGTGACCTTCATAAAATACAAGAGATCAGAGAGAAGAAGACAAGCATCTATATTTGGAAAAGCTTAGAGAAGCTAGCAAAGTAGTCAGGAAAGCAAAGATTCAAAAAGAAGAAGAAATAGCCAATACAATAAAATGGGGGGATTAGACATTTTTCAGATATGTTAGTGAGAGGAGGAGGAAGTGCAAAAGTAATATGGTCAGATTCAATGGTGAAGGGGAGGAATATGTAGAAGATGATGACGATAAAGCAGAATTGCTTAACAAATATTTATGTTCTGTGTTCATAGATGAAGTGCCAGCAGTAGGACCTCAGACAACACCCACAAATAGGAACAGAAATGATGGGGATCTTGACAGATTTTCAGAATACTGTGTTCATGAGGAACTAGTTAATCTAAAAGTAGGCAATGCGATGGGACCGGATGGGATGCATCCAATAATATTGAGGGAACTTAGAGATGTTCTAGTGGCTCCACTGACTGATCTTTCAATGCTTCTTTGGAGTCGGGAGTGGTCTCAGAGGACTGGAGAATGGCACATGTGGTCCCTTTACACAAAAGCGGAAGTATGGATGAGGTTGAAAACTACAGGCCAGTTAGTCTAACCTCTGTGGTGAGTAAATTATTGGAAACCCTGCTAAAAAGGAGAATAGTGAGGTTTCTGGAGTCCAATGAATTACAGGATCTGAGGCAGCATGGGTTTACTAGAGGAAAGTCTTGTCAGACAAATCAGATTTCTTTGACTGGGCGACCAGGGAGTTGGACTGAGGGAAAGTCCTAGATGTGATGTAACTAGATGTCAGTAAATCCTTTGACACCATTCTGCACAGGTAACTTATAAACAAACTGAGCACTCTAGGGATGGACCCTAAAGTGACTGACTGGGTTAGAAATTGGTTTAGTGGAAGGCGACAAAGGGTGAAGGAAAATGGAGCTCACTCTGGGGAGAAGGACATTTTCGGAGGTGTGCCACAGGGATCTGTCCTTGGTCTGATTCTTTTTAACATCTTTGTTAGTGATATTGCAGAAGGACTGTCGGGTAAGATTCACTTCTTTGCGGATGATACCCAAATCTGAAATAGAGTAGACACCCAGGAAGGAGTAGATAACATGAGGAAGGATCTAGCTAAGCTGGAAGAATAATAAGAATTTGGCAACTGAGATTTAATGTTAAAAAATGCAGGGTCATGCATTTGGGCTACAAAAATCCAAGGGAGCAGTACAGTGTAGGGGGACAAAGATCTTCTATCCATGAAAAAAAAAGTGGGACCTGGGCGTGATTGTTTCTGGTGAAACTAAGGCGGCTAAACAGGTAGAAAAGGTGATGGTAAAAGGCAGAAAGATGCTTAGGTGCATAAGGAGAGGAACGGCCAGCAGAAAAAAAGGAGGTGTTAGCACCTCTTTTTTTTTTTTTGTCCCTCACTTGGTTTGCAGCTTGTCGTACTGTGAGGGCTTGTGTGCATCTGCTGCCCAGATGGGTGGTTTGTCTTGGTCTGGCACCTCAGCTGAGACCTGTCCATCTTGGGAGACCCTGCCAGTAGTTAAACTACCGATAGTTTAGCTCTCAGCATAACTGATGCACACAAGCTAAACTATCGGTAGTTTAACTACTGGCAGGGTCTCCCAAGATGGACAGATCTCAGCTGAGGTGCCAGACCAAGACAAACCACCCATCTGGGCAGCAGCAGAATGGGATAGTGTTTGACGGTGGAGGATCACATTTCTGTGACAACGGCAACACCACCAAACTTAAACTGCGCGGAGGAAAGGCCTGGCAATCTACTTCTGTACCTTGCAATGAAAACCCAATGGATAGTTACAACAAAACAAATTGTGCTATAGTGCTGGAAGATTAGACCCCCAGGTCGGAAGGCACTCAACTAGCTACTGGGGAAGAGCTGAAGACTTTTCAGAGTAAAGCCAGCATTTATGATGTGGTTGGATCAAAGCTCTCGGGACGTCTGACTGCCAATGTAGCTGCTCATGAAATGAGAGTCAGAAGCTGTAAAGATGTCTTACACATTGGAACATGGAATGTACGAAGCATGAACAAAGGGAACTTGGAGGTGGTCAAGAATGAAATGGAACGTGTACAACTTCATCTGTTGGGTGTCAGCGAACTGAAATGGACTGGCATCGGGCACTTTGCATGGTCTACTATGCTGGAAATGAAAGACAAAGAAGAAATGGTGTTGAATTTAAAATAAAGAAGAAACTTGCAAGAACTATAATGAAATACAATGCAGTCAGCGAACGCTTAATCTCTATTCGTCTACGAGGAATGCCTATCAACACAACTATATTTCAAGTATATGCCCCAACAACAGCTGCAGAAGAGAATGAAATTGAAGAGTTCTATGAACAAGTACAAGCTGAAATTGACAGAACATGCAAACAGGATATCCTGATAGTCATGGGTGACTGGAATGCAAAAGTTGGCAACAAAGAAAAAGGCAAAGTAGTTGGAAAATATGGACTTGGCAACAGAAATGAAGCTGGAGAAAGACTGATAGAATTCTGCAAGACCAACGATCTATTCATCTCAAACACCTTCTTCCAGCAACACAAGCGGCAACTGTACACATGGACTTCACCCAATGGATTGTATAAAAATCAGATTGACTACATCTGTGGAAGTCAATGATGGAAAAGCTCTGTAACATCAACAAAGACAAAATCTGGAGCTGACTGTGGTACAGATCATCAACTACTAGTATGCAAACTCAAGCTAAAGTTGAAAAAGAGCAAACCACTCATGAATGCAGCAAAATATGACCTTGAGAATATACCACTGGAATTTAAAGACTGCCTGCCTGCAAAATCGATTTGCTGCTTTAGATACAAATGACAGAGCTCCAGAAGAGTTATGGAATGACATCAAGAAGGTTGTGTTGGAAGAAAGCGAGAAGTCTCTACAAAAGGTGAAAAAGCAAAAACGGCCAAAATGGATGATGGAAGAAACTCTGAAAATTGCCCAGAAACGCAGAGAAGCTAAAGCCAGAGCAAAAAGAAAGACAATAACAGAACTCAACAGAGATTTCCAACGTGCAGCAAGACAGGACAAGGAAAAGTACTACAACGACGCATGCAAGGAAATAGAAGCAGAAACTATTAGAGGAAGAACAAGATCGTCTTTCCTAAAGCTACGAGAGTTAAAGAAAAAATTCCAGCCTCGAGTTGGAATGTTACAAGATGCTCAAGGTTCTATGTTGAATGATGCTGAGAAGATCAAGAAAAGGTGGAAGGAATATACAGAGTTTTTATATGATAAAGATCAAGTGGACCAATAGCCGTTTCAACCTGTACCTTCTGATCGGGAACCATTGGTGATGAAAGAAGAAGTTGAAGCAGCATTGAAAGCCTTATCAAAGAACAAAGCACCAGGTATTGATAGCATTCCCATAGACGTATTACAGCAATCTGATGCAGCTGTTACCATACTTACAAGGCTCTGCCAAGAAATATGGAAGACAACATCATGGCCAACTGACTGGAAAAGATCTGTGTTTATACCAATACTAAAGAAAGGTGATCCAACTGACTGTGGAAATTATCACACAATCACTCTGATCCCACATGCCAGCAAGATTCTACTGAAGATTATTCAAAAGAGACTACAACCATTCCTGGAACAAGAACTACCTGAAGTGCAAGCAGGGTTCAGGAAAGGGCGAGGAACGAGAGACATCATTGCGGCTGTGAGATGGATCCTTGAAAAGACTAAAGAATACCCAAAGGATATCTATTTGTACTTTATCGACTATAGCAAGGCTTTTGACTGTGTAAACCATGAGAAACTCTGGGCCACATTAAGAAGCATGGGTATACCAGAACACCTGATCGTTCTCTTGCACAGTCTATACAATGATCAAGAAGCAACAGTTCGAACGGAACAAGGAGAAACAGAATGGTTTAAAATAAGCAAAGGTGTAAGACAAGGCTGCATACTTTCCCCCTATCTGTTTAATTTATATGCAGAACAAATCATCAGAGAAGCAGGATTGTATGAAGAGAACAGAGGTGTGAAGATTGGTGGAAGACTCATCAACAGCCTTCGCTATGCTGATGATACTACATTACTGGCTGAAAGTGAAGATGATCTGAAACCTTTGCTTCTCAAAATCAAAGAACATAGTCTCAAAATGGGCCTGCATCTTAATGTAAAGAAGACAAAGATCATGACAACTGGCATAATCAACAGGTTCATCATTGAAAGAGAAGAAATTGAAATCAGGAACAACTTTAACCTACTTGGATCAACTATCAATAAAGAAGCAACAAGCAGTCAAGAAATCAGACGACGCATTGCTCTTGGCAGAATGGCTATGAAAGAACTAGATAAGATTCTCAAGAGCAGAGATGTCTCTCTCCATACAAAGATTTGACTTGTTCAAGCCATGGTATTTTCAATAACATCATATGGATGTGAAAGCTGGACAGTGAAAAAGAGAGACAGGAAGACAATTGATGCCTTTAAATTTATGGTGCTGGTGGCAAATACTGTGTATACCATGGACTGCCTGAAGAACAAACCAATCGGTACTAGAGGAGATCAAAGCTAAGCTTTATTTAGAAGCTCAGATGACAAGACTTCGACTTTCATACTTTAGACACATCATGCGAAGAGAGAGATCATTAGAGAAAGACATCATGCTTGGCAAGATAGAAGGTCAACGCAAAAGAGGAAGGCCAGCAATGAGATGGATTGATACAATAACAGCAGCTACGGGTACCAGTCTGTCAATAATGAGCCGCCTGACTGAAGACCGAACACAATTTAGGATAGCTATCCAGAGGGTCGCCATGAGTCGACTCCGACTTGACGGCACTTAACAACAACACCACCACCTCTGTATAAGTCTCATGACTTCATTAGGAGTATTGTGTGGACCATACCTTTAAAAGGATATAAACAGGATGGAGTCTGTGCAGAGGGTAGCTACTAAAATGGTTAATGGTCTTAGTTATAAAGCATATGAGGACAGATTAAAGATCTTAATATGTGTATGTTAGAGGAAAGTTGGATAAAGGAGATTTGATAGAGAGGTTTAAGTATCCCTGTGGCATAAATGCAGAAGAGGAGAGATTCTTTGGATTGAAAGCAAGCTCTGCTATGAAGGACCATAGGATGAGGGTGAAAGGGGATAGACTCAGGAGTAATATGCAGAAATATTTCTTTCCGGAAAGAGTGGTAGATGCATGGAATAGTCTTCAGTGCAGGTAGCAGAGACGAGGACAGTATCTGAATTCAAAAAAGCTTGAGACAAACACAGAAGATCTCTAAAGGGAAAAAGGGGACTTTTGTAGTTGATATGGAAGGGCAGACTAGATAGGCCATGTGATCTTTTTCTGCTGTCATGTTTCTATGCTTATCGTTTCATTATTGGCTATTGATCCAAGTGGGTTAAAATGGTCTTATATTTCAATTTCTTCTCCATCAAGAATGAAAGTGGTCTTGTCAGTTATCAGGATTTTTGATTTCTTCACATTAAGGCACACTTACATATTAAAGCTATGTCCTTTGAACTTGAAAAATAGATGCTTCAGATAGTCAGCTGTAATTCACCATCATGCTCCTCTGGCCTGGAATGGTTATCTGAATCATCTTCTGCCACTGCAATGTCTCTACAGTCATTCTGTCATTCTGTCTCCAAGAAGTCCTCTCACATACTCTCCCTCTGCTTGGCAGCTCTAGAAGAGACTGGGGAACTCTCCAAGGCCTGAGAGTATATGTGGGATGATCCCTGTACGCTCAGAGTGAACAAGATAAACTAACAGTTACATTCCCCAATACAGTTCAATAAAAGAGTTCCAACACTGTTCTCCCTAGAGTCTGTACCTTCCTAGATTCCTCCAAGTCTGGGGAAAACCCTCTTTAATTAGTCCAGTGGTTGTATGTAAACAAATTTGTCCCTCTTCACTGCCATGCTTCACCAATGGGTGGATCTCTCTTTCGAGCCCTTTAAACACAGTCTCCATTATCTTGAGCAATTCCAAATCTCTCTAGGTAATTGACAAAGGCCTCCAGTTGCCTGGTGGGCCTGCCACCTCCTAGATAGTGACCAAAGCCATTTCCACTCCTTGGCAGTCCCCACCTGGTGTCTGCCATGGAGACATCTCATCGCCTCAGACATCAAGTACTCCCTGGGATGTGGGCCTTCTTGTTCCCACTCCATCTCGCTAGAGCCCTCTGGAGGGTGGTCCATCTTTATGTCCTGGTCAGAGGTAGGGACTCCCTCCCATTCTGCTGGTTTCATGGGGGGACTCCACTACTCCCTTGTTTTGTTTCCATGGGGTTTTCCTCCTCCCATCCCAGGGATCAGAAACCCTCCCGCCAAGGTTGGGACCCTGGGTTTGGGAACCTGTGTGTGGTGGTCTTCTCCTAACTCAGGGCTTTATGGTTTTCCCCTGTGACGGGACTCATACCCCTTCACATCGGCATAGCAAAGGTTGCTGGCATCTTCGACCAATTTCACACCTCTGTTGTCTTCATACAGTCTTTCTTCTCTGAAGATTTGTTCTGTGTATAAATTGAACAGGTATGGGGAAGGTATGCAGACTTATCATACAAATTTGCCAGTTTTAAACTAATTTTCCCTTGTTCTATTCAAACTATTGCTTCATCAATGCAAAAGTTGTGCATCAGAACTATCAGGTGTTCAGGTATACACATGCTTCTCAATGTAGCCCAGAGATTTTCATGATTTACGTAATCAAAGACCTTATTATAGTCAATGCAACACATGTAGATTCACTTTTGGTATGCTTTGGTCTTTTCAAGGATCCATCTCACATCCTCAATGTTTTATTCCTCGCTGTTTCCTGAATCTTGCTTGCATTTCAGGAAGTTCTTGTTCCAAGTATGATTGAAGTCTACACTGAATGATCTTGAGTAGAATTTTGCTGACATATGGGATCAGAGTAATTGTGCGATGATTTCTACAGTCAGTTGGATCACCTTTCTTCAGTATTGGTATGAACAAAGATCTTTTCCAGTCAGTCAGCCATGAGGTTGTCTTCCAAATTTCCCAGCAGAGCCTTGTAAGTATTGTAACAGCTGCATCTGATTGCTGTAATACTTAAATGCCTGGTACTTTGTTCTTTGATAATGCTTTCAATGCTGCTTCAAATTCTTCTTTGATCACCAACTGCTCTTTGATCCACATAATCTTTATGGTCTAATGACTCAGTGTATTCTTTCCACCTTTCCTAGATCTTCTAAGCGTCATTCTATATGGATCCCTGAGTATCTTGTATCATTCCAATTCAAGGTTGGAATTTTCTCTTTAGCTCTCATAGCTTTAAGAAAGCCAAGCTTGTTCTTCCTCTCATAGTTTCTGATTCTATTTCCTTGCATGCATCATTGTACTACTTCTCTGTGTCTCGTTATGCTGCACATTGGAAATTTCTGTTAAGTTCCATGATTACCTCTCTTTTTCCTCTGCTGTTAATGTCTCTGCATTTCTAAGTAATTTTTAGAGTTTCTTCAATCATCCATTTTAGCTGTTCTTGCTTTTTCACCTTTTGCAGAGATTTTTCACTTTCTTCGAGCAGATGTCATCCCATAGCTCTTCTGATAACTCTGTTATTTGTATCCAAAGTGGTGAACTGATTTTGCAGGCAATCTTTAAATTCCGGCGCTATATTTTCAAGATCATACTTCGCTACATTCATAAGTGGTTTGCTCTTTTTCAGCTAGCTTATTTGCATACTAGTAGCTGGTAATTTGTACCACAGTCCGTTCCAGATTTTATCTTGGTTGATGTTATTAATCTTTTCTATTGTTGACTTGCACAATTGTAGTTAGTTTGATTTTTGTACAATCCATCGGGCAAAGTCTATATGTACCATCACATTTTGTGTTGCTTGAAGAAGACCAACAACAGCTAACATCTACAGCTTAAATTTTTTTATTTCTAAACCTAGAAATGGTCCTCACAACCTGTTATTATTTTTGCCTTACTTAACAATTATTCCCTGAAACAGGGAGTAGTGCATGCTTAAGCCCCTTCTGGGTTTACTTTATGTAAGCCTTTCCAGCAGAGGGCATGCAAGGACTAGGAAGAGTTAGAGAGTATCCTTCAGGTTAGAAGACAAAGCAAAGATCAAAACTCTTCTCTAGAGCAGAGAAGAGTGAGAAGCTTGTGATATGAAGTTGCATCAAGGTAAGGGGGTCTAAAGACCAAAAGGGTTCTTCTGCTTTCAGTGTGCTAAAGGATGCTTCCCTTGGAGTTGATGTCTCCAAATGGGTTAGTTTTGTGCATACTATGATGGTAGTGAACCTTACTCAAGCCAGGGTATGCTGGATATGATCTCAGTCTCTCAGATTTGCTGCTATTGCTCATCTTGGTACTTGCAATGTGCTAACGACTACGTACATCGTTCTGGAGTTCATAGGATGTAATATGTATGTACATTGGATGGTAAGGGCATCTTTTGGTGAGATAGACTTAAAGCTTATATCCCCGTACTTGAGGATCAGGAAGATAAATTCCCATAACCCTCTCTCCCCACCATCGACAAGGATCCAGTGCCTCTGTCTATTCTCTAAAGTGAACACCAGTTATGCCATTAAGAGTCACACCAGAGTTTTATAGATGACCCTAGTTAAATATCAGCTGACTGTCCACTGCAGTCTACCCACTTATTACAGTTCATACTGCAAGGATATATCCCAACTGCAGAGACTTTACGTCTTGTAGTATATTGCTTGTAATCCAAATCAGTATGTTATCTTCTTCCTCCTTGATTATTCGCCGTTTTGAGTTTCTATAAATTCCTAGAAGTAGTACAACCAAGATTTAAGTTCTGGGGGAATGGCCTGAAGCAGAGCACCAGTACTTCTTTTCAAACTCTAAAGCAGCAGGATTGTTCTGCTTCCACGCCTCCCTTCCCGACAAGGACGAAGAGGGGAGGGGGTAAGGCTGGAGGAGAGCACAGAACAGTCGCTCTGCTCCTGAATCGGTCCCCTTCCTCCTGCTCTACTGCCCCTGTCCTGCCCATCCTCTCCCCTGGCTCCACAGTTCCACTTTCTTTTCATCTACAAAGTAAGCCCTGAGTACAACACCCAGATTCCAAGGCCCTTCCCTCATTCAAGTTGTTTAACCTTAAGCTTTGTAATATAAACAGTTACACAATATCCTGATTAACTTGTGTGGTCACGAAGGGCTATCCTGTTTGGAGGGACTAAACAACATTATCAGATTTTTCCTGGTGTACATGACACTTGGGAATGATGGATGGGGGACCATAGGGAATGCTCTAGGGAACTGGGGAGAAGTTTCAGATTTACCCATTAGCTATGGAACACATAGTTTCTTGTGCTGTGAGATCCTGCAGTAAATCCCAGATAATCTCATTAAAAATAATGGGATGTATTCACAACATTGTGGAATTTGTTGCATATACAGACCAATCAAAACTGGCAGATCTAGGACTTTTCTCAAATTATGACCATAAGTCTAAATATGTTTTACTTTCAAAAAATACAACTGTAATGGAATCTCAGTGCCCCATTTACTTTTCCGTCAGCTAAGACAATGTCTGAGGTACAGTTCAAAACCTGCGTTAAAGCTTTGTTTATGATGATACCAAAAAAAGCATCAGCCTTTTTTCTTATTTTCTATTTTATTCTTGAAGCAAAACAAATATTTGAAAGTATTTGAAAGCTTCATTTACATAGTGCCCCAGTTATGATATTAGGAGATAGGGCAATGTATAGTGGTTTATCATCTAGCCCAATACTCGCATCTCTCTGATTTATCTAAAGTGCAGTCACATAATGCACATCTCCAGTGTGGCCTCAAGGAAAAAGTATTTTTAAGTAGAGATGGGACCAATCTGATGGCCCAGTGAGAGAACCAGGATTGGACCCGATTCTCTTGTGATGGACCAGAATTGGGTATGTTATATAGGCAGTTATTATTACAGACCCTGAAGAGGGGAACCAGTAACACAGTCTGGCTGGCTTGCAATAGTTTTTGAAGGGTACAGTGGTCTGTGCCTGTTGGCCAGAGGATCATTGCGTTGATGGCTGGGTTGGACAAGAGGAGCAAGAGAAATTTAAGAGGCACACCATTTGGGTTGTAAGCATAAGGGGTAGGAAGAAGGTGAGGGGAAGGAACAGGTGCTGACTATGTTGATTCAGCACCACTACCTTCCGTTTCAAGCTTGAATTCATTTCAAGATCCTTAATCTTATATATAAAACACTTCACACTGAAGCTCCTACCTATCTCTCTTGTTTCTTTATTTACCTCATCCTGTGTGCTTCAATCAATCCATGGTAACGGTCTCTTCATTTCTGTACCATCCAAAGCATATTATGCCTCAACTATCGAAGAATACAGTAAAAGCTGTTAGTGTAGCTGGGTTTAAGAGAGGTTTGGACAAGTTCCTGGAGGAAAAGTCCATAAACCATTTTTAAAGTGGAATAGGGAAAATCTACTGCTTAGCCCCGCGATAAGCAGCACGGAATCTGTGCACCTTTTAGGAACCTGACAGCTTCTTGTTACTTGGATTGGCCATTGTTGGAAACAGGAAACTGGGCTTGATGGACCTTTGGTCTGACCCAGTATGGCATATCTTATGTTCTTAACTAGACACTTGCCATTTTTCTTTGTTGCTGCCTCCCGCAGGAAAAGTCTCCCACCACACCTTTTGTCTCACCTTCACCTACAGTATAAAAGTTTTAAATCTGGCCTGAGGACATGCCTTTTCAAATGTTCTTTGGAGTTTCTTTTTTTTTTTTTAAATTGAGATTTTCTTTGGAGTTTCTGTTGGGTGATGGCATCTGGCAGTGGCCTCTGGCTTGGAAACCACCCTCCTGCCTCAGTTTCTTCCTACTATCATTGATTGGCAATCCTCTTGATTTATCCTTTTGTCTGTCTAATCTAACTTGATGGACCCTATGTTTTAAATTGCCATAGTTTGGTTTTAACCTATTTGTTGTGCATCTATATTTAGTCATTTATTTTGCAAATCGCTCTTTAAATCTGTAAGAGTGGTATATCAAGTTTTAAAAAAAATTGTAATAATAAATCATAAGATTCATGAGTTTAGTACAAAGGGGAAATCAATTGGAGAACTAAGACAGGGAGGCGGAGCTAAAAACAGGCTAGCTGAGAATTTAAACTAAATAATATTTCTGCTCTAACATAAGCAGGGTGTCAGGGTAGCAACCAAGTGCTAATATAGCAGAGAGAAACTTAATAAGCCTGACGCCTATCTGCCTTCCCTAAAATGGAAACCTAGGCAGGACACATTTGTGAAACAAAAGAGCAGAGTTTTCAGCAGAGTGATTCTTTCTGAGAAGACCTTTTCAATGAAAAAGTAAGATGGAATAGCACTTAATTGAAGACCATAATTAAAAAGCTAGCAGTTTTTTTCAAATACTGCCTTTGTACAGAATCTCTAATAATTATTTCTTTTTTCCATGTGCCTTATATCAAAGCAGTTTGGAAGTCGCAGTAGAGCTCTTATCGCTGGACATGATTTTTTTTTTCAAGAAGATAATTAAAAACTCTGTATGGCACTTTATTGAAAAAGCAAAAAAGTCTTGCCAGGAGGCTAAAAATTCATGTTGATTTCTGTGCTTGTTGTTTTTTTGTTCTGTATTGTTATTACAGCTTTCCCTGCTGAGTAATTTATCTTCATTTACCTGCAAGAGAATTTAGCATCTGCTGTCAGTGACAAATGATAACATGAACCTCCAGTAATCTTTTTCCTTAATGATCGGGGGAGGGGGGGGGGGACCAGACTTCTAAACCACAACAAGGTCATCTGAAAGACAATGATATTCTAATAGGTTTCAAATTACTTTCACGCCTGGCTTCTGAATTGTTCTTCTCCGGAAGCCCATTGGCTCAGATTTGCTTCACAGGGGAGATTGATGCTCCTGTGTGAATTTTTGTAGTCGAAACAGGTTGTCTTTAAACACAGGAAGATCAATTAGGATGGGATATACTACTTGACTTCCAACCTCACCGTTCATTTAGAAAAGCTCCATCAAAATCACCGTCTAGCATGAAGAAGCCAGCATAATAATCCTTCCTCAAATCATACCGAAAGGCTCAGATAGAATAAAAATATATGAAAAAGAATAATTGAGGGGAAAGCTGTGGGTCAACTGGGGTCTAGAGAAAGTGAATTGGGGAGACTACTGCTATTATTTCTAAACACTGATATGGGCCTTTCGGTGCTTATCTGCTGGGAAATTCTCTGTTATGAAAAACCTGTGGAATTTGAAACAAAACCTTTAGCAAATTTCCACTTCTTTTGGCTAATTTACACCAGCCAGAACAGCAGTATGTGTTGTGCAAATGGCTGGAAATAAAATTAAACATCTGAGTTTCATGCTGTAAGCGGACAACAAAACCTGACTAGATAAACAGCAAAAGGGCAATATTGCAAATCTATGATTTGCTACTTGTTGTTAATTCTGAATTAGTTTATGGACTGTATAGTGCATAGCAGCTAAATCAAGTAACAGAGTTGAATTCTGAAAGAAAAGCATAGCTAAGCCTGGCAAGGTGCTGGTACACTCTAGGTATCCTGAGAGATCTGTATGCAAGCAATTGATATTTGTAACTTTTGTACTATTAAAATGGTTATTTTTTAAAAATCAGTAAAACATTTGTGTATCTAATCCTTCTTAGCAGCCACCTTGCCATCTTATTCTCTGATTTAAGCACTAACAGGAAAATAGACTTGTATCTGTCCACCAGCTCAGTATTGTAAATGTGACATTTCAGGTGACCAGACTGCCCTACCTTGGGGCTAACATTTTTAACCACTAAAGGGGGTTCTGTAAAACCCCATTTCGACTCCAACATTTCATTTATTGTGGTTCTAATGCAAACTTCTTTGCCTTTCTTAGGTCACTATGAAGGTGATCCATTGCCCTATATGAAATTAAGAAGTGTTTCTCATGAAAGCTCCTCTACCTTCTCTTTCCCACAAGGATTTGATCAAATTCTTTGGTCACTACTATCCCCTACAACATTGTGAATGTCTCAAGGACTTTCAGCTTCCAGCAGCAATTCATGCATTTGGGCAGTGAAAAGGAGAGCCATAAGCAGAAATCTGAAAAATAAAAGTTTCATTTGCACTGCAAGTGCACAACAGGCAGTTTTGGAAATTGTCCTTACCTCTCTCTTGTGATGTTTCTACTGCCAGAGGCAGGAGGTGACTGGGAGGCTCTCTGAAGCAGCTCCGATGTTCACATTCTCCCATGAACTGCTCATTAGCTTCTGGGAGCTTTTGACAAGCTGTTTCCCAGGAAGATGACTTTACAGGGTGCTGAGATTTGAAGATCCTCCTCCTCTCTCTCTGTCCTCCTGTACACACACACACACACACACACACAGGGCCATAGACACGCACAGGTAAGAAAGATTGTCCAATGAACACTCTGTACTGCAGAGAGATTAGGAAGGTGAACTGTGCTTTTAACTCTTCCTTTCTGCACAGGGCTAAACTGCGGAGACAGATATTAATTTACTAGTTAATTTATAGAAAATCCTTTTCAACTGGCTGTCCTATTTTCCAAAAATGTCACAAGCAGAATAGAGCACTGTAAAAATATTGCAATACAATATATAACAAACTAAAATTTAGTCTAAAATCTATAAAATGGTTCTTATGTCATTCAGTTCTCCGTATACTTTGTGGGTTAGAGTATAGCAAAAGAAAAAATGTTATCATGAAGCCACTACAAATAATTTGTCATGTAAGGGCTTCTGAGCTAATACTAGAAGTCATTTGCCAGTTCTTTCTCGCTGTCTTTCTGCAGTGGTTGCAGTTTGTCCGTAGAGGTTTCACATTTAGGGGCATGTTAACTAAAGAACAAGTCGGTAGCACCCATGTTTGGGCCATGAATCCAGCTTGGAGGCCTGGGTCAGCTTCAGGGGATGTGGGCGTTCCTCTCTCTGCCATTGCACTGTGGAAACTGGCACATGGTTGCCCTTCATGCCACCCACTGAGTTTTCCTCATTTTGTTCTTTGGTCAGTGCAGTGACACTCCTCTGTTCAAGAGGTACAGACCAGAGTCTGTTGCACTATAGCTGGGATGCCCTTAGGGTCTACAAGGTCTCCAGCCATCCAGCTTTCTCCATGCTCTGTTTGAATTCCTGTTGCAGATTATCTGCAAAGTTTATTAACAGAGTTAATTGGATTGCATTAGCAAGTGTTATACGCCCGTCTAAAGCAGTTGAGAAGGCCATCAATTAAAAATCACAATTCATTAATGGGTCTGACTCAGCGTAATTTTCTAGACAGCTAATTTCTTCCTTATTACCAAGTCATGGTCAAGCAGTGGACAGTAAACATGGCTTCCCCCCTCCCAGATATAAACATCTACCTTCACTGAGCACAAAATAAGAAATGTGGGGTTTTGCATTTGCAGAATGTTATTAGTTTAGGGATCTGAATAAAATGCTATTTTATTGTCACTTACTATAAAAGTCAGAGAGCAATGAATACCCCCAATCAGGGTTTGCCTATTTGTTCAGCTCAAAATCAACTCTTCCAAATCCTCCTCTCCTGTTTGACAGTATGTGCCTGAGACTCGGATAACTATGGATTTTGGTCTTGGGGAGCCCAATTTCGAACACACTTCCAGGGAAGTGGAAAAAAAAGGATCAGTGGACAACCTCAGTAGCTAATTTTGGCTTTCACAGTGTATAGTGCCTCTGAAGAGTTTTTCATCTGATTCTACCTGTACTAAGTCGGGGAACTTACCAGGATACTGAAATAAAGGATTATGCAGAATTGATTACTTGATTGTGTATTGGATTGGTGAAAAGTTCATAAATAAAAGTATGCAGAAATAAAGGTCAATAGACAAACACAATATAAGGTGATACAATTTTATTAGACTAAATGAGCACATTTTTGGAAGCTGCATTTGAGTGTGTAACTCCTGAAACCTAGTCAAGAAATATATTTAGTCCAAAAAGGTATCAATGTCTATTATTTTTATTTATTTGATCTTTATTTCTGCATATTCAGTTAGACTAGCATGGCAACTATACTACTTTAATCAAAAACTAAATATAAAGAGGCCTTTGGACCCTTTTACTAAGGTCTGTTCTCTTCTCAGTAGAGAACATATTGAAATTGTCTGAGTAGAGTGGATTGAACCATTTTGCTATGGTACTCCCCTCCAGGAGTGATCACAATGGTATGGTACAAGTCAGTGGCTCCCCAGAAGAGTCTAGTACCCACTGGTACTCTGTGCTGCAATTCATCACTAGTGTCACCTAGCGGATGAGAATTATTCCTCTCATGGCGCAATATAAAGAGAATATTGACATGTGAAAAGTCATAAAAAGATTGCATTCTTGAACAACTAGTTTCCGAGATACGCATTGTGAAACTTGCAATGGGGTCACTTTTGACCCCATCGGTACTCCCAGGGTTAACCTGTTACCATCTGCACAGTTTCATTTCAAATAAACGTTCCCTTGTAAAAACCTATTTTAGAACACCACAACTGTGTAAAGTGTCTCCTTAAATGCGTTAGTCGTACACTTTGGGCCCTGACATGGAGAATCCCTTCTCCCATTTGAGAATCCATGCCAAAGTTTGGAGACAGTCTATGGGACTTAGCCCTGGAATTGAGTGAGTCCCCTGACTAACAGGTGTATTTAGAAGAGGGTTGCATACTATAAAATAAAATAAGTCTCCTGGTACTCCTTGCTTCCAAAATTCTTTTGGAAAACTGTCCCCCCTTGAAAAAATGATCACCTTACATTTAAAAACGTATAGCTGTGGTTTTGCTTATCCCTGCCCTGCCGTGTATGTTAAATAAATGAGAAACTGGATTTAAGGTGCCATTGAGGGATGGGTTCAGTGAGCCTCCAGATTTTGGCATGGACCGTTTAGCTGAAATGTGATTAGAAAACAGAAACCTGAAACTCCGGGGAGGCAGCCTATGGAGCCAAGTGTAGTTTGGCACACTGCATGGAATTAACAGGGGCGCTGCCTCCACAGAACCGTGGAATATTACTGGATGGAGAAATGGTGCATTGGAAATGTGCTTAATCTTGATGACTTGGGAGCTGATAAGTCTTCCCTCAGCTTTCTTTCACCTGCACTCTATAAAATGTCTTTTTCTTTGAAACGAACTGGTGCTCAGTCCTTTGGAAAATGAACCATGAAATCTATGCAGAATGCTGGTAACCTGCTAGATGCATGTGATATCAGATTATTTAGCTAATTTTATATACCGCAAATCTAAGAGTCTAAGCTGTTACACAAACAACACGACCAGGAAGGCTTTATATAGAACAAGACACAGGTACAATGGAACAAAGGTAGATTACATATTGCAGTGGTAAATGGATTGCCATTTTACTTTGCTGGTTCTGGGCTTATTTTAATAGGATGTTGGCTAATTTGGAGCATATGTTGCATTTCTGGCACATCATTTTCTCTGTAGATTTAGCTGTTGATGTGCATTTGTTTGTTTAGAGGTTATGAGTTCCATTATACCTGTATTATTATATCTGTGTATTTCACTTAGGTGAGGTGAAAGACAATTTTTAGCAAAGCCTCCATTTTACTGCAACAGCTCAGAGGTAGATTCTGAGGCAAGAGATAGCATTTTCTGATGCAAAATTTCCAAAACTCTTTGGCAATAATGTGGAACAATTGCATAAATTAGAATTATTTTGCATATTAAATCATGCAAATATGTTTCATGTAATAAAGTAGGTTACCAAATTAGTTTGTGCTTGAATAATTTCTGTTGTTCTTTTTGTAATGTTATGGGTGGGGAACTTCAGGTACTGATGTAGAAGAGAGAGAGGAGTTCCCAGGGATAGGGAGAAGTAGGGATAATTGGGAGGGAGGATTATGTATAATGGCAGAGGAAAATAAAAGAATATCGTGGGTGAAGAATAGGTGGAAAGATCAACTATGGAGAGAGAAGTAGAGAAGATCAGGGAAGGGGAAGAGAAGAAAGGAAGAGAGAGAGATGGGATGAAGGAGGGAAGGTCAGGAGGATGTAAGAAGAAGAGGAGAGAAGGGAGGTTCTGGGATCTGGGGACGGATAAGGAGCAGGAAGATGATTCTGGGATCCCGGGCGGAGGACCCAGAGAAAGAAGAAGTAGGTGTCTCTCCCCTGGCTCCAGCCCTGTTTTCCCTCATATCCTTCTCTCCCCCTTTTGCAATTCAGTCACCTTTCTCAACCTTTCACTTTCCACCCTCAGTCTTTTTGTGTATCACTTCCTGTCCACATTCTATATATATTCACATCTGTGCTTTTTCTAGCTTCTCTTTATTTATTTATTTATTAAAAAATCTAGCTTCTGCCTATCCCAAATTCTAGGCGAGTTACAAAAATATATTCATAAATTACACATCATACAAGATAGCAAACTATACATAAAATATAATAACATCAATAAAAAGCCTTCTGAAAGTAAAATTTATTTATTTATTTATTTTAGTTTCTTAAATACCGCACTATTTAGTATCAGCGTGGTTTACATGGAACAACGAACCATAATGAACAAACGTTAGGTTTTACAGAGAACAGGGTAATACAACTTGGATAACTTAGGGGAAACATGCACATCAACTATTTACATATGTAACAGAAAGCTTTGAATAATGGATTATGAACCTACGGAAAGATATTAAGAATGGGGACAAATATACAAAATGCCTTCAATTGCTTCTGAAAATCAGTAGTATGAACTATTAATTGAAGTGGCATCATCAGCATTTTCCATTCTATTGGTCGAGCTATTGAGAATAAGCTGTTCCTGTACTCGCTCAAGTGTATATCATGAGTAGAAGGAACATCAAGTCATTGACTGTCCATTGGTCTTAATGCATGGGTAAGTTTGTAAATTCATATTACTCTATTAAAATAAATTGGAGCTGAGCCACCCAATGCCTTTTGAATCAAACATATTACAATACTTTACATTTTATTTACCAAGCCACTGGAAGCTGCTGCAACACACACAAAATCAGAGATATATGCAGGGCTGGTCCAACCACTAGGCAAACTAGGTGACCACCTAGGGCAGCAACATCCAGAGGGCAGCAAAAGCAGGGCATTCAAAGCTAAATAATAGATTTTGACAATAAGAGGGGGGTGTAAAGCTTGAGGCTTGCCTAGGGCATCAACACTTTGAACCAACTCTAGGACCAGCCTGGATATATTTCTTTCTTTCTTTATCCAGATTTATATACCACCTTTTCCTTCAATCAAAATGGTTTACATTGGGAACTATTACAAATTAGGTAAAAGGGCAAAAGAGGGGAAATAAGGAGAAGTCATTAACATTGGGTTATAGTAACTGAGAGGGACCATAGTGATCCACAAACAAAAATGTTTTTAACATCTTACGGAAGTCTTTAATATCCCTTGTGGATCTCATGTGATCAGAAAGAGAGTTCCAAATGGCAGTTGCAGCAAGTGACAGGGCTCTTCTGACAACAAATGAGCTGCTGAATTCTGGACTTTTTGTAAAGCTCGAATAACCCAATCAGAAAAACCCAAGTGCAGTGAATTACAGTAGTCTATTTTAGACAGAGCCAGTGCTTGCAAAATCATCCTGAAATCATCAACAGACATCAAATTCCAAGTTTACTCAACATTTCTAATTTCATATAAGATCTTACCATTTCATTAACCTGTGGAATCATAGACAAAGAAGAATCCAAAATTGCACCCAAACACATTACCTCAGGAATTGTTGAGATAATAGAGAAACTAATCCTCAGAGAAAACACTCTACCTCTCTTAGAAATCATGACTTCAGTTTTATTCATATTCATACTGAAAATTTGATTGGTGTTTTTTTTCTATAGATCGGGGTTTTTTTATGGTTTAGGCTTTTTTTCTGGTCGGGTATTTTTGTATTTTTCTTATTCATATTCATGGCTAATCTGTTCTACATCATGCATCCCAATTTGCAAGTATTTAGAGGCTTAACAAGGATGCTTGACAGCTTCCTCCCATGCAAAGCACCACGAGCCATTGGTGAGAGAAACAAACGAAATAGGAGCCTCGGAGATTAGCTCTTCACATCTACCCCTTGCCTGCAGGCAATGGCTGTCCAGCACTTGCAGGTCTGTATTTGGTGGCCTCCCTCTATGCCAGACCCGGGAACCATGTGCGTGTCTTCCAGTGAACAGAGATTATGTTAGCACTGCCAGCCAAAAAGAAAACAGACAGCGCTAGACAAACCAAGGCCCACAGGCAAGACAAACAAGCCTGTCAGCCTCACACATGGCCCCCACAGCTCCTGACCGGCTTCTGACCAGAAAGCCCACCAAGCCCAAGGCTCCATATTCTGGAGAGTAGCCTTTGAGACCTTTCTGACCCAGCACTTCACATCTGTGCACATTCAGCTCCCTTAGACATTGTTGTTGAAGAGCAATTTTACATTTTACATCACGTTGCGGTGAGCAACGGACGTTCAGGCAGCATCTGTACTGCTGCACCTGTTCAATACATGGCCCATAGTTGATACTATCCATCCAAACTGCTGTAATTGCTTGGACCGGCATGACCATCTGCTCCATCTTGGAAGATCTACTGTGCCCTTTTATGGAGTAACAGGCAACTAACTGCCCATGAAGAGACCAAAAATTAAGAGATTAATAGAATAATAGAGCCTGTGACAACGGTACCTTTCAGGGACGACCTTTTCTTTTCTGAACAAATTAACAATTAACAAAGGAGAAGAGAAGTTAAAACAATGGTCCTTTATTTAGACCCCAAAAATTCCCCTTTTTTCCTCCCCCTCTCTTCTCCTACCCTACCCTCCGTCCTTTGGTTCCCTACCTTATCCTCATTTATTGTTTTATCTCTTATTTATTGTTTTTATTTTTTATTACCAGTAGGTACAGTAGGTCCTCTGGGTGCTTTCTTATCAATGATTCTTTGCAATTATTTTAGTTAACTTTTTATATATTTATCATTTTACAACATTTTATTGGTTAAACGTGTAACTGGTCATGTATCCAAACATGGTTAGGATTATTACTTTTTATTTGGCCCCTCTGTTATTCTTTTTTTCCCATTTTTGTTTTAGTTAGTTTATGGTTTTAACATTTTATGCCCCAGAGATTCATTTTAATGCATACCTTTATTATTTACCAATTGGCTTTTACTTCCTCTCCTTTTGTGGCTTTTAAGAAGCTTATTAGCAATTTTTATTTTTGTGATTTTTATTTTTCTTCTTTTTTCTTCTTTTCTTATATCCTCTGTGGTGCATTATCTGTTTTTAGATTTTGCATATAGTTTGCATATCTGCATTTGTTCTTTTTATAGGGATTCTTTCCCTCCTTTTAGTTCCCCTTTTTATAACTCTTGCCATTTGTTCTTTTTACAGTGCTCCTGGGGCATTTTACATTGATTTTTTATGTAATGGAAGTGACTTACTTTTGTTGGATGTGCAACGTCTAGTTAATTCACCGTTTGGACTTTTAAGAATATGGTCCCTATTCTGACCCATGATTAGGGGGTTTGGATATCTGATTTGGACGTCCAGACCCACTAAATGCTGGGATGCTGATTAGGCCACAAAGCTCCCCGTATGTTCAGGCTAGATGTGCAGGGAGCTCTATTCATGGGTGGGCCAAGGGCAGGCTGAGAGAGGAGCGAGAGCGGGCCTTAGGCATGACCCATCACCTGGACATACAGGGCCTATACCGACGTTGGCCCTGTACATCCAGGTGATGGAGAATAGCTGGGGAACATATTCCACCATGAAGGTGGAATAAGTTCCCCTGAAGATTGTAGCAGCCATTGGGGGGATCCGAGTCCAAGGTGAGAGGGGGTGCAAGGGGTTCCCCCCCCCAGTCTTACCCTGGCCACGGCAGATCCGATTGGGGGTCGAGCTGCAGAGAAAGCAGTGTCTGGAGGATGGCCAGGGATCATGAAACCACGATGCCATGGCAACATGACGCCATGGCATCATGATTCCATTTCACTGCGGGTCCATGCAGGAGCCTGGCTGAGTTAGCTGGGTGTAGTGTGCCAGACATCCAGGAGCCCAGAATTGGGGCTCAGCCTGTACGTCCCAGCCAGTTGTACCTGATTCTGATCCCTTGGGGACGTCTATCCCCCACAGAATCAGGTGTAAATCCTGGCCATCCCAATTCTGAACACCTGGATGGGTCAAGCACGTACAGTCTGGAATTGGCCTCCACATATTTATGACTTTCAGAGATTTGAATAAATTTCTTTTATAATTTGTATAGATGCTTTTGATGCATAGCTTTTACTTGACTGTAGTTTTCTTTCACTTGCAATGGTTTCACTAATTTTTATTTTACTTTTCCTTAATAGAGCCCTATATCTATGGTTTTGAAAGGAAGGAAGTACACCATATATGTCAGACATGTGGCATTCAGCTTATTCATTTTTTTTCAATAATAGGATCTTTCTTGTTTAAGCATCTAATCAGTAAAATTGTATGGTGTGATTGAATCTTGCTTCGAGATAGTTGAAACTAGCTTTTCTATACAGTCATCTACTTTTTTTCCTTTATTCTGTTCCACCTTAAGTTGTGGTACCAAAGAGAAGCATTTAAATAGTTCAGAGGTTGGCGTGTACAATCTTTTACGTTCTACTCTATACTGGTTGATCTCTTTGAATGTGGTTCAGGTGAGTTTTACCTTCTTTCGGTTTCTTCTGTCTGTATTTGTATAACTCTCATTTGCTGTTTCTCAATAATGTACGCTTTCTTTAATGTACTCCTGAGTTACCTCTTGACTATAGATCCAAAGTGAGTGCTGTTTATTCGTCAGCTCATTCCTGCAATTTGTCACACTTGTGGTGCCTCTATAATATTTAAAGAGATTTGAGATGCATAATGTGGTCTTTTGCATTACGTTTTTTTGAACCTCCTTCGTTTTGTGCGTTTGTGAGCTATCTTTATACAAAAAATTCAGTATTGATTAATCGGTTCACTGAGTGGTTTTTGATTTATGATATTATTTGGTTTATAAAATACATGAGTAGTCTCGATACTGCCAAACCGAGGGTGCCATTTTTACCTATGTGCCTGTCAGTCAGACGGGCCACAATTTAGATTATTATGTCATCATTTTTCATATGAGTAATTTTGACATGGATGGCCCTTTGTACAATGATACCCCTTTTCAATGTTTAGAGACACGTAAGGTAGCCATTATTAATAAACAGACTTAATAGACAGGATTTATATATGGATATTTACGCAAGATGCCAAGACATATTGAGATACTTGAGGTTTTCTATTCCACTGATTTTTGTACTTCATTCTCTTTTAGGGCATACTTCTATGGATTTGATAGATTACAGACTTTAGCTACTTAACGGGCTGCTTTTCAGGTATTGGCGGTTCTTCCAAATTTGTCCCACTTACACATACCAGTTACATGGCCCCTCTTTTAAGCATTTCATTCAACAGTTTCAGTGGTGATTTTTATGATCTAATTTTTATTTTATTATATTTTATATTTATTATATCTGTGACATCTCCACTCTAATGTTTGTTCTTGTTTCTACCCTTATTTTCATTGTTTTATTCTATCTCATTGCTATTTTATGCAGTTTCATAAGTATTTGTATTTATTGGACTTATGTAGGGTGTTTGTTCGCTTCTATTTTAACACAGAATGAGTACTTTGCTTTTATGGTTCCCCATTTTTTCTTATTATAGAGAGTAGTGATCATGCCTTATTTACAATTGCCAATGATTTTCAGGTCATATAATGTACAGTATAAGTAAGTTCTCTATGGTTCTTTTACTCTCACATCCCATAACACTCAGGGGTTATCACTTTACACCTGGGCATAAAATACGGCACATATATATCTTGAACCCTTCCTTATTACAATTGGCTGTAAGGCTATCTGTCCTAATGTTTGTCTGATGCTAGAATATAAACTATTTCTCTTATCTTTTATTTTTCACGTTTTCTCTTTTATCATTTTATGTATGTATGATTTGACTAATTTAGGTGTCATAAATTCGCACAAGTATGTTTTAAAATTAATATACATTTTACAATTTTCATTTGTTGTTGTTATATCTGTATGATTTATATATTTAATTATATTTGCAATTGTTCTCTTTGAAGTTCACCCCGATGAAGGCTCAGCCAAAACGCGGCCTTGTTGGGGTCAAAATAAGGGACCATTGTTTTTACTTCTCACCTTCTTTGTTGCCTGTTTTTAGTGAGAAAATGTGTGTATTCTCTTGTGGACAAATTAACAATTAAGGCACCTCCTATAGAACTGGCAATTAGCTCTTATTGAGTCTTTGTTTATCCAATTCTCAACTGAATTTTAGATTAGTTACTTAATTGTTTTTTTTATATATTAGCTGAACTTTTGCCTCATCCCTCTCCTCTCTCTTTGATAGAACCTCACCCTCGTACACAGCCACCTCTTAGAAGGTGGTTTTATACCACGATTACTCCCAGGTGCTCCCTAATTCTCTCGATCTTTCTCCTACCTTCCTTCAATTATTTATTTTGTCTTCTGCTGTCCTCTCCATCTCTTTCTTATGGCTCCACATCACTTTTTTTTCCTACTATTGACACTCCCTAATCTTCTCCTCTCATACCATTAGCTTCAACCCCCCCGACCCACCTTCCTAACCATCCTCATTTCTTCCCCCATCTTGGCATCCTCCTTTACATCTGCTCTTGAGCTTCACCTTTATCTTCCTCTCATTCACCCCTCTCTTCTTTCTCTCTCTGAAAGAACCTCATCCTTGTTTCCATCGTGCCTTTTCCTCTCTGCCCCACACTCTTCTGCCCCTCCTTCTGTCATCTGTAGATATTAATCCCAACCTTGGCCCCCTAGACTTTTCTTTCAATCCCAGGGCAGTTCCTCATGCAACTGCTTCAATCTTATTCATATCCCTTTCCTTTCCCCCTCCTTTCTACCTTTCCCATGTGCCTTGTGGAATGCACACTCCATATCTAATAAACTAGAATTTACTCATGATCTCTTAATCTCCAGTGCTCTCCATCTTCTGGCTCTAGCCGAGACCTGACTTCTTCCAGATGACTTAGCTTCAGTCTGTGCTCTCTGACACGGTGGCTACCAGTTCTCCCTAATGCTTCATCCCACTAGCCATGTTGGTGGTGTTGGATTTTTCTCATTCCTGCCAATTCCAGTCACTCCTTCTGCCTCCATCTCACTCCTTTCCCTCCTTTGAATTACACTCCACCTTTTTTAATCATTTATCTCTCTGAATAGCTGCTATTTATCGACTCCCAGACAAGTCCACCTCTACCTTTCTCATTGACTTTGATTCATGGCTTTCTTTCTTGCTGGATTCATCTTCTCCCTCCCTTATTCTCAGTGATTTCAGCATTCATGTTGATAACCCCTCTGACCCATGCTTTAAAGCTCCTTTCTCTTATCTCCTCATTCAACCTCCAACTGTGCTCTACTGCCCCCACTCACTAATGATGTTGCGGAGTTCATTTGTGGAAGTAAGGTGAAAGGTATTCCATTCAAGCATGTTTGTTTTTGGGGCGGATGGGCTGAGGGAGGATAGTAAGTTGTTGTGTGTTGGGGTGGATTTGTTGTTGAGATAATCTGCCATATCACTGCCTTGACCTTGTTTTCTTCTCTAATTGTTTACCTTCTAATTTCTGTGCCTCAGTTCTTCCCTTATCTGACCTCTGCCTCAATCTCGCCCAGTTTCCTCCAACCTCTTTAGAAATCTTCATGCTATCGACCCATTGGCTCTCTCCATCTCCTCTTTCCTCCACTATGTTATCCAAATCTGTTGATGAGGCTGTTGTTTCCTATAACTCTGCATGCTCCTCTGCTCTGGATGCTGTTGCTCCATCCATGCCATGTCCTGTGAAATATACTGTGCCTCAACCCCATCTGTCTTCGACTACCCATTATCAATGTTCCTGTGCCCGCTTAGCTGAGCACATTTGGCTCTGAGCTGCTAAATAAATGCAAGAAGGAATATTGCACAAACATCCTAAATAAATTTCTTAACTGACCTAGAGAGCTATTTTCAATCACCTCCTCTCTCATGAAAGACCCCTCCCAAAATATCACAATGACAAGCAGATCCTGCTTGAATCCACAGGATATGGCAGATTATCTCAACAACAAATCCACCCCAACACACAACAACTTACTATCCTCCCTCAGCCCATCCGCCCCAAAAACAAACATGCTTGAATGGAATACCTTTCACCTTACTTCCACAAATGAACTCCGCAACATCATCTCTAACATCAATACCACAACATCAACCCTTGATCCATGTCTAGTATAATGGATAAATATCCTCAGAGTGGACTTCTCTCCCTTCATTCAAAAACGTGTCCACACCTCATTATCATAAGCACATATGCCTCCTCCCCTCAAGAAGGCATCAGTCAGACCCATATTAAAGAAACAAACACTAGACCCTTCCTCTCCCAGCTCATACAGACCTATATCTAGCATTCCTTTCATAGCCAAGATCATAGAAAAAGTTGTGCAATGCCAACTCCAAAACCACATCGACACCCATGCACCACTGGATCCCTATTAGCATAGCATCCGTCCATATCATAGTGCCGATACACTACTCACATCCCTCTTTGACACACTTATCAGAGGTACTGTGAACTCCAAGCAAGGTTTCATCATGATTTCCTGGATATATCCGCCACATTTGATTCCATAAACCACCTCTCACTAATAACCAGACTACAAGAAATCAGCCTAACTGGAATAATCCTGGAGTGATTCAAATCATAGCTCGCTGATCGGGAACAACAAGTCCGAGTGGACACACGACTATCAAATAACTTCAAACAATGAAAAGGCATACCACAGAGCTCAGCACTCTCTGCCCTTCTTTTCAATATTTACATTCAACCCATATGTTCAACACTAAGAAGATTCGAAGGGCACTACAACTTATATACCAATGATATGTTTTTCACCCCATTCTCCACAAAATTCCCAGATTTCTCAAAGATAGTAGCCTGCTAAACTGCAGTAGCACAAGAACTCGTGAACATGGACATGGCAGTTCATAACTGCAAATCTGAGATACTCCTAGTAATATGAGATCCAGACTTCATCTCCCCCAACATCAAGAAAAATCAACCATACTGAGTTCACAATCAAAACTGAGGTCAAATATCTGGGCATCACTATCGACCAGAACCTTAGCATGCTTGAACACATAAAGAAAATGGCTAACACAGCATACATGAAGATAAGAACGCTGCAAAATTTACAGCCGCTACTGGATTATAACAACTTCAGAACAGTCTTTCAAAACAATCAGCACTCCACACTTAGACTATGGCAACATATTATATCAAGGTCTATCTAAACAAGCTCCATACCCTTTATAGATGGCACAAAATACTGCCACCAGAATACTAGTTGGTGCATCCATATCATAATATATCATACCTATCCTAAAACAGCTCCAGTGGCTACCCATACCACTCAGAACAAAACACAAAATTAGTACTACCTACATTCAAGATATTATACAACCAATCTGCCACCTGCCTCAAGGCATTAGTGAACAAGACTCCTGATCACAGAAGAAGGACAATTAACCACAACCTCCTCCTACAGACAGAATAAAGTCCAAACAACAAACAAGCAACACACACTTCTCCCTCCTCGCTCCTTCATTATGGAATACACTCACTGAACTCATTCAATCAACCCAAAAAATATAAGACCTAAGAAAGGCTTAAAAAGCACCTCTTTACCAAACACTATTGACTGAACACTAACACAGAGTACCACATTCCCCTCACCTAACTTCCACCAACAAACGTTCCCTAATCCTCACCCCATATTAAATACAAGTTATGCATACTGTATGCACTGTAAACACATAACGCTGTAGAAATATAGTTGCAATGTTTTGTTTATCCCATTATTCCAAGTTGTATTTGCCCTATGTTCTATGTAAAACAAATTTGCTAGAATTATGTTAATACTGTTATATGTAAACCGCTTTGACTGAAGAAAAACGGTATGTAAAATCTGTTAAATAAATCCTGCACGCTTGCTGACTTTCTTCACTCCAATTCATGCTTGGCTCTTTCCAGTCAGCCTTAGCACTCGCCAAGCAAAACTACTATGTCCATCTAGCTAACTCTTTTGCCTCTGACCCTCGCCGTCTCTACAACTCTCTACTGTCTCCTCAAGGTGCCTCTGCCTCTGACCCTTCCTTTCCTTTCTGCCCAAACCCTGGCCAACTATTTCCATGGCAACGTTCACAAAATTACACTCCAATTCCCCACAAGATCAGCTCAATCTCCTCTTCCCCCTCTTCACTCCCAACTCTTCCCCTCAACCTCTGCTACTCTCTCTTCCTTTTCTAATACCTCCAGTGAGGAAACCCCTTGTCTTCTTTCCTCCTCTAAACTCACTACCTGCTCCTCTGATCCTATTCCCACCAGTCTCCTTAACTCTATCTCCTTCACAGTCATCCCTTCCCTCAAATTCTCAGTGTCGCTCTCCACTGCAACTGTCCCTGCAGCCTTCAAGCATGTGCTGTGGTCACACCTCTCCTCATGAAACCTTCACTAGACTCTACCTGTCCTTCTAATTATTGATCCATCTCCCTCCTTCTCTTCATTTCTAAACTACTTGAACATGTGGTTTACCACCATTGCCTTGACATTCTCTCTTCCAAACCCTTCTAGATAAACTGCAATCTGGCTATCGTCCTTTACATTCTACTGAAATGGCTCTTGCCAAAGTCTCCAGTGACCTGTTCTGGCAAAATCCAAGGGCCTTTATTCAATCCTCATCTTTCTTGACCTTTCTTCTGCTCTTGACACTGATCACCATCTTCTCCTCAGCACCTTGTCCTCACTTGGTTTTAAAGGCTCTGTGCTATCCTGGTTCTCTTCTTATCTCTCCCAATGCTCTTTCAGTGTTTGTTCTGTTGGATCCTCCTCTACTGCTATCCCACTCTCAGTTGGTGTACCCCAAGGGTCTGTCTTGGACCCACTTCTTTTCTCTCTTTATACCCAGTCTCTTGGTGCACTCATTGCCTCCCATGACTTTTGGTACCATTTTATGCTGATGACTCTTAGATCAATCTATCTACAGCTGAAATCTCTCTAGCAATCCAGACCCGGATCTCTGCCTGCCTATCTGACATCACTGCCTGAATGTCTCTCCGCCATTTGAAATTGAACATGGCCAAGACCGAGCTTCTTATTTTTTCCCCTAAACCCTCCTCTCCCCTTCTTCTTTTCTCAGTCTCTGTGGATAATGCTTTTATATTCCCTGTTTCCTCAGCCCGCAACCTTGGAGTCATCTTTGACTCCTCTCTCTCTTTCTCCACACACATCCAATTGATAACTAAAACCTGTTGTTTTTTACTCAATAATATCAGTAAAATTTGTCCCTTCCTTTCTAAACACACTACTAAGACACTTATCCACTCTTTAGACACCTCTTATCTTGACTATTGCAACCTCCTGCTTGCTGGCCTTCCTCTGAATCATCTCTCTCCCCTTCAATCTTTTCAAAACTCAGCTGCATGGCTAATCTTCTGGCAACCCCGACATGTTCATATGACCTCTCTTCTTGAGTCACTTCATTGGCTCCCCATCCGTTTCCTTGTCCAGGTCAAACTTCTCCTACTGACCTATATATAAACTCATTCTGTTCTCCCCACTGCCTTTCCTCTCTCATATCTCCCTATATTCCTCTTCATGTACTCTGCTCTTCTGTTGGATTTCTTCTGTCTCTGTCCTTTTCTTCTACTGCAAACTCCAGATTTTGATCCTTTCACCTTGCTGCTCCTTATGCCTGGAACAAACTACCTAAGTCTGTACACCAGGCTTCATCTCTGCCCCTTTTCAAATCCATGCTAAAGGTTCACCTCTTTCAGACTGATTTTGGATCCTAATTCGCTCAGTCTACATACCTTCCTTTGCTGTTTCCTTGTCCGCAGCTGTTGTATTGTCTGGCTTAACTAAATTGTAAGTTTTGAAGAGCAGGGTCTGTTTTTACATGTACAGTCAAACCTCGGTTTTCATGATTAATCCGTTCAAAAAAGTCTGACTAAAACCGAAGCAAGATTTCCCATAAGAAATAATGTAAATTCAATTAATCCGTTCCAGACACCCAAAAATATTGACAAAAAATACATTTTATAGAGAATAACTATCTTTTTACATACAGAAAACAATGAGAAATACATATAAATGACTAATGAAATGGATAAATGAGCATGTAACATCACTTTTACCTTTATTGAAGACTTTTGTTGGCATATGGGACGCACTCCAGCCAGCTCCAGCTGCTCTCCCCTCTGGGGATCGAGCAATCACCACCAGCAGCGGAGGTGGGAACAGCCATCTTGGCCGTCTGCACAATCGGGGCTCCAGCCTGCCTTTTAACTTAGCAGCCATCACACCCAGTTACCAAGCTTACAGTGTCAGGAGAGGTAGTACCAATGTCAGCAAAAGTAAGGGCACCAGAAAGAGGACAGTGCCCGAAGTCACACCAGCCTGTAGGGCAGCCACTCCTACACAGTGTCGGGAGAGGTGGAGAGGCAGTGTCAGCCAAGCAGCAGGCAGTTGAGACACAGTGGGACAGAGAGTCTTAGGCTGCCTCCGGCCCCCCTAAGGTAGTAGCCTGACACAGGTGAGAGTCAGAGAACAGCGTGGGGCTGTGCCAGCAGGAGCCTGCAGCTGCAGACTGCAAGGTTTCAAGGAGAGGCCGCGTGTGCAGGCCTGCAGGACACCCAGAATCCAATCGGGAGGGCAGGGGCCCGGCGGGAGACTGGGCGCCAAGGAGAAGCAGATTCGGTCACCAGCTCCTGTCCCGGTTCAAAGGGATGTGCAGGGGAAGAGGCAGCAGGCAGACGTACCCCTCTCAGGATAGATCGTATTGGTGAGGGATGGTGACAAGCGCCGGCGGCTGCCACGTGGATGTCGCTTGGTCCCGATAAATCTCCCCGGATACCGCGGCTGGCAGCAGCGTCAATCGGGGGAGAGTCCGGGGCAGGAAGCAGTTTCGGGCAGGCCACGCTGGAGCGTTGAACTCCTCGGCTCCCCAGAGGTCCCGCAGAATCGCTGGCTCAAGCTCCGTGGGAGATCGCTGGCTCACGCTAATCCATGGCAGGTACGGGGGGGGGGGGGGTAAAATGCTGTACGAAAACCGAGACAACGTACGAAAACCGAAACAAAATCTTGATGAAAAAAGTCAACGAAAACCGAATCGTACGAAAACCAGGGCATACGAAAACCGAGGTTTGACTGTATCTGTGTAGCACTATATTAATGATCAGTAGTAGGAAATCAAGTGAATCCTGCAATGTACCAATAACAAGAAGTAACCCATGATATCATCAGCATAAATTCTATAGTGAATCTCTGTCTAAAGCAAAGCAGAAAAGCTGAGCCCTATGGAACACCAGACCGGCAAATATTTCCCAAAATCAGTACCTACTGGGTACCAATCTAAAACTATCCCACAGAGACCAATTTCCCTCAGTTCTTTCATCAAAATAAGATGGTCTGGTGTCAAAAGCTGCAGCTAAATAGATCAAAACCAAAATAAAAGTTTGGCTAGTATCTAAACACATCTAAAGATATTTAAAGTAGAGTTTCTGTACTATGGGCCTTATGAAAGCCAAATTGATAAGGATCCAACAAATTATGATCTTCAACATAGTCAGAAAACTGCAATAAAACTTCTTTTTCAAGAATCTTAGCGATAAATGGCAATGAAGATACTGGCCTATAACTAGCAGGCTTTAGAGGACCCAACAAGGGTTTCTTCAAAACTAGATGAACACTAAACTTCAACCTTCAGCCAACAAACCAGGAAATATTCTGCAGAAAAATGGGGCAATGTACTCCCTTAGAAATTTCAGTGAAACAGAACAAAGGTCAAATGGGACTTTTGTGCAAATAGAAGAGATGGGTATTGCATAACTCTTCAACTATTTGTTTCTCATAACCCCCCAGTCCCTCTATTCTCACAATCCCCCCCGATCCCTTCATTCAAAACCACCTTTTGCCCTCCCCCTTCCCCCTGTTAACAACACATATGAAGTGATGGAATCTGTCCATTCATCAGCATGATAGCTTTCTTGGGAGTGGACCAATCAAGATCAAATTTTGGATGACTGTCAGTCATGAGTCTGAAATTTACCTATGGAAAATCAGCATAGTTTGAGGCTGGGGTCATTTGTTAAAATAGAAAAGCAATGGAATATTCGTGCCTACCCCTGATTTCCACACCCTTCCTTATGCCTAGAACAGGACTTCCCAAGTTTGTCCGAGGGACCTCGCAGTCAATTGGGTTTTCTGGATCTCCACAATAAATATGCAAAAGATAACTTAGCATGTGTTGGGCCTGTAATGCATGTAGATTTATCATACATATTCATTGTGGAGATCCTGAAAATCCAAATGGCTTTGGAGACCCTAGGGCAGGTTTGGGAATCCCTGGAGTAAAGGAAGAACCCAGAGAACTTATGTGCAAGCATTTACCCTTTGGAGGTTTGTACTACAATCCAGGCAGGTGTTTTGGAAAAATAAAAGTGTGTTTGGTGAACCTAGTCCACTATAAGCTCAGGGTCCATGGAGGCACTTTGTTTTTAATTCAGGAATCTCAGGAGCAGCCCTATGATTCCAGAATGAGCACTGGAGTAGCAATCACCTCTCCTAACTGAGGTTCCCCAGCCCTTTCATATGGCATCTTAGTTTATTCCCCTTCTTAGAACCTCAACTTGTTGATGTTTACATCACAACCATTATGGTGTTAATGTAAATTAATTCTTCCTATTTATATACTCATGATTCAAGCAGTAGAGGGTAACTTATGTCAGCACTGGGGTATACTGGAGGAAATTAATCACAATCTCAAGGTCTTTATAACCCCGACTCCCATCCCAAAATGTTGAGAACTAAGAACAAAGCAGGTGGTGATCTTGTGATCTTGAAAGTTCATGTTCAACACCACCATCTTTTGAAGATTCTCTATGCTGGCCCAATAAAAGGTGTTGTTTATTTAACATTTCTTATATACTGCCTTTCATGATATCAAGGTGGTTTACAATGAACAAACTGAAATTATATTGAACAGGGCATTATAACTTGGAGATAACTATTTTACAGGGAACATGGGCAATGGAGGGTTAAGTGGCTTGCCCAAGACCACAAGGAGCACCTGTGGGATTAGAAATCCCAGTCCTTCTGGCCCAAGGTTGCTGTCCTCTAGTGGGATTTGAATTCCTGACCTTCTGGCCTGAGGTAACTTGCCCCAACCACTAGGCCACTCCTCCCTCAGCTCGCTAGGCAGCAGTGGTATTAAGTGTTAGCTTCAGTGGCAGCTTCCGTGGCAAGTTCGTACCTTTCGCCTCTGAGGGATAATCAAGCAGCGACTGAATATTGCGGCTGCCTGGTTATTCCCGGGTGCCACCTCTAAACCAACTTCAGAACGTCTCACCACTAACTAGCTAGCATCAGGGCAGTCAATGGCGACGCTCACGAATATTCAGTGGCACTAGGGTAGTGCTAGTGGAGAAGGTAACAGCTGAGTAATAAAAACACAATTTACACCATAGGTAGAAGATCGAGACATGCCATCAGGGCCATGACCCAACCGACAGTTTGTTCTACCCAGCTTTAGCAACCAGTGAGCTTGGGGTGGGGTGAGGCAAGAGCGGGGCACTAATTTCATGAAATGCACCCAGCCGTATGTAAATATGTATATAAGGATCCTTCGTATAAATTGTAAATATGTTTTTAAGTACCCTGTATGTAGCTGCAATATTCAATCAACTGTAAATCCTGTAACCCCATGCTTGCTGTGCACTATCTCCCCTCCCTAATCGAAATGTATATACTCTAATTACCGGCCGGTACAGCCAACTCCCCCATGTATAGCAACCGCTGCTGATCACTGGAAGCAGCAGGATACAAATGTACGTTAAATAAATAAATAAATAAATTTGTTTGGCCCTTCATCCAAAAAGCATTCCAGTGCCCTCTACTTTATGTATTCAAAGCAGTCACAACTGGATTGTGGCCAGCATAATATATATATATATATAGTTCACCAGACTTTAGCTTTCCAAATATAGAGATTTAGAATTATGCAATAACTTCATGGGAAGGAAGGTATATTGGATGTGAGCTCATATGCCCAAGATGACATGGTGCAAAGGAAAATGATGATACAAAACCGTTCTGGGTAATGAGTGATAACTAACAAGTGGTCACACTCTACGTCTACGGGGTCATTTTAAAAGGCATTTATACGTGTAAAACAGTGTTCTATGAGCAGAAAAGTTCTTTTCTAAACTTTTTCAGAGTATACACATCTAAACAAGTGCACATACACCTTGCATACGTATGTATGTTCTTGTCTGACCTAGCTGGAGCATCCAGGAAGCAGGATTTGAGCAGGGTTTGCATCTATATGCATGTTTTAGAAAATACATGCGCAATTGTGCAAAATAAGTTGGGAAACATGCGCCTTCCAGCTGCAGGTGTAAATATGCACAAATATTTTGGAAGGGCGCGTATGCCCTTGCACCAACTTTATATGGGAAAGGAACTTGGCTGCAGTCCTGCTGCACAAATGAGATGGCCACCCTATGACTGACAGCTGGACTATGTCCTTAGCAGTGTGGACAGCAGAAACTGGGCGAACTTGATGAGGACCTTGATCTTTCTCTGCTACTACCTACAATGTTATTACGTTTACCCTCTCTCCCAAAGGTTCCTGTGTGGAAATGGAATTGTCTATAACTGCAGTAAGACTTATTACACTAACCCGATGCTTCATAAAAAAATAGTTGTAGATGAACATTTTTGGTTCTGTTTCTATGAGATGTCAGGACACAAAAAGTAGAAAGCTTACTAAGGAACAAGCAGAACTGACCAGTGCCCCAGTGTGTGTACTTCATGGGAGGATATCTTTTGAAGGGCATTCAACTGAGATATCAATTGCTTTATTTATTTTTTCAAACCTTTTGCAAAGGATGACATGTTAATCCTGTTTAAATTCTAACAAAGAGGCCTGATTCACTAGAACCTTTTCTCCCATCTGTCCCTGGAAAAGAGACGGCTGAGGGGAGATATGATAGAAGTCTATAAATTAATGAACGGAGTGGAACGGGTAAACGTAGATCGATTGTTTACCTTATCAGAATATAGAAAGACTAGGGGACATGCAATGAAGCTACAGGGTAAACTATTTAAGACTAATAAAAGAAAATATTTTTTCACTCAACGTGTAATCAAACTCTGGAATTTGTTACCGGAGGATGTAGTAAAGGCTGTTAGTGTAGCTGGGTTTAAAAAAGGTTTGGACAAGTTCCTGGAGGAAAGGTCCATAAACCATTATTAAGAAGGGACCCAGGATATCAATGCTTGAACCAATACAAGCATTGTGGAACCTGTGTCCCTTGGGGAAACTGCTAGGTACGTATGACCTAGATTGGCCACTGTTGGAAACAGAATACTGGGCTTGATGGACCTTGGTCTGACCCAGTATGGCATATCTTATGTTCTTATGTTCTTATGTTCCCTTTGGAAATGATGAATTAGGCCCAAAAGGCAGCTTACGGTCATTTTTACTAAAGGTCTTCTCCCATTTTGTGTCTATGGGAAAAATGTCTAGTAAACAGGGTCCTTAGACTTACAGACACTCCATGCCATCTTTAATGTGTGCAACCTTTATTAAACTGTAGACGACTTTGGGTCGATAAGCTGCAGATATACATAAAGAATACAATAAAATAATACTCCATGAAATAATACTGTACAACCACATAATTCTCTCAGCTTCGGAAAGAAATTGTTAGTCAGTTTTTGATGGCTTCCTAAATAAACAGAGAACTAACATAAGGAATTGCTGTAAGTTACTTTTCAGCTGATTGATCCTTTCATTTTACCATGTTTATTCTTCAGCAAAATATACAGAGAAAAAACTCCAGGTAACTGTTATTTCAGACAGCACAATAGCCTCAAACAATAGGGTCTCATGACTAAGAAATAGACAGGTGATGTCACAGAGAGGTTAAAAGCCCATTTCTTGAAACTTAGGGGCCTGTTTACTAAGGCGTGGGAAGCAGCTACCGTGTGAATTAGCATGGCAACTCTCAGCGCCCACCTGTGGTGACCATGGCAACTGCATACAATTCTGTGGGGTGAGAAATGGGTGGGAATGGGTATGGATTCCACTTTGCAGTTAGCGCATTAAACTTTACCAGGCTCTGTTACTTGGGTCATTAGTCCAGATGCATATAGCACCTCCAAAATAGGAGGTGGTAAGTGCATTTGTGCTAACGGTCAGTACACTCACCGTGTGGGTAAAGTACTTTTTTCGTGCAGTAGGAGGGTAATTTTATTAAATACTAGCAGACATGGCAGGAATCACGCCTTAAAAGCAAGTGCAGAGCAGGTGTACATGTATGCGCATAAAGTTTGCAAGTATGCACATAAATTAAGTTATTTTATAATCAACATGCACACGTGTGAACTCTGTCTGTATTCCACCAAGACTGTGCCCCTCACTATGCCTACAGGCAAGCTGCATATGCTTGTGTCAATGCACATTCTTTTATGCTAGCCACTATTTTATAAGAGGCCACTGATATCTACACATGAAAATGACTTTATAAAATTACCCCTTAAATGTATGGAAAGATTCTGGGATCACTCCCAGCAGGGAGTGCACAGGCTTTGCACTTACCGCACGTTACGTTTTGCATTTTAATGTGTGATAAGTGCACTCCTTCACTGCACTTTAGTAAACAAGCCTCTTGGAAACATTAACTTGGTGCAACAGAATGGTACCACCTACAACATTTTCGGTGGTGTTTATTGCAGATTAGGTTGGAAAGTCTGTGTCATGAATAGTCTATCTGTGGCAATGAGACCAATTCATGCTGATCTCATGTGCATTTTGGAGGTGATTTTCAAATTCCCACAGCCTTCAAGCAAATTTTGAAAATTCTGGGAACTGCCGTGAGCATAGGTACGTTAGTATTCACATACTTTACAGGTGTGAAGTATGTGCAGGGTCAGTGCCCTAGGCAAACCTCATCCCTTGTGCCCCACCCCTCCTACAGTGCCCATTATTACTGCCACTGCCCCTCTCCAGGACCTGCAGTGGCAGCGATGGCTGCAAACAGCTCTGCAGCATTTACCTTTAAACTTTGGCGCCACGGGGCTGTTTGCTTCCGCTCCCTCCAAACCCCAATACTGACTTCCTGTCTGCAAACGGGTTGCAAAGTTTAAAGGTGAGCTCCATGGGGTTATTTGAGGTCATTGTTGCCGCTGCAGGTCCCATGAGGGGTGACCCATGGAGGGCCAGCGCTCTAGTCGGCCGCCTAGTTTGCCTGATAGTCACGGTAGCTGCAAGTATGTGGATTCCTTGTTATGTGGATAAATAAGAATTTACTTGTGTAGAAATGTTTGACAATTGTCCATCCCCACCACCACTTGAATGACAGAATAGTACCTCTTATCTTTCAGGTTTACTCATTATGGAAGACCATTCACCAGTATGGAAGAGATGAGATAGCCTGCACTAATTTCACAGTTAGCTTGTCCTGTTCATGGTTTCCATATGGCGCCATAACAGTATGCCATTTGTTTTGCATTATATTTAATTCAGTAGGTTCAATATAGGCAGGACATAGTAAACATACAAACACATAGGCTTCAGTTCCCCAGTTCTAAAGAAGTAAAATGCTTATCTTTCTGCTATTGTCATCACCTATCTTAATGTCTGAAACAGAGCAAAATCTATTGGTCATTCAGGGAATTGTAGCCCATTCTTTCTTAACTGTGATCACCTGGTAAGTTGCGAGCACTATCAGCCTCCTTAGAATAGACCCAACCGCAGTTGTTGGTTAGTCCAGTAACACTGTGCATGTAGGTATTCACAACTTATATGAAGAGTACTGTTAAACCTACAAAGTCTAAGAGTTCTACCAGCAAAACAAATCCTTGGGTCAGCCAATGCTGATTTACTGAACATGATATTCTTCAGTCAGCCTACTCCCTGACTGTTTCAACAACACTCTCATTGCCTTCCATTTAGTAACAAATTATTTACAGTCAGCATTCTGCTCCCTCAGAAGACAAGAGTCTAGACACATTAGTATCAGCCAATTTTCCAATCCTAGAATCAAGGACTTCTTAATCACCTCTATCTGTTTTTAGTGTAAGTGACTGAACTCTAGAACTATATAAAAGTTCAGTAGATGAATACAACTTCTGTAGCGGGTGAGGCTATTGTATAGAAGATACTGGAGAGAAGAAGTTATATACCACATCCTCACTGCAGAACTGAGATGACTTTAATGGACTCTTGTGGGTAGTTTCCATAGGGAAAGATGCTTGATTGTCCTATTATTTATTGGATTAAATAATCTTGTACAGCAATAGCTATCATGCTGATGCTGTACCAAGGCAATCCATTGCACCCTACTTGTATTACATGCACCAGTTCCAGCATAGTCTCTGTAATCCTGGTTTGTTTGTCATGATGCTATGGCAGGAATATGTTTTTGGAAAAAGAGATTGTTTGTTTGTTTCTGCAAAAATACAGTGAAAGACAAAAAGGGAAGAGAAGAACCTGAGAGCCAAACAAAAAGAAAACTTATCAGTGAACAATGCAGCTTGAGGCCTCCCTTTTAATCTTTGCTTTTAGTTTCTTTAGTTCGTTACTGTTCTCATCAATCATAAGACCATAGTCGGCGACTTTCCATGCGTCCTCATAATGATGATGCTCAAAATAGCTTTGTGCAATATGATGAAAGGTTCGGGCTAAACTGATTTTTCCTGGCCTGCTTCCAACACTGGCCAAAGCCAGTGATAGCTCCAAGCGAAGAGCGTTGATATACTGTCCGACAGCTGCTTCCTCTTCAGTCATAGCCAATAACATGTAGCCCTTGAAGCAGTAGTCCTCTACTTGAGTCCTAAGGTCATTGGAACCATGTCTCTGGATGGCCTTGTCCAGGTCCTTCAGGGCGTGGCTGTATTCTTGCAGATGCGAAAGACACATGGCTCGCTGACGTAGGTATCTCGGATTATTGTTGCTCGCCAAGACAGCTAAGGAATAGTAAGCTAGAGCTTTCTCAGGCTCTTTCCTCTTGCTGAGGGCATTTCCTTCTTGGGCTGCAACCTTAATTAAGAAAATCCAGAACAGAGTTGCTTAATGGAGACACTTCTCTCACAAATTAATTAGGTTTTCTATGCATTTTCACAGGTGCTTAGATGTCAAAAAGAGCTGCATTAAGTTATTTGCTTGTAAGGGATAAACTTCCCCTACAAAAAGCAATCAAATGTTTTAGGGCCTATTTTCCTAGTGCATTCACATGCCACACTAACAGCTAACAATTAACATGGGTACCATGCTAAGAGTTAACAGGGCAGCTTAGCAATTGAGCGTTAATGCAGAGACTACCATGCATTAACACGGAACGGGATGGAGAGTAGGTGTGGTCTGTGCCTTACAGTTAACACACAGTAACTATTAAAACAGCAGATAAGGAGGCACAGGTACAGCCACCTTGTATGTGTGTCACTGATTGCATCGTGTTGTTTGCCATTCCATTAACTTGCAATAAAGAACTTTTCTCTGCATTAATTATTTTGGCCATGAAACGGTGGTAACTGCTACATCTTACTGCACTGAAGTAAATAAGCTGCTATATGACTTGACTTCCCCTTCCTAATCTTTTGCTCTCTGCATCTATGTGAGAAAATAAATCCCTGTAATGATGGCATATTAAATAATTACCTTCCAGTGAGTACCTCGGTTGGAGCAGTGGAAATATGTTTCATAAACAACAAACATTTTATTTAGAGTTTGAAAGCTCTATTATACAGTTATAGCAATCTCGATCTCTATTTGCTTAATAAGGAGGGAATTAGCCTTCATGTCTTTCTTATTTAACATTGAAATTGTTTTTAAAATCTTTTTTTTTTGCTTTGTAATTTATAAAGCAAAACCATTAATCTACTGTGTGCCTTTACTGTTGAGTGACTCGCAAGTTTTTTCCCAAGCTTACAAAAGTTGTTTCCCCCTCCCCCCTTAAGCTTGCCTCTGAAGCCTGAGAAATAATTTCAGGGAAGAGACATCTAGATGACTGAAGAATTCAAGCATCAAAACTGAATATCTATTAGAAAAGCATCAAGGCCTGAAACGCTGCTAAGATTTATTAAAGACCAAGTCGGGCGTTAACCATTTCTGGCAATGTTGAATGGACACCAGCCATCAGCTATGAACAAACAAGAGATCCTTCTGGAAATTTGTGTTGGCTTGGGCTTAACAAGCTGAAGGAGGTTTAAATGGAATGCTCCATTAGAGTTTCAGCTCTAATGCATTTCTCATTATCGTGCCTCTATTTCTAATAAATACGGCACCATTTTTAAAAGCTGCAAGGGAAAACAAATCCTAATCATGCATTTCAAGTCTCAAGCAAGGTGGAGGCAATCAACAAGGGAGTTTAAGCAGCAAGGGCGAGCATTGCTTCCACCAGAGCATAAAACATCACAGAACATTTTTCAATATTCTATCACATTTATTACCTTTATACCATGCCTTGAGTATCATATAGGAATTAAAAGCACATATACTCAATAAAAATATTTCAGGGGAAAAAATACAATGTAAAACTCAATAAGTAAATACAAAATAAAAAGATAATGACCACTAGCTCCAGGTAAGTATCCAAACACATACACACACTTAGATACAGTAACTAATGTGCAATAAGATCCCTGAAATGTAAAAATATTTTCTATGCTCCAAACATAGACAGTAGAATGGGGTAGACCTCTGGGGGTATGGTCCAACCAATATTCCAACCAATATTATACCCAAGAGAAGATCAGCAACTGGAGTGTGGTTTGTTTGGTACGCCCAATGAAAAAGATGTTCAGCTGTCCCTGGTTTTCAACATGGGATAATTATGCCTGACAACTGTGGCATTTTGAGATTGCTTCCTAGAAGGTTCCAGATTTTCACGATTCCTATGTATAATGCTGTTTTCTTTTAACTTCCCCGCCCCCTATCCCAGTTTATCTCTCCTTACTTCATTCCATCTGACTCAGGTCGGAGCATCATCATGCATTGCCTCACAGTAATTTTCCCATCCCTCCTCCTCTTTGCCTCTTTGAATGCAGAGGTTGAGTACTGTAGCAGCCTCCCATCCTGAGGAAAGAGGCAACCTTAAGAATTATTTTCAGTGCTGCACCTTGAGTGGGTCACTAGATTTCACTGAAAGGTTCTAACCTGGACTCTTCTCGTAACAAGCAGGATAGAAATCAACTGATGAGTTTGTTAGTATGACTTTCACTGTTATTACAAAGACTATAGAGGATTAACTTTAAAAGAGACATCACTCCAGTTTCCTGTGGTTTAAGGTTAGTTTTTAAAGGGTAGGGATTGCTATAAAGAGGATCACCATTTTTAACTCGCCACTCCTGGAGTCTGTGAGGACTATGGCAGAAGAGGCCCAGGAATCAAACCTTGATCTCTTGCTTACATGCCAGCATAAGGCGACAACTATTAGTAAGGCTAGTAATGGGTTCTTTTTTCGAAGGACATATTGATTCATTCTTGGTTTTACTCCACAGCCTGGAAGTCAGAATTCCAGAACCATGTACAGTATAGTGAAATCAGGACTTGCTCAGCCCACGCCCCAAAAAAATATAACTTGGCACTGCCTGCCATGCAGCCACTCTTAGAAAGCTTCCAAATCTTGCTGTAAGAGAAATACCATTGCACAAAGTTATATGAAATCTCCCCAGACTAATGACCTATATATCTATTGGGAAACTGTACTAACTAGCTTTAAAAAAGTGTCACAATATGGTTCTAAATCATGATTTGTCAATAATCCTCTGCCCAGTTTTAATTGCCAGTTCTCTTCATTGATATGGAAGTATAAAACAGCCATGGGGGTTCTTTTACTAAGGCGCAGTAAGTTTTTGCACTTATCATGTGTTCTGTGCAAACGTTCTGCGGTAAATGCACAGAACGTCACTTAGGGCAGATACCATGCATTAGCCGTGTTCCCTGCCACAACAGGAAGCATCCAGGCAACAGGAAAAAAAAGTAAACAGTAGCTCGGAATTATAACCCGTCCCTGCCCCATCAGAGAACCACTGGTGTAGCACACCCAGCCCCAACATGATTGCAGACCCCACTCTGACCTGACCCTACACTCCCTCTGCCACAATCATAGGCTCCCCTATCTCATGAACAGTATTGCAAGGCAATGCCCACCTTCCCTCCCTAAACCCCCCAACAAAGGACTTTTAGTGGCTCTAGACCCCTCCAAATGTGTGTTTCCACTAAAGAAGATCTTCTCTCCACAAAGCAACTCCCCAGGCCAATTCCCCAAACTTCCACCTCTGTGCTGCCCCCCCCCCCCCATTCTCTGGTGTCTACTGACTGGTGCAAGAGCAGTTCCTCTACGCTCTTGACCCAGAGTGGTTGGGTTCCAAAATGATAGCTTTAACTCCTGTTGCAAGTACTACTACTACAGTACCATTTTGGAACCTGGAGGCTCAAGGGCAGGAGTGGAAGGAGACCACTCCTGGCCCAGGCACTAGACATCAGGGAATCCCCAGAGTAGTCCCAGGGGAGGGATAGGCCAGGAGAAAATGCCCATCTGGAGAAAGGTCAGGAGTTGCTAGTTGCTCTCTATTGGGGAGAGTTTGTATTGCCTTTGTATTGCCTTGTAGTGCTGTCCATGGGATGAAGTATTGATGCAGGGGGGAGTGGGGCTTGGGATTGGGTCTAAGGCATCTGCGATCATGTCAGCGGGTGCACTGTATGTCTGCACCGGTGGCTCTGTGCTGGGGCAGGCACAGGTTGTGGTTGCCATGTGCCACTGTTTATCTTTTCAGGGCCTGGAAACTCCCATGATACCAGGCTGCTGGTAGTGTGGATAAACTTAATAGCACTTCAGCTCTGGGTGACAACTGTCAAGCAGTCATGATGGCTAGTGCTTGTGCCATCCTGCAGGCTGTCAGCAGCCTCCCTGCCCACTCTCCACTTTGATGCCATCCAAAAAGAGTGCATGCGGATAACACGGAAATTAGCACACGCTAACTGTCATGCTCTTGCGGTAACTGGTGCTGTGTGCTGACAGTGCACGCCAATTCCTGCGCGGTTTAGTGCACTTTACAGAAGGACTCTCACTGCCAAGCCACTGCCAGATTTTGTAGAATTTTACTTGTCTGAAAAATTAAAAGTACTAAAATGGTGTAAAAAATGGTCATGTTGCATGCAAGCAGCTCCAGTTAAAGGGACTCTTTCTTCTATCTAAGAAACGAGAGGTAGTTAATCCTCTCCCAAGATGATACAGAAATTTTTGGATGGATGGATGTTCAGATTCCAGATCAAGGCTTCCCAAAGCTGCCTTGGTGACCTCACAGCCTGTCAGATATCCATAATAAGAATGCATAAAATACATTTGTATAAAATGAATTGTCAGAATGCAAATGTACCTTATATATATTGGACATTAAGTATATGCAAATCTATCTCACGCGTATTCATTGCAGAAATTCTGAACATCAGACCAGTTTATTTATTTTTATTTTATTTGAGCACATTTTTATACCGCTCCTTCCAGTGATCAGCAGCGGTTTACATTTAACAATTAACTCTGCATAGTTTAGCAGTTACATAAAATGGTAAGAAGATAACATTTGAACATTGAAGGGTAACATTGATTTAAGATAACTCAAAAATAATTCAAAAACTATTTACATAATGAAGAGAACATGTTAGCATACATGTTATATATGTATCAGGGCGCGGGCAGGGTCCCGGGGCCCGCCCGTAACCGGGTGCTCGGCCCGGCGCGGGACCCTGCTCGTCCGAGAGGAGGCCGGCACGCGCGTCAGCGTCAATACGCTGCGCGCGTCATTTAAAATGATTGGCTCTGCTCAGGTCTTAACGAGCGGAGCCAATCGGGTGCGAGGGATGGCATGTGCTCCGGAGCTTGTGGCCGGCTCGGAGCACATGTGAGCGGGCGCCCAACAGGCAGGAGGTTCGGCGGCATTGGAGCTTATCGCGGTGTGGCGTTGGATAGTCGGAGGCCTTTTTCCGGGAGGACGGAGTGACCAGGTCGGGCTGTGGAGTTTGTTGGGCGCTGCGGTCGGCCTCAGGCGAGCAGGTCATCGGTTGACTGGGCAAGTATAGTACATCTTAAATAATTCAACTGGTTGGGGGGGGGCTGCTCTATTTCACAACGAATAAAATATAATAAAGCGGAAAGCCTAAGGACAGTCGGGGTCTGGTCGGGTAGACAAACCCCCCCCCCAAAAAAAAACACAGGGGTGGGAGACGGATCAACCCCTTTGCTGACTGCACGGTTTTTCTCGCTGCTGAGGGACTGCTAGGCATTCGGGATGGGGTCCAGAAGAGCTGGGGTGGGTCAGACAGCTGGGAGGGCAGCTGCACGAGGGAGGGCTAGAGGGCAATCGGGGAGGGGGGGTGGCAGCGAGGGGAGAGTGAGGCAGAGGGGCTGGGGGGCAGGACAAGCTGCAGGGGTAGCGAGGAGCAATCCAGTGGGTGCGTCTACCTCCCCGGTGGTGGAGAGGGGGGCTAGTAGAGGGCGCACGCCTAGGCCCCGGGGGGCACGGACTCTGGGGGGACTAGCCGGGTCTGCATGTCTGTCTCCTGAGCCGGCTACTAATGTGATGGGGATAAGGGATGATGTGGCCACGGGTAACTCGGGGGAAGGGGGTCCTAATTTGGGGAGCCTCGGGGGGGGGGGGATTTGGCACCTTTGGGCCTTGGGATTGGAGCAGCCTATGGGCCAGCACCTTGCGTGGGGGGAGCAGTGGCGGGGAATGTTATACGCCCTCGCTTGGAGGGGTGATGCCTCAAAGGTCGCGGACCGCTTGGGATAGGTGGCAGGCCGGGGGGCAGGGTTCCTCGGGGACGGATTGGGTGGGGGCATGGCAGCCGTCTTGGCCCTCTGTTTTCTCCCCGCCTTGTCCCCCATTTCTATCTCCACAGGTACCTTTTCTTGCGGCTCCTCGTGGCGTGCCGCCTGTGGCGGATTCAGCGCGGGCGACAAGTATGGAGTCCGAAAGAGGTGTGGCGGGAGCAGTCTTGAATGTGGAGGAGCGGGAGCAAGACGCACGTGCACAGCAGGTGGCGGAGGACCCTCGTGACGGGCTGCCTGTGGTGTCAGACGGTGCATCGGCTGGAGGATTGGTGGGTGAGTCACTGGGGCGGGGGGTCGGGGGAGGTGGAGGTGGGGGGTCTCGGGTGGAGCGATCTGGGAAGGCGCGTAGGAAGAGGAAGCATGCCTGTCGGCGGAGGCATAGCTCTGACTCCTCCTCCTCTTCCTCTTCGGCGAGTTCTGAGTCGTACTCGGATGAGGCGCGGAGGAAGGCAGCGTCGGTCGACGGGGGTCCTTCTGGGTTGGGGGGGTGGGTAGGTTCGGCTTCTTTAGCGGCCATGGCCAAGTTATGGGAAGGTGTCCCGAAAAAGTTGCGGCGGAAGATCCTTAAACGCAAATACAGTGACATCTTTCGTTTGCTCGAGAGTCGGAAGCGCTCCGGGGACAGCAAAAAGAAACGGAGGGAAGACGAGAAGGCTGGGCGGGTTCGTGCAGTGTCACGCAACGTCGTTAATTGGGTCCGATCGTTCTTGAGATTGGCGAGTGTTTGGGGTCATCATTTTCCCGAGCAGTATGGCAGCTTGCTGTCGTATGCTGACTCTATTTTGGGAGCTTCTCAAGCGCACGAAGGCTGGTCGTGGCTTAATTACGATGAGAAGTTTCAGGATAAAATGGAAGAAAACAGGCTCTTAACTTGGGGGACACAAGACATTAATCTGTGGTTGACACAGATGTCGGTCAAGGTCGGGCCTGGTGGAGCAGGGGGACTTAAGATGGGGCAGGCGGTTGTGGGCGGAGCGAGTCGTTCCTTTCGTGGAGTGCCCCTCGGGGGGCAGACGAAGTCGGCCCTCGGAGCAGGTACCGACCTGTGTTGGCGATATAATAGGGCATCCTGCCCCTTCCCGGACTGTAAGTTCCGGCATGCATGCTCGGTTTGCGGGGGTCCCCATTCTGCGGCGAAATGCATTAAAAAAGGAGCCGCGCCTCCTTCCGTTCTGGGAGCCAAGTGAGGGTGCTCTCAAGGAATTAGCACCTTCCCCAATTCAGGTGCAGGTGCTTTGTAGCTGGCTTCTTCGGTATCCGAGGAAGAAAGATAGAGTTGCGTTGCAATTAGGTTTTAAGTGTGGTTTTGTTATTCTGCTGCAAGGCGAAGTGGTCACCGGAGCGGTTCGGAACTCTCCGAGTATTCGGCGCTGGGCGGCAGTAGTGCGTGAGAAGTTGGCTGTTGAATTGCGCTTAGGGAGAGTAGCGGGGCCGTTCAGCAACCCCCCGTTTCCGAATTTTGTCATTTCTCCATTAGGTGTTATTCCCAAGAAAGAGCCGGGTAAATTTAGACTTATCCACAACTTGTCTTCGCCCTACGGAACGTCAGTTAATGATTCTATCCCACGCGAGTTCTGTACGGTGCGGTATGCCTCCTTTGATAGGGCGGTCGAGCTGGTATCGAAGGCCGGGTGCGGGGCGCTGATGGTGAAGGTAGACATAGAATTGGCCTTTCGTTTGCTGCCGGTCCATCCGACGGCTTTTCGGCTGTTGGGTTTTCAATTTGCAGGTGCGTTTTACTATGACCGGTGTCTGCCGATGGGTTGTGCGATATCTTGCGCCTATTTCGAGATGTTTAGTAGCTTCCTCCATTGGATGGTGGTGCAAAGGGTGGGTGATTCGGAGGTGGTGCATTATCTCGATGATTTCCTGTTTGTGGGCGGGGCCGAGTCAGCAACCTGCGCGAACCTGTTGGAAGGTTTCGTCGGAATGGCCCGAGAGTTGGGGGTTCCACTGGCGGAAGGTAAGACGGTGGGCCCGACCACGCAGCTTACTCTTCTGGGTGTCGAACTTGATTCGCTGAACATGGTGGCGTGGTTGCCGCAAGAGAAGGTGGGGAAGCTCCGGATATTAGTAGCCAATGTATTGGCCTCGTCTAAGGTGACATTAAAAGAGATGCAGGCACTGTTAGGGTCTCTTAACTTCGCCTGTAAGGTTATTCCTATGGGTCGGGTCTTCAGTAGGTGCTTGGCGGCAGCGACGGCCGGAGTGCATAGGCCGCATCATCGCATTCGCGTGTCTCAGGTTATGCGGGAGGATCTGCGGGTCTGGGATGCCTTTTTAAGGGAATTTAACGGGACGTCCATTCTGCGCGAGGCGGAGATCTCCAGTAGTGACCTGCAGCTTTACACTGACGCTGCGGGGGGAGCCGGTTTGGGAATCTATTTTGCGGGGGCTTGGTGTGCCGATAGATGGCCGCAGGCTTGGGCCGAGGAAGGTTTGTTGAGCAATATCACGTTCTTGGAGCTCTTTCCGATATTGGTCGTGTTGGAATTATGGCCGGATAGGCTGGTTAACCGCAGGGTTCTGTGGTGGTGCGATAACGAGGCGGTGGTTCATGTCGTCAATTGTTATTCACCTCGCTGTTGTAGGGTGGCTTCGCTTATGCGACGGGTGGTACTGGCATGTTTGCGCTTGAATATTGATTTGAAAGCGCGGCATATTCCTGGGCAAGTTAATGAAATTGCTGATGCTCTTTCCCGTTTTCAGATGGAGCGTTTTCGGATGTTGGCCCCGGAGGCGGACAAGGTGGGGCTGGGGGTCCCCTCGAGCTTGTGGAGCGCTGGCCTGCAGCGATGAGGCACCTATTGAAGAACTCAGTGGCAGCTAACACCTGGGAAGCTTATCGGCGGGGTTGCGCACGGGTGCAGCAATTTTTGAGTGAGAGGGGCTGGAAAGGGGGGAGGGTGCCGGACGTGTTGCTCGGGCAGTACGTCGTGTGGGCGAAGGAGCATGGGGTCACGAGGTCGGCGGTGCGCAGTCATCTGGCGGGGTTTGGATTCTTCACCAGGGCAGTCGGGTGGGATTTTGGAGGCAGAGGCTTGCTAGCGCGGCGGTTGCTCCAAGGTTGGGAGCGATCCCAGCCAGCTCTACGGGATCGTCGTCGGCCGATAACACACGATTTACTGGGGAGGGTGTGCCGGGAGCTGGCGCGGGTGGCGAGGGCTCCCTACGAGTATGTGCTCTTCCAGGCGGTGTTCTGTTTGGCCTTTTTCGGGGCTTTCAGGATCAGTGAGTTGTCGGAGGCTTCGGGAAGATTGGATAGTGGGAATAGTTTGCGTCGGCAGCATGTCTGGATCGAGGGCGAGCGAATTCGGGTTTTGTTGGCTAAGTCCAAAACGGACCAGAATGGTAAAGGGTTATGGGTGGTCCTGAGGGCGACGGGCGGGCTTACGTGCCCTCTCTCTGCAATGCGGGAGTACTTGGCCGTTCGCCCGGAGTGCGTAAGTGGTCTGTTTGTGCACAGGGATGCCTCCCCGCTTACGCGTTTCCAAGTCATGGCAGTATTGCGTTTGGCGTTGCGGCGGTTGGGGGAGGACCTGTGCCTTTTTTCGTCGCATTCTTTTCGGATCGGGGCGGCAACCAGTGCAGCCGCGGCGGGCTTGTCGAGTGAGCTGATACGATGTATTGGCCGGTGGCGCTCGAGGGCTTTCGAGGGCTATGTCCGATTATTTATTTATTTATTTATTCAGTTTTGTATACCGCCTTATCCTTCAATCAAAGCGGTCACAACACAATTGGGGGATACATTTAACACGCGGGGATATGAGACACATACACTAATACTTACAGGGAACATGGGCAATGGAGGGTTAAGTGGCTTGCCCAAGACCACAAGGAGCATCTGTGGGACTAGAAACCCCAGTCCTTCCGGCCCAAAGTTGCTGTCCTCTAGTGGGATTTGAACCTCCGACCTTCCGGCCTGAAGTGCCTTGCCCCAACCACTAGGCTACTCCTGCCTTATGAATACTCAGAAGGGGGGGGGGCTGGGGGTTGCTAATGCTGTGCTCTTCTCTTGCAGATGGGGGTATGAGTGTGCGGGACTGTTGGATGTTGGGGCACTCCTTCGTCTATTGGGCTGGCCAGCGGGCAGAGCATCGACCTTGTGGAGCGAACTTGAGTCTGGATCCTGCGGTGGTGGCGGTGTCATGGCTGGGCGAGCGGGGTCTGTGGTGGACGCAGCTGATGCCTTTGCTTCGTCACCATCAGCGCATCAGGGGCCAGCCGGCGATTGTGTTGGTGCACTTGGGGGGTAATGATCTGGCAGCTTGGACGTGTAAACAGCTGATCAGGGCCGCCAAGAAAGACTTTTCTGTCATGTTTCATATGTTTGCGGGTATGCTGTTAATTTGGTCTGACATCATCCCGAGGCCTGCGTGCTGGGGGCAGCGGCGTTGGTCTCGTGGGTTGACCAAGATTAATAGGCAGATTGGGAGGTGGGTCTGCGAACAGGGCGGGTTCCAGGTTCAGCATCCCTGGGTGGAGGTGGCCTGCTCTGGATTGTACAGGGACGATGGGGTGCACTTATCTCCAGTGGGAATGGATTTGCTCCTGAATGATTGGCAGGAGGCACTGGAGAAGGTGGTTCAAGACAGGCCACACTGGTCGCAGCTTGGGGCTTTGGGGGGGCGGCACAGGTAGAGATTGTCCCCTGTGCCGGTGGCGGGATCCCTGAGGTCCGGGGTCCGGAGCCTTAGGCGATTTGGGGAGGGGGCGGGGTGCCCTCGACCCGGACAACCCCTGGAAGACTTTTGCTAGTAATATGGCAAAGTCGGATAGGGGTGGCGGAACTTGGCCGTTGGGGGGGACCACGGCTTGAGCGGAGGCGTGTCCGCCTTGCTAGTTGCATGGCTGGCGGTTCACCAATCCGCGGGGGTTGGTTGGTTCAATGTACCTGTTTAATGTTAAAGAGTTGTTTGAAATAAAGCTGCGACCAGTTGTCACCAAGATTTGATGTCTGTGCCGTTATTGATTGCTGAAAGGGGTGGGGGTTAGGGTAAGGGGCTTGGGGAAAAGAGAGAGGGGTCGCCGGGTCCGGCTACCCGGTTAGTATCAGGGCGCGGGCAGGGTCACGGGGCCCGCCCATAACCGGGTGCTCGGCCTGGCGCAGGACCCTGCTCGTCCGAGAGGAGGCCGGCACGCGCGTCAGCGTCAATACGCTGCGCGCGTCATTTAAAATGATTGGCTCCGCTCAGGTCTTAACGAGTGGAGCCAATCGGGTGCGAGGGATGGCATGTGCTCCGGAGCTTGTGGCCGGCTCGGAGCACATGTGAGCGGGCGCCCAACAGGCAGCCCACCCACCCACCCATTTATGCAAGGTGGGGGAAATTAGTCGGGGTGTCGCAGCTGGGGAGGGGGGGGTTCGTGCGGGCGGGATCCCGGAGGTCCGGGGTCCGGAGCCTTAGGCGACTTGGGGAGGGGGCGGGGTGCCCTCGACCCGGACAACCCCTGGAAGACTTTTGCTAGTAATATGGCAAAGTCGGATAGGGGTGGCGGAACTTGGCCGTTGGGGGGGGACCACGGCTTGAGCGGAGGCGTGGCCGCCTTGCTAGTTGCATGGCTGGCGGTTCACCAATCCGCGGGGGTTGGTTGGTTCAATGTACCTGTTTAATGTTAAAGAGTTGTTTGAAATAAAGCTGCGACCAGTTGTCACCAAGATTTGATGTCTGTGCCGTTATTGGTTGTTGAAAGGGGTGGGGGTTAGAGTAAGGGGCTTGGGGAAAAGAGAGAGGGGTCACCGGGTCCGGCTACCCGGTTATTAACTATATACAGTATTTGTGAAACTAAAGTACATGTAAATAGATTTACTTAGTTCTTCGTGGATTTGAGGTTTCAAAAATGGTAACAGTGGGTTGACTTTCGTCAAGTTGTTTTCATCACAGAGTTACTCTAGGTTATTTCTGTCTGATTGAAGTATTCTTGAAATAAATGTGTTTTAAGACTTTTACGGAATGATGTGAGATCTTTGTTAGCTCTTAAGGTGTCTGGGAGTCTGTTCCATTGCGTTGGAGCAGTGTATGTGAATGCTCTATTACTAGTGAATGCTTTTGCTTTGCAAATGGAGAGGTGAGTTTGTAGTGTATTTAGGTTGTGAGTACATTTTTTCCAGTTAGTGGGTTGTGGTTTTATGAGTGTGGCAAGGTATAATGGGGCAATTTTGTGTATTAATTTGAATGTTGTTATTATTGTTTTCTATCTTATGCGTGCTTGTATAGGTAGCCAGTGAAGTTCTCTTAGGATAGGTGTGATGTGATCTGAGAAAGGTACGTTCATTAGGATTCAGGCTGGTACATTCTGTGCCATCTGTAGTATGTTTGTTGTTTTTTTGGGAAGGCCTTGTAGTATACCATTGCAATAGTCCAGATGTGGTGTTATGATTGCTTGTATTATTGATCTAAAGTCTGATAGTTCAATGATGTTGCGTAAGGCCTGTAGGGTTCTTAGTTTGTAGAAAATCGTTCTATTTAGTAGTCTTAAGTGGGTTTCCATGTTAAGTGTCATATCTAGGGTGACACCTAGGTACTTTAGTTCTTGTTTAGTGTTATAGGTTGTATTATTTAGTATGATTGTGGGGGGGGGGGGGGTGTTTAAATTCCGGGTTTTTAGAGATAAACATCACTTCTGTTTTTTTATGATTGATAAACATTGTTTTGTTGGAGCCATTGTTGTGCTTCATTTAGGCAATTTTCTAAGTTGCTGTAATCTGGGTTACTTATGTCCATTTGTGTATACAGCATTATGTCATCCGCATAAAGATGATAGTCCATTTTGTGTTTTTGGAATATTGTGCAGATGGGTCTTAGGTATAAGTTAAATAATATGTCAGATAATGCTGAGCCCTGCGGGATACCTTGTGTCTGTGGGAAGGTATTAGATAGATTTTTATCAAAGTATACTTGTTGTATCCTGTTAGATATATAGGAAATAAACCATTTTAGGGGAGTTCCATTTACGCCTATTGATTCTAATCTTTCTATGAGTGTCTTATGGTTCACTGAATCAAACGCTGCAGTTATGTCAATGAAAATTAAGACAAACATTTTTTTGCTGTTTTCAGTGCCTCTATAAAGTTTATCAAATAGTACTAGTAGAAGTGTTTCCACTCCATGTGCTTGCGAAAGCCATATTGTTGGGCATCAAGTGCATTTGTGTTATATATGTGATCTTGCAATTGGTATTGTACGGATTTTTCAATAATTTTGGCTTTAAAAGGTATACTTGATATGGGCCTGTAAGAAGATAGGTCTGCTTTGTTTAGTGATTTGTTTTTTAGTATAGGTCGTATTAGAGATCTTTTTAGTTCGGTTGGCATGTTTCCTTGCAGTAGAGATTGGTTTACAATGTTTAGTATTATGGGTGCAATTTCTGCTTTAGTATTCTTGATCCAAGTCTACTGGGCAAGGGTCGAGGGGTGTTTATGTTTGTGATGATGTTTAGAAGTTGTCTGTTATCTGTTGAGTAAAAGTTTTCCCACACTACTGTGAGATTAGTATTTTGTGTTACCCTTTGTGATGCATTATTTTCAATTTTATGGGAGATTCTCTTTTCGTTAGGGTTTAATTTTTTGGAGTAGTGATCAGCAAGTTCTTGAGCATTTATAGGATATTTTGAATTAACGTCTTTTGGGGGTTTGGTGAGTGATTTTACAAGCTCAAATAATTCTCTTGGTTTATTTAATGCATTAGTTAGTTTTTTGGTGTGATAATTCTTTTTTGCCGTATTAACTATTTCTTTATATGATTTAAGTAGTGATAGGTATTGTTTTTTGGACTCAGTTGATTTCTCCATTTTTCTTCCATTCTTCTGAGATCTTTCTTTGTTTTAGCTATATCTGCTGTGTACCAGGGTTCAGACCTCTTTTCTTTGGCTTGTTGCATTCATGAGAGGCGATTTTAGGCGTTTGTTTAGAAACTGTTTCTATTCCATTGTTCCATTGTTTTATTAAGTCTTCCAAGTTTGAAGTTTCTGTTTTTACATGAGAAAAAAATCGAATTTATTAGTGCGTCTTTATCAAGTTTTTTAAACATACTTTTATGTGTATTGGTAATAATTTCTATATTGGGTGATTGTAATGGCAATTCAACTGTGAATTGTATAAGGTGGTGGTCTGACCAAGGCACCTGTGTTATTTTTGGGGTTGTACTTGATACTGTGGTGTTTGAGTATTTTTTGGGAAGGAACACTACGTCTAAGGTATTTCCCTTGTCATGTGTGGGTGTTTGGATTATTTGTCTGTAGCCCATTTGGTCCATGGCCTCAGTGAATGCATTAGTGTGCGTGGTGTTAAGTGAAGCAAGGTTTATATAGCCTAGTATCATCTGATACTTTTTTATTGAGGTTTCACATATTGTTTCGAGAGCTGATGCTAATGCTTCATGTTTTCCAGAAGGTGGTCTGTAAATGAGGGAAATTGCAAAGGTTTTATTTTCCACCTTAAGGATGTCTATTCCTTCGAGTGACTTCTGGGTGGTACAGGTTAGATTTAGATTTTTTTTTGCTATTAGCACCCCTCCACCTCTTCTGTTAGAACGAGGGCAGTTAAATAGATTGTATCCTGGCGCACTTAGTGTGTTGAGGGGGACTGTGTCCGTCTCTGAGAGCCATGTTTCTGTGATGCATAATAGATCTGGTTTTTCATCGGTAATTAGGTCCTGTATAATGTTTATCTTGTTTTTGATGGACCTAGTATTTATTAGTAGGCATGTTTGAGGAATTAGTGTGTTAGCCTTAATGGGTGTACTATTAAGGGTAGTTTTAATTGTAATTAGTCTTGAGCATGGTTTCGTTACCTTTGTGTTAGGTTGGGGTATATTATGTTTGGTTTTATATGGAAACCATTGAGTGAATTGCGGTAGTTGATATATGCGCATATGGCTTTGGGGTGAATAAATGGGATAAGTGTATAGGTATGTTTGGGATGTTTTTGTATGCAGGAGGGCACATAGCAAGATGATAAGAAGCATATTCAGGAATTCCATCTTTAGCTTTTTGTGTGTAATATATTACCTGTGTGTTGTGAGGATATGTGTAAAAGAGTGATATTTTGTATGATCTGGGTGAGATAGTAATAGGGCCTTGTTATCCTTGAGTGTCCAAGTGTGTTACTATGTAAGCCAAAGATGTATCAAAATATAAAACTTCAATATTGTATCAGCTCTATAGTAGTTTGATTATTGTATCCACTTTCTAGCAACAGAGTAACACTTTTGTGAAAGGCAGTTAATCAATGCCTAGTATCATAATAGGTCTTTTGTAACCGGTAGTACAAGAGGGTACAACAATATCCTGATTATTATGTTAAGCTTCAGTTTTGAACATATTATAAATTTTATCAAATTAGGTGTTATTACATATGGCTTTAGCTTCAGTTATTATAGCAGCATGTACCTGGGTCTGAGAAGATGATTATGGTTTCCAGCAGTTTTGTTGCTCCAGAGCAAGTGAAGTCTGGGCTACTGATAGTCCGGTCTTGATATAGTTCCTGTTGAGTCTTTTAGAGATGGTTGTGATATTGCGGTGATTCGGCAGAATAGCAGGGGAACTCAGCTTTTGTTGTTGATCTGAATACAGGCCGCTATAGTTAGACCGCTGGTAGGTGTTCCTCTTTTGAAATGAAGAGATTTGCCCCGATTGGGCAGTGGAGCACGTAATGGGACGTCCGAGGCAGGCCCGTGGTTAGCAGTAGTAGTCACACTCATTCGAGGGAGCATTTCAAATTTACGTTGCTTTCACTTGCTAGCAGCTTTCAGATTATAGCTCTCAACGTTTCGAATGTTGGTGGGCTCGACTATTTTCTAGCTGAAGAGTAGTAGATATGTGGATTCGGCAAGTGGTGTTCTTATTCGCTTGTGTTCCCTCCTCCGCCTTGTGCTCCGCCTAAGGGCCACGCCAAAGGGCCCTCAGGCACAGGCCCGCCAGGCGCGGGTGCACCCGATGGTGCCTTGAAATTTAAAGTTGGGGCGGCAGCCCGATTGGCCCTGGGCGAGCAGGGAGGGATTTAGCTTCCCGCTCCCGCTCCCGATGCTGAAGGGCAGGCAGGAGAGCTCCGGCAGCGATCTTCTCTTCGCACCCGATGGCGCCTTGAAATTTAAAGTTGGGGCAGCAGCCCGATTGGCCCTGGGCGAGCAGGGAGGGGTTTAGCTTCCCGCTCCCACTCCCAATGCTGAAGGGCAGGCAGGAGAGCTCCGGTGGCGGCAGCGAGTTAGTTGTGCCTCTAGGACAGGGTTGGGAAACACTGTTCTAGGGTAATAAGTCTCATCTCATTCTAAACTAAGGGAACCATCTAGCTCCAATTTAACTGAACAAGCTGATTAAGTCCCGATAGTCCTGATTTTACTCCCTCCCCTTTCCAGTCGCAAGGACAGACTTACTGCTCTGCTTTTACTGGAGAAATGAAAACCAAGAAAGCAATAAGGGAGTGAGGAGAAGTAAGCTTTCAACAGCCTAACCTGATGAAATAGAGCCAGTTAATAGCCCGAATCCAAATATACTTTGGTTTGGTAGATAAGTAAGAACATATGAACATAAGAAATGCCTTACTGGGTCAGACCAAGGTCCATCAAGCCCAGCATCCTGTTTCCAACAATGGCCAATCCAGGCCACAAGTGCCTGGCAGGTTCCTAAAGAGGCACACAGGTTCCACAATGCATGTCCTAGGGCAAGCAGTGGATTTCCCAGGTCCTCTTTAATAATGGTTAATGAACCTTTCCTCCAGGAACTTGTCCAAACCTTGTTTTAAGCTCAGCTACACTAACAGCTTTAACTACATCCTCCGGTAACGAATTCCAGATTTTCATTTAGGGTTGCCAACTGGCCGGTTTTCAGCCGGCCTGACCGTTTTTTGCATGGCCAGGCCGGCTGCCGGCACAGATGTAAAACCGGCCCTTGAAAAGCCAGTTTTTGCTCTGGCCACAAAATCGGGAGCGGCCAGAGCCTGGCTTTTCTCCCGACTCCTGCAGTCATGGCGCGAACGTGATCCCCCATGGCTGTGCAGCTGCTGTTTCTGCTTTTCACAGAGCAGCGGCTGCAATAAAGTTAATTTGAAAAGGAAAGAAAACTTGTGAGGAGCCCGCCCCCTATGACATCACTTCCTTGGGCGCTGTACTGTACTTCCTTTTCAAAGTAAGTTTATTGCAGCTGCTGCTCTGTAAAAAGCAAAAGCAGTGGCTTCAGCAGGGGGTGGGGGGTGAGTGAACCAGCACTAAGAGGGGGGGGGGGGTGAAACAGCAGCGGCTGCAAGGGGAAAGAGGTGGCAGAAGGAACTGACAGGTAGAAGGTGAGGGCTGGAAGAGAGCTGAAAGAGGGGGGAAGGAGGGGGCTCAAAGGGAGCTGACACCTGGGAATGATACTGGTAAGTGACTGGGTAATGGGGAGGGGGCACTGGGACTGGAAATAGGCTGATGGAAGGAAGTGAAGAAAAGAAAAGAAGAGACAAGAAATGGCAGATGGACTATAGACCATAGAAAACGAGCTAAGAGAAGCTGGGAAAACGGAAGCCTCAGATTGGAACGAGCATGATCAGAGAATAAAACGGTCAGACGACAAAAGTAGAAAAAAATAATTTTATTTTCAATTTAATGATTGGACTTTGTACTACCTTTATATTTTACACAGTATGGGGAACTGCATCTCTTATTTATCTGATATTGCACTGCATGCAGAGTCTGTCTTCTTGGAGTTTCAGTTTAATTTTTGGCTATATATTTCTCTTTTTGTTTTGTGCTCATTTATTGATGAAGACCTGTCTGTATTGTGTGTGTGTGTGTACAACTAATGCTGCGTTTTCTGTCAGTATAGAATTTCTGCTTAAGAATTTGTAGAAGTCTTGCTTGTTCAGTTTGCACATTGCCTTCTCTGCAATTCTTTTGGGGACAGGAGGTGGAGTAAGGGCGGGGCAGGGGTGAGGAAAGAGCGGGGTAGGAATGGGCATGGGCAGAGCATGACTATTCACGGATGGCGGGTTTTTCTCTTTCAAAAAGTTGGCAACCCTAGTTTCATTACACATTGAGTTTTCATCTTTGACCCATCCCAGGCTTAAAGCAGTAGAACCTTGGGGCAGGACATATTCAGCAGCAGCACCTAGACATTTTAACTTAAACCGATATTCAGTATCGGAACATATCTGGCTTCTGCTGCACAGGATCCAGCCTGCCCAGCCCCTCTCTGGTTAATGGTGATATTCAGTCAGATAGCGCAAAGTATTTCAAGTTAGGACAGACATTCACCTGTCTTAACTTAAACCGCTTAAGCCAGCCGATTACTGGCTCGAAAATCACCACTAACTGGAGAGTGGCTGTCCCCGCATCAACTCCGCCTACAGACCACTCCGATTTTAACCGTGGATCTGTGGGGATATTCAACAAAACTAACAGATTCATGCTGCTGAATATCACAATGATCATGTTTTACTGAGCTAACAAGTCTGTTAACTAGCTAAAATGTTTTGAATATGCCTCCCACCCCCACCCCCCTAGAATTTTTACAGCAGCAGAGTACCATTGCTCAGCACATGAAATATGGGAGAGGAAGGAAGGTTTCGCCTCTTTGAGGAACATCTATCTAAACTTTTTAATTACATGTTATGGCTTTTATAAGGGGGAATAGATCATTGTTTTAGAAGAAGTCCTAAGATGTGAGTTCACCACTGCCACTGGCTCTCTATGTGACTTTCGGTAAGTCCCGCCATGCCCCTGTGCCTCCAGGACCCAGCTGAAAACAAAGCATTTGACAAGTTGACCTTCCTAGTGAACAAATTGTTATTATTTTATGCCATCACCCCAGAGCTGGACCTCATTGCAAAAGAAGCTTCTAAGGACGTTCTTCGACACGCCTCGGTGATTAAACATGAGCAACTGAAAAACAAGCTGCATTGATTTCAAAGATATGGGACTGGATGGGGAAATAGCAACAACTTAGGTTTCTGAAATCAGAAATAGCACGGCCACATCCAAATAAGCTACTTAATAAACTTGCTTTCCCTGAACCTCTGGAGTCCCATAAATCCTACATTCTAGTGGAGTTAAGTGACCTTAGAGTTATTTTTAGACTCATGAATGCAACAGATCTTTGAGCTGTAAACATGTAAAATGTTGGAGGATCTATTTTTATTATCTTAAATCTAAAACTGAACAAATAAATCATTGAAGGACCATCTTCAGTTCTACTTTTAAGCTTTATATATTGCCTTATTGGGAACCCAGCATGGTTTGCATTATATGAGATAAAATACATCAATACAGCATTCTATAAGACATACAAAATAATGGAAACAATTCCTAGTGCATCCTTATCCTGTCCCCGGAGGGGGCTGCATGCTTTTTTTATGGCTATCAATTCCTGTTTACAGAAGACGTTCTGAATGTTTCCCATAGAGACCAAGAGATTAAACTGAACTGAACAGAAAACTATCAGTAACTATTTAGAATAAACTAATTTGCCACAATGAATTTATAAACCAAGCCAGGGAAAGCACTAAAATAACACTTCATTAACATGGTAACAAGTAGGGAGGGGTGTTCATAGAAACTTTTTTGTTTTGTTTCGTTTCATTTTGTTCTGTTTGTTTTCTTTAACCATGTTTGAAACAAGAAATAGACTAAAAAAAAGACGTGGAAAAATAAAACAAAGATATCAAGGCTGGGTACTTGCACGGTTGTAGGCCATTTTACAAATGTTGATATCCTCGAAGTGCATGCCCACAGAACCAGGTACTTGGATACCCTGGCCTAGGTAGGTCAGAAAGGGGGAGGGGTGTAGTGTCTATGCTATGAGACTAGAATGTTCTGCCCTACTATTTCAGATACTTAGACATGCAACGTCTCGCTCTTTTCTTTACTCTTCCCTTTTCTTATCTCTGCTTTCCTGTCAACCTAATGGCATTCCTTTCCTCCTTTATCTCTTCTAGTAGCCACGATGTTTAATTTTGTGCACCGCTCTGACACCTCGGTATGGGCAGTATATCAAGCCTTGCTAAATAAATTTAAAAAAAAAATAAAAGAAATATTATGTTTGGAGCATGTTTTTATGGGAAACCTTCTTCAGCCAGGAAATATTAACCACTGTGATGTAAGCGCAGTTTGCTTTTCCCCCTGGAAACACTGCAGCCATGAAACAAGCACTTTATTTACAGTCGGGAGCAGGCATACGCATGGACACCTCAGCAATCGGGGCCTGACATGTTTTTACCATTCTGAAATCGCACCACACCATACAACTCCCTTGCCCCACCCAGGCCACCTTGCTTCCTGGACCTTCTTGCACCAGGGACGGCTATATATCCAGCTTTCTAAAATGGCTCTGGGGACTTCTTTTTAACATCTTTGTTAGTGATATAGCGGGAAGGTCTGTCGGGTAAGGTTTGCCTCTTTGCAAGTGATACCAAATTCTGCAATAGAGTAGACGCCCAGGAAGGTGTAGATAACATGAAGAGGGATTTAGCTAAACTTGAAAAATGGTCTAGAATTTGGCAGCTGGGATTTAATGTTAAAAAATGCAAGGTCATGCATTTGAGCTGCAGCAATCCAAGAGAGCAATATAGTATAAGGGGTGAAGTACTTTTGTCCATTAAAGAAGAGCGGGACCTCGGTGTAATTGTGACTGATGATCATAAAGTAGTTAAACAGGTACAAAAGACGACAGCAAAAGCTAGAAGGATGCTTGGGTGCAAAGGGAGAGGAATGGCAAGCAGAAAAAAAGAGGTGATAGTGCCTCTGTGTAAGTCTTTGGTGAGACCTTATTTGGAGTACTGTGTGCAATTCTGGAGACTGCACCTTCAAAAGGATGTGAACAGGATGGAGTCGGTGCAGAGCGTGGCTACTAAAATGGCTAGTGGTCTTCATTATAAAGCATATGAGGACAGACTTAAGGATCTTAATATATACACCTTAGTGGAAAGGTGGAATAGAGGTGATATGATTGAGACGTTTAAATTTCTTTGTGGTATAAATGCACAGGAGGAGAGCCTCTTTCGATTGAAAGCAAGTTCTGCTCTGAGGGGACATGGGATGAGGATAAAAGGGGATAGATTCAGGAGTGATATGCGGAAATATTTCTTTACAGAAAGAGTGGTGGATCCGTGGAATAGTCTCCCAATGGGGGTGGTAGAGATGAGGATGGTATCTGAATTCAAAAAAGCATGGGACAAACACAGAGAATCTCTAAAGGAAAAAAGGGGACTGTTGTAGTGGTTGATATGGAAGGAGAGACTATAGATAGAAACATGACGACAGAAAAGGCCACATGTCCTATGTTTCTTTCTCTATGATTTGCATATCTATGTGCCTGTTTTCAGATGGCCAACTCATAAACTGAGCTTCTGAAATACGCCCCCATGGTATACATTATTGTCTCTATGATGATCATCTTCTGTTGCTTGTCCCTTTTGAGGTTAAATTGGACCCTCTGTGCACAACAATATTTGAATGTTTAAAGAAGTGGTTCTCAACCCAGTCCTCTAGGACCCCCAGGCCAGTCAGGTTTTCAGTGAATATGCATGAGATAGATCTGCATGCACTGCTTCCATTGTAGGTAGATCTATCTCATGCATATTCATTGTGGATATCCTGAAAACCTGACTGGCCTGGGGGTCCCAGAGGACTGGGTTGAGAACCACTGGTTTAAGGCTGCAGCTTAGTGATTATCTAAAATGGGATAGTTATCAGCATTAAGAACACTGAAATCCAATAAAGGACGAGGTGAAATAATTAGGTATCTCCCTTGACAGTAATTTAAATCTTCAATCACATATAAGCAAAACCGCTGCAAAGGCATATCAACGAATGAAGCTCATCCAGAGACTCAAACCGATCCTCAGCCAGGATCATTTCCGCACTGTATGCCAGGCAGTCATCACCCCAATACTCGACTATGGAAACTCCGTATATCAAGGACTCATAAGCAGGCTACCCATCTACTCCAGCTAGTACAAAACACTGCAGCCCGAATCATAACTGGTACAGCCAAGCACGAGCACATTACACCTGTACTTCGGCAACTGCACTGGCTGCCAATCTCTGCACGAGCAAGATACAAAGCAACCGTAAACATATTCAAGATCTTACGTTTATGCACGGCAGATGTACTTCAGAGGCTGATAACCAGGGACACAATCCACAGACCCAGAAGAACCAACAGCAGCAATAGACTCTGCAACCTACTGGATACCATAAACCAAAACAAGTAACCTCCAACAGAGCCATATCCCTCTCAGCACCAGCCCTCTGGAATTCCCTACTTGATGGTCTGCAGGCAATAAATGATCTCAAAGACTTTCGTAAATCCCTTAAAACCTATCTAGTCATAGAATGTTGCAACCAAACATACTGAAGACTCCTTTCACAAGCCTAAATGTACAATGTTCCCACACACTTTCGTCTCTGTGTATGTCTCGTCACCCCTGTTTAATGTTATCCCAACTTATGTAAACAACCACTTTGATTAAAGGAGAACATGGTATACAAATCTGGATAAATAAAACGAATAAATAAATAAATATCTTCTACATTGAACCTTTCAGCTGTAAAGTTAGGTGAACCCTTTAGGAGTCATTAACAATTTGACTTGTGCACGAGTGGTGGTTCATGTTTTAAAAGATTGTAAGCAGGACGAAACCATATTAAACATTGGTAGCAGCATTTCTACTGATCATCATTTTTCCACTGAGTAAAGTTCAAGATGTTGAAACCCATTTTTAAGGTATTATCTGAACATAAGAACATAAGATATGCCATACTGGGTCAGACCAAGGTCCATCAAGCCCAGTATCCTGTTTCCAATCTAGGTCATAAGTACCTAGCAGTTTCCCCAAAAGACACAGGTTCCACAATGCTTGTATTGGGTCAAGCAGTGGATATTCTGGGTCAATTTTAATAATGGTTTATGGACCTTTCCTCCAGGAACTTGTCCAAACCTTTTTTAAACCCAGCTACGCTAACAGCTTTTACTACATCCTCCGGTAAGAAATTCCAGAGTTTGACTACACATTGAGTGAAAAAATACTTTCTCTTATTAGTCTTAAATAGTTTACCCTGTAGCTTCATTGCATGTCCCCTAGTCTTTCTATATTCTGATGACATAAACAATCAATCTACTCCATTCATTAATTTATAGACTTCTATCATATTTCCCCTCAGCTGTCTCTTTCCAGGTTGAAGAGCCGTAACCTTTTTACCATTTTGGTGGCTCTTCTCTGTACCTTTTCCAATAATGCTATATCCTTTTTAAGATACGGTGACCAGAATTGGACATAATATTCAAGGTGCGCTCGCACCATGGAATGATCCAGAGGCATTATAATATCCTTTGTTTTATTTTCCATTCCTTTCCTTATGATACCTAGCATTCTATTTGCTCTCTTGGCTGCTGCTGCTGCACACTGAGTCGAGGGTTTTAACATGTTATCCACGATGACACCTAAATCTTTTTCCTGGGTGGTAGTTCCTAATGTGGAATCTTGCATTGTGTAACCATAGTTTGAGTTCTTTCCTAGGTGCATAGCTTTGCACTTGTCCACATTAAATTTCATCTGCCATTTCGATGCCTAGTCTTCCAGTTTATCAAATCCTCTTACAAGTTTCCACAATCCTCATGGGTTTTAACAACTATAAATAGTTTAGTGTCATCTGCAAATCTGATAACTACACTCGTTATTCGCTTTTCCAGGTCATTTATGAATATGTCAAAAAGTAACAGACCCAGCACAGAACCCTGGGGTTCTCCACTATTCACCTTTCTCCATTGGGAAAATTGGCCATTTAGCCCTACCCTCTGCTTTCTATCTTTTAACCAGTTTCTGCTCCACAATAGTACACTGCCTTCTATCCCATTACTTTTTAGTTTTGCCAAAAGTCTCTGATGAGGGACCTTGTCAAAGGCTTTCTGAAAGTCCAGATACATGATATCAAATGACTCATCTTTGTCTGTTTAGTCACACCTTCAAAAAAACATAACAGATTAGTAAGACGAGATCTTCCTTGTCTAAAGCCATGTTGGCTGTCTCCCATTAAGCCATGACTATCTACATGGTTAGTAATTTTGTTCTTTATTATCGTTTCTACCATTTTTCCTGGTACTGAAGTCAGGCTCACCGGTCTATAGTTTCCTGGATCACCCCTGGAACCCTTTTTAAAAGTGGTGTTACATTGGCCATCCTCCAGTCTTCAGGTATTACAGATGATTTTAATGGTAGTTCACAGATTACTAATAGTAGGTCTGTAATCTCATATTTCAGTTCTTTCAACACCCTTGGATGTATACCATCTCGTCCAGTTGATTTGTTACTCTTCAGTTTATCAAATAGTTGTAATACATCTTCCCGGTGTATCAATATTTCTTTCATTTCTTCCACAGTATCACCTTTAAATGCCACTTCAGTCATGGGTAACATCCCTACATCTTCCTCTGTAAAGACCAAAGCAAAGAATTCATTCAGTCTCTCTGCTATGGCCTTGTCCCCTCTTAGTACCCCTTTTATCCCTCTATCATCTAATGGTCAAACTGGCTCTCTCACAGGTTTTTTTGCTACGAATGTGCTTGAAAAAGTCTTTATTTCGCATTTTTGCTTCCACAGCAAGCTTCTTCTCAAATTCTCTCTTTGCCTGCCTTATCAATGCTTTGCATTTAACTTGCCAGTGCTTGTGCTGTTTCCAGCTTTCGCCATTTGGCTCTTTTTTCCATTTCCTAAAAGATGCTTTTTTGGCTACAACAGCCTCTCTGACCTCACCTTTAAACCATGCTGGCAGTTTTTTGGACTTCCTTCCACTTTTCTTAAAGCATGGAATACAGCTGGTCTGGGCTTCCAAAATAGTATTTTTAAACAATAGTCAAGCTTGATGTAAGCCTTTAACCTTTACAACTGCTCCTTTTAGTTTTTTCTTAACTATTATCCTCATTTTATCATACTCTCCCTTTTGAAAGTTAAAAGGTAGTACTGTGGATTTCCTTACCATCCCTCCTCCATTAATTAAATCAAACGCGGTCATGCTATGATTACTATTGTCAAGTGGCCCCAATACCCTTATCTCTTGCACCAGATCTGGTGTTCCACTAAGGACTAGGTCAAAAATGGCTTCTTCTGTGGTCGGTTCATGAACCAGCTGGTCCAAGAAGCAGTTCTTTATTTCATCTAGAAACTTTATCTCCCTAGCATGTCCTGTCGTGACACTGACCCAGTCAATACTGGGGTAATTGAAATCACCCAGTATTATTACTGTGCTGTAACTTTTGTTATCTTCTCTGATTTCTTTGAGCATTTCATCATCCATTTGTTCATTCTGGCCAGGGGTCGATAGTACACCCCCACTGCCATCGCCTTCCCCTTTTTACATGAAATTTCAATCCATAGAGATTCTACAGCAAATTTTGTTTCCTGCAAAACTTTAATCCTTTGTGACTCAATGTCCTCTCTAATGTAGAACACAACCCCTCCACCAATTTGATCTGCTCTATCATTTTCATATAGTTTGTACCCAGTTATCGCAGTGTCCCACTGGTTGTCCTTCTTCCACCATGTCTTTGAGAAACCAATCATATCTAACCTCTCATTTAGTGCTATATATTCTAACTCTCCCATCCTATTTTTTGACTTCTAGCATTTGCATACAAACATTTTATAGACTGTCTTTTATTCATATTATTCTGGCTATCAATAGGCAGGGGTAATTTGCAATCTTTAAGCTCTGTCTGTTCTGTACTGAAGTGCATTTGGGCTACTTTGATCTTTATTGGAACCTCTCTGATGATATGCCATGACTTCATTCTTTTGGTAGTATCCTTCAAGGATACATTGTTCTGAATCATGCGCTCTTGGGCGACTATCATCTCTCACCTATTATCTAGTTTAAATGCTGCTCTATCTCCTTTTTAAAGGTTAATGCCAGCAGCCTGGTTCCATCCCGGTTAAGTTGAAGCCCATCACTTCGGAAGAGCCCCTCCTTTCCCCAGAATGTTCCCCATTTCCTAACAAATCCAAAACCCTCATCCTCGCACCATCATCTCATCCATGCATTGAGACTCCGGAGCTCTGCCTGCCTTTTGGGTCCTGTACATGGAACGGGAAGTGTTTCGGAGAACGCTACACTGGAAGAAGTTCTGGATTTTAACTTCCTACCTAAAAGCCTATATTTAGCCTCCAGAACCTCCCTACCACATTTTCCTATGTCATTGGTACCAACATGTACTAAGATAGCAGACTCCTCCTCAGCATTATCTAAGACCTTGTCTAGGTGGCGTGTGAGGTCAGCTACCTTCACACCAGGCAGGCATGTTACCAGGCGATCCTCATGTCCACCAGGCACCCAGCTATCTACATGCCTAATGATCAAATCAGCAACTATATTGGCTGTCCTAACCCTTCCCTCCTGGACACATGGCCCTGGAGAAACTTCCTCAGTGTGAGAGGGTTTTACATCACCTGGAGGACAAATGCTAGCTAGAGGATCACTTCCTGCCACAGTAGAGTGATGTTCACCTGTCACATGATCTCTCTCCTCCATGGCAACAGAGATGCTGCCAGACTGGATGTGGGACTTCTGGATTATATCCCTGTAGGTCTTGTCTATGTACCTCTCTGTCTTCCTTATGTCCTCCAAGTCTGCTACTCTAGCCTCCAGAGATTGGACTCATTCCCTGAGAGCAAATAGCTCCTTGCACCTAGTGCACACGAAAGACCCCTCACCAACTGGCAGAAAATCACACATGTGACACTCAATGCAAAAGACTGGAAAGCCCCCATCTCGCTGCTAGACTGCTGTCTGCATTTTAGTTTTAAGATTGTGTTTAGATATTTAAATTCTTTACTTACTAATGGTTTCTTATACTAATAAAACTATTCCTAATATGTTTAATGTACTTTGTTCACCTGAAGCTTAATTAATCTCAGGTCGTTAATATATGTCTGATGAGGATAAACAGCTGCACCTGAGAGTGAATATGGCACCTCCTTTCCTTTTAAGAGGTTTAAGCACCTATAAAGCTACAACTATCCCAGGGGTTGGTGGGTGTTGGGGAGGGAGGGAGGGAAAGAAGGCCTATGAAAAGCTGGCTGTTGCAGAGTACCTTGTTCTGTGCTTTTAAGGTAATCTGTGACCAGTTTCCAGGGGGAGTCTCATAGTCCTTGCTTGGATAGAGGGAGTCTTGGAGTCTAAATTTAACCAAAAAGCTCTCTTCTGTGTTTTACATTTAAACTGAAAACTCTTTGCTGCTATTAGGCCCTGACTGATCCAACAAATATACTGGGTTCACAGATTAATCTGCTTTAATCTAAAGAATTCATTTTTCCCCAAAGATTTAAAAAAAATTCCCAGAAGTAAATACTTACAATTGCAGATCTCTCTCCTGAAGTAGCAATCCCCTTTTGTAGTCCTTCAAGACTGGAACATCATCTTCTTTCTTTAGGTCATTGATACCTCATGAGGTGGCTAGACTACTGAGAATGTCCCAGCAGGATAGGCTGGAAGTACTTTAGATAAGGCTAGCTTGTTGTGCATTACCATGTGATTAGAAGCTGCTACTAAAAGGATATACAATCTACACTAAAGAATAAGATGCCTGTACAGCTGAGGTTAGTGACAGATGTGTGCCATTTCAGAAAGCAGCTTAAAGTCTGTCTGTTTGGATAATGGCTAAGAATGAATTGAGTTAATTGCTCTGAGCCACATGTGGAATTTTATTATTGTCATCGTATTGTTTGTGAGTTGTATTGTTTTTCTTATGTCTTAGTTCACCATCTAATGCTGCATTGTGATAGGTGGGTTATAAATATCTTTAAATAAATAAACAAACAAACAAACGTAAATAACTTTGATCCATAGCCTACTCATTTCATGCCTCCATAAGCAGGCACCTGGGACATCGACTAGAGTGAATCATATCACAAATACTGTTACCTGAGAGAGGATATGCCGCTGCTTGGTTTCCAAGAGCTTTACCAAGAATTCCAGCTCCTTTGGGCCTTTTCTGGCTAATGGACCTAAGTCATGAGCTGCCACTGCTGAGTTCTGTGTCTTCATATGAATTATACCACATCGGGCCTTCACTGATTCATCATTATTGTTGTGACCGAATGTCTTCAGAAGGTGAGAATGAGCATCTTCATATCTCCCTGGCATCAATTCAAAATAAGAAATAATATTTTAGTTGTTTTTACATATTTTTCTTTCAGAACACCTAGTAGAAGGTAGATGTGGGAATCCTGAAAAAGGTCTTATAGCAGGGATTAGCTTCTTAGTATCTCTGTTACTATTAACAAAGGAAATGGTACACACGACATCTTGAAATTTATTTACAGCAGATTCAGGGTTAGTAGTTATCAATTCAAAACTGAATAAAGCTGGTACTAATTGAAAGTTGGCACTAACTTACGACAGGTTAGTGTTTTTGATTACTTATTTCAGTTCCTTTTTTTGTGGACAAGAATAAAATGGATTGCCAAGATTATTTGTCAGCAAAATCCTATGAGGTCATGTATAGGAGGAAAACTAACGTCACCTCTATGGATCTTATTTCCTCATGTAAAGGAGCCTTTGCACATTTTATTATTTTTTGACTTCTCCTGATGCAGAGCATATGGATAAAGTTGAATGCAAAATGGGCTGAACCATTTTGCTCTAGGAGTGCCCACAATGGTACAGCCCAGGAATTGGTCAGCACATCCATGAGGAGATTCTAATCTGTTGATATAGTGAGAAAAAGAAAAGGTTATACCTCCTGTCTCTCTGAATATTTGTGGGAGGGGGAGGTCTAGTGCAGTCTTCTTTCCTCTATACTTGGAAGTAGACAGGACAGGAGAAACCTATTCTCCTGATTCTCATTCTCTTTAGGGCTGGGGAGGAAGTCTGCCTCCTGTACCTGGTCTTCTGTGGTGGAAGATGCTCATAGAGATGCTCCTACAATGATGCTCCTCACCTTTCAAGTTACCACCCATGAGAATGGAAAGGATAAACAGAGAGAGTTTCCCCACTAGTGCTAAATCCAGGAGTCTGTAGGAGTTAACAAGAGGAGAGGAGAAAAGAAGCCTGAAGGAGGGATTCAAGCAGAAAGAAGATCAGGAATCAAAAGTGTCCTTGGAGAGTCAGGGAGCCCAGTGAAGGCACAAAGGGAAACAGAGCATCCCACAAAATGTCAGTAAAATGAATCTGAACACTCTTCTACATTCTGATGTGAAACTATTTTGGAACTTGTTGTCACTGAATGTTTACTATGAGAAAGATTTATTCAGTATTTATTTTGGAACATGCTACCCTGGTCTGAAATGTCTCCTTTAACTAATATACATACTCCTTGGGCTCAGAAGGGGAAAATACTATCCTACCATCGAAGAATCCATGCTCTTTTACTGATAGTTCGTGGGACTGGGAGTTGGAAATAAGTGAGCCCCTAGTCTCTGATGAGCACCAGAAGAGGGGCTATATTCAATAAGACTAAAGTATGCTGACTGAAAAACATGGGAAAAATGCTTTATGCTCTATAATGATCATTTGTTTTATAGCAGTCAACTGCTGTCATCAAAACAATATCAGATGATACCTTTTTATTGGACTAATTTAATACATTTTTTTGGCTAACTTTAGAAGGTTAAATCCTTCTTCCTCAACTCAGGACTATGAACAAAAGGCAATAATAATACCAAAATATACAAGTCAGTCACAGAGGTATTCCAATAATAACCTTTGAAAGCCAGTCAAAACATGTATTGAGTTAGTTCAATAATACTGTATCGCTTTAGATTCTTTTTTTTTTGTTTGTTTTATGAACCATTAAAATGGAATAACACAGCAAGCGCACAACTTTATCGTGCCTGGTGAAAAATCATTATTGCTTTAAACAGTATCCTTAGCCTAAAATCACTTACCCACTGCAATTAAAGTATCTATGTATAAGATGTGCCAGCTTGGTTTCTTGTCATTGATTTTGGTGAGTGATTCTCCAATCACCAGAAGGTCTTTGAATGTCTCATCCTTCAGAGGGTCTTTATTGGCAGTAAGAAGGTCAGTCAGAACAGTCCTGCAATAGTCATGTAGCCACTGAGTCATTATGATTAAGGCTTCCTCTTTCAAATACATGATGTCCTGAATCGCAGATGTGGCATCTAGTTTGAGGGCTAGCGCCATGTCTTGTACAGCTTCCTACATAACAAACAAAGAGTTAACGAAAAGGGCGCCATCAAGGCAGCCAAGGACATTATAGAAGCTACAACCTTTCTGTATCTCCTATTATATGTACAGTGAATATTTGCTAGTGCATTAGCACGAACCTGACATTTGTGGTATGGCATAGAAAGTGAATTTGAATGGGTGATACTTGCTCATAACAGGTAACTTGTTTATTTTAACACAGGAAAGAAAGCAAAAACTAGTCTATTTCGGAATCAGTTCACCAGATAAACAATTAACTTACAGAGAAAAATAATAGATTTTAATCAGGAATTAACACAGGGAAATAATTAAAAATATAGAAGAGCAGGTGCTAAAGTACTGCAAAAGAACCTTTAATGCACAAATATTGATAATGCATTCATTAATTCAAAGGTTAATGCACATTAAATTGATTTTCCATGCATTAAATTTTAGAAAGTGGCTTAATGAACTGAATACAACTTAATTCAATAGATTAACCCCCAGATTTGATAGCCCTCAATCCCCAGGCAGAGTTCTATGTCTGGATGTGCATTCATTTTCTAACAAAATGAACAATGCAATAAAAATCTTGTTTCATTGTAAAATGAAATGAAAATAAAACACTTCAAATTGTTGTTGTTTTTTTAAATTTTGAAAACAATATAATAGCAATACCAGTAATACTTCTATACCGCAAGATCTCAAACTAAGTGGTTCAATGCGATCTATAATAAATCTATATAAAAAAAGAGGAACAGCAAGTGCATCCCACATTAAACTGTGCCCCCCCCCTCAAGTCTTCCCTTATGCCCCCAATCCATTTGATGTCACTTATTTCTTCTATGGAGTCTTCAGAGTTTAAATGGGGCGGTAACGATCCCTGTTGCTCCTGCCCACAGGATCCCATTTTCAAGATATACGCTGAGTGGCTCTGAGGCCAGCACCATTTTGAAAACAGGACATTGGGAGCAGGAACAACGAGGGATAACTCTGCACCCGTTTTGACTCTGGAGAGCACAAATATGGAGGAAGTTGCATCCAGGGAATGGGGGAAGGGCATAGAGGAAGGCCTGGCGGGTGTTCAGTTTTTAAATGGCAAAGCTGGGGGGTTTTCGGTGGGGAAGAAGAGCTTACATTTATTTATTTTTGCTTTTTTAGTTTGTTCTTTTCACTTTGATGTTTTCTTTTCTTTATAATAAATGAAATTAACTTAAATACCACGCATAATGAATAAAACTCCCTTAAAAAAACAAAACAAAGCAAAATTGTTTGCATTGAATACCCCTAGTTCCAGGTCATAGAAATCTAAGCAAATTATAATTTTAGGGTCCACTTCGTTCATCAAAACTCATTTCCTCAATCAGTCTGCAGGCATAGAGAATCGTGACCATGGTATAATAGAAGGGAACTTTCAGAAAGATGTAATAATGATTCTGAGTTCTATTAGAGCTGTGATACGCTAAGGACATACCCAGTCAGCCAGGTGTTCATGGTACACACAATGAACATACATGAGAGAGATCTATTTTACTGCTTTCATTGTATGCAAATCTTTCTCATGCATATTCATTGTGAAAAGTCTGAGAACCAGATTGGCTGTGTCCTGGGGTTGAGTTGTAAATCCTTGTTCTAAGGCATCAGGTAGAGACAGCCGAAAAGAGGATGAATTGTTACCAAGGTCTTCCCAATCTAGGGTGAACTTTCAAAAGTGTAGTCCGATGTTATAGGCATAAAATAAGAGGTAACCGTGCAGGTTGGCTAAATTTGCGTAAGTGGATTTTTGTTCATAATGGGGCATATTTATTAAAGAATGCACTGGTAGTGTGTGTTTGGGCTGTAAAAGCTGCATGGAGGCCCGTGCCAATTTCAGGGGGTGTTGCGTCCATCTCCCTGCCGTTGGCGCACTGCAAACATGAGGCACTGTGGTAAACCACCCATGGGTGTACCTAAAACCACCCATTGAGGTGGCATTAACTGCATCTGTGCTAACAGCAATGATCGTAGTTAGTGTACTCCCATTATGCCCCTGTTAACTGCGATACGTCATCCATGCCCACATCCCCCCCTGACCCACCCTGTCTCTGCCTATCCATGTGTTAATTACTAGTATGGACTTTTCAGCATGGGGCCCTGACCCCGTGCTAGCAGTTAGCATGCTTTAATAGATATGCCCCAATATGCATACATTTGGCCACTTAAAAAAGCAGCACTCCAAGGGATGTGCTATGGATCTATGCATATAACTTGAATTTTCAAAAACGTATGTACATAACTGGCATGCTAAACATACACGTAACGTATATAAATGACCCTATATTCCAACATTATTTATATGAATATTTTGGGTTTGAAAATTGGATTGTTTTTGTATGCTTCAAAGCATGAAGATCAATTTGCAGATAAACACAGTACTGAAAATTTATCCAGTAAAGGATTTCCTTTCCACTGGCTCAACTCAGGTTTTCAATTATGTCACAGCATTAAGATCACTTTGAAGAGAGTTTTTTGACCAAAGATAAGAAAAGATAAACACTAGTAGAGAGAGTGTCTTTCCAAGATAAGTTTATTTCAACCAAATAAGGCTATCTGATGGCTATAGTTCTGCTGCTTGCGGTTTTTAATGTTATATTATCTCTGCTGGGCCTTGTCTGACTAAAGCTGGTTCAGCTGGGGTTAGGAAGATCCAATCTCTTTAGTTATGAACTGTAAAATGTTGACATCCATGTTTTCTTTTTGTAGGAGACTAGGACATTATTAGCTAATTCCACTGGGCATTGGAAAGCTTTGTGGATATGATAGGGAGGTATGAATCTATAGTCCTGAGTTGCAAGTCCAAATCTTTACAGGCCCTAGCTCTCTTGTTGACCTTCCTGAAGTCTGTTATCAGCTTGTCCTATGCTTCATTGGATTGAGTGGCAATTTGGTAATGGCAATTATAATAACAGCACAATTATTCAATTCTTGGAGGGCTTTGTGTAGCCTCAATAGGATAAAATTTCTTGCTAAGCGCTCTGTCGCAAGAAGCAAATGCAGGCATACTTCAGAAGCACACCACTGCAAAAATCACTGAGATCTAGCCTGTACGACAGGCAAACTTTGCTAATGCCATTGCTTTCTACAATTTGCATCAGGAGCACTGTGAAAGCAGCAGCAGCAACAGAGATAACCTGTTTGCAGACCACTTAGTTATCCTTCAAAATCTTGCAGTTCTGGGCTCAACAAACCCTATTTTTACCAGCCAGTAAATGGTATGTGAAGAGTCGTGCAGGAACTTTCCAAACTCTTTTAGTATTATGTTATGCCCCGATTAGCTTGATGAAAATTTTGAGGGAGGCTAGTCCATTAATTAGTCCACATGAGAATCGTGCATTGCAAAATTCTATATGACTAATATTAGTAAATGTTGTTTTTAGATGCATCAGTTTTTGTTTTGTATAAACAGTATTTCATGTTTTTGGTATTTTTGTTTTGAGTATATTGATTGTAACGGGGATTGTAGGATAAAGGTGGCTCACTAGGTAATCTGAGTACTGTTTATTATAAATAACCATTTTGACTGGTTTGTTGATAGGTGTATTTATTTATTTATTTAAAAACATTTATAGCCAAAGGCATTCAAGGCATATTGTGGTTTGTTTGTTTTTTACTTTTTAGATTTACTTCTTATGAATTGTTTCCTTTTATTTTTTTGGGATTTCTGCTTGGACCACATTTTTTATGATTAGTGGCCTATAAATAGTAATAAATATTATTTATGAATATTAAAAGGCATGTTTACTAAAGGTTAATGTGTATTAACTTTACTTAACATTTGTTAACATTTAGTAAACATGCCCCTAAATCTTAAGACTGTAGCACTTGCCTGGCTAAGACCTGGATAGCAGACCACCATGACTAGTACCGTGGCCTGCAGAAGGTAGTCACAAGGCTCTGCAATAATCTGCCATGAAAATGTCACCCCCATCCTAGTATATCTTAAAAAGGATATAGCGGAATTAGAAAAGGTACAGAGAAGAGTCATCAAAATGGTAAAGGGGATGGAAGGATTCCTCCATGAGGTAAGACTTAAAAGGCTAGGGTGCTTCAACTTGGAAAAGAGATGGCTGAGGGGAGATATGATAGAGCACTATATATTAATGAATGGAGTGTAACGGGTAAATGTAGATCAATTGTTGATGCCATCAAAAAGTAGAAAAACTAGGGGACATGCAATGAAGCCACAATGTAACCCATTTAAGACTAATAAGAGAATATTCTTTTCACTCAACGTGTAATCAAACTCTGGAATTCATTATAGGTGATGTAGTAAAAGTTGTTAGTGTAGCTGGGCTTAAAAAAAGGTTTGGACAAGTTCCTGGAGGAAAGGTCCATAACCATTATTAAAGAGAACCCAGGAAATCCACTGCTTACCCCGGGACAAGCATTATGGAACCTGTATGCCTTTTTGGGAACCTGCCAGGTACTTATGACCTGGATTAGCCACTGTTGGAAATAAGATACTGGGCTTGATGGACCTTAGTCTGATCCATTATTGCAATATTTTATAAAGATAAATAGGCACCTACTTGTCCTTATGAAATAGGCTTAAAATAGGTGCATTTTGGCAGTCTTAGCCTAGGTGTCCTGTTATAAAATTACCCTCTGTTTCTGAAAATTCATATAACTTTAAACCAATTTCATATCTATTTAAATTTATATGGTGGCCACGCTGCTGAAAATTGACTTACCATTAAAGCTCTGCAGATTTTGAGGAAGGTGAGCATGTCAAGATGGCGGTGTGAGAGGATGTGTGTTGTGGGAGCTCGAAGTCCTTGGTGTTTGCTTCCCTCATATTTAGAGTTGTTTCTTCAGGATAAATAAGATTTATTGAATATGAGTGTTTACTTTGAGAATGAGACACAAGAGTTGGATATGGGGATTAAAATATGAAGTTTTAGGCCACGGGGCAGGGTCCCCGGGCAGCCACACATAACCGGGTACATGGCCCAGTGCACGGACCCTGCCCTACGGCGTGGCTTACCTCGGTGGGTGGGGGGAGGGATGAGGCGTGGCGGGCTGTGGTCTTTGGGGCGGCCTGGAGGCTGCGGGTATGCATCTTTAAATTTATTGGCTCCCCTCTCGTTTTCGGGAGGGGAGCCAATGGGACGACAAGAGCAGCTGCTGGGAGACGAGGGAAGGGCCGAGTGTCCTCTTCCTGTTCATCGCATTGGCCATCCCTCCCTGCTTGCTGGTTCGGTTGTGGTTTCTCTGCTCGCTGCTTTGCTTGGCTCGCTGCTTGTTGTTGGCTTGCTGTGTGCATTTGCAGTTGCTTCTTTGTCCCCGGTGTCTCTCTGCAGCCCCGATCCGGCTCTGGTGATTTGAGGTGGTATCCTATTCTTAACTTTATTTGTTTCTCCTCCTGTTCATTAATTGAAAAAGGGAAGGAAAAGGAGAGGAAGAAGACAATTTTGAAGCCAACGGGCCTCTGTCGGTTTGGGGTCATGCCTCGGGTGGTTGCGGGACAAAGTGTGGAGGGACCCTCTGTGGCAGCGGCTGAAGTGACTATTGCAGGGGTAAGTCCATAGCAGCCTTGCCCTGGAATTAGTCCCTCTAGAGTTTGTGGTCGTGCGAGAGGGAGAGGGAGGTCGGCAGCCAAGCCTCCACGGGGTAGGGGACGGTCCAGAGCTAGGGGTACACAGTTTCATGGGCTCTCTATGGGGGTTGGGCAGAGGGCTCTGGTAGGGGATGCGAGTTTCAGTGGAAGGGAAGTTGGGAGGAGTGTGGAGCCAGATGAGACCTCTTACCTTATGGGTGCAGGTTCACATTTGGTCAACACTGGAGGTGTGGTGGGGGAGCTCAATTTGGGAGCAGCTGGGCATTGGCCAGTGGATTCTCCTTCCACCTCTATGGAGGGTTTCTTTCGGGCTAGTGGCAGGGTAACACCAGTGAGGGGAGCCCCCTTTTCAGGGAGCTGGGGTCAGGCGAGACATTTATCCTATCTGTTTCGCGGGCTGAGGGTATATGTTTGTATATAATTTGTATATAGTTTCCCCTGTTATCTCCAAGTTACCAACCCTGTTATAATGTAAGCAAAGGATTGTCCCAATGCAAAATTTGTTAACTGTAAACCGCACTGGTACCAAAGAGCGCGGTATATAAGAACTGTAAATAAATAAATAAATAAAATAAATATGGCAGCTATCTTCCTATGAGGGAAAATACCGTGTGGGAACACTGATTGGGAGGGGGTCAGGGCCTGTCCAGTGCTGCGTGACCTGGGGCTATGCCTTCTCTATGGCCGCCTGCTGTTCCCCTTCCCCTTTTCCTTTTATTCCTCTACAGGTGTCACCGGTCTCTCAGCATCCCTTGGGCCAAGAAGACGGGAGTCAATCAAGGTAGTCGTACAGGCAGCACGGGGAGTGATATTATACCCCAGCAGGGAGTGGATGTGCAGGTTCTTGTCGCCATCCCAGCTGCAGGTCCTAATGCTGCAGGTGCGATACTTACTGGGTCGGAGGATGGGTCTGCTGTGAATCGTGGGCTTATTGCAGAGGAGAGTATGGGCAATAAGGCTTCTAAGAAAGGGAAACTTCCGTGCCGGCATAGAAGAGCCTCTGATTCATCCTCCTCTTCCTCTTCGTACTCCTTCTTCCTTAGGGTTGGCTGGGGCTGTGAGGGTGGCCAGTGCCAGTGCAGCTCCTGCTGCAAGGGCTGAGGTTGGAGCTCCTATGTTGGCAGCATTCTCGGAGTTATGGGAGGGAGTTCCCCGTGCCTTACACTATAAGATTCTGAAGCAGCATTATATTGATACTTTCTGCCTGCTAGAGGGTTGAAGGCGGTCTGGCGAGAGCAGGAAAAAGAGGAAGGAGGATGAGAAGGTGGGTCAGATCAAAAAGGTGTCACGTAATATAATGAACTGGACCAGGGCCTTTTTGTGCCTAGCCAGCGTTTGGGGGCATCATGCTCCGGAGCAGTATGGGCTTTTGTAGGCTTATGCGGATTCGATTTTAGAGGCCTCTCAGATTCATGAAGGGTAGGCCTGGCTGAACTATGATGAAAGGTTTAGGGACAAGATGGAGGAGAATAAGCTCTTGTCTTTGGGTACACAAGACCAGGGCCGGATTTACCTATACGCCAACTACGCCGTAGCGTAGGGCCCACAGCTGGCAAGGGCCCACAAAAATTGAACAAATTGTAAAAAAAAACACTGGCTGCTGCCGCGGCAGCATGGACTGTCCCGCAGGGCCCCCTCTGCCCGGCTGAGCCCCTCCGTGCCGGCTTTGAGAGGCGCGAAGGGAGAGTGTCTCCCTCGCGTCTCTGTTAAGCCCGCAGGGGCAGATGGGAATCAGCCCCTGCGGGCTTAACAGAGACGCGAGGGAGACACTCTCCCTTTGCGCCTCTCAAAGCCGGCACGGAGGGGCTAAGCCAGGCAGAGGGGGCCCCGCGGGAGACACTCTCCCTTCGCGCCTCTCAAAGCCGGCATGGAGGGGCTCAGCCGGGCAGAGGGGGCCCCGCGGGACAGTCCATGCTGCCGCGGCGGCAGCGGCCAGCGTTTTATTTTTTTTTATTAAAGTTTACTTGAGCTGATGGGGGGGGCTGGGACTGGAAATGGGCTGGGGGGTTCAGACTGGAGTTGGGCTGACACGAAGAAACCAGAAGAAAGTGGCTGGAGCAATTGCAGCTGAAAAAAAATGCACAAAAGGTAGAAAAATATCTTTTTATTTTGAATTTATTAATTGGAATATGTCAGCTCTGGTAAATGTGCATCATTAACGTCTGCACTTTGTTTAGTACAAGAGCAAATTAATGTATAGTTTTATTTCTACAGTGTTGTACATTCCAAGTTTGGCTTTTGGGATTCCCAGTTTAATTATGACGTCAGGGCCAACAGCGCGCAGCTGATCCGGCGTGCTCGTTTTTATCTTTTCTGGGGGCCCACAACGTTTGTTGGCGTAGGGCCTCACTCAAGGTAAATCCGGCCCTGCACAAGACATTAATTTGTGGCTGACACACATGTCAGCCAGGGCAGTTACTACTAGTGTCGGACTGGCAGAAGGAGAGATGGCACCCGCCTATGGAGCTAGTCGTCCCTTTCAGCCTGGAGCAAAGAGCAGGTGGAGGAGGAGCAGGAAAGATTTGTTGGAGGTTCAACAAGTACACCTGACCCTTTCCCAACAGTAAATTCCATCATGTGTGCTCCTTGTGTAGCGCTGGACACTCAGCAGTCAAGTGTGGTAAGAAAGGGCCTCCGCCGCTCTTTCAGCCACCGCAAAATGACTGGGAGGTGTTCAGACCTACCCCCATGCGAGTCAAGGCCTTGCAGCCTTGGGTAAAGCGTTACCCAAGGGGCTTGGATTGCATCGTTTTGGAGAGTGGTTTTCAATTTGGTTTTGTGATACCAGTCCAGGGTTATATTTCCACACCACCTGCACACAATGCGCCTTCTGTGCAGCGTTTCTCGGCAATAGTGCAAGATAAGTTAGCAGGTGAGTTGGACTTGGGCAGTATTGCGGGCCCCTTTGCCAAACAGTCTTTCCTGGATTTTGTCGTCTCTCCTCTCGGGGTAGTACCCAAAAAAGAACCTGGGATGTTCCATTTGATTCATAACTTGTCTTTTCCTCTGGGATCGTCCGTTAACGATCACATCCCCAAGGAGCTTTGTGCGGTTTGTTATGGCTCTTTTGACTCGGCAGTAGCATTGGTTCAGAAATGCGGTACAGGGGCTCTACTTGCCAAGGTTGATATCGAGTCAGCTTTTCATTTGCTGCCGTTGCATCCGTCGGCCTTCCATTTGCTAGGGTTTTGCTTCAAGGGTGAATTTTATTTTGACAAGTGTATGCCAATGAGCTGCTTGGTTTCATGAGCATATTTTGAAAAGTTGAGTTCTTTTCTGCATTGGGTTCTGGTCTAATGGACGGGTTTATCAAATGTGGTTCATTATTTGGATGATTTCTTGTTCATAGGACCTGATCAGTCAGACGCGTGCCACGCTCTCCTTCAGGGGTTTCTCGAGTTGTCCCGGGAGTTTGGCATTCCACTGGCAACGGAGAAGACAGAAGGCCCAACAACCAAGATCACATTTCTCAGTATAGAGTTGGATTCTGTGGAGATGGTTGCTCATCTTCCTTTCGAGAAGGTGTCTCGGTTGCGGGAGTTGGTTGCAACCGTAGCGGCCTCCCGCAAGATAACTTTGCGGGAAATGCAGTCTTTAGTGGATTCCTTGAACTTTGCCTGCAGGGTCATTCCGATGGGCCAGGTATTTTCTCGGCAGAGTGTCTAAGAGTATGCATGATGACCTGTTGGTCTGGGATGCTTTTCTGGTAGATTACAATGGGACGTCAGTTTTGCAAGACACCAAAGTCTCCAATGTGGACTTGCAGCTCTTCACAGATGCTGCGGGTGGTTTGGGTTTTGGCATCTATTTCTGAGATTCATAGTGTGCTGATCTTTGGCCACAAACTTGCCATGGTTCAGGTATCACCCACAACAGCATGTTTTTAGAGCTTTTCTCCATTGTAGTCACATTGGAGTTATGGCTGGACAGGATCCACAACTGCAGGGTAGTTTTCTAGTGCGATAATGCTGCAGTGGTCAGTGTGATTAATCACTTTTCACTTCACTGTGTCCAAGTTGTGGCATTAATGAGAGATTTTGTTTTAACTTGCTTACGTTTAAATGTGTCAGAGCTCGGTATATTCCGATTTATTAACAAGATTGATGACTATCTTTCCCATTTCAAGTGGTCCCTGTTCTGGACTTTGGCGCCAGAAGTGGATGCAGAAGGGTGCACGGTCCTGGAGCGCCTTTGGCAGGTTGGTCGCTGGAGATGCTGAGTCTTTTGCAGAGATCCTTGGCGCCAGTGACATGGGCGGCTTATTGAAGAGGTTTTGACAAAGTGGCAGCCTTCTTGTTGATGCGAGGTTGGCAACACGGCATGGTATCGGACCTGCTCCTCAGATGGTATATAGTTTACGCCAAGGACAGTGGGGCCTCTAGATTGGCTGTGCATGCTCATTTGGCTAGTTTTGCCTTTTTCACCAGAGTGGCAGGTTGGGACAGCCCGGCAGGGGGGGTTCTGGTCTGCAGGATGCTGCAAGGATGGTCGTGCTCTCTGCCGACCCCTTGCGACTCCAGGCGTCCAATCACACATGACTTGCTCCTGAGACTGTGTGAAGTGCTACCCCTGGTAGAGGAGTTGGCTTATGAGGCTGCTTTGTTCCGGGTGGTGTTCTGTTTGGCTTTCTTTGGCGCTTTTAGGATTAGTGAGTTAGTGGTCAACTCCTCCCATGCATCGGGCAACACAGGTATGTTGCGCCGGCATATGCAAGCAGAAGTGGGACAGCTTCACATCCTACTTGCCAAATCTAAGATGGACCGGTTAGGAAAAGGACTGTGGGTGGTTCTGAAGGCAATTGAGGGCATTCCAACATGCCCAGTGGCTAGCCTGAGATCTTACCTGGCCGGTCGGCCAGATGCTTGAGGATTATTGTTTGTTCATATAGATTTACACCCTTTGACTTATTTTTAAGTTTCAGCTGTTCTGCAAATGATACTTAGGCACATGGGCGAGGATCCTAGCCTTTTTGCCCCTCATTCTTTCCGCATTGGTGCAGCGACCAGTGCGGCAGCTGCCAGATTGGCAGATCACGTCATAAGGTGAATCAGCAGATGGCATTACAAGGCTTTTATGGTTATGTGCGCTTATGAGTCTGGAGTGGGGGGTCAGCTACCTATGTTTGTTCCTAACTGTCTTCTTTTTTCCAGATGTGAGGCGGAGTCACCGGTTCTGTTGGCTGATTGGTCATTCCTTCATTCATTGGGCTGGCCAGTGAGCAGTGGTGCGACCGTTTAGGCATAATCTGGGCCTTGATCCAGCGGAGGTATCCATTTTATGACTGTGCGAGCATGGCCTACGTTGGAGCCAGCTCTTGCCTTTGCTATGGCATCACAATTGGGTGTGGAGTCACCCAGCGGCGATTCTGCTCCATTTAGGAGGCAATGACCTTTGTTCATGGTCGTGCAAGCAGATCATTAGAGTGGCAAAAAGAGATTTAATGAAAGTACAACAAATGTTCCATGAAGTAGTGTTGTTGTGGTCAGACATCATTTTAAGGCCTTCCTGCATGGTTCAGCAGCCTGGTCAAGAGGGTTAGCGAAGATCAATCGCCAGATTGGGTGCTGGTTTTGTGAGCAGGGCGGCTATCAGATCATGCATTCCTGGGTGGAGATTGAGTGTAAGGGCCTGTTTTGACAGGATGGAGTGCATTTATCCCTAGTGGGTTTGGATCTGTTGCTCAACGACTGGCAGGAGGCCTTGGAATTGATAGTTCGACAGGATGCTCGCTGGTCGCAGCTTTAGAGGGGCAGCACGGGGTCGCTAACCATCGTCCTGTGCTGGTGGCAGGATCCCAGAGGTTTCTGGAGTCCGGAGACTTTGGGCATTACTTTGAGCGGGGTCGGATTCCCCTGACCAAGATAACCCCTGGCCGGCCTTTGCTAACTATATGGTGAGGTCAGCTTTGGGAGGGGTATATAAGCTTGCTGCTGGCCTGACTGCGGCAGAAAGCAGAGACGATTTCACCTTGCTAATAGCATGGCTGATGAGGTATCGGATCCATTTGGTCATTGTTAGTATGGTTAATCTTGGATTGTAACTTGGTTGGAACGTTATCGTATTAATAAAGCTGTGACCAGTTTATTCCCAATTTGCCAGTCTGGTGTTTTTGTGGCTGAATGAGAAAATCAAAGGGGGGGGGGGTGTTTAGGAATTTGGGGCATTTCCTGGAGTAAACAGTTAAAGGGGGCGCACCGGGTCCGGGCTACCCCAGTCATGATAATTTTCTTTCCTTTGTCTTCTTTCTTTATAATGTTTATATGGTTTAACATCTGAGTATTGTTCTCCCTTGATGAGAACTTGAGTATTGAAATGATTTTGTTTCTTCTGGGTCAAGTAGCTTATTGAAATGATTTGTGATAATTTGTCTTATTTTTCCAATGATTTACTTTGTAAATTTGTATTAAAAATAAAAAAAGCTCTGCAGATTTTCAGTGCAGCTCTGCATTCAATTGTAAATGCTGAAATGTGATTGAATTTTACCACTCTGTAAATTTTAGCCCCACCTCGGACCACCTCAGTTTGGCTATATAGCAGCTTACACAAACAAATGATAAGGGGGTCATTTTGCGCACCTGAAAATACCCATTCAGATGTGCCAATCGCAGCCATGTCCCAAGAACCATTTTAGAAAGCCCCAAATTTATTTGTCTGGTATAATCATATATATGTCGCATGTGGGCATGGAGGAGGAGTGTCCACACGTGTGTGTGCTCGATTTTAGAACGATGCTGCATGTCTTAGTCCGATGGCAGACATGTCCATGTTTATGCCTGCTACTAGGAATAAATAGCCGTCTGAAAATTGCTCATGCTAGCAACCTAGCGACTGTAGAGAGAAGAGGAGAATGCCCTCTCACTTCCTCAACCATTTTTGCTCCTTCAAAAAAGAAGAGCAGTAAATAAGGGGGCCCTTTTCCTAGTTGCTGCGCCGCCGAATGTCTATGTTTGCAAAATGGCAGGCCAGGATGGTATATATGGTGAAGGAGCGTCGCAGACACAACTGTATTCCCGGATCCGTTCCATCCATATCTGAAATGGGCAAGTTTCTAAAATCGGTCAAAAACCTGCATGTATGATTCTGTACCTCCTCCTCCTCCCCCCCCCCCCATTTCTTTTTCTCTCGACAAAAATGTTTATCTTTTAAGGTGGAGAGAGGTCTATTTTAGATGGCGTTTTCATGAGTCCACCTTCTCTATTGCCCCGACCATGGAATGTTGGATGTTTTGACTTGACTAAGCCGCCTGTCTAAAATGTGCCTTTCGAAATTACTTTAGAGTGCAAACTTTTTATTTGATTTAGCGAAAACAGCTGAGTATGAAAGTCCAAACACAAAATATAACTGCAGCCAAATAATCACATTTTTCAGCAAGTGTCAGAAATTAGTTTAGGAAAAAAAACTTATGGGAAGTCTTTCAGATGGTCCCATCAACTTATGCTAGAAACATCTGATGTCCAGTTTCCTTGCCTTCTTATGGAAGGTAAAATGGATAGTCTGTCACTGTGTAACACATGATCTACTTCGTAGCCTTGGGGCCGAGGTGGGCTATATATTAGCTAAATAAATATATAAAAGGAACGGTGGAGGGGAAACCTATTCACACTTCAGAGTGAATTGGGTTATTATAAAAAGACACCGCCGCCAACTTCACTCTCCCCGATCGGGGTTGAGCCGCTGATCAGGTCAGCCTGCCCTCCCGATCAGCACCTCCAGCCCAATCGGGGCTGTGGGAGGAGGAGGAGCAGCAGCTGGCATAAAATCAGCCGCCGCCGGCGGGAAACATAAAAAGACACCGCCGCCATCTTCACTCTCCCCGATCGGGGTTGAGCAGCTGATCGGGCCAGCCTGCCCTCCCGATCAGCACCTCCAGCCCAATCGGGGCTGTGGGAGGAGGAGGAGCAGCAGCCAGCATAAAAGCAGCTGCCGCCGGCGGGAAACATAAAAAGACACTGCCGCCATCTTCACTCTCCCCGATCGGGGTTGAGCAGCTGATCAGGCCAGCCTGCCCTCCCGATCAGCACCTCCAGCCCAATCGGGGCTGTGGGAGGAGGAGGAGCCGCAGCCGGCATAAAAGCAGCCACCGCCAGGCGGGCCCGCGCCTGAGGGCCTCACCAGAGGGCCCTTTGGCTTGGCCCTTAGGCGCGGGCCTAAAGGAGAGGGCACACGAAATACCTGTGCCTGATATACCATTCATACTTGCGTGCAATATGATCACTCTACAACAACAAGCATGAAACCACCTCCAGTCCACCCTGACTGAAGAAGTCAAACCAACTATAAAGACGTTTAAAGAACTGTAAGGTGAATTTACATAGTTTTATTCAAAATGACCATGCATATTTGCAGATACGCTTATGTGCATATTTGTTGATATAACTTTGTGTATTTCTATCCCTCTGTAATAACCGCAGAAAGGCAAATACAATACCCCAATATATCCACATGCAAAACTGTTAATTGGTTGAATAGTTACAATACTGACCAAACAAGATACCAATTGTACATAGAAAAGTTGTTATTTATCCCGTTTACTTCTTCAATCGATCTCAGAAGCAAGCATACTGTCAGTCAATTCATACATAGTTACCTAGACACTATCGACACTCGCACAATCATGGCTATATCTCTACTTACTCTCCCACTAATTTATATACTGACCAGTACGTTTTACAAATCTACTGCTTTTACACTGGGATATAACCCTATCCCAATAATTTTCAATACAAGTAGAAAAGATCACCAGAATCAATACCAACCTCCCCCAAATCCCTACTACAAAAGACAATCGCATTTACTCTATGTTACATTTGAACCTGCAGCAACAACGAATCTTAAGGAGAAACAGAACCAAAAAACCCTCACATGTGCCCTCATCAATGCACGCTCCGTCATCAACAAAATGGCCTGCAATTACAGAACTACTCTCCAATAGCAACCTAGATAATCTTTTAGTTACTGAAACATGGTTGTCAGACACTGATAATGCAATACTAAATCAAATCACTCCACCTAATTTCTCAATCTTCACATGCAACAGAGAAAACAGAAGAGGAGGTGGTATCCTCATCCTAGCAAGAACTGCACTACAATACCGGATTAACTTCACTAAGAGCACGAAACACTTAAATATGTTAACAATCACAAACAAATGCAACACTATAAACCTCATCTACAGGGCACCCGGCACTGCGTCAGATGAACTCTCTGATGTGATTGACCTAGCTTGTAATCCTCAAGACACCTACAAAGCAAACTGGTTGATGGGGGACTTTAATCTAGCCTCCACTCAGCAGGAATTAGCTAACACCTTCCTAGAGGCTATGTCCAATCTAGGTTACAAACAAATTGTAAAATACCCCACTCACCGACAAGGCAACATCCTCAACCTAATTTTTGTCCCACCTAGTGCTACTAGCAATCTAAGTCAAATAGAATTATCTGTTACCCCTATCCCCTGGTCCGACCATAACCTAATAACTTTTCAGATTCCAACGCTACAGACTGCTGCCCAACCACACGTAAACCAGAAAGACCATCCCGCTTCAAACAGTTAGACAGAGAGCTGATCACTCAGCATGTACTCCCTAAATTATCTAAACCATCTGCCAACATCAACGAAATGCTTACAAACTGGAATAACACCCTCACTCAATACGCTCAACACCCAAGCAATTACAAGAAAACTACATCCAATAATTGCTCACCCAAAAAAGAGAACACTCCATGGTTTTCCCCCATACTACACTCCTCCTTAATACATCTGAGAAAATTGGAGAGAAAGTGGAGACGGACCCACAGTTCAGCAGACCAATCTACCTATTTAGAACATCTGAAAAATCATAGAAACTCAACGTGGGCAGAGAGGAAAAAATTCCATGCCGAGCTCATCAACCGCTCGTTAAATAAGCCTCATGACCTTTTCAAATTAGTAAAATCATTGACCAACCAACCACCCCAACCACAACAAGAGTGTATCCACCCTCAGGCATACGCCAACTATATCCAATCCAAAGCAATGAAAGTAACCTCTTCTACATCTCGGCAATTACATCAGAACCTCCACATACATTCCCCACTCACTAAGCTTTCACCCACATCAGTGAAAACCATAGAGGAAACGATTGCCAACATCAACACCACCACGGCTCCGAATGACCCATGCCCAGCACACTGGATCAGAACAATGCGCTCAGAACTAAGCCGATTCATAGCGGATATCGCAAGGCAATCTTTTACTACGGGAATCTTCCCAGATGCCCTTAAGAAAATATCTATACGACCACTACTGAAAAATAACCAGCTTGATCTGCAGAAAGAGGATTCCTACCATCCAATCTCCAGTATCCCTTTCCTTGCCAAAATACTTGAGAAGACAACTCAAAGACAGATTCAATAGCACATAGATACAACCGCCCCATTAGACCCATGTCAACATGGATTCATAGAGGCGCACGGCGTAGAAACCCTTTTAACGTCACTAACGAACACACTCACCAATGGGTTAGACAACATCAAAAAAGGATTTGCATTGATCTTCCTTGATATCTCTGCAGCGTTCGACTCAGTAGATCACGAACAACTCCTGAAGAGACTTCACGCAAAGGGAATGCATGACCGCGCATGGGATTGGTGCAATTCCTACCTTCAAGACAGATGGCAGCAAGTTTGGATTGGCAACGAGACATCAGAACCCTTCCAGCAAAGACAGGGAGTACCACAAGGATCATCACTATCCGCACTACTTTTCAACATATATATGCAGCCAATCTGTGACATAACCCACTCCTTTGGCATTTCCTGCCTCATGTATGCAGACGATGTGTTATTATTCACACCTATAACGATCTCATGCCCAGACTACACAACATTAATTAGATGCTTCGACGCAATAACGGATTGGCTCTTCAGTCAGAACCTACGTATAAATTTCAAAAAGACGGAAGTCTTGATTATCACACGGAACAAAGAATTCTCTCCGCCTCCAACACTAAAAGTTAGAGACGCAGAACTCCCGATCAAAACCAACATACGCTACCTGGGAGTAATATTAGACCAACACTTGGACTTCAAAGATCATATCAAACGTACAGTAAAAGCTATTTACTTCAAAATCAAAACCCTCCGCCACCTTAGACCCATGATGGAAACAGACGACTTCAGAACGGTATTCCAGGCCCTAGTCACACCTCATTTTGACTACGCTAATATAATACTACATGGCCTCCCAAAAAATACCCTGAACCCGCTACAGTTAGCCATGAATGCAGCGGCACGTGTCCTTTGTGGAGCATCCAGGAAGGACCACATCACACCTATACTGGAAGAGCTTCACTGGCTTCCAATAAGCTGTAGAATTCTATATAAGGCTCTACTCATAACCTTTAAAGCGTTCTACAAGATATCACCCTCTTCAATTGTGTATTTACTCATTCACACTCCCAACAAGAGACCCAGAAGAACACCCGCGGAGAATACTCTAGTCATACCAAGTGAATCTCTAAAACTTAATCAATCAACCATCAATCGAGCATTTGCAAACTATGCTCCAAGGTGCTGGAACAAACTCCCTTCTAGAATAAGAGCAATAAGGGACCTCACGCAATTCTGAAAAGCCCTCAAACACCACCTGTTCCTCCTGCACTTTACACAGCCTGTTGATCCCTCCTACTCAGCTATGTCATCTGAGAAACATTCACACTAAAACTACAATCTAACTGCACACCATATGATAACACAATGCTTTAGCTTTTATTGCACAGCATAATAGAAACACGCTGTAAAATAACGTGATGGTATAACCTGTATGAGCGCTCTCTGTTAATCACTTGTTAACTAATTCTCATATGCATATAGTTTCCCCAGTTGAATCCATGTTAAAACCCTGTTTTATGTAAACGTAGGACAAATCTTTATGTCCAAATGCTTGTTGTTCTATGTAAACTGCACTGATGAGAAATAGCACGGTATATAAGAAATGTTAAATAAAAATAAATAAATAAATATAGCTCATTTAATGCTGCTTTCCATAGCTCAAATGGCATTTAATTAAAGCCTTTTTAAACTGGTTTGCAACCAAAACAAGAAATGGTTTCCATTTTAATCAACCTTTAACGATGTAATGTGACTGGCAAAATTAAACCCTGTAGCTTAATATTAAGATGTTCAAGCAGACAATCCTGATACTCCTAATAAGCTTCTAAGAGGGCCTCTTCAGTTGAATATCTTGCATTTAATGGCTAATTAATAACAACATTCTTAAACAACAATTCTGATTAATATTCAGAAAGAGCTTTTAAAAAAATTCTTAGTTCCAAAGGCAGACCTTTCAAACTACTAGGGAGGTTTTTAACATTTCTTTATTACTTGAAATGTGCAAACATTAAAAATAATGAACTTAATCTCCTGATCTGATACTGATAAATGGATGGGCCTCTATCCTAATACAGTGGTGGTTCTCCTGTAGTTAAGTTGTGTCCTTGCGCTTGTTAAGTGGTTACTTGGTATCTAGAGTTGTCATTTTCCATTGCCCTCTGAGAAGCTTAGGTAATGATAAGGTAGGACGACCGTGCCCTGGGCCCACTACAGTTAACATGGTAATGGGCCAAAGCTTGCCTTCCTGGCCTCGGAAAAGGGATGAAATCCTTTCCCCATTCTGTTTTTGGCCTAAGATTGTGGGGCTTAACCAGTGTGCTGGCCTCTGCTCCTCCCCCTCAATCCCTCAGTGGGATAGGGGGCAGAGTGAACCCTCCTTTGTTGCCCCATCATGTGGTTTTGAAACTCATCATGTGCTGACTAGCTGCGGGATGGTGACTTGCCTCTGGGGACATCGGAAGAGAACTGTCCCATCTCCCTTTTCATATTTTCTTGGTGCAGATGATTCTAAGGCACTTTCTGAATTATTCCACCCTTCCTCCTGGTATCTTCCTCTAGCGTTGTGTTTATTGATACTGTTGTATTTTGTTAGAACAGAGGAAAACCCAAGCCCTGGTTGTTGAGATTTGTATGTTTGGGTTGGTGTTAACATATTTGGGGGGCAGGGAGCAAAAAAGGTAGCAGAACCAGGGTTGACTAAGTAGCGGGAGCATCACAGAATGCAGAAACTCCCCATTTGGGACATGACTGGAGGGCCACGTTCTAGGCAGTGATCTGCTGGGGTGCTTGAAGCCTTTAGGGGTTGAAGGTTGCCTGCTGCTGGTTGGCGGCAATGGGATGGCCATCCATCTGGGAGAGGAGAGGAGAAGAAATGTTGGAGGGTACATTGTTGTCAGAGATAGTATTATTTTTCAGAGCTCAGATATGGTTTTAGTTTAATAAATCCATGACATTTGTTAACATATGTCTAGTATAAGTGTATACTTACTGTGCCAGCTTTTATTCTGAGAGGGAAGCTGCGACTCCTGCCTGCATATGTTATGCTGTTGGTAGAAAGGATGATGTCTTTTGAAAGAACCAGGTGCACCTTTGACCTCTTATTGAACTGGGGTTTTCCCGGGAAGTATGTATTTCTTTAATTGTGTGATCTCTGAATGGCTTTCAAACACTGAAGAATATTTAGCTTAAATCTAACACAGATTTTCTGTTATTTGTTCTATATTCTTTTTACTCATCTCCAGGCACTGAGGGTTAGGCAGGGTCGGCCCAACCACTAGGCAAACTAGGCAGTTCTCTAGGGCAGCAACCTTGGGGGGGGGGGGGGAGCAGCAAATGCAGGGCATTCAAAGCTAAATAATAGATTATGACAGCCAGAGGTGGTATAAAGCGTGAGGTTTGCCTAGGGCTCTAACACTTTGGACCAACTCTAGGGCCGGCCCTGGAGTTAGGTGCTCAAAGCCTATGTGATTTCTTTAGTACACACTCAAGTGAATTAATGTGAACTTACCTATGAATTAAAGTATATTAAGTCAATTAGTGTGTGTGAAAACGCGATAGCATGTGTTAAAAAAAACTGCTGTTAAAAATAAATGTCTGCAACTAGTTGAAAAAAAATCCACCCAAAAATCTGGAAAAGATTGAGGTAAAAAAAAAAACGAAACCATTTTCTTTTTGCCTGCGCATATCCCTGTCTCAGCCTCCTCTCAAGTGACAGTTTTTGGCAGGATACTGGAGAGGTTTGCCATTGCCTTCTGCCCCACTCTCACCTCATTGTATTAACCAGGCCTGACTCTGCTTAGTTTCTGATTTTTAACAAGTTTGGGCTCTTCCAGACCAATGCTGCCAGCAGACCGTCATGTAAACCTTGAATAGCCTTAACAGTTTTTCTGAGTGTACCCACAGTTCAGGTAAAAGCCTACTGGGGCAGGGACACTTGTAAGAAAAATCAGCGACTTGGAATTAGAAATACTTTGCAAGGGACCAACAGAGGCCTTTGCACAGGGGGCTGATAGACCTACAAAAGGTATATTTTCGGTAATTCTGGTTCATTGTCTGCTTGAAAGGCATCTCCCAGGGAGGGGCTACTTTAGATCATCAGGCACCTGGCTTCACATACCGGTCACAGCCAGTCTGATGAAAGGCCAGAGCTGCACAAGACACAGATAAGATTTCTCCTTTCTATCTCTGCTGGTTTTTTATTGCAAATATAGAATACTAAGGGTAGGTTAAACTTTAGATATTGGGGAAAATTGCTAATTGCTGGTCCTACATTACGTTTGGGGACAATCAAACTGCTTGATTTCCTTGTGTAGCCTTAACAGTTTTCTGAGTGTGCCCACAGTTCAGGTAAAAGCCTATTGGGGCAGGGACACTTGAGTTCCCGCCCACCCTACCCCTCACCCCAGCCACCCCTGGGGCTGCATTGCCTATATAGTGACCAATAGCTTGGGATATGCCCACATTCTCTTAACCAGTATGTCTTGTATTCAGTGCAATACCTGCGGTACTTTAATTCCAAGAAGAATCATTTGGAGCCTAAAAGCATGTCCTATGTGCCGAAGGTCATCTGCCATGTATAACGAATTGAATCTACTAAGAGATGACCTGGCTGCCATACATAAAGAATTGTCTCTACTGAGGGAAGAACTGACTGCAATGAAGCACACCTCTTCTAGGATACAGACTGAACAAAGTCCACCACCGCTCCCACAAAGAGCCAAACACACCAGGAACAAATGGATCACAGTGGGTTTGGGTAGATTGTGATCTGTGACACAGAGACATCCTATACACCAAGAGATATCCCTGCACAATGCATTCTCTGCCTTGGTTAATGAGGATGCCCTATCCAAAGAAACTGAACGGCCCTTAGAGGAGTCAGTCAATGCCCAATCTCCTGATAAAGCACCAAATATGAAGAAAAACTCACCAAACAGAAAACTACTATTACCTGGAGATTCCATCATCAGAGACACCAACTTAGGAACACAGTTCAAAGGAGAGAAGAAAATCAAATACCTCCCAGGCTCCTTAGTTGCCAGGAATACAAACCAAATTATTGATGTACTTAGCGCGGAAAGCAAACACTCCAAACCTGAAGGTGTCATCCACTTGGGTACAAATGACCTGGCTAGAAATAGTGCCTCTACAGTACAAAAGTACTTCCAATCTCTGGGAGAAAAACTCAAGCCCATTGTTAACACTGTAGCATTCTCAAAAGTTCTACCTGTTCTAGGTAAGGGGGCAAAAAGGCTAAATCACATTAACAGCTTTAATATATGGCTCCAGACCTGGTGCAAATGAGAAGGATTCAGATTTATTGGCGACAGGGAAAACACATGGCCAACAAGAAACTATACTGTGCTGATGGACTACACCTCTCTGTCTCAGGGAAAAGAGTACTACGTGAAAAATTCAGGCAGTATGTCGATTTGCATTTAAACTAGAAGAAGGGGGTGATGGACGGGGAAGGTCTAGTTCTGGATGTCACCCCCTGCAAAAGCAGAATAACAAACAACCACACTTATAAACAACACATCAAAAGCAACTGGGAAGAAGTGGGTAGAATAAAATCAATGCAAAATACACACAAGCCAGTTAAATGCTGGAAAGCAAGGAGCACAAATGCTCAAAGCTTAGCCAACAAGCTTCCAGACCTGGAAGCCCTAATGGTGGAAAAGGACTTGGACATTGTGGCCATTACAGAAGCATGGTTTAATGAATCACATGATTGGGATATAGCCATACCTGGCTATAATCTATTCAGAAGAGACAGAGAAAATGGAAAAGGGAGAGGAGTAGCTTTGTATGTCAAAAGCAATATCAAAGCTACTGAAATGCAGGAAAAGAAGAAGCACTCTGGATCATGTTGGAAAGAGGAGATGGCACTGTCATCCATACTGCTGTAATCTACAGACCTCTGACTCATATTGAAGAGATAGATAATGAATTGATTATAGATATTGCCAAGATAGCAACAAAGGGGGAAACAATCATATTGGGTGACTTTAATCTACCTGATGTGGATTGGATTACTTCTTCTGCAAATCTGGAAAGAAGCAAAACAATTGTGGACGCTATCCAAGATGTGTTACTTAGACAAATGGTGATAGAACCAACCAGGGAAAGCTCAATGCTGGATTTGGTGCTCACCAACAGTGATATCATGTCTAATATCTGGGTGAGTGTCCCTGTGAGCAACAGTGATCATCACACGGTGTGGTTTGAGATAAAAGCCAAGGTGCAATCCAATCACAGCAAGCTCAAAGTCCTTAACTTCAAAAACACTGGCTTCAATAAAATGGCCAAGTACCTAAAGGAGGAGCTGACAGGGTGGAAGGGGATAAAGGAAGTGGAATTGCAATGGGCTAAACTAAAAGGGGCAACAGATAAATATGTAAGAAAAGTAAATAAAAACAAGAGGAGAAGGAAACCTATTTGGTTTTCCAAAGACTGCTCAAATAAGGGCAAAAAACACAGCTTTCGCAAAATTCAAAAGCTTGCAAACAAGAACACAGAAATGAATACAGGATCAAACTTAAGGAGACAAAAAGAGAAATAAGGATAGCAAAATCAAAGGCAGAGGAAAAGATGGCTAAAGATGTTAAGTGCGGCGACAAAACTTTCTTCAGGTATATTCGGGCAGGGAAGAAGATCAGAGGTGGCATTGCAGGACTCAGAAGTGCTGGGAAAGCTCTCATGGAAAATGACATTGCTAAAGCAAAATTACTAAACAAATACTTCTGCTCTGTTTTTACTAAAGAAAATCTTGGAGAAGGACCACCTGTGACTCCCAAATATAAAAATGGGAATGAGGTAGATACCACACCATTCAGAGAGGATAAGGTTTTAGAAGAACTTGCAAAACTGAAAGTGGACAAGCCCATGGGACCGGATGGGATACATCCCAGGATACTGAAAGATCTCAGAGAGGTTCTTGCAGGGCTGTTAAAGGATGTTTTCAACAGATCCTTGGAAACAGGAGAGGTTCCTCAGGACTGGAGAATGGCTGATGTCGTACCTCTACACAAAAGTGGTGACAGGGAAAAAGTGTCAAACTACAGACCCGTGAGCCTTACCTCGGTGGCAGGAAAAGTAATGGAGACGCTTCTGAAAGAGCGAATAATGAACTTTCTCAAAACCAGCGGGTTACAGGATCCAAGGCAACATGGTTTTACCGAGGGATAATCTTGCCAGACAAATCTCATTGAGTTCTTTGACTGGGTCAAGGACACGCGATGGATGTCATCTACCTGGATTTCAGCAAAGCCTTTGATACTGTCCCTCATAGGAGGCTTATCAATAAACTCAGTAGTTTGGGGATGGGTCCCAAGGTGGTAAACTGGATCAGAAATTGGTTGACTGACAGACGACAGAAGGGATGATAAATGGAGCTCACTCGGATGAAAGGAAGGTGATTAGCGGGGTGCCCCAGGGTTCGGTCCTAGGCGCGGCACTGTTCAATGTATTTGTGAGTGATATTGCTGAAGGACTGAATAGAAAAGTCTGTCTTTTTGCAGATGACACAAAAATTTCCAACAGAGTGGACTCTCCCGAGGGAGTGCTTAACATGAGGAGGAATCTGTAAAAGCTGGAGGAATGGTCTGATGTTTGGCAATTAAGATTTAATGTGAAGAAGTGTAGTGTCATGCACTTGGGTAGCAGAAATCCAAGGGAAATGTATGCGTTAGGGGGCGAGAGGTTGGTGTGCACGGAGCAGGAGAAAGACCTCGGTGTGATTTTTTCTGTAGATCTCAAGGTGACAAAACAGTGCGACAAGGCGGTGGAAAAAGTCAGGAGGCTGCATTCGAAGAGGAATTACCAGCAGAAAGGAAGGGGTACTAGTGCCACTGTATAAGTCTCTGGTGAGGCCTCACTTGGAATACTGTGTTCAGTTTTGGAGACCGTATCTTGCAAAGGATGTAAAAAGAGTGAAAGCTGTCCAGAGGAAGGCGACCAAAATAATTTGGAGCCTGCGTCAAAAGCCTTATGAGGAGAAACTTGAAGACCTAAATATGTACACTTTGGAGGAGAGGAGGGATAGGGGAGATATGATTCAGACCTTTAAATACTTAAAGAGAAATAATGAACAAACAAACCTCTTCCAGAGATGGGGAAGCTGTAAAACTAGAAGGCATGACATGAAGCTGCAAGGTGGTAAATTGTAAGGCAATGTCAGGAAATACTTTTTTACTGAAAGGGTGGTGGATGCTTGGAATGCCCTCCCGATGGAGGTGGTGGGGGCAAACACAGTGACGGAATTCAAAGTGGCCTGGGACAGACACAGTGGATCACTTTACAGCAACAAGATTAAATCAAAATAAACGGAACCATCTAATTTCTCAACAAATAGGGGTGTCCTACATGGAGCGATGGGGGAAGGAGCGGTGGGTTCACCACTAAACAAACAAACAAACAAAGATATGGGGAGGGGTGTACCTGCTCCTGGTGGGTGCACCACTAAGCAAAGACATGAGTAGGGGTGCACCTACTCCCTAAAAGATATGGGACGGGGTGCACTTACTCCTGTCATATTGCTGGGCAGACTAGATGGACCGTGCTGGTCTTTATCTGCCATCATTTACTATGTTACTATGAATATTAGAGGCGATAAAGCCCCATAGCAAAGAAAGCAGTAACCAAAAACCTACTAGATCTGGTTTAAAGGCTTTTATCTCTTTGCTAGGACTTTTAAAGCTTAAATACAAATTCTAAAAGTAGGTAACGTGCATCTGAGTCCTTCAGCCATCTAGAAAGGCATTAGCTAGTGTGACCAGATTTTTTTTTAAATTGGTAAAAACTGCGGGAAACATCAATGATCATTCACTATAGGCCTGATATTCAGCAGTGGTGGCTAGCGTGAGTGCAGTGCGTAGCCGTTGCCGCTGGAGAGTTTACTCAGATATTCAATGCTAAGACCATAGCCAGTCACCGGCTTTGAATATCTGGGTTTGCTGCACATGGCGCAGAAGCTAACCGAGCCGCGGCAATATTCAGCTGCTGCGCCGTTAGCTTTGGCAGCTGAAGGATAACTGGGCAGCGGCTGAATATCATCCCTGACCAGTTATCCCCGGGTACTGCCCCTGGAATGTCTCGGGCATGCCCCCGGGCTAAGCGGTTAGCATTGGGGCATATAGTGGTGTTACCTAGGGAAATTCAGCGGCATTAATCGTGTTAGTGTCGCCAAATATCCCACTTAGGGGCATTTACATGGTTTATAGCTCTGTAAACCGTGTAAATGCCTTGCAATATTGGGCCCCACATATTTTTAAATAATTTATCATCAAATACTTTGACTAAAAACCTAGAATACGAGCCTGGCCAATAGCCAAGTGGCACTAGTGGAGGAGTAGCCTAGTTGTTAGATTGGCTTGGTATTGAGAGACTGGGATTTGATTCCCACTGGCACTCCTTATGGCCTTGGGCAAGTCATTTTACCCTCCATTACCTCAGAAGAAAGACCTGGCAATCTGCTTCCAGTTCCATCTTACCAGGAAAAGTACACATTGCATTTTGTCACTACCGGACCAGCCACTTCCACTCATGTAAAAGAAAGTCAGCTTCGTGCATTGGAAGGGGCAGAAGCAAAAACAGCCCCCGGAGATTTAGGTAAGCGTGGTTGGGCTGTTTAAAGTAATTGCTACCACTTCAGGTCCTGGAGAAAGGCTGCATTGATGGCAATGGGGGCAGGAGCAGGGGAACCTCACATCCTTGCACCGGCCCTGTCCAAGAACTCAGAATCTGTCTGTTCCACAACACTGGGGAACAGACTCCAATACGAGCAAATAGACAAACATTTCCAAATCAGCATTTTCCCTTCCCTGAATATCCCCCTTATTTACTTCCTCTCCCCCCTTCCACAACTGCAGCTGTCAGCCTACTTCTGCTCGGACACGCTTGAGCACAGGAAAGCAGCTGTGGAGGCCTGGGATCTCCAAGCACAGCTGTACCTTCAAGCTCTTCTGGGCCCCATCCTCCTCCATCTGAAACTTTCTGCTGGACCGAGAAGAGCTAGAGCTCCTGCCTACGTTCTGAGATCTTGCGTCGTCCACAGCTGCTTTACTATAGTTGAGCAGACCCGGGGAGTGGTGGAGGTAGCAGAGGGAGAGGAAACAGATCATATGCTGCAGTCATCTTCAGAATGCGTGACAGGCGTGGATCTTTGTGTGTGCATGAGATCCCCTCCAGTTGCATGTGCCACATGACTAGTGCGTGTGACATAGTATCTCTATAGCTCCAAATTTGTGTTAATGTGCATTAATGCACATTAGTCAATCTAGCTTGTAGATTGTAAGATTGGAATGAATCTACCAAATAGGCCTGAATTTTTTCCTTGCCTTGAGTTCAAATTTAAAAAAGTGAACGATTAAATATGAATCAAAATTTTCACAGACCTTTGCTCCTACACAGAATCCATGAGCAGGTGAAATCTCTGTGCAAGTGTGAGTGTGCTTTGATTTCATGTTTGAACTCCCTTGCAATCTGCTATTACGTGTATAGGCAGGTATGCTATTGTAGAGGGTAGTAAAAGAACTTAAGGAAATACTGGCAGTTTCTTTAGAGTCTGGAGTGATCCTGGAGGACCGGAGAAGGGTAAATGAGGTTCCTGTCCTCAAAAGCGGAAGTAAGGAAGAGGATGGTAACTACAGACCAGTTAGTCTGACCTTTGTGGTATAAATTAATGGAACGCCGCTAAAGCAGAATATGGGGTAGTTTCTGGAATCCAAATGATTTATTGGATCAGAGACAGCATGGCTTTACTAGAGGTAAGTCTGATGGATTTCTTTGACAAGATAGCCAGAGAATTGGATTGGGGGAGAGACTGTAGTAGTAAATGAAGTTCGCTCTGAAGATAGGAGTATTAGTGGTGTGCCTCAAGAATTGTCCTTGATCCTGTTCTTTTTAATATATTTGTAAGTGATACTGCAGAAGGTCTTTCTAGGAAAGATATGCCTCTTTGCAGATGATACCAAAATCTGCAACACCCTGGAAAGTGTGGATAGCATGAGGAGGGATCTAGAAAAGCTTGAATAATGGTCGAGAACTTCACAGCTAAGATTTAATACTTAAAAATGCAAGGTCATGTGTTTGGGCTGCGAAAACCCATGGAAGCGGTATAGTAAAGGGGGGTGAAGTACTTTGGTGTACCAAACATGAGCGGGCCCAGGCGGTGATCATATTGGATAATTTTAAAATGACCAGATAGGTAGACAAGATGATGGCAAAAGCCAGAAGGATGCTTGAGTATATAGAGCGAGGAATGGCCAGCAGGATAAAGGAGCTAATGGTACCTTAGTACAAGTCTTTAGAGTACTGTGTATAGGTCGGGAGACCTACAGGATGGAGTTGATCCAGAGAATGGCTGCTAAAATGGTCAGTTGCCTTCATTGTTAGGCCTATAGGGTTAGGAAAAGTCTATTAACCCTTATTAAAGTGGGGGAAATCTGCTGCTTACCCCTGGGATAAGCAGCGTGGGATCTATCTACCATTTTGGAACCTGCCAGGAACTTGTAACCTGGATTGGCCACTGCTGGAAACAGTGATGGACCTTTGGCATATTTTATGTTTTTCTGCTCAGCCTATGCAGATTTCCTGGGATGCTTTGGAGAGAAGAGCTAGGGGCGAGACTTAGTAGGAAGTAAAGATCTGTGCAATAAGGGAGGGGGGGAGGACAAGAGGTAGAGGCAGTGAGGGAACACATGGATTCAGAGCACATTGGAAGGGATTAGGTACATATAGAGATCAACGCTAGGGATAAAGACCATCCGCAGCTTACAGACAATGTATATCATCAATAGAAAGATTCTGTCAGTCATGGGTCTCCCTTAATTGAAACTGCTAGTTGGCAAATTTCTCCTCTCCCCTCCCTTCTGACCCCAAGTCTCCCACACTTGTCAAGAATTTAACATTCTCATGCAGGAAATTTGACATCGGGTCCAAGGCATGTGCCCAGTTTGCCTGTGCATGAATACTGCCCTGGGTTTACCCAGCCTCCAGTCAGTACAGCGTCGTATCTATCCCTGTGCGAGCGGTGCAGCTGCCTAGGGCGTAAAGGCTTAGGGGTGCATTTCGGCTGTCCGCTCTTGCCCTGAAGCTGCCATTTTTTGTTCTCTCAGTGGCAGCGGCAGCAGCAGCTGAGCAGACCTCAAATAAAAAAACCCAAACCATGCTGTTCTTTCCGCAGGTCTGGTCCCTCCCTCCTCTGACGTGAAGTCCGAGCAGGGAGGGATCAGATCTGTTTAAAATGCAAAGTCGAAAGACTCGTGTGGTATTTTTTTTTTTTTTTTTTACACATTTTAAAGTTAAGTTGCTCTGCTGCTGCTGGCGCCACCGTGAAGAAAACAGAGAACTGCAGGGCAAGAGCAGGCAGCGGCTGGATGGAGCCATGGAGGTGTGGGGGAGAAGGGCGCACACCCATTGTGCAAGTCGCGCAGGGCTCGGTATGGCCCTGAGTCAGTATACCTATAATGCTAATTATACCTTCTGCTGGTTGAGCACCAGATACATAAAGCCCCTTCCACACAGAGCTTTCACATTTCCAGGGTTTTCTTTCAGGATGGCATTGAAATCAAAGATAGCAGTTTTCTTCTGTCCAAGGTGGCCATAGCATTGAGCTCTGGCAAGCAGTGAATCTTCGGCATGCCCACCTGAAACACAGAAGGTAGCTATCAAAACCAGAGCACTATATGACCAGCAAAACAGACAGCCACTGTTCACAGATGTGGCTGCACTTTACATGTATCTTAGCTGCAACACAACAGCAGTCATAAGAACATAAGACGTGCCCTACTGGTTCAGACCAAAGGTCCATCAAGCCTAGTGCCCTATTCCAGACAGTGGCCAATCCAGGACACGAGTCCCTGACATAGTCCATATGTAGCCAGTTCCAGGCTATGTATCCTTAGGGGTAAGCAGTGGTTTCTTCTTGGACTACCTTAATTACAGTTTATGGAATTTTCCATTATCCATCAAAGTTATAAAAGATTATCCAGAAACATCCTAGTAGCACTGAAGTTCTCTCACTAACAATAGAGGACAGCAGAACTTTAAATTAGGTCACAACATCTAACCTCAGTGCCTCAGTTTCATCCCACCTACTTTAATTTTTCTCAGCCATGGCTTTGCTGTTTTAGCTAAAAAGACATGCGGAGCCCATTCCATTAGGGGCATGTCCGGGTCGTCTCGATGCCCCCCAGCAGGACGGGCCCGTTAGGACCTGATTCTGCACCATGGGAGCCAGATGTTCCCGCAGGTGCAGGATTGGGTGCTGAGATGGCTCGGTGTGTCCCCTCTGTCTTTCTTGATTAGAATGCAAGCTCCAAGGAGTAGGGGCTGTGTCTTACGGACCCAATATTCAACATGATCAACAGGGTTAACAGACCAGCTAACCACATTAATCATGGTGACTGGGATATTCAGGGGCGGTAAATGTGGTTAATGCCACGGAATATCCCGGGTGCTGTCAGTGAATGCCCTGATATTAGACGGCTAGCATAAGGGCGTTCTGGGGGTATTCATCCACTGCCCGATTGTCCTTAAGTGGTGAAAGATAGGTACCTTAAAGAGTGTCCTAACTTTCACCGCAGAAGCGAACTGGGAAGTGGCTGAATATAACTGCTGCCTGGTTAGCTTCCACGCTATCCGGCTGACCCAGCTATTCAGTGCCGGTGGATGGATACGGCCCTGACATTGAGTATCTGGGTCTTTGAGTCAACGGTGATGGTTAACTGCCGTCGCTGAATATCGGGCCCTATGTGTCTCTCTACAATGCTCTGTATATCTGGTGGGTGCTATTTACTCCATGACAAAAGGTACTGGCTGAATAAGTCCTTTAACTCACTGAATACATGCAAATATTGCTCTGAGTTCCCTAAGAAAAGCAGGACTCTAATCCCTGCATGCGAAGAATTAAAACCAGATTTTTGCTTGGAGCTACATAGTCCCCTTATCTTTGAGATGCTTATGATGCTACTACTCTGTGACTTTTTGGGTCATGTAAGTACCTTGTTTTTGGATGATAAGCAAAATCCGGCTTCTACACAAATGGCAGAGAGGAGGTGAAATCAGAAGGTCAGAACACGATCTCTCCAAGGTTGACATTCACAAAATAATCTCGTGCCATTAGCTGACCATTATGATAAACGGCAGATTGTAACAGATCAGGAAAACAGCACATCTTGCATTTCATTTTCCCCATGGGATTCACCAGGCATTATTATTTTTGTAAAGAATGTTACTGTAAACAAATACCCTAAATACTTACCAATGGTGACTGGGAGTTTGGAAAGAGCATACATTCTAATGCCCATCCTTGACTGTTATAACAATGTTTTTTTAGCTTCTCGGGTCAAAGCCCAGGAGCTGCTGGGTCGCCAGGAGTCAGCATTGACTCGAAGGCAAACATTGCATTTTTCAGGTCACTGTGCGAAACATGGATCCATATATGGAGCTACAGCGATGTCGCAGCAGGAGATGCATGCAATGCAGGATCATTGGAAGCCATGAACCCCCCTCCCCCCGACTGTGGTACTACATTAAAACATTTAAACAAAAAAGCCCCCCATTTAAAAAAAAATGGACTTGGCTTCCAAAAATCACAGCTGCCTCCTGTGAGTGGCTGCAGTGTTTGTTTATAGTAGGATTCTTTAAAAAAAAAATTCACAGTGATCCTCTTTGTAAGAGTTCTGAAAATATGGATCAAAGCAGTGGCAATCCATGACTTCACTAGAGTCGTTCGTGGTTAAGCGACTCGGCTCTACTGCCATCATGAGGCATGGCCAGTTGCTGAGAATGTTAAAGATTCAGCATCCTATTTCTGTAGCAGATCAGGCTAAATTTAAGTTAGTTGCTAGGGGGGTAATGTTATAAAGCCATTCCTGTGCATATGTGGGCACATAAGTGACCTCTTATAAAATACTGACTGGTGTAAAGGCTGTACTTCTCCAGTAAGCATAAGCAGAGCTGCAATCTGGATGAAGTTTGCGCATATTCATGTAGGGTCTGATATTCAGCGGCAATGGCTAGCGTGATTACAGTTGCTAGCCATTGCTGCTGAATGTTAAACCCAGATACAGTATTCAATGCCGGCGCCATATCCAGCCACCGGCATTCAATGTCCAGGTTGGCCAGCTAAGCAGGAAGCTAACTACTGGACCAGCCATTTCCACTCATGCAAAAGGAAGTTAGCTTCGTGCACTGGAAGGGGCGGAGGCACAAACAGCCCCCAACGCCGGAGGTTTAGGTAAGCATAGTTGGGCTGTTTAAAGTAATTGCTACCACTGCAGGTCCTGGAGAAAGGCTGCAATGATGGCAGTGGGGGCAGGAGCAGGGGGAACCTCACATCCTTGCACAGGGCCTGTCTCAGAAGTCAGAATCCATCTGCTAGGTAACACTGGGGAAAAGATTCCAATGCGAGCAAATAGACAAACATTTCCAAATCAGCATTTTCCCCTCCCTGAATCTCCCCCATGTCCAGCTTTTCGCCATCTTACTCCCCCCACAACTGCAGTTGTCAGCCTACCTCTGCTGGGGCAACTGACACTAATCGTATTAGTGCCACTTAGTGGCATTTACATGGTTTGCCTCTCTGAATGTCAGGCCCGTAGATTATAAAATACCATCTATGCACATATGTGTGTAAAGTGTGCATGAACATTTGCAACTGCTCGCGAGCTGATGCAAGTGATTGTGCCTACATTCAAGGCATGTTCTCTGTCATATATGCCAGTATTTTATAAAGACAAATAAGAGCCGACTGGTCTTTCCAAAATAGTGTCTAAATACCCATGGCGTTCTTATAAAATTACCCTCTGTATTCAGAGATTAGAGACACGTAACTTCAAGTGCTTTAAAACTGAGGCGCCTAAAGTTAGATCGGGTAGAGGGATTCCTAACTTGAGACACTTAAGCTAGGCAAGCTGTGTGGAAAATGAACACTGAGCACCTAACTTCATTCCCCCACCCTGCCCTGCCTTTTCCCCTAACCCATTTTAAGGGGTGCTCCAAATGAGGTCTCAGTTATACAGAGGCAGCATCACTTCCTTTTTCCTGCTGGCCATTCTTCTCCTGTCTCCAGAGATCTTTCTCTCTTACCTTATCTACCAGATTGGCCACCTTAAGATCATCAGATATGATTGCCCCCTAATTCCTGCTCTTCTTTAGTGCACAGAAGAACTTCACTTCCTAGACTATATTGCTTCCTTGGGATATTATAGTCTAAACTCATGACCCTGCATTTTTTAGAATTAAATCATGGCTACAAAATTAGACCATTGCTTAAGCTTCCCAAGTTCCAGAGTGTTGCAGATTTTGGTATCATCTGTAAAAAGGCAAATCTTTCCCAGCAGCCTCTCCACCATGTCACTTAAAAAATATTGAAAAGAGCCAGGTGAAGGGCTGATTCTTCTGACAAACCACTGGTAATGTCCCTATCTTCAGGGTGAATTTTATTTACCACTACCTTTTGTCGCCTCCCACTAAATCAGTTTCTATCGCAGTCAGTCAGTTTATTAGCTGGTGGTCTGTGTGGAGCTAAAATTCAAGCACACCATATCTACCACTCTCCCCTGATCCAGCTCTCGGATCATGCAGCTAAAAAAATTGAGCAGATTCATCTGACAAGACCTACCTCTAGTAAAACCATGCTGTCTCAGATCCTGCAATCTACTGGATTCTAAAAACTGTACTATCCTCTGTTTTAGCAGCAAGTCCATCAATTCACTCACCATCAAGTCAGACTAATCTGCTTTTAATTTCCAGCCTCCTTCCATTTTTGTGGAGAGGAATCACATCTGCCTTTCACAAGTCCTCTGGTACTACTCCTAAATTTAAGCAAGCATTGAAAAAAATCAGACCATGGGGCTGCCAGAATTTCCCTTAAGGAATTCCATCTGACTCCATTGAATTATCTACTTTTAGCTTGTAGCTCTTCATGAAGAGTCTTCTGAAATTCCTTTGAAGTCTACTTCACTTTCATTCCTGTTTGGATTCGTTGTTCATTGATGTTGTTGTCTGTCTTCCTCTTTCTGTGGTATTTTACATTTTATGTGCCCTAACCTTTTTTCCTTACCCTTTTAGATACTATTGAAAATCATAGCAGTCTCTTTTTCCTCTTACTCTTATGTCAATTTCCTAAGAAAGGTTTGTTGCCCTTACAAGTCCTCCTTTCAGTTTTGCCCACTGCTCTTCTGCTTCTTCTAGGTTTTTCCATCTAGCTAACAACTCCTTGAGATACTCCATCATCTTAACAAATTAGATTTTCTGAAGTCTAGGACCATCTTCTTTGAATGAACCATCTCCACCTGTGCTCTTATATTGAACCACACCATTTGGTGATCACTAGATCCCAGTTAATCATGTACTATGACATCATAGGAGTGGAGGAGTAGCCTTGTGACTAGAGCAAGAGCCTAATACCCAACAGATCAGGGTTTGATTCCCACTGGCACTCCTTGTGACCTTGGGCAAGTCATTTTACTCTCCATTGCCTTGGAAGAAAAGGCCTGGCAATCTACTTCGGTCATACCCTGCCAAGAAAACCCAGGGGCTGCCGGGTTGCCAGGAATCAGCATTGACTTGACGGCACTTACAAAAAAAACCCAACAAGAGATAATAAACATTCTCCTCATTCATAAGCATCAGGTTTGTTATTATTCCCTCCTGCATGTGTTCTTTTACTAGCTGCTGAAACTGTTCTCCCTGCAAAAAATCCTACTTTTAGATGACATGTAGCCTGTATGTCCCAATCAACAACAATCTAAAGCATGCCCCTTTTCCTAGCAATTTTTTGAATGTCTTCTATTTCTTCTGCTTGCAAAGATCTATACATCACACTAATATAAAAGGATGTTTCATCTCTTCTTTCTAGATTAACTCACAGGACCGCTTCCTTACCTCATAAACCCTTTAATATTTATTTATTACATATGGTGCTATTCTTCCCCTCTTTCTTCATATCCTATCTTTCCAGAACAGATTATGGCTCATTATAACTATATCCCAGTCTTGATTCTCCATGAACCACGACTGCCACTAGATCCAAGTCAACGTTTCTAAATCCAAGTCGCAGCTTTCCAGATCTCTACTGTTTTTTTCTATTTTGGTATACATTTTTAACGTTGTATTTATTCAAGGGCTTTTTACTTACCTAAGGGCTTTGTCCACCAATCCCTGACAATCCTAGTTTAAAGCCCTCTTTACTCAGCTAGTCTCTTCCAGAAGGCACTTCGTCCCTTTGTTGATAGGTGGATGACCTTCCTGCTCAGTAACTTTTGGAAAAGCGTCCCATGGTCCTGGAAGCCAAAATGCTCTCAATAACATCATCTAAGCAACTGTTGAGATGTCCTAGCACACGCATGCACTAGATTAATCCCTATTTTCTAACTGTTAACGTTTTTCTTGTGCTGTTTTTATAGATGTAATGACAGGGCGGAAGAATGTGGAAGATTTGCTGTAAGAAGGGTGGCTGGGCTGAAATACCACACCAGTCTCTGCTTTAGCTGTGCTAGGCTGGGAGGCCAGGTTTTTATTCACCTAAGGATTTTGCTGCCTGTGACTCTGTGTGTGCAGACACACTATGCAGTCTGTCAGATTTGTCTGAATTTTAAAAAGTCAGATACAAAGAAATGATTTCAACACCACTTTCAGACTGCACATGCTATTTGCTAGAAAAGGAGCCTAAAAATAGTTTTTCACGCTGTGCTTGCTCTCTGCTGGGACCTCGGATAGGTTTATCATTTTTTTTGTGATATACCTCTGCTCACACTGCATGTGCTTTCTGCCACGGTTGTCAAATGGAGGCAGCCACGTTTCTGTGATATACTTAGAAACATAGAAACAAATGCGGCAGAAAAAGACCACATGGCCTATCTAGTCTGCCCTTCAATATCAAATACTCAAGTCCCTTCTTTCCCTTTAGAGATCCTCTGTGTTTGTCCCATGCTTTCTTGAATTCAGTTACTGTCCTCATCTCTACTACCTCCACTGGGAGACTATTCCATGCATCTACCACTCTTTCCGTAAAGAAATATTTCCACATATTACTCCCGAGTCTATCCCTTTTCATCCTCATCCTGTGTCTCCTCGTAGCAGAGCTTGCTTCTAATCGAAAGAGGCTTTCCTCTTGTGCATTGATGCCACAGAGATATTTAAACATCTCTATCATATCTCCCCTATCCCGCCTTTCCACTAAAGCATACATATTATGATCTTTAAATCTGTCCTCATATGCTTCATTATAAAGACCACTAACCATTTTATTAATCACCCTCAGTACCAATTCCAACCTGCTTATATTCTTTTTTTTTTTTTTTTTAATTTTTATTGAGACAACAAATCTTTACAATACAACACCTTTGAGACACAGCAAAAACATGGGATATGCCCACCTCTCCATTCTTACCCCCTTAATATAATCCCATATCACAATACAAACATGAACCGATTAAACCAACACTAAGCTTTCTTTAGTCTCCTTTTTGTTTTCCCTTTGGACTCCTCCCACTTCCCCCCCCTCCCTCCCTCCTCCCCCCCTGGATCTCCGCACAGCCATAACATACTTAGGGATTGGCTGTCCATCTAATGTATGCCCCCCATACGCTCAAAACTTTCTGTGGCCTCGGTTGCTTCAAGGCCGTAAGCTTAGTCATAAGAAATATATGCCCCAAATATGTTCTAAATTCCTCCAGGGTTGGAAATCGCCGCCTGCCTCCATTTCCAGGCTATCAATACCCGAAGGGCCGTACATCCTAAATTTAGGAAAGAGAACTCCTCCTCCCTCCACCCCTCCGGCCTCACCCCCAATAACGCCACAGCAGGCTGCGGTTCAATCACCTTTCCCACAATAGTACCCAGCAATATAAATATTTCCCCCCATAGACCACTTACTCTCTGACAGTTCCACCATATATGCATGTACGACCCCGGCCCACCATACATCCGCCAACAGGTATCCTCCACATGTGCAAACATTTTATGTAATTTTGCTGGTGTTAGGTGCCATCTATACAGCACTTTATAATTATTCTCCAACAGATTAGAGGCTAAAAGACCCTTATATCTATTCTTATATATCCGCTCCCATACTCTCCCATCCCACTGTACCCCCAAGTCTTTCTCCCAGCTACCTTGGAAGCTCACCCTAGAGTCAGCCTTCATCATAATAGTATATACAGCGGATATCACTTTAGTTTTTGGTCCCCTTAAAAGAAGTTTTTCAAACTCTGAAAGCTCCAGCTGTAGCCCTGGTATAATCTGAAGCCATATATAATGACTAAGCCGTAAGTAGCAGAGAAAATCTTTCCCCGCCAGCTGATACTGCTTCTGTATCAATTCAAAAGACTTAATTCCTTTCCCCTCCAACATCTGCCCTATCGTTGTCAACCCCCGCTCTTCCAACTCCTCAAACCCCCCTCCCTCCAATCCTGGAAGAAATTCTGGATTCCCTCTTATGGGGCTTCCTTCCCCAGCCACACCTTTTTCCATTTATCCCACACTTGCAAGGTCAGCTGGACATAAGGATTCCCCCCTTGACCCATTTTCCCTCCCTCTCTCGGGCACCACAGTAAATCCCTCAAACACCTCCCCTGCACTGCCTCATTTTCCATCTGTACCCACTCTTTGGGAATCTCCTCCCCCCACGCTAACACACCACGTATTTGAGCAGCCTCAAAATATTTAGATAGGTCCGGAATTGCCAACCCCCTATCCTCTCTTCTCCTCATCAGTGTTTTCCAAGCCACCCTGGTCTTCTTCCCTCCCCCTATGAATTTCATAACACTCCTCTGAATCCGAGCTAAGAAGCCCTTTGGAACCCTCATAGGCAAGTTGTTAAACAGATAGATCCATCTTGGGAGTATCATCATCTTTACAGCATGCATTCGCCCCATCCAAGATAAGTCTCTACCCCCCCCCCCACCCCTCCAGCTCTTGTTTTACCACCTTCTCCATCTTAATATAATTGGCCTTAAATAACTCCTCTACCTTAGGAGCCAGATTAATCCCTAAATACTTAATACATATATTTTACCCATCTAAATGGGAACTTTGCCTGAATTCGTAATTTTGAGGCCACTGAAGTTGAGATGTTCAATATCTCGGACTTAGAAGCGTTTATTTTAAACCCCGATACCTCTCCATAGCTAACCTATAATTTATACAGTGCCTCTAATGATCCCGTGGGGTTAGTCACCATAAAAAGCAAGTCATCGGCAAAGAACACCACTTTGCTTTCTATCGCTCTCCACTTTACCCCTGTAATCTCACAACACTCCCTCACCCGGTGTGCTAAAGGTTCCATGGACAATACGAATAGTAGAGGTGAAAGGGGGCACCCCTGCCTAGTTCCCCTAGCCAACTCAAAAGCAGCCGAGTACTCCCCATTAATCCGAATTCTAGCCAGGGGCCGATCATAAATTGCTCTAATCCACTTCAGGTAATTCCCACCTATCCCCATCCTCTCCAATACTTTAAACAGAAAGGGCCAGGACACACGATTGAACGCTTTTTCAGCATCAGTCGTTAAAAGCAACAACTCCTCCCCCCTTCCCCCCCCCCCCCCGTCCACATTGCATTCAGCACTTTCCGTATATTGTCCACAGTTTGCCGTCCCGGAACAAAACCTGACTGATTTTCATGTACTAAGTTAGTTAGGAATGGAAGGAGCCTATTAGCCAATATTTTCGTAAAAATTTTAAAATCTGTTCCCAATAGCGAGATAGGAAGGTACGACCCACATACAGTAGGATCTTTCCCTTCTTTATAATTATAATGCCTCTATATCGTTCCATGGTGAGACCGCACCTTGAATATTGTGTGCAATTCTGGTCGCCGTATCTTAAAAAGGATATAGCGATTTTAGAAAAGGTTCAGAGAAGAGCCACCAAAATGGTAAAGGGGATGGAAGGCTACTCCTATGAAGAAAGGCTAAAAAGGTTGGGGCTCTTTAGCCTGGAGAAGAGACGGCTGAGGGGAGATATGATAGAAGTCTATAAATTAATGAACAGAGTGGAACGGGTAAACGTAGATCGATTGTTTACCTTATCAGAATATGGAAAGACTAGGGGACATGCAATGAAGCTACAGGGTAAACTATTTAAGACTAATAAAAGAAAATATTTTTTCACTCAACGTGTAATCAAACTCTGGAATTTGTTACCGGAGGATGTAGTAAAGGCTGTTAGTGTAGCTGGGTTTAAAAAAGGTTTGGACAAGTTCCTGGAGGAAAGGTCCATAAACCATTATTAAGAAGGGACCCAGGATATCAATGCTTGAACCAGTACAAGCATTGTGGAACCTGTGTCCCTTGGGGAAACTGCTAGGTACGTATGACCTAGATTGGCCACTGTTGGAAACAGAATGCTGGGCTTGATGGACCTTGGTCTGACCCAGTATGGCATATCTTATGTTCTTATAAGAATCGTCACACCCGCCATCTGCATCGACTCCGGAATCTGCTGCCCCTCCTTAAAGGAATTAAATAAACGGGTCATTAGGGCACAGATCATGGGACAACAAACTTTGTAAAATTTATTTGTAAACCCGTCCAAGCCCGGGGCCTTATTTGCAGGGAGTGATTTAATCACTTCCGCCACCTCTTCCTCCCTAATAGGTCTTGATATTAACTCAGCTTCTTCTGGGGCAAGCCTAGGGAGATCCATCCGCAAAAATTCTTCTATTTTTTCCACCCCCCCCCCCTGCTCTGAAGAGTATAATTGTTTATAAAACTCCACAAAGCGCTCCTGTATAGCCTCCACAGTCCTAACCTCTCGCCCCTTGCCATCCCGAATCTTAGTAATATAATTCCTATTTCGATGCTGCTTCAGCTTATAAGCTAGTAAACGGGTTGATTTATTGCCCAGCTTGAAAAATTGCTGTCTCAAACAATCCTGTGCATGTTTTATCTCTAACAATTCTAACCCCCCTAGTTCTCGCCTGGCAGATTCCAATGTACCCCGCCCCTCCTTCCCCAACTTACCCATTTCTTTATTTCACTCCTTGACTTTTTTCACATTTGTGCCAGCAGAGATCAACGATCCCCGAACCACCGCCTTCAGGCACTCCCATAGGGTTCCAATTTGACACTCATTATTATCATTGAGCTCCAGGTAAGTTGCAATATCTGCCCGAAGTTTCTGAACTATCTCCTCATCCCCTAATAAGGATTCATTTAAGGTCCAACTCCCTCTCTGCCTCCTTCCCTGCCCCACCCCGACCTCTACCCAAACAGGCGCGTGATCTGACCACGTTCTTTCCTCAATCCCACACTCCTCCACCCCAGCTATCAGGGGTTTGGACATCCAGATCATATCAATCCTGGAGAAGGAATCATGAACTACAGAGTTATATGTATAATCCCTCTTTTGCCCCTTCAACTCCCGCCAAACATCTACTATCCCCAGGGCCTTCCCCATCCATTTCAATGTCCTTCTACTCTTAGCACTCCCCGCTGCAACCCCTCTAGAATTATCCAGCAGTGGATTTACGGTCAAATTAAAATCTCCGCCCACAATCAACTGACCTCCCGCAAATTGCCTAAGTTCACTAGTAATGTCTTCCATAAAACAGCCTTGCTCAGTATTGGGACCATAAATATTGGCCAAAGTAAATAATTGTTCATAAATTTTAAGCTTAAGGAACACATATCTGCCCCCTTTATCCCTTTGGATTTCACAAATCGAATAAAGGATGTACTCCCTAATCAAAATTCCCACATTCCCTTTTTTACTTCCACCCTGTTTGAGGCAAACCACTGTCCCCGAAACCTTTTATTGTCCATCCGCCACTCTTCTCCCCTCTTCAGGTGTGTCTCTTGAAGAAATACTATATCTCCTCTCAATCTGTCAATCTCCTTATACATACGTTGTCGCTTAATGGGAGAATTAAGACCATGCACATTCATTGTCATCACATGTAACTTAATCATATATCCCACTCTCCTCCCCTCCTCTAATTCCCATCTGCACCGAGATCCAGTTCCCCCCCTGTCCCCCCATCCCTTCTCCCCCCACCCCTCCGCCCTCACCTCCCCCTCTCCTCCTGCAATGCATAACCTTTGCCCATCGAGGCATGACACCCAGAGCATTCCTCTCAACTCATATACATTAACAATTCAAGCAGTGTAAATTTCCCCCTCCCCTTTCTTCAAAACCTTTTCCACTCCAACCATCACTTAACAGCATCCAAACAAATCAATTTAACCCCTTATCCCATATCACAGATCATCCATTTCCCTCCATCCGGGTCTGCGCCTTCCGCTGCTGCCTGCGGAGTCTCCGGTCACCTTGTTGTACTCTTTGCCAGCCCCCGATCTCCTTCTGCCAACCGAGATTCCTCCCTGGCCCCGTGGTCTCCACCTCCGGCAAGTCCTCCCAGCCTGCCTCCTGCATGGCGGTGATAGCTGCTTGCACCTTCCGAACTTGCGTAGTTACTCCCGAAATGCAAAACTGCAAACCAAAGGGAAAGAGCCATTTATATTTGATTTGGCCTTCTCTCAACCTTTTGGTAACGGCAGCAAATTCTCTTCTCTTCCTCATTGTTATTGCTGATAAATCCACATAAATTTCAATTTTCTGATTCTCCCATTGTATACGGGGCATCTTTCTCGCAGCCTCCACCACCACATTTTTAGTCTCATATTCATGAAAGCAGGCCACAATATCTCTGTCCCGGCCATCCCGTTTAGGACCCAGTGCTCTATGCGCCCGGTCCAGGTTCCAACAAAACTCAGACTCATTCAAGCCTGCATCTGTTACAATCTGCTTGCAGATCTTCTTCACCACCTCTTTACAGTCCCGTTTCTCTCCACTCTCCGGGACTCCTCTTATTCGTATGTTGGCTCTTCTAGATCTGTTTTCTAGATCTTCCACCTTTGCCCAGAGCTCCTCATGCTCATTCTCACTTGCCTCCATTCTTTCTTGCAGAGTTAATAAGGTGTTCGCCTGGGACTCCACTTTCGTTACCACCTCCTCTAGTCTCTGCCCCACTTCCTTGATATCTCCCCGCAGCTCTTCCAGCCACGAGTGGACCTCTGTTTTAAAGTGGGCGAGATCTCCTCTCAATGTGCCGAACCAGCCTTCCAGATCCCCTCTGAGCTCACCCAATTCGCCTCCTTGCTCCTCCACACCTTTCTTTGCAAAGCCCGCATTTTCCTCGCTCACCACGCTCCCGGACGCCATCTTAGTTTTTCCCCCGGGGCCCGCCGCGGCATTCTTATAAGCAAACATTTTCAGCTCAGCGGTACCCTTCCGTGTTGCCATGCCTTCCCGCTGGCCCCTCACTATTTCACTGCTATGTGGGCTCTTTTCTCCGTAGATTTGGAGTGTAATTGCTTAAACACTGCTCTTCTCACCACGGAGCTCCGTTTCGCCCAGCCGCTCAGCTCTGTGATGTCATTTCCTCCCCTGCTTATATTCTTTTGAAGGTGGGTCTCCAGAATTGCACACAATACTCCAAATGAGGTCACACCAGAGACTTATACAGAGGCACTATCACTTCCTTTTTTCTGCTGGCCATTCCTCTCCCTATGCTCTCAAGCATCCTTCTGGCTTTCACCATCACCTTTTCTACCTGTCTAGCCACCTTAAGATTATCAGAAATAATCATTCCTAGGTCCCACTCCTCTTTCGTGGACAGAAGTACTTTGTCCCCCTACACTGTACCACTCCCTTGGATTTTTGCAGCCCAAATGCATGACCCTGCATTTTTTAGCATTAAATCTCAGCTGCCAGATTCTTGATTCTTCATGCTTAGCTAGATCTCTCCTCATGTTATCTATTCCTTCCTGGGTGTCTACTCTATTGCAGATTTTGGTATCATCTACAAAGAGGCAATCCTTACCAGATAGCCTTTTTGCAATATCACTAACAAAGATGTTAAAAAGAATTGGACCAAGGACAGATCCCTGCAGCACACCACAGGCAACCACCTCCTCCTCAGAGTGAGCTCCACTTAAATGTACTCTTTGTCACCTCCCACTCAACCAATTTCTAACCCCATAAGTCACTTTAGGGTCCATTCCTAGGGTGCTCGGTTTGTTTATAAGTTGCCTGTGTGGAACAGTGTCAAAGGCTTTGCTGGTCACAAAGATAATAACGTCCTGCTATATCACCAATATGGCAGACAAATATGGATACCATGTCCCATGTGAGCACTCATGGAGGCTGCCCTCTTAGATATATCAAGTGGACATGGTGAAGTGGGACATGGTGGTGGTGATTTGAGGCAAGTCTAATGACCATGTCTGTGACATAAAAATGAGTGGAGAGTAATCGGTCAGGAGTATAGCTAACACAGGATATAACATTGAAAGTGAAAGCCGATTGGTTGAAAAGACATGAATCGGGCAGGGCTTAACCCAAAAGTGAACGCTAATTAATTAATTTGACCTATCAAAATGAGTTTGACAAAAGCTATGCTAGTATAATTTTTGATGGGCAGCAGTCCTAGCAAACGTTTTGTAATATTTTGGATCTTGGTACCAGGCAGACAACATACCTCCTGGGACATTGTATTTGGTCAGTATATGGATCACTCAACCCTCATAAGGGAGCCTCCAGCCACCACTACCCTTTGTTTTCTAGGCATGGTGGTTCATGATACTGCAGTTTTTAGGTTCATGAGCTCTGGCTCCTCCACTTTCTGATATGTTTTCACCTCCTTCACTTCTAGGACTTCATATTAGTTCTTTATTTTAAGTGAAGGTGATGTTAGGGTATTGATTTTTTTTTTTAATTTTATTTAGATTTTGATCAATTGCAATAACCAAATAAGGTCAAGGACAATCAATAAGCAAAAAACCACAATACAGAAGTACATATTATAGCAACAAAATATAGATAAAGTCCACATCAACGGACCCAGCTAGGACCAATATTATCAGAACTAGAATACAAATGAACAGCAAATAGGGCAAAAAAGCCCACAATAGCTGGGGTATTGATTTTACTGGTTTGATGATCTGTGTCTAACTCACTTTGCAATCTGGTTTTATCTTCCTTTCTGCAGGAGATCTGAGATGCTTCAAGAAGAATTTCATTGAGGATGTTCTCATTATAGATGCTTCTCAGCCTCACTGTCTCCTCTCACAGATCCTCCACTTGTTTTCTGAGGGCATTAACATGCAGTCATCTTTCATACTACACTTGTTCCTCTCTGTAGATCAGGCTATCCTTCTGGAAGAGGCAGAAGTTGTTGACATGATGTGTCTAACCATCCAAGTAGATGCTATCCTAGAGGAATTGTGGCATCCCTTTGGCTTCCTTCCCCTCCCTGAGCCCTTGAGAAAGCTTGTTTTCTCTGTGGAAGACACAGGAGCTAGGGCTGAAAGGTATTATGGTAATGGCTCAGCTGTATTCTCTGCCCAAAGGGAGATGGACCAGTTTTTTGGAGTTCCTAAGATGGCTGACCTGGTCACACAAGCATTTGGGTGGAAGATTGGTGCCATGATGAAATCTTATAATAAGAGGGTGGATGACCTCCTCAAGAACGCCTCCATGGCTTCAGTTATGGATACTCAGTGCTTTGTGCAGGAGTGGTGGCCTGAGCACTCTTATGCTGGATCCAACAATTGCTGGATAGCACAGAGGTACAAGATTGGAATCTGCAGCATTGTTTGTGGTGGATGCCTGTATGACTTAATTAATTAGGACACAAGCCTCCTTCTGGATGGAGTCCACCTTGGGAGCTCCAGAGGACATCTGTAAGGTGGACATTTCTGAGCACCTGTGTGAAACACTGCAGTTGCATACTGGAGCTGGAGAGGACTGTGTCTTTGGCAGAGCAGTTCTATCTAGAGAGCCATCTTCCTCCCTCCTTGGGTAAATTTCACTTGTTTGGACTGATCTAGCAAGATGATAGGGAAGGAGAAATTTTCCATACCTCCTAATTTCCTGTCCTTGAATTCTGCTAGACCAGTCCAAGACTTGCCCTGAAAGGTGACTACTATAGGTTTGAGCCCTGCTGCCTTTTAGCTGAATTTTCACTATTGGTGTCTGATACAGAGTCAAGTATGGTAAGAGAGCCAAAGGTTTGTACAAAGTTGTTCTGTTGATTAATGCTTTTTTTTCTGAGTTTTTCAGCCTTGCTTTCTGCTTAGGACGTATCATTCTGGTTTCTTTCAGTGCCGCACCAGAATACATACAAGTGATGACATCACTGAATGTTGTAGTAAAAGCTGTTAGTGTAGCTGGGTTTAAAAAAGGTTTGGACAAGTTCCTGGTGGAAAGGGCCATAAACCATTATTAAAGAGGACCTGGGAAATCCACTGCTTGCCCAAATACAAGTATTGTGGAACCTGTGTGTCTTTTTGGGAAACTACCAGGTACTTGTGAGCTGGATTGGCTACTGTTGGAAACATGATACTGGGCTTGACAGACCTTGGTCTGACCCAGTATGGCATTTCTTATGTTCTTGTGTCCTGGTCTGCCTCCACCTGCTAGTTTTGGAGCACAACCCACTCATCTGGAGTTGCCTGATAGGATTCAAGGAAAGGGAATTGGTAGATATGGAAAATTTCTCAATATGGATAAGGGGATCTTTTATTAAAATGTACTAAGCAATTATGACCATGGCATTCTCAGCCCTCTATCACCCAGGGTGGGCGCCCCAACCCCAGCCGGCCCCATGAAGGCAGTGTGGCAAATTTACGATTAAGCTGGTTTGCTGTGGTGCCTTGAGCTCCAGGGGCTGGTTGCTCTTCTCTCCTGCCCAAAGTCTCACAATTCATGAAACTTTGACTGGAAGAGGAGAGCGGTCGGCTCCTAGAGTGCGAGGCACCACAGCAAGCCAACATAATCGTAAGTTGGCCATGATGCCTCTGCGAACTTGGTGAGGGTGCACCCCCCTTCTGGCCAGCACTCAGGGAGGACTGCACCCATTGCCCCGCCCTTGGTATGCCACAGAGTTAAGGCTTGTTTTAACACCATGTCGTAACTATTAATGCGAACCCATGGTAAATGACTCCCGCACATTAAAAACAGCCAATAAAGTAAAAACCTGCATTAACTGCTTAAAGTGTGATGAGTTAGGGACTGGGTAGATTATGAGCAGAGAGGGGGCATGGACCGCACACCCCAGATAGTGCACGGTAGTTGTCATATGCTAACTCTCAATTTTGCAGTTAACAAGGGTGCACTTAACTTCATCTCAAGAGGAAGTGTTAAGTGCATCCATACTAACTGATATTGTACTGATATGCAGTAAGAAACTTTTCCATGTGGTAATGCAGGGGACATGTTGTTCATGCCCCCACCAGTTAGCACTTGGCCTTTGTACTTGCTACGGTGTTAGGTTTTGCCATCTCCAGAATGTCTGAAATCTTACCCCCTTTTTGGAATGGTGAACTTTCAGTGTGTAATGGTTTAGATGTTCAAAATCATTTGCCTCAGATTTAAAAGAAAAAAAAAATGATGTGGTCAGCACAGCTACTGATCGTATATGTTTTCAAATATCAACCTCATGTGTGTTTAGCGCTATGTGGAGTGACCCGGCTCCAGAGGGGAATGTGGCACTGTAGGATGTACTATGGCAATTAAAGAACAGCTGGGGTTGGGTGGGAGGGTCAAGTCGCACCCTACCGTCCAGGTTTCTCCTTAGTCCACAATGGGTTTTCCCACTAGTAAATAAATAAATAAAATAAAAGCCTTATGCTGTTTAACCAGTCTCCTAACATGGCAGAAATCATATGGAAGTGATAGAGACACAGTCTAAAAATCAGATATTTGCAGAATGTCATCATGATTAGAACGAAATTAAATCTCGCCTTGTTTAAATAATGTTCTAGCTGCATTCAGGCACAGAACTTACATGATCCTTTCTGAAAATAATGCACATAAGCTGTTTTATCTCTAATGGAAATAGCCATTGTAAAAGATAAGCAGTTTCAGAGTAATTTCTAAAATTGCCTATATAAAATTGAGTCCAAGGAGATATTCAGCTAAGTTATAACACACGATTTCGAATTGCTACAATTATGCTGACTGCAAGAACGCCTAAACCTTGAAAACATCTGAAGATGACACAGGCTGCAGTAATTTGGCTAGTCGACTGCAGCTCCTGGAATCTGTACTGATATGAGAACCCATAATCTCTGTGCCGCTTAGATAACACCAAACAAAGTCATTTGCATAAAGGCGGGCTGGGGTCTCGGATGAACCGAACTGTGAGGATCGTTTAGCATACTAATGATAGAGTTATAAAGAAATTAGAGTGAACTTTCTTTTCTTAATTTTCCACTACAGACGCAAAGGTTTTATATATACCTTTCAAGGACAGCTGCCAGCTCTATGGGTGCAATGGATGTCTGAGAATCCCCAATATTGGGCACATTGTTTCACTGTGTCGTGGGAAAGATTATTTATGTTGAGACTAGCACAGCTACATTTTCTGAAAAATTGGTAATGTCTCCTATACCTACGAGGGAATAGGAAAATATGCTGACGGATTCTGATTTACTCCCAACTAGCATACTAAGGGGCTGATCTCGGAAGGTTTGGGTGGTGTTTACACCTGTATATAGTAGTGTTTACGAGTATAAATCTGCTAAACATGTGACTAGGAAATCTTAGAAAGATGCTATTAATATGTATAGATCTGTAGAATGCACAGCTTCCAGTGGGGAATGGATGTGTTTTGGATGAGACAGAAAAGCATATGCATGCATTTGCAATTTTAGAATGGAAATACATAAATACTTTAATGAAAATGTGGGCATCGGCATTTATACCTGCATGTTTTCACCTGAAGTTGCACCAGTGATTGAGAGGAAATTGTGATGACCTTGCAGATGCAATGTGTGCCTTTGAGTCAGTGCTGACTCCTGTCGATCCTCCGGTCACACTGCCAAGGAAACCCAGGAGCTGCTGGGTTGCCGGGGGTGATTACCTTACCGGTGCTTTAAATGGACAAAGAGAGAGAGTGATCTCTCTTGACTTTTTAATTGACTCTTTCTGGATATCCAGCTTTGTACAATCTGGCACTTAGGCATGTAAATGCTGATGTTTATATACCTAGGGTGAAAAATTGGCACTTACACAGCTAAATGTCAGCACCTAGATGGTCGAAACATCAAGTGATGCTGCTCTTTCTGGACATGATTACCACTGGACACTTACACGTATATTCCTACACATCCTTATACGTATTTTACAAAAGGTTCTGCATTCAGCAGAACCTTTTGTAAAATACTTAAGGAAAATGTGTCATGTATGGAAAGGTAGCACTGCAAATATTGCATTAGGCCCTATATATCAATACTCATTATATCAGAAAAAGAGAATAAGCTAGACTGCTCCAGGAACTTGTCCAAACCTTTTTTGAACCCAACTACACTAGCGGCTTTTAATACATCTTCTGGTAATGAATTCCAGAGTTTGATTACACATTGAGTGAAAAAAAAATACTTTCTCTTATTAGTCTTAAATGGGTTACATTGTAGCTTCATTGCATGTCCCCTAGTCTTTCCATTTTTTGATAGCATAAACAATCGATCTACTGTATGTTTACCGGTTCCACTCCATTCATTAATTTATAGACCTCTATCATATCTCCCCTCAGCTATCTTTTTTTCCATGTTAAAGAGCCCTTACCTTTTAAGCCTTTCCTCATAGGAGTATCCTTCCATCCCCTTTACCATTTTGATGGCTCTTCTCAGTACCTTTCCTAATTTATTTATTTATTTTATTTACAGTCTCTTATATACCGCACTATTCAGCATCAGCGCGGTTCACATGGAACAAAAAATGCTCAGTACAATTAACATGTAAGAGTTTACAGATAACAGGGCAAGTAACTTGGATAACAGGGGTAAACTATTTACAGCATTTGCTACATAAACTTGTATAACAAGTTTATAAGTTTATAATTATAAGTTTATAATTCAGCTATATCCTTCTTAAGATATGGCGACCAGAATTGCACACAATATTTTATTCTCCGTTCCTTTCCTTATGATTCCTAGCATTCTATTTGCCTTCTTGGCTGCCGCTGCACACTTGGTGGAGAGTTTCAATGTGTTATCCACAATGATGCCTAAATCTTTTTCCTGGGAGGTGGTTCCTAAAGTAGAACATTGCATTGTGTAAACATAGTTTGGGTTGTTCTTTCCTTGGTGCATAACTTTGCACTTGTCCAAATTAAATTTCATCTGCCATTTGAATGTCCAGTTATTTTTCTACCATTGCTTTTCTGTTTCTTTTCTGCTTTCTTCCTGTCAGTCTCCTGTTTCCTCTTGCTTCATTTCTTTATGGCTCTTCTTCTTTGTCTATCTCCCTCTTCCCTCCATGTCTGTCTTGGACACCTATTCTATTTATTTTATGTCATATAGGGGCATGTTTACTAAAGCGTGTTAACTGCTAACGTGGTGATAACTGTCACCATGGTGCGCTTTTCCCACAGCTATTGCAGTGCTTCTCCTAGGACAAGCAGGATGAGTCAATCACAAGTGGTGGTGACATTATCCGACGGCGTCATACATGGAAGTACTCTCAATGGCTCATAAGGTTTTGCCTTCTGAGCATGAGCCACAAGCTCACCCTCCTGGCCCGCCCCTAGCTAGCCAGTCTTCAGTCTTCCACCTTGCCAGCAAGATGGATCTTTCTACTCTCTACGTTCGTAGCCACAAATTACAGAAAAGAAATTTCAGAAACAAGAAGAGAAAAGCCTCAAAATACCCACATACCAACAATGCTGAAACTGGGGATCAAGAAATGCCCAAAATGCTCCAGGAAGATAAGAACATAAGAACATAAGATATGCCATACTGGGTCAGACCAAGGTCCATCAAGCCCAGTATCCTGTTTCCAACAGTGGCCAATCTAGGTCATACGTACCTAGCAGATGAGCAACTCGGATGGACATGAACTCTGTCTCCACCGTCTGGGTAAGGACCATCCAGTGGAGGACTGTGCTGTCTGTGCCCGCATGTCGCTGAGGGCTAGGAAGTCTCGTGGCCATGCTCTCAAGGACTTCCTTGGGCAATCTCCTATGCTGATCTCCTCCTTCGGCCCTACTTTTGCCTCCAGCCAGCCTGGGAAGACACCCAGAGAGACGCACCTCCTGAGGCCTCCGTACCCAGCCACATGCCTTCCGATGCTCCACTTCCTGCTGTGCTCATCGATCCCCCTCCAGTGTCTGAGATCATGTGGGAATTAGTCACGCTGCTCCTTTACCTTCCGGGGCTGACCATGCTGCCCCACTGCCTTCAGGCATCTCTTCTGGCTCTGGCATGACTACATGCATCCGGGCTGCATGACAACACCCACGACCAATTCGCTGATGCACCCTGCGCAGGCGACACTCTCTTCAGGGACAAAGTGAAGGACATAGTCAATGACATGAGGGAGCACTGCACCACCCTCCAGACACTTGCCGAGGAGGGACTGGAGTGTCCTAACTCCAACTCATTAGAACCAAAACAAGCAAAAGACCAGAAAGAAGCAGCACCAAAAACAATATACCAACACCTTCTCTATTTACAAGAACAAACAAATCCACATCCATGCGAGCCTTCTCTCTTGCTGCCCCCGCTATTTGGAATGTCCTCCCAGATCATCTAAAATCAACAACAGATATAAAAGAATTCCGGAAGCTACTTAAAACCACCCTATTCATTGAACAATTCAATGAAGACCACCAATCCACCCTAATCTCCCCACAAAATGAGCTGCACAAGACATGATATCCACAACATAAAAACATCCTACTACTCTCAGTAAAATGTATATAGCCCAATGTAGATAGCTCAACCTGTATATACTACTATCATGAAAATGTATATAGCCCAATGTAGATAGCTCAACCTGTATATATTGCACCCCAAATCAAGATATACCTATCCACACACTCACGAATACTACCTTCACAACCACTGCATGCCGACACCCCCGCACTACCCTACTTGATTGGTTTGCAGTGAAATCCGCTTTGATTCAAGGATAAAGCAGAATATAAATACTTTTAAATAAATAAATAAAATAAACTGCAAAGGGACACATCATAAAACCTGTTCCAAACGCTACAGCTCGTACTGCAAATGGCAACAACCGCTGTACAGGCAAAATTCCTATCAGGTGTCCTACCATCCAAAACCCCGTCAACGGGAGCGCAAACAACAGAAACCTGCCCCTTCTGTGGCGGAAAAGGCCAACTCAAGTTTTTGACACAAGGATCACGGCCAACCCCCCGATGGGTGGCCAACGTTTGGCCTTCCTGCACGCCTGGGAGTCCATCACTATGGAACAGTGGGTCCTCAAGATCATCAGGGAGGGGTACCGCATCAGATTCTCATCCACACCAGCCCAGCACATCCCCCTCCATTCAGCGTTCCGCCATACCACCTGCTTCCCATGACATCAGAAATCATCTCCCTTCTGGCATCTCAGGTGATAGAACCGGTCCCACCCAATGAACTTGATACAGGTTTTTACTCAAGATACTTCCTGGTCCCCAAGAAGTCAGAGGGTGTTCGTCCCATTCTCAACCTCTAGAAACTCAACAAATTCATCATCAAGGAGAAATTCCGGATACACTCTCTGAATTCCATCTTACCACTCATCCAGTCGAAGAAATGGCTTGCCTCACTGGACTTACAGGATGCCTATACACATGTTCCCATCCACGAGCAGCACAGGAAATTTCTGCTCTTCCAAGTATTGGGGAACCACTACCAGTACCGGGTCCTCCCATTCGGACTCTCACCGGCCCCACATGTGTTCACTAAATGTGTCACTGTGGCGGCCGTACACCTCCGCAAGCACAGCATATGCATCTTCCCTTATCTAGATGACTGGTTGATCTCTGCCCCATCCCAGCAGGAGCTCTGGACAGCAAACCAAATGGCCACTTACCTTCTTTCATCCTTGAACTTCCTGATGAACCATGCAAAGTCATACCTCCACCCTTCACAGTGACTGGAGTTCATTGGCACCGACATATACACTATCTTAGCCAGGGTGTTCCTGCTGGCACACCAGAGAGCCACCATGATCAACCTAACATGCAGCATCTCCAAATCCTCGCACTCATTGACAAGGATCCTCCTACATCTTCTGAGCCACATGGCAGCTTCCATGCATGTTCTCCCCCTGGCGAGACTACACATGTGCCCCCTATAGCGGCATCTGCATACTCTTTGGAATCGACACTCACAGCCCCTCTCCACAGAGATTCCATTGAATGTGGCTGTAACCGACTCGCTGCTTTGGTGGACACACAAAGTGAACCTTGCGTAGCTTGCAAACCCCAGCAGCAGCTTGCATACCAACTATCACCATCGATTCCTCAACGGTGGGATGGGAGACACACTGCCTACAACTCAAACTCAAGGAGCCTGGTCAGCCGAGGAGAAGACATTCCACATCAACTAGCTGGAGCTAAGGGCAAGTTGTTACACCCTCACAGTGTTTCAGCACCACATCTCCGGCAAGACAGTCCAGATATGAAAAGACAACCAGGTGGCCATGTTCTATGTGAACAAACAAGGAGGGACCGGCTCCCGCTTCCTCTGCAGAGAAGCTCTCCAGATCTGGAACTTTGCCCTCTCCATCCGATGCCTCTTCCAGGCCTGCTACCTAACAGGAATACACAATGAGCTAGCGGACCATCTCTGTCGACAGCTCAATCCGCACGAATGGGCCCTCCACACTCAGGTGACTTCCTCCCTCTTTAGGAGGTGGAGCCAACCACAAATCAACCTCTTTGCCACTGAGGAGAACACAAAGTGTGCCCTGTTCTGCTCCAAATGCCCATCCAACAGCAGTGTGGCAGCGGATGCCTTCGACATGTCCTGGGAGGAGTGGTCTCTAGTGTATGCCTTCCCCTCTCTCCCCCTCATCTTCAGGACAATATAGCACATTATCAGAGACAAGGCCAAAACCATCTTCATCATATCACACTGGCCCAGACAGGTGTGGTTTCCCTAGCTTCATCGATTGATCCTGGAACCCCCATTACGCCTCCCTCTGAGGCCAGACCTAGTCACCCAGGATGGCGGCAACACCCTTCACCCCATCCTACAGTCACTGGGACTGATGGCATGGAGGCTGAAAGGCTGACCCTGTTGTTCCTCAGCCTATCATCCGAAGTCCAGCAGGTCATACTGGCAGCACAGTGCACATCCACAAGGAAGTCATACAGCTTGCAATGGTGGCGCTTTAGCGCCTGGTGCGCTCCACGGCATCTGGACCCCTTCTTGTGCCCCATGCCTCAGGTCCTCCCTCTCCGAACAGCATCTAAATTCACAGTCCATCAGAGTGCACCTATCCACTATAGCGGCCTTCCATGACTGCTCCAGCAACTCCATAAGAACATAAGAACATAAGATATGCCATACTGGGTCAGACCAAGGTCCATCAAGCCCAGTATTCTGTTTCCAACAGTGGCCAATCTAGGTCATATGTACCTAGCAGTTTCCCCAAGAGACACAAGTTCCACAATGCTTGTACTGGGTCAAGCATTGATATCTTCGGTCACTTCTTAATAATGGTTTATGGACCTTTCCTCCAGGAACTTGTCCAAACCTTTTTTAAACTAAGCTACACTAACAGCCTTTACTACATCCTCCGGTAACAAATTCCAGAGTTTGATTACACGTTGAGTGAAAAAATATTTTCTTTTATTAGTCTTAAATAGTTTACCCTGTAGCTTCATTGCATGTCCCCTAGTCTTTCTATATTCTGATAAGGTAAACAATCGATCTACGTTTACCCGTTCCACTCCGTTCATTAATTTATAGACTTCTATCATATCTCCCCTCAGCCGTCTCTTTTCCAGTTTAAAGAGCCCTAACCTTTTTAGCTTTTCTTCATAGGAGTATACTTCCATCCCCTTTACCATTTTGGTGGCTCTTCTCTGTACCTTTTCTAAAATCGCTATATCCTTTTTAAGATACGGCGACCAGAATTGCACACAATATTCAAGGTGCGGTCTCACCATGGAACGATATAGAGGCATTATAATATCTTTTGTTTTATTTTCCATTCCTTTCCTTATCATACCTAGCATTCTATTTGCTCTCTTGGCCGCCGCTGCACACTGGGCCGAGGGTTTTAACATGGTATCCACAATGACGCCTAAATCTTTTTCCTGGGTGGTGGTTCCTAATGTGGAACCTTGCATCGTGTAACCATAGTTTGGGTTGTTCTTCCCTAGGTGCATAACCTTGCACTTGCCCACATTAAATTTCATCTGCCATTTTGATGCCCAGTCTTCCAATTTATCAAGATCCTCTTGCAATTTTTCACAATCCTCTTGGGTTTTAACAACTTTAAATAGTTTTGTGTCATCTGCAAATTTGATAACCTCACTCGTTATTCCACTTTCCAGGTCATTTATGAATATGTCAAAAAGCAGCGGACCCAGCACAGATCCCTGGGGTACACCACTATTCACCTTTCTCCATTGGGAAAATTGGCCATTTAGCCCTACCCTCTGCTTTCTATCTTTTAACCAGTTCCTGATCCACAATAGTACACTGCCTCCTATCCCATGACTCTTTAGTTTTGCCAAAAGTCCCTGATGAGGGACCTTGTCAAAGGCTTTCTGAAAGTCCAGATACACAATATCAACCGACTCACCTTTGTCCACCTGTTTATTCACTCCTTCAAAAAAACATAACAGATTAGTAAGACAAGATCTTCCTTGTCTAAAGCCATGTTGGCTGTCTCCCATTAGGTTGTGACTATCTACATACTGAGTAATTTTATTCTTTATGATGGTTTCTACCATGTTTTCCGGTACTGACGTCAGGCTCACCGGTCTGTAGTTTCCCAGATCAACCCTGGAACCCTTTTTAAAAATTGGTGTTACATTGGCGATCCTCCAATCTTCAGGTATTAGAGATGATTTTAATGATAGTTCACAGATTACTGATAGCAGTTCTGCAATCTCATATTTCAGTTCTTTCAATACCCTTGGATGTATACCATCCGGCCCAGGTGATTTGCTACTCTTCAGTTTATCTAATAGTTGTAAGACATCTTCCCGATGTATCGATATTTCCTTCAATTCTTCCGCACCTTTAAATACCACTTCAGTCATGGGTAACATCCCTACATCTTCCTCAGTAAAGACCGAAGCAAAGAATTCATTCAGTCTCTCTGCTATCGCCTTGTCGCCTGTTAGTGCTCCTTTAACCCCTTTATCATCTAATGGACCAACTGACTCTCTCACAGGTTTTTTGCTATGAATGTACTTGAAAAGGTCTTTATTTCGTGTTTTTGCTTCCGCAGCAAGCTTCTTCTCAAATTCTCTCTTTGCCTGCCTTATCAATGCCTTGCATTTGACTTGCCAGTGCTTGTTCTGTTTCAAGGTTTCGTCGTTTGGCTCTTTTTTCCATTTCCTGAAAGATGCTTTTTTGGCAACAACAGCCTCTCTGACCTCACCTTTAAACCATGCTGGCAGTTTTTTGGACTTCCTTCCACTTTTCATAAAGCATGGAATACAGCTGGTCTGGGCTTCCAAGATAGTATTTTTCAACAACACCCAAGCTTGATGTATGTCTTTAACCTTCGCAACTGCTCCTTTTAGTTTTTTCTTAACTGTTTTCCTCATTTTATCATAGTCTCCCTTTCGAAAGTTAAAAGGTAGTACTGTGGATTTCCTTACTATCCCTCCTACACTAATTAAATCAAAGGCGATCATGCTATGATCACTATTGCCAAGTGGCCCCAACACCCTTATCTCTTGCACTAGATCTGGTGTTCCACTAAGGACTAGGTCTAATATGGCTTCCCCTCTGGTCGGTTCATGAACCAGCTGCTCCAAGAAGCAGTCATTTATTCCATCTAGGAACTTTATCTCCCTAGCATGTCCTGACGTGACACTGACCCAGTCGATACCGGGGTAATTGAAATCACCCATTATTATTACTGCGCTGTAACTTTTGTTAGCTTCCTTGATTTCTTTGAGCATTTCATCATCCATTTGGTCATTCTGGCCATGTGCTCGATAGTACACCCCCACTGCCATCGCCTTCCCTCTTTTATATGGAATTTCAATCCATAGAGATTCTACAGCAGATTTTGTTTCCTGCAAAACTTTAATCCTTTCTGAGTCAATGCCCTCTCTAACATAGAGCGCAACCCCTCCACCAATTTGATCAGCTCTATCATTACGATATAGCTTGTACCCAGGTATCACAGTGCCCACTGGTTGTCCTCCTTCCACCATGTCTCTGATATTCCAATCATATCTAACCTTTCATTTAGTGCTATATATTCTAACTCTCCCATCTTATTCTTTAGACTTCTAGCATTTGCATACAAGCATTTTAGAGAATGTATTTTATTCATGTTAATTTGGCTATTGTTAGACATGGGTAAATTGGGATCTTTAAGCTCTGTCTGCTCCATACTTGAGGGCATTTGGGCTACTTTACTCTTTTGTGGAACCTCTCTGCTTTTGGTAGTATCCTTCAAGGATACATTCTTCCGAACCATCCGCTCTTGGGCGACTGTCGGCTTTCCCCTAATATCTAGTTTAAAAGCTGCTCTATCTCCTTTTTAAAGGTTAATGCCAGCAGCCTGGTTCCATCCGGTTAAGGTGAAGCCCATCCCTTCAGAAGAGCCCCTCCTTTCCCCAGAATGTTCCCCAGTTCCTAACAAATCCAAAACCCTCATCTCTGCACCATTGTCTCATCCACGCATTGAGACTCCGGAACTCCTCTATAGCCACGCTTCCATTTGTCACATGCTTCATGAAGGGCCTGGCAAATCTTCAACCCACCATCCAACCCCCGGTGCCCCCTGGGATCTGAACATCATCCTCAAACAGTTGAACCGGGAGTCCTTCAAACCACTACAATCTGCAGAGCTCAAGTATGCCTCCTGGAAAACCCTCTTCCTTATAGCTATCACCTCAGCCCGATGCATCAGCAAACTGCATGCCCTTGTGGCTCACCCCCCTATACCATATTCCGCCAGGACTGCGTCACCCTCCGGACACACCCCAAGTTTGTCCCCAAGGTGGTGTCCACCTTTCACATTAACCAAACCATTGAGTTCCCCTGCTTCCACCCGGGGCTGCATGCTTGCCCTGAGAAACAGAGGCTCCTCACCCTGGATTGCGTCAGGGCCTTGTGCACCTACCTGCACTGGATGGTCCCCCACCGAAAAGAATCACAACTCTTTGTTTCCTATGACCCCCAACAAACCGGGTCGTCTGGTCACCAAGTGGACCCTCTCCTTATGGATCTCCACATGCATCGCCTTCTGCTTAACCCAGGCCAGAACACAGGCCATACCAAAAGTCAAGGCCCACCATCTCCAGGCACTAGTGACCACCATTGCCAACCTACACTCTGTACCAGTGTCGTACATCTGCAGGGCTGCCACCTGGTCCTCTATCCATACCTTTCAAAGACACTGCTGCCTTGACCTGGCAACGTGGGACAGCACCATTTTTGGCCAGGCGGTCCTGGTCACAGCAAGGACCCCAGTGATGCTGGACCATGAGCACCCTCCTAACCATGCTGGGACACCCTGCTAAACTACCTCACAGACTCGCACGGACTTGCCTACCTCACTGGCCTACCTCATAGACTCCACCGAACTTGCCTCTGATCCCTGAAACTGCTGTTTTGCACAGTTGCCTTGCACAATTGTTGTTTTTTGCACAGTTGTCTTGCACAATTGCTGTTTGCACATCCTGATGCTGATAATTCCCGCTGAACATCCTGGTGCTGCGAATGTTGTTGCGTTTTCTGCACATGTTGATATTGTCCACATGGTGATTTTGTTGTTGTGGTTTGTAAACGGGGGCGCTGGGTGAGAATGTCCACAGTCTTGGCAAAGGCAAATATTAATATGACTTGCAAAGGATTGTGGGAAATGTAGTCCATTCATACCAGACTCAGCCGTTCACAATAAATTAGTTGTGCTTGCTCAAGGGTAAAGCAAATAAGATATTTTATTTATGGGGTTATTTCTCCCAACACAGATATACTTGGTAGCACATAAAAAGGAATACTTGCTTTCAGTATCATACTTAGAAAAACAAATAAGGAAAAACAACAGCTGAACTTGTTAAGCAATCAAATCAAAGCATAAAAACCTGGATGGGAACAGAAAAGTCTTTTCTGTAGGCTCCTGCTAATATCTCCTTAGCAGTGCTTCAAAGAACAAACAAAACCCCACAAAGTAGAAAAAAACCTGTTCTTTTTCAGGGATATCTTCCTGTATCTTCACACACACTCAGAAGTGTCCCTCCAGAGCTCACAGGCAATTAGGCAAGGCTCAATTGCTAACCATTACCAGCTGAAACCCTCTTGGCTGGTTTACTTTCTATTACGTGGCTCAAATCCTACTCAGAAGCTTTTCTGAGTAGATTAAAGAACAAGTTTATATTTCTTTGTGATGGTTGTTGTATTTTGTGACAGCATATTACCACAGAAGTTTAGACAGAGAGCAATCCATGTATTCAAAATCCTCATTTATACCATCTTCCCCTTCTTCAACTATCATGGGTTCAATGTCATGGATTGGCACAGAGGAATTTCCCAATGGAACACTCTCAGGACAATACTTGTTTCCCTGCTGTCTTCCCAGTGAAGAGCTAGGGTATAGATCAGTGTTCATACCTGAGCTTCCATTGCTGTTAGAGTTCCTCTCTAAATATCCTGGCCAGTATGTAGTCCAGTTCTTATGTCCAGCCCTCCAATCAAGATCCCTGGACACTGGATCTCTCTTCACATACCTTCTGGCACTGGTCTTAGGGTCCCTTCCAAGTGCAGCCGTCTCCCTCACAGGTGCCGTCCAGGGATTCCTGGTTCTGCAGCCCCACTCCTCTGGCTTTCCCCAGTCCAGTGGTGTATGCTTGCCTCTGGAATGCCTCCCAGTATACGTACTGCTATGGACTCCTTTAGACCTCCCAAATGCTTTTCTCTTCTTTCTTCCAAAGTGTTTCTTTCTTTCTCTCTCTGGCCGTCAGCTCTGGCTTCTGCTGATGATGATGATCAGGATGATCCAGGTGCCTCTGATGCTTCTGATGATCAAGAAGATTCTGCTGCCTCTGATGATTCTCTGTAGAATAAGCTTTTCTTTTATCCTGCTTAGATGAATGCTCCACCCTAGCACAGCGCAGCTGTGCTGAATCAAGCCCTGCCCTTGGAGATGAGTGCTTGGGGATTACCTCATAGCCCTCCTGATTGAACACAAGTTTCCCCACTTCAGCTCTTCTAATGGCTGTTGGAAACCTGGTGCATTCTGGGACTGGTAGTCTTTTATGGAAACATTCTGTTTTATTATTTCTACCAGAACAGACAGGTTGCTTGTTCAGAGTCACTTCACCTTTACTATAGCTCCTTCCTGAACTATGATAAGCTTTCTTATCACAGGTTCTTGCACATGATGAATGTTGCTGCATTATCTCACACTATTGGGTACTATTCCTGTTAATAAACATTTTGCATTGTTCCCTGGGAAGTGTTCTTTGCCCTAGGTAATGCTCCTCGCCTCTGTCTCCCCCCTTCCACCTCAGCATATGCCAGCTTGGGAGGCACCACTTGTGGCTGACATCCTGCTGGTCCTAGGAGAAAGCAAAGTTACCTGTAATGTGAGTTCTCCGTGGACAGAAGGATAAGTCAGCCACACATTCCCACCCGCCTCCCCTGGGGGGGATAGACCTCTAGCTGGGCCTGCATACCTAGCTACTAGGCAAGCTATCAGCTGGGGACATACTAGCTAGCTAGGGGCGGGCCAGGGGGTTGGACTTGTGGCTCATGCTCACAAGGCAAAGTCTTCTGAGCCATTGAGAGTACTTCCATCTGTGGTGCCATCAGATGATGTCACCACCACTTATCCTGCTGTCCACAGAGAACTCATGTTACAGGTAAGTAACCACTTTTTCTGTGATGTCTGCAGATTGCATAGTAGCTGCACATTTGGTTGAGATATTGGCAGGATTAGGGTGGAGAGTGAGCATGCCTGCAATACGCTACTATTGTGGTTGTCGTCAGCGTGCGGTAATCGGCAAAGTTGTAGATACCACGGGTGCACCTAACGCCACCTGATTGGGTGGCAACAGCTACATCCACGTTGGCATGCCACAACCAAGTTGCCTGCATTTTCTATGCAGTATCTGCAGGGGGACTGCTGTGTACACCCCCAACAGATACTGTGGGGTTTTTGCAGCTAACACAATGCAAAACCTAACACCCTTTAGTATACATACTCCTTAGAGTCATCTTTTTTCATTTTCCTCCTCTTCCCATCCTGCTGTCATCCACTATGTTACTATATGTTACCAATTCTTCATTTTTCTCCTGCCTCTGCATTCCTGGCTTCTCACTATCCTAACATTCCTCTGTTTGGATTCCTCCATCCATCCTTCTCATCTCAATCTTTTCAGTTCTCACTCATATTGCTCCTTCTAACCCTGTGTCTTCCCCTTCTCTAATTTCATTCTACCAAGGTTATTATTCAAGTGCTCTCTTCTATCCAGTACCCCTTTGTCCATTATTTTTCATTGTCCTTTCACATTCCTTCAAACCAAAGCTCCCGATTACCACCCATTTTCTGGTGCTCCTCCTTTCCCCTCTCCTCCCACTTCATTCCTCCATACCTTTGACTAATCTCCTTTTTCCTCATCACCTCCCTCCCCTCTTCATCCTCCTATCATTTCCTCTTCCTCTCCTGTAATGCATCTATTTTCTTCTGCCATTGACTTTCTTCCCCTTCCTTCCCCAGTTCTTCTTTCTCCCCATCTTAGCCCTCTTTCCTGTGATATGATTTCTTTATTTACTCCCATCCCCACCCAAAAAGATATTCTGCTTCTCAGTGCTCCATCTCTCCCCTCAATCCTTCTTTTTCGCCAAATGACTGGGCCATCTATCTTTCCCCTCAGACCCTCCTTCACGCCTCATTTTCTCCTTTCTACCCTTGTTCCACTCTCCAATCTCTCTCCTTCAGTTTATTTCCACAGTCATCTCATCTTTGCCCAGGCTCCTGCAGCACAGACGTCTTCTGAGCAAGCTGCAGTGGAAGCCTGAGAAGGTCAGTACTTCTCTCAATCCTCAGGCTTGATTCTATAGCTCCCTCCTTCCCCAAAGTTAAAAACTGGCTTGTGAGTATGCAGTGGACCCCTCCCGCCTACCTGCAGAACTAAATGGAACAATTAGTGTTTCTGCCAGCCCTGTTAGGAACAATTTTAAACCTCGTGACAATCAGGTGTGAGGTTTGAAACTGCTCATGGCATAACTTGTGGGCAGGCAGGGGTTTGCTGCCATTAACAAGTCTGTTTTTAACTTCCTCTATGCAGCTCTGTACTGTCCCTGGATTACGTGGGAAGGAAGTGGAGAGCAAGATCCACTGGGAGGAGGCCAGAAAGATAATATTTAGACCATTGGGGGGTTCACTTGGGCATGTCATCTGTGCCAGGAGGTGAGGGCTGTGCAATCATCACTTGACTGGTGTGAATGGCCCACTGGTACTTGCCCAAATGCCCGAAAGGGCAATCTGCTCCTGCTCCTGCTCCTGCCCCTGCCCCTGCCCCTGCCCAGGAGACAGATGATGAACTTAAGAAGTTTGCTTGGAGGGGAAGGGGTGAAGTCAAGATAGTGGCACCTCAGAAGATTCTCGTTTGAGCTGCTCCACTATCATTTACCTTTAACTTTTACCTATGGCTCCTAAAAGTCGAGGGAAAGGACTGACCAAGTCAACCAAGGCTGCTGCCTCCACTGAGGGTCAGCAGAAAATCAAAGCTCACCTCCTGAAGGCTCTGGCATTAGAAGCTGCCGCAAAGGAGAGCTTAGCTAAACTGGCTTTCGATGGGAGCCGCCCCTGCTTGGGCAAGCACCATCTTCACTGCCACAGCAGCATCTATTAGGTTTCCTGCTGAGTTTGGACAGGATTGATCCAAGTTGTACTTCCATCAGTCTGGCGACTGACTCCATCGAGGATGGAACGGGCGTGAGTGGCGGGAACCCCACCTCTTCTTCCACTCTGCTGACCCCCAGTCCCAAGCGTGCTGCTGAGGTCAGCGTAGTCTCTGTGGAGGCGGGAGCTGCAGTAATGGAGGCTTCAAGATCTCCCCCAATGCTGGAGAGGGAGCGAGTTGGGAACTCTCTCAGATTCAGCAACGGAGGAGGTCCCAGTGTAGGTATCTCTTCTGGATCCACTCTGATTCTCGCTCTATATCCAGTCCCTTGGTGCAGTCATCTCCTCCTATGGTTTTTATTTTATTTATTTATTTTAACACATTTATAGATGGCCATTTACTTTCACATTTGAGGCAGTGTACAAGCAATAAAATATAAAAAGTCTCCAAGGCCCCACCCAGCAGGACCCCTTCTACCACAAACCACTCCAGTTGCCACTTGCTGCTACTCCCTCCAACCCATACCCATCCTTCATGCCACAGCACATGGGACGAGGAACGTTTTTTCCAATGCTTTCCAAAATGCTAACAAATTAGTCTCTTTCTGCAGTACTGTCGGTAAGGCATTCCACAGAGTCGGAACTGCTACAGAAAGTACCCGCACATGCCAGCATTGTAGGCAGACAGTGGAAAGCCCTGGTATCACCAGCATTTCAGTCCCAGCAGAACGCAAGGCCCATCCAGGATGGTACCAGTGCACAGCTCCTGCAAATACCAGGGCCCTAGGCTTCTCAAGGCTTTAAACGCCAAAAGCAAGATTTTAAAATTACATGTTTGCTTAATCAGGAGTCAGTGCAACTGCCACAAGACTCCTGTCACTAGGTCTTGCCTGCGAAACCACCATATAACATGGACAGCTGAATTTTGGACCACCTGCAACTTTCTTAGCCCGGAAGCCCCAAGTACAGGGCATAGCAATAGTCTAGGCATGATAATACTAACCACCAAACACAATGTCTCTTGATTATAAATAAGGCCGGAGCTGGCAAACTACCCACAGTACCCAAACTCCACTTGAATCACTTGCGGCACCTGTTGATGGAGACCAAGTTCCTCATCCAAAACAACAGCCATATACTGGATTTCATAGTTCCACGTCAAGCGAATCCTCCCCAATAGACAGTCCAGCCTGCAAGCTGCCCTCCATCAGCCTCCCACAAAGCAACACCTCAGATTTGGAGACATTGAGCACCAATTGATTAGAATGTAGCCAGTGCAATGTCATCTAGACCAGTGTTTTTCAACCTTTTTTGTGCAAAGGCACACTTTTTTCATGAAAAAAATCATGAGGCACACCACCATTAGAAAATGTTAAAAAATTTACCTCTGTGCCTATATTGACTATATATAAAGTAATTCTCTTGAATAGGAATCAAACACTCACACCAACCCCCCTCCCCTGCTGGTTCACACCAACCCCCCTCCCCTGCTGGTTCACTCACACCACCCCCCCCCCTCCACTGCTGGTTAACTAACCCACCCCCATGTCAATTAATCACCCATCCTGCTGGTTCAATCAATAACTTACCCCCCCTCCCCTGCTGGTTCAATCAAACCATCGCCCCCCCCCCCTTGCTGGTTCACTCACACCACCACCCCCCTCCACTGCTGGTTCACTCACACCCCCCCCCCCCTGCCGGGTCACTCACCCCCCCCCCCCCCGGCTGGTTCACTCACACCCCCCCCCCCCCCCTCTGCCCAAGCCGCTGCTTCTGCTTTGTACAGAGCAGCGGCTGCACTACACTTACATTGAAAAGTAAAGAGAAACTGTGTCAGGAGCCCTCCGGTCATCGCAGAGCCCGAGGAAGTGATGTCATGGGGGCGGGCTCCTCACAGGCTGTCTTTCCTTTTCAAATTAACTTTATTGCAGCTAAAGTTAATTTGAAAAGGAAAGACAGCCTGTGAGGAGCCCGCCCCCATGACATCACTTCCTCGGGCTCTGCATGATCGGAGGGCTCCTGACACAGTTTCTCTTTACTTTTCAATGTAAGTGTAGTGCAGCCGCTGCTCTGTACAAAGCAGAACCAGCGGCTGCACTGCTATAGGGAATCGCGATCGCGTTCGCGCCGCGGACTTCGGCACAAAAGCCGGTTTTTTGCTCTGGCCGCTCCCGATCTTGCGGCCAGAGCAAAAAACCGGCTTTTCAATGGCCGGTTTTACAACTGTGCCGGCAGCCGGCCTGGCCATGGAAAAACCGGCCAGGCCGGCTGAAAACCGGCCGGTTGGCAACCCTAATTTGTGAGCCGAGGCCACATGTTACATATGAAATTGGAATTTTTCCCACGGCACACCAGACAATATCTCACGGCACACTAGTGTGCCGCGGCACAGTGGTTGAAAAACGCTGATCTAGACAGTGGTTAGCGCACTGAAGTATTACAGTCTCATCGTCATCCATCTCAATTAGGAGCTGAATATCATCAGCATACAAAAAATCCACAAATCCATGCCTCTGACAAATAGCCCCCACAGGACTCGTATAAATATTAAAGAGAATCTGTGACAACGCAGACCCCTATGATTTTCATTACCACTTTTAGCTGATGTCTCTCAGATCTACCTCTCTACACTTGATATCTCTTCGGCACTCTAGGCCCTAATCTCTGCCTGCCTATCTGACATTGCTGCCTAGATGTCTCACTGCTGTGTGAAATTGAACATGGCCAAAACTGAGCTTATTATTTTCCCCCTAAACCAATCTCCCCCACCCCCTTCCTCCTTTCTCTGACTCTGTGGATAGCATTCATCTACTCCCTGTCTCCTCAGTCCGTAACCTGGGGGTTGTCTTTGACTCCTCCCTCTCCTTCTCCACACACATCCAACTGATAGCTAAAACCTGTCATTTCTTTCTGTATTACGTCAGCAAAATTCGCCCCTTTCTTTCTGAACATACTATTAAGACACTTATTCACTCTTTACTCACCTCCCATCTAGACTATTGCAATCTCCTTCTTGCTGGTTTCCCTCTGAATTGTCTCTCCCCTTCGGTTTGTTCAAAACTCAGCTGCACGACTAATCTTCCATCAACTCTGATATGCTCATATAACCCCTTTTCTCATGTCACTTCATTGGCTCCACTTCTGTTTCTGTATCCAGTCCAAACTTCTCCTTTTGACCTATAAATGCATTCATCCTGCTGCTCCTCACTACCTTTCCTCTCTCATCTCTCCCTTAACCCCTTCTCGTGAGCTCCGCTCTCTGTCCTCTTTTCTTCCACTGCCAACTTCAGACTTTGATACTTTCACCTTGCTGCTCCTTATGCCTGAAACAAACTACCTGAGTCTGTATGTCAGGCTTCATCTCTGCCCCTTTTCGAATCCATGCTAAAAGCTCACCTCTTTGAGGCTGTTTCTGGATCCTGACCCACTTAGTGTCCTATGTGTCTCCTTATCTTCCCTAGTTGTTTCCTTATTCTCAGCTGCTCTATTGTCTGTCTTGAATAGATTGTAAGCTCTGATGAGCAGGGAATGTCTTTTTATGTGTCTCTACAGCACTGTGTATGCCTTGTAGCACTATATAAATGTTCAATAGTAGTAGTAGGTATTTTTACACTCTGTTTGAGCTATGTTGGTCAAACTTGATGTTCTGTTGTTAAGTGTTCTCTGGACATTTCTGCCCTAGTTCAAACGGTTGGGTAGATCTCTCAGCAAGCAATTCTGGCTAAGGAGACTCAAGAGAAATTATCCTTAATGAGGACATAAGTTAAAGAATCTAAAATAGTTATTAACCAGTTAGTGAAAGACAAAAGATAAATGCATCAAAAGCTGGAGCAATTTGAGAATAAAATGCATCGCTTAAACTCGCGGCTTTTGAACGTCTCCAAAGTGGCGAATATGCTTCAAGTAGATATTTTTAAAAATATCTGCAGGAAGTTTTACAGGTTCCTGAAAATGCTTTTCCTCCTGTAAATAAAATGTATTTCCTGCCAAGGAACAATTTTATCAAAAGGGTTAGTTTTGCACATACCGTGACAGTCATGAACCTCACTTCCAAGCCAGAGTATGTGGAGTCAGATCTCAGTCTCTCAGGTTTACTGCTAATGCTCAGTGTAGTACTTGCATCATGCCAAAGAGAGCCTCAGTTCTTCCGCTGTAATCACACTGATACCTTAGCCACTGATATTAGATAGGTTCTTAGTATATTTTCATTTTATACTTCTTTTCAAGATCTAGCTAAGCTTAAAGAATAGTCAAGAATTTGGCAGCTGAGATTTAATGCTAAAAAATTCAGGGTCATACATTTGGGCTGTAAAAATCCAAGTGAGTGGTACAGTATAGGAGGTGAAGTACTTCAGTCCACAAAAGAAGAGCGGGACCTGGACATGATTGTTTCTGAAAAACTTAAAATGGCTAAATAGGAAGAAAGGGTGACTGCAAAAGCCAGAAGGGTGCTTGGGTGCCTAGGGAGAGGAATGATCAGCAGAAGAAAGGAGGTGATAGCACTTCTGTATAAGCCTTTGGTGTGACCTCATTTGGAGTGTTGTGGGCAATTCTGGAGACCGCACCTTCAAAAGGATATAAACAGGATGGAGTCTGTGCAGAGGGTGGCTACTAAAATGGTCAGTGGTCTTCATCACAAGGCAAATGGGGACAGACTTAAAGATCTCCATACGTATACTTTAGAGGAAAGGCAGGAGAGAGGAGATATGATAGAGACATTTAAATACCTCTGTGGCATAAATGACCAGGAGGAGAGACTCTTTCAGTTGAAAGCAAGCTCTGCTATGAGGGGGCATAGGATGAGGGTGAAAGGGGATAGAATCAGGAGTAATATGTGGAAATATTTCTTTATGGAAGGCGTGGTAAATGCATGGAATAGGTTCCCGGTGGAGGTAGTAGAGACAAGGACAGTATCTGATTTCAAAAAAAGTATGGGACAAACACAGAAGATCTCTCAATGGGAAAAAAGGGACTATAGTATTTGATATGGAAGGGCAGACTGGATAGGCCATATGGTCTTTTTCTGTCATCATGTTTCTAAGATGCTGTCCTGTGAATATTTATAGAAAGCACTAGGATCAGTCCAGTGGTCCATCAGTAGAGCATTATGTGATTCTTGAAGCCCAGCTCCTGTTCCTTTGATTGACTAGGAAATACAGCAGAGGTAGGACAGACAATCCCAAAAGGAAGACCTGGCTATTGCTCTACAGTGACTCCCAGTGGTTGACTCAAGTATATAATTGTGGTGGATTCTAAAAGGAGTTATGAAAGAAGGCACAAGCATGGTCTACAATAAACAAGATGGTCATAATTATTAAAATCACTAGGGTATGACAGAATATCAGTCCCTACCCCAAAAGGCTTACAACATACATGAAGACAACAGAAACGGACAAAACACACAGAGTCAGGAAAATGTCTTAATAGTTGATCCCAAAAGGGAGGGGTAGGAAGTAGTATATTTTTCTCTGAAAACAAGAATCGAGGAAGGAAGTTGAAGGTGAGAAGAAGGTGCAGTGGCAAAGGTACAACTAAAGGGAAAAATAACCCAAACTACTACTTACAAGGGACTCATACAAGTTGGCTATTACTGGATTCAGGGATAATGCATTGCCTGCGGTTGCATGAAGAAATATTCTGCCCCCGACACACACCCACACACAGACACACCACACCCACACCAAGAGGCTGAGATACTGAAGCATGAGTCATTTTCCAAAAGGTTAGAACATGATTCAGGAGAATCTGCACGGATAACATATTCTAGCTTTTACTTTTTGGCTGGTTTTTGATATAGACTTTCTATTGCCTACCTCAACCATTGTGTTGTGTTAGAGTAGCTGCACAAAAAAAAAAACAACTACAAAAAAAACCTACTTTGCTTTACCTCTTTGTTCTTTGTGCAAAGAAGAAGGTTTTTCTTTCAAATTTCTACCTGACCACTGCCCTCTAGACCTACAGTCTGGTAGCAAACAATCTAAATTTTGTTCAGAAGCTTAGGAAAATCTAGCTAGTCTGTATTGCTTGCCTAGCCTTTTTTAACTAGAAATTTGAGTGTACCTTCAATTCATATAAGATCTACTGGCCTGGGACACTTAAATTCCTACCCACCCTACCATTCACCCAGTGGTGGGATTCGGCTGGTTCGTACCAGTTTATGCAAACCAGTTCCTAGCGTTTCCTGCCTTCGCTGAACTGGTCCAAACAGGCTGTGTTGCTGCCACATCTGCACCTGCGGGATTCAAAATACCCCACAGTATTTTGATGGCACCGGGGAGATCGCAGCACTGGGAGAAGCCCTCGATGCCATCAAAATACTGTTGGGTGTTTTGAATCCCACCAGTGCAGATACGGCAGTGACATGGCCTGTTGGGACCAGTTTGGCGAACGCGGGAAATGCTAGAAACCGGTTTGTGTGAACCGTTGTGACCCGCCTGATTCCCACCACCGACCAAATCTGTTCCTAGGAGGTTTTGAATCCCACCACTGCCCTGACCCCACCCACCCCAGAGTTGCACTTGACTACAGGGTGGCCCAAAAAAAAGTGAGAACATCTTGTAAATTAAAAGCTTAAATAGTTTACTTACTTACCTTTTTTAGCTATATAGTGTCTTTATGTCAACAATTTCTGGTCGCCATCTTTTTTTTTAAATTTGTCAATCGTTTACATCTGTCTTTTTGAATTTTTAAATAACTTATAGGCTATGAGATGTTCTCACTTTTTTTGGGCCACCCTGTATATAGGGCCAGATATTCAAATAGGTCGGCTATGCCCTATATGTCCCAAGCTATCTGCTATGAATAAAGAATTGACTCTAGTAAGGGAAGAATTAGCTGCAATGAAATGCATCTCCTTAGGGTACAAATTGAAAATAACTCACCACCACTCCCACAAAGAATCAAGCAACCCAGGAACAAATGGATCACAGTGGGGTCTGGTAGGTTGTGACCTGTAACAATGGTATCCTCTCTGTCAAGAGAGACCCCTGCACAATGCCTTCTCTGCCTTGGAAAATGAGGATGCCCAATTACTGGAAACTGAAGTAATCTTAAGTGAGAAGGTTAACACTGAATCTACTGGTAATGCCCCAAATGTAAACAAAAACTCACAAAACAGGAAACTCTTATTACTTGGAGACTTCATCATCAGAAGTATTAACATGGGGACACAATCCAAGGGATAGAAGATGGTCAAATGTCTCCCAGGTTCTTCAGCCAGCAGGAACACAAACCAAATTGTTAGCATAGTCAGTATGGAAAGTAAGTATTCCAGAATTGATGTTATCCACTTAGGTACAAATGACCTGCTAGAAAGAGTATCTATACAGTACAAAGGGACTTTCAGCTTTTGCAAGGGAACTTAAACCTATTGTCAACACTATAGCATTCTCAGAAGTTCTACCTGTTCATGATAAGGGGGAAGAGTGGTCGCTCAAATAAAAGCAAAAACCACAGCTTTCACAAAATTCAGAAGATCACAAAAAGAGGAACACAGAATTGGATACAGCTAAAAGAGATAGAGAAATAAGGTTAACATAAGCAAAGGATGAAAAAAAGATGGCTAAAGATGTGAAGCGTGGAGGCAAAACATTTTTCAGGTATATTCAGGAGACGAGGAAGATTAGAGGTAGCATTACCAGTCTCAAAAGTGCTGAGGACAGGTTTGTTGAAAGTGACATTTAAAACGCGAAAATGCTGTATTCACTCAAGAAAATTCTGGAGAAGGACCATGTAAGATTGACAAATATACAAATGGGAATGGAATAAATACCACACCATTCAGAGAAGACTAACTTTTTGAACAGCTTGCAAAACTGAAAGTGGACAAGGCCATGGGATCAGATGGGATACCTCCCAGGATACCATAGGAGCTCAGAGAGGTTCTAGCAGGGCCTTTAAAGGATGTTTTTAATAGATCATTGGAGACTAGAGAGGTTCTACAAGACTGGAGAAGGGCTGATGTACCTCTTCACAAAAGTGGTAATAGGGAGGAGGTGACAAACTACAGGCCGATGGGAAAAGTAATGGAGGCCTTTCTGTAAACCAATGGATTGCATGATCTGAGGCAACACAGTTTTACCAGGGGAAGATCATGCCAAACAAATTTGATTGAGTGCTTTGACTGGGTGACCAGAGAATTTGATCAAGGGCATGCAGTGGATGTAATATATCTAGATTTCAGCAAAGCCTTTCGCTACAGTTCCTCGTAGGAGGCTTATCAATAAACAACTATGCAGCCTGGGGATAGGTCCCAAGGAGGTGAACTGGATCAAAAATTGGTTGACTGACAGACAACAGAAGATGATGGCAAATGGAACTCATTCAGAAGACAGGAAAGTGCATAGTGGCGTTCCTCAGGGATCGGTCTTGGGACTGATACAGTTTAATGTATTTGTGAGTGATATTATAGAAAGATTGAATGGAAAAGTCTGCATTTTTGCAGATGACATGAACATTTGCAACAGAGTGAACACTTCTGAGGGAATGGACAACATGAAGAAAGATCTAAAACACTGGAAGAATGGTCTAATGCTTGGCAGTTAAGATGTAATGCAAAGAAGTGCAGAATCATGCCCTTGACATGCAGAAATCCAAAGGAATCATAGGCGATAGCGGAGAGAGGTTGGTGTGCTTTGACCAGGAGAGGGAACTCGGAGTACTAGTATGTGAGGATCTCAAGGTGGCGAAACAATGTGACAAGGCAGTAGCCAAAGCCTGGGCTGCATACAGAGAGGAATAACCATGCAAGTCATTGGCGAGGCCTCACTTGGAGTATTCTGTTCAGTTTTAGAGACCACATCTCACAAAGGATATAAAAAGACTTGAAATGGTTCAGAGGAAGGCAACCAAAATGATTTGGAGTCTGCACCAGAAGATGTATGAGAAAAGACTTAAAGACCTAAATATGTATAAGCTAGAGGAGAGGAGGGATAGGGGAGATATGATACAGACCTTTAAATACTTAAAGGCTATCAATGAATGAACAAAAACCTTTTTCAAAGAAGGGGAAGCTATAAAACCAAGAGGGCAAACGATGAAGCTGCAAGGCGGTAAATTTAAAAGCAACATCAGGAAATACTTGTTTGCCCTTGGTGGAGGTGGCAGGGGCAAATACAGTGACAGAATTCAAAACGGCATGGGACAGACACAATGGATCCCTTTATAGCAAGAGGATAAAATCTAAGTAAACGTAACTATTTCTTATACCTCAACAAATAAAGAGGGGTGACCTGCACCAAGTCGCAGGTACAATCCTAAACACAGGCATAGTGGGAGGTGACATGCACAAAGCTGCAGTTGCAACTCTAGCTGCCCTATTGGTCTTTATCTGCTGTCATATACTATGTTATGTCACTAGGAAAAAACATGCAAAATGCCTGGAAATGCACAAAACACTCACATTTCAAATTATGGTGCATTTTTTCATACATTCTCTCCTTTTCAAAAAAAATTTACAAAATGCAGCTAGCATCTGAAGTAAACTTTCACGTGTAGGCTGCTGTGATGCACAGTTCATGAATAATGATCTGCTCTAATGTAAAAACAAGCAGCTTGTTATTTATGAATTCTTTTGAAAACTGGTGTATAAAAATGTTCATGGGCTCATTAAGGAAAAGACACCTTAATGAGGTACAGTTATGCTTGTTTTAGTTGGTATAGTAGCAGATTTTTATTTGAAAGTTTCCTACCTAGTTGATTACCATGGGTAGCTAACTTTTGTGCAGAAAGACTGAAAACTTGTGGGAAATTCTGTAGGTTAGGACGTTGAATGATGAAGATATATAGATGGGGAGCTTATTTTGGAAGCCCTATTCGTGCTTTGGATATCTGAAAACAGGCATAGAGACGTCTGAGTCTGAACATGGTGGCGGCGTGGCTGGGGTATTCCTAGGAACCTGGCTATCCCCACCTGATCTCAGAAATGTTTTCGACGTCTGGAGTCTCATCTAAGTTTAGGACTGTTCCAGGCACGAACAGCAGCAGTTCTGGTTGAAAAATATCCAAAAGATGAAGAGAAGAAAGCACTGCATCATCTCCAGTACTCGGTACAGTTTCAACGATAGCAGCGGTGGGATTCAAACCCTGGCTTCCCTGTTCCTAGCCCACTGCTCTAACTCTGAGGCTATTCCTAGACATCCAGGTTCTGAAGTACTATTCTGGGGATGTCTAGACGCCCTGCAGACATCCATATTGGGCACATCCATGTTTGTGAAATCATGTCTGCACTTGGACATGCCTGTTTTTTATTCTTCAGACGTTCTGGCTTACACATTCCATATTGCATTCTTAAATCCCCCTCATGGGTTTAATAAGAATAAAATATGTATTTATTTATTTTGTCTGTCCATTTTACCTATCCTTACCATGAAGCCTGGGGTGGGAATAATAAAACATACATAGAATAGCAAATAATTCATGACAAAATCCCCAAGCAGCAAACCCAACAGCATGGCGGCTGCATCATCATCTCAAGATGTTCTCAGGACCTGACGAGGCCGCGGGCAGGGTCCCGGTGGCCGAACCTAACCGGGCGCGCGGCCTGGGGCTGGGATCCTGCGTGCGGCTTCAGCCGATTTAAATTCATTGGCTCCCGGCAGTTGCGGCCGCGTGGGAGCCAATCAGGGAGGGAAACGTCAGTGTGGGGGTGGGTTGGGCCCGGCGGGCAGCCTCCGCGTGGTCAGTCACGGCGGAGGCTGCTCGGGGGTGCCGGCTTCCCGCCCGCCCTCCCTCCCATGAATGTTTATGGGGGTTTGGGTTATGGGGTGTTGCAGCTTGGGGGGGGGGAGGTTGGTGGGATCCCGGAGGTTTCCGGGGTCCGGAGCCTCAGGCTACACTTGGGCGGGGGCGGGGTGCCCCTGACCCGGTCAAACCCTGGACGACTTTTGCTAATAGCATGGCGAAGTCGGGGGAAGGGTTAGGTAACTTGCCGGGGGGCAAGTTATGGCGTTAGCGGTGGCAAGGCACTTTGCTAAGGTATGGCTGGTGCGGGCCGGGTGCCGCTAATCGATTGAGAAGGTGTAGGAGGCTGGCATATTGTGAAATTGTTAAAAGGTTAATAAAGCTGCGACCAGTTGTGTTCCATGAACTATTGGTGTGGTGTCTTTTGTGTGGCTGGGAGATGGAGGGTGATGGGGGCGGGGGGGGGGGGGTGGAGGAAAGGGACCCGAAGCACCAGGTCCGCCTGCCTCGGTTAGTAACTGTTAAATCACTATAAGAGTATTGAATATATATATGTTTTAAGATGTTTTCTATAAACAGAGCAGTGCCACCAATTGGCACACCTTCCTAAGAAGCTTATTCCACCGATACAGAATATTAAATGGAGAATGTACAGGAGCACACTATCGTTGAATATGGCCCCCGCACTCCTGAAATCTCCAACAAGGTCTCTCCCTGGAAGAACAAACTTTGCCCGGGGATATACCACTGTAATTTCTCTCTTAAAAATTTCGACCCCCATACCACCATTGCTTTAAACCGAATCTCCGGAGCCACAGGTAACTGATAACGCTCTAACAAGATCAGCGAAATATGAGAGAATATGAACTCTTTTTATATTCTACCAGATACTCTTTCAAAATGATTCTACTAAATACTTTTCCCAAGAATAGTTATAATAAGATACCCAGAATTTGGAATTGATCAACACATCTGTAAGATTGCTGTGAATATTTTCTGATAGACAGGATAAACCCTCCTTTTCTGCAGACGTGCTCTTTAGCAATCCTGTTAGGTAATGAACCTTTTCAGCATGGTTCTCAGAGATGATTATTAATGCAATCTCTTCAATTGGGAAGAGCAACCTTCCTTTAAAATATATAACACGTGCCTTGTTCTTCTTCCAGTAACCATCTGCTACTGCAGGTGGAGAACTGATAAGCCAAAATGCAGTGCTTATGTAACTGAAACATCTCAAGGTCATTAACATTTTTCTTTTCATTTCCACCGTTTTCATAAACCCAAGCCCAAAGTCACTGGTATGACATTTGCTCTTACAGAAAACCTCATTTGCATAATGATACAACTCAACTTTGCAGTATCAGAGACATTCCCAAATCAGCATCATTCGTGCTTTGCTGTTTTATTGTTTAAAAATATGAGAGAATTCTTCACTTGTGGTACTTCTGGAATCTGCTTGTTTTATAGTTTTTAGGGTTATGGTTATGGTTATGGTAATTTTATTTGATAAACCGCCTTTCTGAAACAAGCAAAGCGGTGTACAATATACAAACTTAAGGAAAAGGCTCAGGGCCAGAGAAACGGAAAGGAAGTTTACAATGGCTTCGTGAGAAAAGGGAGAGAAGGGAGACAGGACAGAACAAAGAGAGGATACACACCGGAAGGAGACAGAACTTAAGGCGGGTCACACAAGGGGGAGGGAGGGCCGAAGGCTGTGGAGAAGAGGTGAGTTTTCAGGTCTTTTTTGAAAGTGCTGTGATTGGACTCCAGGCGAAGGGATGAGGGAAGGGAATTCCACAGGGCAGGTCCTATGAAAAAGAAAGCGGAAGATTGTGTAAATTGCAGATGGACAAGGGAGGGTGAAGGAAGGGTGAGGCGATTGAGGTGAAAAGAACGGGGTGTGTGCCTGGGGGTGTTGGGGGTGTGGAAAGAAATGAGATCAGCTAGATATTGTGGAGTATTTGTATGGAGGATGTTGTGCACTAGAGAAAGCAGTTTATACTGGGTGCGGAAGGAGACAGGTAACCAATGAAGGTGGAGGAGCAGAGGTGTTATGTGATCCCGGGGGGAGGAGTGAGTAAGAAGGCGGGCAGCGGTGTTTTGGATCCTCTGGAGATGGGCTAGCTGGGTTTTGGAGAGGCCTATGAGAACTAAGTTGGAGAAGTCCACCCGTGACATGACCAGTGACAGCAGTAGGGTAGTGAGGGCCGATGGGTCTCAAAGATGAGTTTCCCAAAATATTTGCATAAGTTGTGCATACAGTACTATTTATATTTAAGGGAGTCAGCCAATATCCAGATTACTGTATACAGGTGTAAGAATAAAAATCTCTATGGAAAACATATTTTCTCAGCATTTTAGGGGTGAGTTTGGAAGTCCATATATAAGACTGACCTTGCTTTAAATGCTTTTATGTACTTGGTTAAGTTGTAAATAAATTAGATGTCCAAGTCTGACTTTCTTCTGATTCGAAGAGTGGAAATCTAGGGGAAGGTGAATGCCCCTTCCATCACCTCCATCTCTATCTATGCTGTGTATCTGAAGCCAGTTCTTTTGTAGTAGAAAGTACATATCCTTCCAACCAAATCAAAGGCAATCTGTTTAAGTCTCTAGGCCAACACCTTTTTTTCCTAGAGTTTAACTACATACCATGGAATCCCTATTTTCCCTTTCCAAAATCTTGTCCAGGATAGTTTGTAAGTTATTTGATGTTATAACTATGACTATCTGTGGTGGTCACATATGTCTGGTCATTTCATGACTTGCTAATGCTTCTTGTTTCATCTAGGTTTGCTGATCAAAAAAATTTCAGGTGGCCAGGTATGGGTGTTTCGTACATCAGGTGTAGGAATTAAGGATTACCATCGGTTGCCACTCAAACTGAGAATAATTCTCAAGGTTCTTGTGCTGGCCTTCAGAACTATGAGGTTGAAAAGGCCAGGTTACCCAACAACCAGACTAGGAGGGCATTTTCAAAATTGATAGCTGAGGTCCAACTAGGATGCCTTCTCAAGAACTCCATCCTCTAAGGATCAAAAGTTGGTCTGGACTAGGAATAGGTCTTTTTAGAAGAAGACACCCACCCAATTATAGAACCAGTTGGTTCTGCTCTTAAAATAAGAACACACTTATACTGAATTTTGGATGAACTTCAAAAGCTCTCTTTGAGCAGATTTCTTGACATTGGCTGGGAAAGTGCCAGAGCCTTGTTGAATCCAATTTCTGTCTTGGACTCAAGACAGGATATAAACAGATACTAGTTACTAAGGAAGACTCTTTGTTAGGTCTGCTTATTCTCAAGCTTCTTGATCAGGGGTTACTTGTGGGTAACTTGGTAATAGTCTCAAGTAGGCGAGCACATTTACTCTGCTCTTGGTGGCAGTAAGGATAGGAACTGGGCCCTTGACAATATGTTCTTATTTTCTGGCCATACTTTATAAATTTATTAAGGCAGATATTGCCATATGTAGTTGGATTTTTCATCTATTGTTTTTACTGTGATGATGATGACATTGGCTTACTCTCGACAAAAGGCAAAGTTTCATGGGTTCTCAATATCTTATTGTGGGTCTCCATTATGCTTGGCAAGAGCTTTGACTATGTAGTTGTGAGTTATGCCACGACTACCTTGGTGACCTTTATCAGGGCACTGCATGGTCCACATTGAGTAGATTGTTAACCAGGAAATTGTATAATAGAAGACTTAAAGTAAATTAGGCCAAATATAGCAAATGATATAACTTAGGTGAAGGCTGTGAATACATACCATTGATCTAATGAATTGATGGTGGAGTAGTTGTCATTATTGTAAAGAATGAAATTATCAAACTGAGTAAATACCAAATGCTAAACCCTCCAAATAAGTGTTGTATCTAACCTGATTATCATTAGACAACAGCATTCCTATCCAGTGATGACATTATCTCAGAGAAGACATCCAGACCTACCTTAAAGGAGTGCAGTAAGGTTATTTTGCCATCACACATCTATTTCACAACAATGAGCAGGCACCACACTTCTCTGCTGGTTGAAGTCATTCCAGACTTTTCTCTCAGGTCTTAAAAACCACAGTGTTTTAGGAGTGTAGGTACTAGCCCACTGCTATGGAATTCAGACGTTTCAACTGCTATAGACAGGTACCTGATGTGATGATGGCAAATGAGAGGTAAGCCAGGGCCTCCTTCACGTAGGTGTCTCCTTGCTTGCTCTTGAGGATTGCCATAGCCCTGGCGTGACAGTGGTTTTGCATCAGCTTTCGATCTGCTTCTCCGAAGACGCCCATGATCGGTAAGAGACAGGAAGTGTCCCCAATCTGAATGACTTTTTTGATGAGCTTATGAGAAGAAACAGGAGAGAATATTTTACTCTGTGAAAGAACCTCACATGGGAATACAGAATTTATCTGAAATGAAAACACATACATGTAGAATCTTGTATGCATATTGTTACGGCAGGATATTGGAATATCTCTTATTTTATTAGACCATCCTATAGATTAAATCACGATGATGTTGCATGTGAGCTTTTGAGTAGGACTAGATGTTCTGAAACACTATGTGGTACTCTGCATGGAATTAACTTCTTGATAACAGCTGGGGCTGTGATTTCAAAACATTTCTGTAAGACTTGAAAGTGCAATTTTTATTTCCTTGCCTGACTTTGCTATTTGAACATAAACAAAATCCATCTGCTCCATTTCTTATAGATTAATTCTTGTTACAACTCTACCCTGTTGATCAACAACATTATTAGGACTAACAAGTTATCACCAGTTGTCATGGTGATATGATTTCCAAGAAATTGCTTCCATCTGTTTCCAAGTTCTAGACTATTGGCATGTAACTGGGAACCAACAACCATTCTTCCATACTGGGCTTTCTGCTTGCTGTCATAGCAACATAATTTGCAATGAATTGACCCACTACCTGGGTACTCAGAGCGAGGTACAGAATGATTAACTGTTGTAAGAGCTATACCTCAATATGGATAAAACTAAATCAACGATAAGGGGAAGTTTAGAGTTTTTGAAGCCGTGCATCGATACTAAAGTAAAAGTGGCAAGGCATTAGAGGAAATATAGGTAAAAGCAAGTGGGACCAAACCTCGGGGTGAAAAAATGAGAGTGCCATAAAAATAAGTTGCACAAAAGAAGAAATCATTACATATTGATTCAGTGCAAATACTTGGAATACCAATTACTCTATAAGTATCATGATGCATCTCTTGCTGAAGTGCCTGCATGCAGTGGATGCAGTGCATGGTCTATGGGCATACATTATTCATATTGCATAGCCGAGGCACAAATGTATTTCTGCAAGGCATGATAACATGTGCTTGGTGAATGCTACAGCCTGGTGCACAATTACAGCAATGCCTTATAGATTCAGTGGTTTGTATTTGCATATGTTTATATTGTGTTATACATCCCACTACCCATTGAAATGGTTTGGTTTTGAATGGATTATTGCTCTTATCATGTTTGTCCTTATGTTTAAAGACAAGAACAATCAGTTAAAAACAATAAGGGGCATGTTTACTAAGCTATAGGGTCTGTTTAGTAAACAGTGATAGTGGTGATCATGCAAAATCGGTGCCACGGCCCCATTGAATAAAACAGGGCCACAGCACCGAATTTGCACAATCGTTGCTATTGCTGTTTAGTAGGTCTCATGCATTAGAGTAGAAATCGATGCACGGTATGTACAATAGTACGGTGCTACCTGTTGGGGGCATGCACAACATGCTCCCAGCAGTTACTGCACTGATTTGGACCCTAATGTGTGCTGGTGCAAATCATGCTTGACACAGATGGACTTAAAACCATCCACTGAAGTGGCATTAAGTGCACCAGTGCTAACTGCAACATTGATGGTGAACGTGCGCTGTTAACCCCTGAGCTCACTATGCCGTGCAGACATGCCCGTACTCTACCCGTAGCCCATCCATTTCCTTCCCCATTGTATGCTAGCAGATAGCGTGGAATTAACCCTATGCTATCTGGATAGCACTGTCCATTAGCGCACTCTCAAGCACATGTTAACAGCTGGCGGAGTTTAGTAAACATACTCCTAAGTCTGACAACGTTAGATATTATAGTTTTACAGGTTAACAGCAAAATGTTAACAAGACACAGATCAATGAAATCCAAAGTCTGATCCCCTTGTCTGCCACACACAGTGAATTTAAGTAAGCCGCTTTGGTCTCCAGAAAGTTTTAAAGCATGTTAGGTGTGAAACCTCTGTAGTAAATGGAGGTGGTACTTAGAGGAAAGCAGCCTTGTTGCAAACATGGGGAAGTTTGCTCCCATGCACTATCGGCTAATGCAGAATGCAGTAAACTACACTTCTGGGCTATCTGCCATGTTAGCAGTTAATGTGCATTGACATCTGCGCTTACTGCAAAGCACACTCCCTACCCCTTCCCTGCTCGTTAATATGAATTTTCACATTAATGGCCCAATATTCGAAGGCACTTATATATTTAATGGCTGCCTCCTAATCTATAAATTCCTTCTTTGTTTATTTTCAGCAGCACCTTGGGGGTAATTTAAAAGGAGCTGCCTAGATTTTGGTGGCAACAACGTGCGCAAATTGGGGCATTTTAGTTATTCACATGCATGAGTCTTCTCGCATTGTACCCCATTCTGTAAGCATGTGCGTAAATGCAATGATTTATATTAACACTGCAGGTATATGCATGAGCCGGCTGCAAAGTTACGTGCGTAAATAAGAAAATACTATAATTTAAGTAAAAATTTAGGTGAGTGCATTTATACCAGCTCTAAGGCTCATGTAATCGGGCCTTAAACTAATGCACTTTCTGACTACTTACGTCAGTATTTTATAAAGAAAAGTAGGTGCCTCCTTATAAGATTTCCCTACACATGCTGAACATTCTAGGAAATCCCTCTAAAGTCCCAGCACTATCCAGATAGTGCCAGAGAGGAGTTGGGTGGAACGAGAGCTTTCCACCCAACTCTACACAGAGCAGTCCTATTCAGCTGCTGTCCATAGAGTTAAGCAGTTTAATTTAAGCCTGCAAAAAAGCAGTCATAAATGAAACTGCTTAGCTATATGCTGGGCCTGTGCCTGGATATCAGGTGTCTGAGGTGAACCTTCAGCATTACGCCCCCCCCCTTCTCCCGCGTGGGGCTAGGACTTGGGCGAAGAGAGGCTCAATGGCACTTTCACACTATTGCCTGATGCTGTTGTGGCCTCAGAAAGAAGCTGCAACTGGAACATCAAAGGCGTGAAGGGAGCTGCTGGACTTGATATAATACTCGCCAATCCTTGACTGCCTTACAAGTGATCTCACGTTATATCAGTTCTACGGTGTACATCCTGACCTTGATGTCTCAATTCTGATTGCCAGATCCTATCTAAAATATGCCTTCCCACAAAGAGTGGTTGTATATTGCTTTGATCAATCTAGCTACCAGTGGCAAACCTTTCTATGTATATTCAGTGCTGCCACCTATCTGGATAGTGGTGTTGAACATATATATATATTTTTTTATTTTTTTTATTTAAATTTTCTAAGTTTATACATACATATTGTGGTAAGGAGAGGACAGCCCAGCCTGGGGAAACAAAGGGAAAAGGGACTTTTTCCTCTTTGCGGGGGATGGGTGCACCTCAACACATATACCAAACTAAAGGCAGTGAGAGAAACCACAGCTGTAGAGCTAGGCTAAAGCCCCACACCGACTCCATAGCAACCCTAGGTAAGGATAGGAGTTATAGGGGGGTGGAATCAGAAGGGGAGGTGCCCTGCTCAGCGTTTAAGTTGGAGCAAACAGAAAAGAGAAAAGACAAGCCAGAGAAGGGAGGCAAGCCACGCAAGCAAGGCAAGGAAGCCAAGGAGGCCACGGAGAGGCAGGACAAGAACAAAGCTAGCCAGCGCTGCAGCCAAGAGAGCAGCAGACAACACTCCCAGGAGAGGACCAAACACACTGGCAAGAGGGAGAGAGACAGAAGGTTGGTGGTGGAGAAGCCAAGGCAAGAGAGCTCAGACTCCTCTGAAGAAAGGCATGTCTTCAGGCAGAGGAAACCTCGAGTAGCTGAGAGGAAATCCTACAATGATTCTCTGACTAGCTCTGAGGCAGAGATAGCTACAGCCAGCAGAAACTCCAGCCGTGAAACTCCCACAGTAAAACTCCAAGGTAGGAGAAAGAAACCAGAGAGAGCTAATGTTTGTATCTCTTGCTCAGATTCTGAGGAGAGGATTATATCTGGAAAAACCCAGAACAGAAGAAAGGGGTTTTTAAAGAAAGCTGAACAAGGAAAGCCTGCTAGGGTTCTGCCAAAGGAAGGGAAGGCAGTACAGTGGGATAGGCTGTTTAAGCTTTTAAAAGACATTAACCAAAAAGTACCTGAGCAGTTCCAAGATTCCCCAGCAGCCAGCTCAGAAGAAAGCATGGAAGTGGATGATAGGGAGAGTGACCCGGGATCCACATGTTCTGAGATGGAGTGTGCTGTATGCATTGGTGCTAATTAAAGGAAACCAAAATAGTGGGAAGAAGTAAGGAAGCTGTTATCAGTTTGGCATAGCTGAAAGCCAGCAAGAAAAGGGAGAAGGAATCCTTTGTTGAAGCAATAAGATTCTTTCTCCATGGACTGCAGGATTTCGTCAGCCACACATGGTGACGTCCTCCGGGTGGTACCAGGTTCGGAAGTGCTTCTCAAATTTCTCTGCTAGCCCACCTCCCGTTTCCGCCCCCTAGCCTGGCCAGTTCCTGTTCTTCCGCCTTGCCAGCAAGTCGGATCTGCCTCTTCTCTGCAATTATCAACTTATCTACTTCATCGGATACTCACGAGCGATGCCCAAACCGGGATCCAAGAGGTGCCCCTGCGGTAAAAAACTGCGCTCCTCGGACAATGATTTATGTGCCCTCTGCCAGCTCGGCGAACCCTCGGGCCTGCAACACTCTCCGGCTGCAATCTCCAAGGCCCAGGATGTGCCCCTCCGGGCCTCCATCCCCGGCCCCACGTCAGGACCCGCAGCGCTGCCTGTATCCGGCCACAGCTGCATCCTGCAGTGCGGAGGATTCCCGACGGCCCTCGGCCATGCGGTGGATGAATTCGATCATGGCGCCTCAGGTGAGTGCCCTCCCTCAGTCTTCTCCGAAGTTCCCGCCGTCGCATCTGGCTCCTCCCCCTGTGTGACGCCTTCCTATCCGGTGCTGCAACGTCACTCCTGCGCGCCTCTGGACCCGGCGAATCACCGACGTCACTCCAGCGCGACTGTGGACCCAGCGCAACGTCATCCCTGCGCGACGCTGGAACCGGAGACTCTTCAACAACCGGCGATTCTCCTCGCAGTGGATCGGAGCAACCCCGGAACCGCGGGGGGGGGGGGAACCGCAGTGCTCCCATGACAACCGGAGAGGGCTGAACTATACCGATGCACGTCCTCGATCCCGCAAAGGACATAAACGCACCAGGGACCGCTCAGGTACCTCCTCTGACTCCAGCAACTGCTCTCAGCCCCGGAGGAGGCACAAAACCTCTAGGAGTCGCTCCTCCAGACACCGGTCCCGCTCCCACCAAAGCTTATCCTCTTCTTCCTCCAACGCTGCTATCCTGAATCTGCTGACTCAACTCGTGCAGCAGACAGCCCCCCTCCTTTGGCTGCAGCATCTTCTTCACGCCCGGCAGCCCCCCCCCCCTCCTTCCCACGCCTGCTATGGATAGCCAGCTGCTGCCTGACCTCCCTGCAGCCATATCCTCCCCGGACAGCTCCGCTGAGGAACAGGAGCCAGAGCCAGGGGTGGTGGGATCTGCCAGCTTGAACCTCTCTGCCTCGGGGACAAGACCATCCCCGGAGAAGGATGCACCTCCACCCCCTCCGGAGGACCTTACGTACCTGAAGTTTATCTGCAAACTAACTTCCTCTCTGGGTCTAAACCAAAACAACACTACAGAGGAAGCTTAGCCAGATGTACTCAAATACCTCGCGGTACCTAAAACCCCTCTGGCCCTACCTCTACACCGCAAGCTGCAGGAGAGCCTCTCCAGACTTTGGCGCGCCACATCAAGGAGGCTGGACTCCAAATACCTCCTTCAACCCACGATGGGTTTCGAGAAGGCACAGCTACCTCACCACTCCATAGTGGTCTCTTCCGCTCTCAAGAAGTCGAAATCCTCACGGATTCACACCAACCACCCTCCCGGCCGGGACAACAAGTTGCTTGACGACATTGGCAAGAAGGTATTTCAAGGAGCCATGCTCGGGGCACGTATTGCGGCCCATCAGTTCCAACAAATCCTTTTTCAGGACTCTTGTGTCTCCAACATCAAGAATGCAGCTTCAACTCTCCCTAAGGAGTCTCTCGCCCCCTTTTCGGCTGCTTTGAATGACCTAATCGAGTGCAACAAACACCTTGCCAGCACGGCATTCGACGCCTTCGATACGGCCGCTCGCACGGCGGGCACAGCTATCTCCGCCAGGAGATGGGCTTGGCTGCGTGCCTCCGGGCTAAGGAGTGACTCCCACGACAAGATCGCGGACGCCCCCTGCTCAGGAGAGTCCCTTTTCGGAGACAAGGTGGCTGATACTGTGAACACCATGAAAGAGGACTGTAACACCCTGCAGACCCTAGCGGAGGAAGGATTTGACCGCTACGGAAACACACAAAAATCAAACTATCAGCGGAAATCTCTCTACAACTTCAACAGAAGGTACTCATCCAACAAAAAGTGGCAGGGCCCCAGGTACAAGTCCAACTCCTATCAAGGGCCCTCACAACAGCGCCACTTTCAGAGGGACCGCAAACAGAAGAAAACCACCAACTCTCAGCCCGCCAAGAGTGGTCAGTCCTTTTGACGGCCGTGGACCGCCCCTCTCCCAGACAGGGGGGCGTCTGTCCTTTTTCCTCCCGCAGTGGGAGAAGATAACCCACGACTCCTGGGTACTACGAATCATTCGCAGGGGATACCGCATCAGGTTCTCTTCGCCTCCCTTCCAACGCCACAGGCCCATCAGCAACACGCCTCCCCACCTTCAGCGTGCCATGACTCTGGAACTCATTCACCTCCTGTCCTCCAACGCTATTGAGCTAGTTCCTCGGTCACAGGTCAACTCGGGGTTTTATTCAAAGTACTTCCTCATCCCGAAGAAGTCGGGAGGGGTTCGCCCCATCTTGGACCTCCGCAAGTTGAACAAGTTCATCGTGAAAGAGAAGTTCAGGATGTACTCCCTCAACTCCATCCTTCCCCTGATCCAGAAGGGAGACTGGCTCGCAACTCTGGATTTACAGGAGGCGTACACACATGTCAGCATTCACGCTGCGCACAGGAAATATCTCCGATTCCAAGTGCTCAGACAACACTACCAGTACCGGGTACTTCCATTTGGCCTTTCACCAGCCCCTCGGGTTTTCACGAAGTGTGTAGCGGTCGCAGCAGCTCACCTATGCAGACAGAACATTGTGGTGTTCCCGTACCTCGACGACTGGCTAATATCTGCTCCTTCAGCCCCCGAGTTACTAGCGTCCCTGCGCATCACCACCTCTCTGATCTCCACCTTGGGCTTCGTCATCAACTACAAGAAATCACAACTCCTCCCGTCTCAGTGTTTGGAGTTTATCGGAGCCCTCATCGACACGCTGTCCCTGAGAGCCTACCTACCGCACCCCAGGCTACTCGCCATCATCTCGCTTGCCTCCAGGACAGCAATAGCAAAAAGTCTCTCGGCTCGGTCAATTTTACACCTGCTGGGGCACATGGCAGCCACGACGGTGGTCATCTCTGTAGCTCGAATGCGGATGCGTCCTCTCCAGTGGCACCTCCGGACACACTGGAATCAGCATTCCCAACCGCTGACATCCAAAATCCCGATGACCAACTCTATCAGGGCTCAGCTCCGCTGGTGGACCATGCCAACGAATCTCTCTGCGGGGAAACCCCTACACCCGCCACAGCATCAGACTATCCTCACTACGGACGCCTCATGCTCCGGCTGGGGCGCCCACTGCCAGGGGTTCAGCACTCAAGCAGCGTGATCTCAGAGCGAACGGCAGCTCCACATCAATCTCCTGGAGCTAAGGGCCGTCAAATACGCCCTCAAGGCGTTCCTGCCACATCTTCGGGTGACTACTATCCTCATTCAAACAGACAATCAAGTTGCCATGTTCTACCTCAACAAACAAGGGGGTACGGCCTTCCAATCTCTTTGCAAGGAGGCGCTAGCAATATGGTCAATGTCCCTGGAGAACGAGTGCTGGATTCGCGCATCATACATTCCCGGGAACTTGAACAACCTAGCGGACAGGCTGAGCAGGCAACTGCAACCCCATGAATGGTCTCTCCTTCCAAGGGTGGCCTCAGACCTCTTCAAGAGGTGGGGAACACCAGAAGTCGACCTCTTTGCAACCGAGGGGAACTCCAAATGCCCCCAATTCTGCTCCAGACATCCGTCGAGTAAGAGGCTGGCGGGGGATGCATTTGACACGTGTTGGGGGGAGTGGTCTCTGGTGTACGCCTTTCCCCCGACCCCCCTCATCCCAGCGGTTCTGCAACGCATCGTTCAGGACAAAGCCAGAGCCATCCTGGTAGCTCCCCACTGGCCACGACAAATGTGGTTCGCTCTCCTGAAACGCCTAGCGCAAGATGCCCCGTGGCATTTGCCCCTGCGCCCGGACCTTCTAACGCAGAACTCAGGGTTAACGAGACACCCCGATCTCAAGACCCTGTCGCTAGCTGCCTGGATATTGAGCGGGTGAACCTTGCCCCTCTTGAACTACCCGCAGATGTGCAAGACGTAGTCCTCGCTGCCAGGAGACCTTCAACCTGCAAATCGTAAGGCCTCAAATGGAAGAGATTCGGAATCTGGTGCGCCTCTAGAGGGCTTGACCCCGTCACCTGTCCGGTAGCACAAATCTTGCAGTACCTCAGCTCCCTCTCCGACCTTGGTCTCAAGACCCAATCCATCCGAGTTCATCTCTCTGCTATTGCGGCTCTACACGCCCCCATTGAAGGTGCTGACTCCATATCTGCATTACCCCTGACATCTCGATTCATGAAAGGTCTAGCGAACATACGGCCCCCAGTGAGAACTCCGGTTCCCCCCTGGGACTTGGGGATGGTTCTGCATAGCCTCACCCTTGCCCCATTTGAACCTCTGCTCTCTGCGGATATGAACTACGTCTCCTGGAAAACCATATTCCTAGTTGCCATCACTTCTGCCAGGAGAATCAGCGAGCTTCAGGCACTAGTTGCGCACCCGCCCTATACACAGCTGCACCAGGACAGAGCTTCCCTACGTACCAACCCCAGATTCGTACCCAAGGTGCCTTCAGCCTTCCATGTCAACCAATCTATTGAGCTCCCCTCCTTCCTCCCGGGACCGCACCACTCCAAGGAGGAGAGACGTCTACACACTCTGGACTGTCTGCGGGCACTCCGGATCTACATGGACAGGACTCTACCTGCCCGCAAGGGCGATCAACTATTTGTGTCCTACGACCCTCTCAGACCCAGGGTTCCAGTCACAAAACGGACTCTTTCCCATTGGGTAGCCTCCTGCGTAGCCTTCTGCCTCGACCAGCAAGGGCATCAGCCACAGGGCAGAATAGGGCCTCATCGCCTGCGGGCAATGGCCACATCCCTAGCCAACCTGCGGGCCATTCCTCGGCCTGACATTTGTAAAGCTGCCACGTGGTCATCTCCACACACGTTCCAGAAACACTACTGCCTTGACCTCCGCTCCAAGGAGGACTCGGCGTTTGGCAGTGCGGTCCTGGCCTCTGCCCTACAGCCCCGGGATGGCGCTGACAGCCTAGACGCACGCTAACCATGTGACTGCCCTTGGCACTTTGCATCTCTTATGATGCTCGCTCTGTTGTTCTGATTGATTGCACCAGTGTCGTTTCTTGTTTGCACTATTGTACTGTTTGCACTATTGTATTGATTGCACACTATTGATTGCACAGTTCTCATTGCCTATTGCACTGTTGTTGTGTCGTTGTTGTTGATTGGCACTATTGTATTGATTGCACTGTTGATGTCACTAGGCGGTTAATGCCTCTTAAGTAGACCTCGTTGTTGTCATGTAATGTTCTTGACAAGGTTCAGTAAACAGCTACCTCCCTATCGCAGTCTCGATTCATGCCTCCCTCCTCCACCTCAGCGCGCTGCGTGCAGCTAGGGAATCACCATGTGTGGCTGATGAAATCCTGCAGTCCATGGAGAAAGCAAGGTTACTTACCTGTAACGGGGGTTCTCCGTGGACAGCAGGATGAGTCAGCCACACGCTCCCTCCCACCTCCCCTGGAGGAGGTCCGCCTGATCTCCGCTCCCTGCCTTGTGGTCAAGCTTGGAAAAAGGAACTGGCCAGGCTAGGGGGCGGAAACGGGAGGTGGGCTAGCAGAGAAATTTGAGAAGCACTTCCGAACCTGGTAACGCCCGGAGGACGTCACCATGTGTGGCTGACTCATCCTGCTGTCCACGGAGAACCCCCGTTACAGGTAAGTAACCTTGCTTTCCTACAGAAAAGTGGATAGAGCAATCAAGTCTGTGCTAGACAGCTGAAACTGTTTAATTGCAAGCAGCAAAGAGGGAGCTGACAGCACTGCTGATCTTGATTGTCTGTTGTATCTACATGTACCTGTGTTAACCTTAAAGCAAGAAGCCTCTTAAAGGAAAAAGGGGAAAAGAAGCTATTGTAAATAATTCCACTGAAACACTGTTTCATGTTCTTTAATTTGGAGAAGTTTATCCTTGTTTCTTTTTGCTGAGAGTGAAAGTTTCTTTAAGGACTGTAACCAAGTTGGCTTAAACGGAACCCAATAAAATTCCTGTGTGCTTTAAACATCCACTTGGTTTTACTTTGAGTTCACAACTACACCTTTGGAACAAAGGAATACAAGATGGACTCCCGTCCCTACTAGGCAACCGCCTAGGAGGGGCGCGAGCGCCACAATATCAAGAATACATCTTGAAACAGAAATTGGGATGGATATCATAAGAATAATATGGAACATTAGTCCCGACAATATCAAAGGAAAACATTTATATCTTACCCACTCTAGCCCTCAAATAAGGGGGATACAATGATTAGAAAATATAACATCCAATATTCTGAAAGAAATTCAGGTGGTCTAGACCAGTGTTTCCCAACCCAGTCCTACGGGGCACACTGGCCAGTCAGGTTTTCGGGATATCCCTAATGACTATGCATGAGATATATATGCATTAGAGATATCCTGCCAACCTGACTGGTTTGTGGCCCTCCAGGGCTGGATTTGGAGACCCCTGCCTTACACCTCTGTCATTTAAGATTGTGAGTGGGCAAGGTGCAGATGTCCTAGACATCGAAAGGGTATATAGAATGTGACACATTCCTCCTCGATTCTCACCACCACCAAAATATTGTCTATTAGACAACTTTTTGGTGGTGGTGAGAATCGAGGAGGAATGTGTCACATTCTATATACCCTTTCGATGTCTAGGACATCTGCACCTTGCCCACTCACAATCTTAAATGACAGAGGTGTAAGGCAGGGGTCTCCAAATCCAGCCCTGGAGGGCCATAAACCAGTCAGGTTGGCAGGATATCTCTAATGCATATATATCTCATGCATAGTCATTAGGGATATCCCGAAAACCTGACTGGCCGGTGTGCCCCGTAGGACTGGGTTGGGAAACACTGGTCTAGACAGTAGCAAACTAATAATCGCTCAAACCGGAACAGCCAGAGAGCCACCCCTCAGAAAGTTGGACATTGATAAAGTACAGCAATTGGGAGGGCTCATAAAATATATAGGAATTTGATTGATACTTAGGGGTATGTTTACTAAACTGCGGTAATGTAACTCGCGTTAGGTTCCGCGGCAATGATACGGATGCCCATATAAAGGAGTGGGCGGTGCATCGTTACAGTTAACACGTGGTACAAGGCTCCCTATAAGGCACCTTATAAAGCACATTACATGGCACTTTATACGGCACCGTACAAGGCACCGCATAATAAGGCACCCTGTAAGGTGCTTTGTAAGGCGCCTTATGAGGCGCCATGTACTGTGCCTTATAAGGTGCCCTATGAGGCGCATGTAATATGCCTTGTAAGGCGCCATATAGGGCTCCGTAGGCTAGGCACCCCTGGACAAGGCACCTTAGAAGGCACTCTGGGTTATGGAACCATAGGTTAGGGTGCCCCAACAATGTCATGGTGCCCTAGGTTAGCGTGTCCTAAGGGCTGCAAGGTGCGTCAGGTGGACCTGCATGACCTGTGAGGAACAGAAACAGATGTAACCCCACCACTGGATGGAGCACCGAGGAAAGGCAATGACCAGGTGATGGAAGGAGGTAGAGCTGGGAGCTGCTGGACCTGCCATATCTGCGGGCAGCCCATGTGGCTGCCAGTACGGTTGACAAACATGTTGGGGGCAACTCTACCACAGCAGAGGGTGTTGGCAATGTAAAGTACTGGAAAGATAGTGGGTGGCAGATGATGGGAATACGTGTCCACCAGTGGAGGCGGAGGTGGCAGGATAGTTACAATGATGGGTGGACAGAGGGGTGGTGGTGCCATGAAGATCGGGCACAGGTGAGGCAAGCATGAAGATGCACAATGCAGGAAAGGGTACCAGTGCAGGACATGGGGTGGCATTCTGCACAGGTGGACTGGACCCTACACAGCTGACAGACGCAGATAGATGGACTGAGGGATTGGTGGCAACTGTGGTGAGGGTAGTATGGGCTGGCAGCACAGATCTGCAAAGAAATGACTGTGACAGGCATGCAAAATATTTGAGTTGGACAGGCACGAAAGGAGGGAGCAATGGGGAATCAAACCCATGACATTGCACATGCAGAACAGCGGTCTACAGCTGATCACCAAATGGGGTCTGCACCTCTCTGGTACCGCATCTTGGTAAGATGGCCTGACAGTGCGTGATACTACCACAGAGTAGCTACAGACCCTGCCATTGTGCAGGTTCTGTGTTCACCTTGAGGGTAAGGATGGGCGCCCAGCACTAGGTCCGCAGTACATGTGGTGCTAAAGATAGGTCCTGTTGCACATCCCCATCACGACCAGTGTGTGACAGGTGTTCCTAGCAGTGCAATTGAAAGTACCTCTGTGCCCATCTGTGTTCCGCAGTCACATGTGGCCCTCTGGGACCAGACACCACCCAGATCATTTTGTACCCAGTGTTAAGGTCTGGCTGCCATGGGCACCTGTTGTAGGGCAGAGGGGTGTCTAGACTTGCATGAGGGGTATGTAGCACTGCCCCTAATGGCCAGAGTGGTATACACTATATACCCCCAAGGGCCCACATTCACCCATATTGTAGGTGAGGGAGTGGAGGGACAGGTGCCTGAGCCCTGGGGAAAGACAACCCTCCAGGGCTGGTGCGCAAATCAGCAGTAATGCGGGGGGTGGGCCAGGGAACCCACAACTGTCCCACACCATGGTCTGCCATTCATCAGCAGACAGCACAGTCAGACTGCACCTGCAGCAGCCTACAATGTGTTTCCACCATGCACAGACTAACTGCAGACAGTCCACTAGCCAGTCCACAGTGCATGCTCACAGAGGAAACATTTGCACCCAAAAGTAGAATGTACAGCACAGACACCAAGCAGGTATCTCAGTGATCGGGCCCCAGAACTGGAAACACACAGGTATCACTGGAGAGAAATAATATAGGGCACTATGTTGGAACCTAGACATGCCATGGTCACTGCTCAGTCAGATTGAAAGTGATCTCCCAGCATAACATGCTGTGGCCACCCTGTCCATGCAGGTGGTGATTGGGCACTACAGTGTCCCAGCCATTGCCCCACACTCTGTGCAGATGCATCCTGCCCAGTCCATCCTGTGCGGGCCATACCCACAATACCTTGCTCCTCATTATGCGCATTGGCAGGCTAACGCTGGAAACAGTGTAAGTGTTGTGGGCCCAGTGTGGTGTAGGCAGCCACAAAACAATGGATAGACATACACACGAGGTGGTTGGCAACCCTGCCCGCCACACTGGTCCTGCTCTGGTGATAACTGCAGCTCCGTGCTGGGGCCAACAACCTGACTCTCCCTGCAGCTCTGGATAGTGGAGCCTGTGTGAGTGGGTGTTTGTACCCCTGTTGGCCGCTGCTGTGGGGATTGCACGGTTTGATGTTGTATCTGCATAGTAGGGTAAAATATTGGGATGTGCTCTGCAGTTTCCACAGCTGGGACTTGAATCTGTGACCCTCTACTCTGGGACACACTGGCTGTGTATACTGCACCACACTGTTGCCATGGAGACACAGCAGTCCCTGGGGCTACCTTTACTTTTCCTCAGTCAGACCTTTTCTGTTGCACTGCACACCACGTACTGGTACAGGGCATGACCTGGGTCCACTGCAGGCAGGTGCAACTGCCCCCTACAGCACAAACACACACCCCCTGCATGCTGACATGACCATATGCTATCGGTGCTGGTGGTGCACTATCCCAGGCCATCCACTGTGCAGGTAGGTGGGTGCCTAGGGTCTGGGGTGGGGAGGCATACATGGACATCCACACATCCCCCCATCACCACCTGCCAATATTATGTCCCTTCCACCTGGGGGTGGGATGGCTGGGGGAATGTCAGGTCCGTGCCCTAGCAACTATTGGCTAGGGTGGACAAGCTAGTTGTAGCTTGTGTTTGGCCTTGGTCAGCTGCTGTCTTGCTGATTTCCGTTTCTATATTCCTATGTACCACCGAGACGACAGCCTAGTCCGCCCTGTGCCCCAGCTGCCCCCACTACATGTTCCGCCTGCAGCCCCCTATGCCCCATTTGCAGCATCGCCATAGTGCCCTATCATAACTGAGCACTATGCTGTTGCTGCAAATGGAGCACTACTATCACCTTTTTCGGGCTCCCTGCTTATGCTGTACATTGCTGACACTGAAATTGTTTCTCTCTCTTGCAAATGTGTGCTAACGCCAGGTTTTCAGTTGCAGTAAGATTCAGCCCTTCAGTTCCCCACGTTAGTGTAGAAGAAGCCTCTCCCTGCCTACTCCCCGCCCATTGACCCCTTCTCTCCACCCTCTGTGGGACATAATGTGTCCAGTAACTTTCCTGTGCATTATGTAACATTGGTACACGTTAATGTTACATAACGCGCGTTAAAGTAGCCTCTGCTACATTAGCGCAGTTTAGTAAACATACCCCTTAATCAAACATTTACAAGGAAATTTAAAAAAAAAGCCCTCCCAATTGCTGAATCGCAGGACCTAAGAACATAAGATATGCCATACTGGGTCAGACCAAGGTCCATCAAGCCCAGTATCCTGTTTCCAACAGTAGCCAATAGGTCATAAGTACCTAGCAGTTTCCCCAAAAGGCGCATGTTCCACAATGCTTGTATTGGGTCAAGCATTGATATCCTGGGTCCCTTCTTAATAGTGGTTTATGGACCTTTCCTCCAGGAACCTGTACAGACCTTTTTTAAACCCAGCTACACTAACAGCCTTTACTACATCCTCGGGTAACAAATTCCAGAGTTCGATTACACGATGAGTGAAAAAATATTTTCTTTTATTAGTCTCAAACAGTTTACCCTGTAGCTTCATTGCATGCCCCCTAGTCTTTCTATGTGAGTGGAGGAGTAGCCTAGTGGTTAGAGCAACTGCCTAGTACCCAGAAGATCAATGGTTTGATTCCCACTGGCACTTCTTGTGACCTTAGGTAATTCACTTAACCCTCCATTGCCTTGGAAGAAAAGGCTGGCAATCTACTTCCAGTGATACATTGCTAAGAAAACCCAGAGGTAGCTGGGTCGCTATGAGTCAACACTGACTTGATGGCACAAAAAAAAAAGTCTTTCTATATTCTGATAATGTAAACAATCAATCTATGTTTACCCTTTCCACTCCATTCATTAATTTATAGACTTCTATCATATCTCCCCTCAGCCGTCTCTTTTCCAGGTTAAAGAGCCCTAACCTTTTTAGTCTTTCTTCATAGGTGTATCCTTCCATCCCCTTTACCATTTTGGTGGCTCTTCTCTGAACCTTTTCTAATAATGCTATATCTTTTCTAAGATACGGCGACCAGAATTGCACACAATATTTATTTATTTATTTACATTTTCTTATATACCGCGCTATTCTGCATCAGTGCGGTTTACATGGAACAAACTGAAATTACATTGAACAGGGCATTATAACTTGGAGCTAACTATTTTACAGGGAACATGGCCTATGGAGGGTTAAGTGGCTTGCCCAAGACCACAAGGAGCACCTGTGGGACTAGAAACCCCAGGTCTTCCGGCCCAAGGTTGCTGTCCTCTAGTGGGATTTGAACCCCCGACCTTCCGGCCTGAAGTACCTTGCCCCAACCACTAGGTCTCACCATGGAGCGATATAGAGGCATTATAATATCCTTTGCTTTATTTTCCATTCCTTTCCTTATGATACCTAGCATTCTATTTGCTCTCTTGGCCGCCGCTGCACACTGGGCCGAGGGTTTTAACATGTTATCCACAATGACGCCTAAATCTTTTCCTGGGTGGTGGTTCCTAATGCAGAACCTTGCATCGTGGAACCATAGTTTGGGTTGTTCTTCCCTAGGTGCATAACTTTGCACTTGTCCACATTAAATTTCATCTGCCATTTTGATGCCCAGTCTTCCAATTTATCGAGATCCTCTTGCAATTTTCCACAATCCTCATGGGTTTTAACATCTTTAAATAGTTTTGGGTCATCTGCAAATTTGATAACCTCACTCGTTATTCCCTTTTCCAGGTTATTTATGAATATGTCAAAAAGCAGCGGACCCAGCACAGATCCCTGCGGTAAAATCACTATTCACCTTTCTCCATTGGGAAAATTGGCCATTTAGCCCTACTCTCTGCTTTCTATCTTTTAACCAGTTCCTGATCCACAATAGTACACTGTCTCCTATCCCATGACTCTTTAATTTTGCCAAAGGTCTCTGATGAGGGACCTTGTCAAAGTCTTTCTGAAAGTCCAGATACACTATATCAACCGACTCACCTTTGTCTACCTGTTTATTCACACCTTCAAAAAAACATAACAGATTAGTAAGACAAGATCTTCCTTGACTAAAGCTATGTTGGCTGTCTCCCATTAAGCCATGACTATCTACATGTTCAGCAATTTTGTTCTTTATGATGGTTTCTACCATTTTTCCCGGTACTGATGTCAGGTTCACTGGTAGGTAGTTTCCCGGATCACCACTGGAACCCTTTTTAAAAATTGGTGTTACGTTCACCATCCTCCAATCTTCAGGTATTATGGATGATTTTAATGATAGTTCAGAGATTACTAATAGCAGGTCTGCAATCTCATATTTCAGTTCTTTCAACACCCTTGGATGTATATCATCCGGCCCAGGTGATTTGCTACTCTTCAGTTTATCTAATAGTTGTAATACATCTTCCCGATGTATCGATATTTCCTTCAATTCTTCTGCACCTTTAAATACCACTTCAGTCATGGGTAACATCCCTACATCTTCCTCAGTAAAGACCGAAGCAAAGAATTCATTCAGTCTCTCCGCTATCGCCTTGTCGCTTCTTAGTGCCCCTTTAACCCCTCTATCATCTAATTGACCAACTGACTCTCTCACAGGTTTTTTGTAACGAATGTACTTGAAAAAGTCTTTATTATGTGTTTTTGCTTCCGCAGCAAGCTTCTTCTCAAATTCTCTCTTTGCCTGCCTTATCAATGCCTTGCATTTAACTTGACAGTGCTTGTGCTGTTTCCAGGTTTCGTCGTTTGGTTCTTTTTTCCATTTCCTGAAAGATACTTTTTTGGTGACAACAGCCTCTCTGATCTCACCTTTAAACCATGCTGGCAGTTTTTTGGACTTCCTTCCACTTTCTTAAAGCATGGAATACAGCTGGTCTGGGCTTCCAAGATAGTATTTTTCAACAACACCCAAGCTTGATGTAAGTCTTTAACCTTTGCAATGGCTCCTTTTAGTTTTTTCTTAACTATTTTCCTCATTTTATCATAGTCTCCCTTTCGAAAGTTAAAAGGTAGTACTGTGGATTTCCTTATTATCCCTCCTCCACTAATTAAATCAAACGCAATCATGCTATGATCCCTATTGCCAAGTGGCCCCAACACCCTTATCTCTTGCACCAGATCTGGTGTTCCACTAAGGACTAGGTCCAATATGGCTTCCCCTCTGGTCGGTTCATGAACCAGCTGCTCCAAGAAGCAGTCATTTATTTCATCTAGGAACTTTATCTTCCTAGCATGTCCTGCCGTGACACTGACCCAGTCGATACCGGGGTAATTGAAATCACCCATTATTATTACTGTGCTGTGACTTTTGTTAGCTTCCTTGATTTCTTTGAGCATTTTATCATCCATTTGTTCATTCTGGCCATGCGGTCGATAGTACACCCCCACTGCCATCGCCTTCCCCTTTTTATTTATTTATTTATTTACGTTCTCATATACCGCACTATTTCCCATCAGTGCGGTTTACATGGAACATTTTTACATATTTCAAACTGGTTGATCTGTGTTTACAATTAACAGGTACACAAACTTGGATCGAAACTTGGGTAACTATTTACATCTGTATTATTCGAACTAGATGAGCCTTTTGTTTGAGTGTAGGCACTTGTGGTGCTATCATCAGGATAATGCAAGTTGAAGAGGTAATGTTTCAAAGCCTTCCTAAACTGGGTTAGGTTGGTAATTGCCCGGATGCAGGGTGGGAGGGTGTTCCAGCATTTCGGTGCACAGAACTTGAAAGCCCTGTTCACTGTTGCCTGGCTGCCCTTGGTCGTTGCTTTTGGGACTACTAGTTTGTTGATCGCAGGAGATCGTCTAGAACTGTTAGGGGGGGTTATCTGTACGAGGTCTGTTAGGGATGATGGGGAGAGCCCATTTATGACTTTGAAGGTCAGTATCAAGGTTTTGAAAGTGATTCTGCCTTTTATGGGGAGCCAGTGGAGCTGTTTCAGGATAGGTGTCATGTGTTCACACCTGGATGCCCCATGGAGAACTCTTGCTGCTGAGTTCATTGCAAATTGTAACGGGTGCAGAGTGGATTGAGGGAGTCCATGGAGTATGGCATTTGCATAGTGTCATGCAGCAGGAGCTGATGGAAGCAAAGATGCAAGAAAAGAAGCTGTTTTTCACAATATAAAGGATGTGCATGGGATGCAATTCCCACACAGAGCTGCTAGAGGGAGCAGGCGTACACTCACAGAGGCTGACTGGACACACCTAGCTAATCGACACCATCTGACAAGCAGCCCAGAAACCTCAAACACAGGAGAGCTTTATAAGCAAGAGGCTGGAGACTGGAAAGGGTGTGGAGGTAGAGGTGGACCGGAGAGAAGCACCAGGAGCAAAGCCATGCGAGAGAAATGCACCACGAGCAAGGGCCAAGAAGAAGGAAGCACCAGGAGCATTGAGCTAAGCCCTAGGAGTGAATGGGAAAGCAATGCTGAGCAAAGGAACAGTCACTTTGGGAAGCAGAGCAGTGCTGAAGGAAGAAGCCAGAAGTTAGGCTTGGAAAGAGGCCTGCGCTTACCGGAGGAACCAGTGACCAGACTGAAAGGTAACAAGAGCTTTCAGGGAAAAGACTGGCACGAGGATTGTATCTCTGGAAAACTACTGGAAGGAGAAAGTTCCTGTTCTACATGCTGTTGGAAGCCAAGGTATGCTGACTCTGTTTTTAAGAGAAAAAGCTCATCTAATAAGTGCTCTTTTAAAAGCAATGCTCGTTTTACAAGAAAGGAAAGTAAACCTACCTTGTATAACCCAGATGGTAAAAGCACAAAGGTAGGCCACGCTCACTGGCGAACCTTAGAAGAACTCTACAAACACCCAGAGAATAAGAATAGCGACTGGCCAGTTCCAATAGCCAGAGAAACCCCAGATACAGAAAGGGATAACTCTGACTCAGAGCCAATGCAAGTGGAATTTGTGGAGCCTAGTCTTTTGTCTCAAGAGGAGATGGACTGTTCTCTATGCGTTACAAGCAGTATAGAATCACTGCTAGACTTGTAAACAATATATGCTGTCTCCAGAGTGTTACGTGTATGCTAAAAGGAAGAAGAGTATTGAAGCGGTTGAGTTTCTCTAGGAAGCCTTAATTAATCCTTGTTACAACTGTGAAGCATAACAGTTTTTCTTTACCATGAGTTTGTTTCATTCCTGAAGTAAGGGACATTTTCCTCTATGTTGTGACCCACCTGAATCTTTTGCGTAAAGGAAAATAAAAGCCTATGTTATCCCTCTATTCTGCATTCACAATTTACTTCTTAATAGGAGCTGAACTACTAAGACCAGGCTGCACCTGGCTCTTAAAGGAACCTCCTCTCATACAAAAATATCTTTGTGTCTAACCTACCCCTATGACCACTGGCCACCAGGGGCGGTACGCAACATAAATGGCGTAGTTGTTTGGATTTTGGGTCTTACAACTGTAAGAAGGAAAATAAAGAAAGAAACTAACTCCATGGTTCAAAATAAAAAGAGAAAAGAGGGAGCTCATTGTTGGTTTGGGCCACACTTGGTTTTTCTCTCTTTTTTTTTTCAGGAATCATCATGGAGCAGAAGGAGCTATGCGCCTGGATGGCTCTCCAGTTCGATAGGCAAGGAGAATTGGCTTGCCAGACCCAGAGACAGGCAATGCAAGCCATGCATGAACAGAAGAAGCCTATCCTACAAATGATAGAGGCATGGCTGGCCCAGCAGAAAGAGTCGCTGGAGAGAGCCAACACTCAGCATGGACCGAACCCTGAACTGAGTAATCGTCCGGTAGGACAATGGACAATGTGACACTTTGTCCGTGGGAAAGTTAACTGCCACCGATGACGTGGACGATTTCATTGATTCTTTTGATAGAATTGCACAGTCAGCGAACTGGCCGAAAGAGCAATGGGCAATTCTCCTGGCAGCATCTCTCACAGGGGAGCCGCTGTCAGCATACAGGGCGATGCCCCCTGCTCTGGCCAATAATTATGACGAGGTGGTCAAGGCCATCAGGGATCGCCTAGGCCTCACACCCTTTGTATACAATTGGTTATTACGAGCCACTCGTCTTAAGGTAGGCAAGACGCCTAAGGCTCTAGGACATAGAATAAGCAGTTTGGCTACAAAATGGTTAAAACCTGACGAAAAAACAGTGAGTACTTTGATGGATCTGATAGTATTGGAACAATACATGTCAGCAGTTCCTAAAAGCGTGCAGAACTTCCTTATTTTGCAAAATTGTCACACCACTGCTGAAGCCATTGCGCTAACAGAGCGTTATTTGGAAGCAGAATTGGCCACCCAATCAAAGGTGGAGACTCCAAAGTTGGCAGTTGGTATGGAAAGGCAGACATCAGAAAGTCTCTCATGCTGGTCACATAAGGGTTTGAAAAATGTTACTGCTATGTTAAAGGAACCTTCTAAAAGATGTTTCTCGTGTGGGAAAAGGGGTCACTTAAAGAATGAATGTTACATGCGTACTGCTCTCATTGGGGAAAATATGAAAGCAATACGTGAGGGGTTTCTGTTAAGTGTAAAGATACAAGGCATTGATGTCAAAGCACTTTTAGACTCTGGCGCAGATCAGACCATGATCTCCTACAAATTATGGTCTTTGATCAAGGAGCATGGTGAGTCTGTACCCGACCAGCCGGCAGGAAAAGTAAAAATAAAGTGCATACATGGGGCTGCCACACATTATCCGGTATACAAGCTATTTGTAAAAGGCTTAGGTATTGAAAAGGAAAAGTTGATTGCTGTAATACCAAAACTACCTCACGAGCTAGTGCTAGGTAGAGACTGGCCTCAGTTTAGAAGAGGTCTGGAAAAAGGCTTGTCCCCACAGGAAGTTTTTGTATCCACTTGCACCCCCTCTAAGGTTAGTGCAGTTCCCAGCCCACTATTGGGAAAGCCTAAAAAGACTGAGGCTAAAATTCAGGAAGAGTTCAAGAAGAAGTTTGTACTAAAGTTTTGTAAAACCTCCAAGCAAGCTTGTGCTTCCCAACGAGCATCTCCTCAGGCCGCAGGTTACGATCTATATAGTACCGAAAATAAGGTCGTTCCTAAGCACGGACGAGCACTAATCAACACAGATATCCAGATAGAGCTACCGCAAGGGTGCTATGGTCGCATTGCTCCCCGGTCTGGCCTAGCCTCCAAGCACTTTATTGACGTAGGTGCTGGAGTGGTGGATCCAGACTACAGAGTCCTTTTGTTCAATTTTGCAAATGAAGACTTTAGTGTCAAAATAGGAGATCGCATTGCTCAATTGATATGCAAACGTGTTGGATTCCCAAGCCTGGAAGAAGTGCCTATGGTAACCCCCACGAGCCGGGGAACCGGAGGTTTCGGCTCAACAGGAAAAAGCGATATGGAAGGCTTTGTGGCAATCGGGGATGAACAGCCGGACGAAGATCTGGGCCCACGGTTGGATGAATGCAAAACCTCTCCTACGCCACGGGTTAGTGATGAACTCTCCGTAACGCAGAGGCAAGAAATGGCCCATTTGCTAGAGGAGTACAAAGATGTGCTGACGCCTATCCCGGGGGAGACAGCTTTAGTAGTTCATGAAATCATCACACCTCCAGGAAAAATCATAAGGCAAAGGCCTTATTGTTTACCAGAGGCCAAAAGGCAAGAGGTTATAAACCAGGTACAGGAGATGCTACCAATGCGCATTATTGAAGAATCACACAGTCCTTGGTGCAGTCCAATTGTGTTGGTACCTAAACCGGATGGTACCATGCGCTTTTGCATTGACTTTCGCCAAGTTAACGAAGTGTCCACCTTTGATGCATACCCAATGCCTCGGATAGAGGAACTGTTGGACAGGCTAGGTCAAGCGAAGTTTCTCACGACCTTGGATATGACCAAAGGGTACTGGCAGGTGCCCCTGACAAGAGTTGCTCGACCCAAAACAGCTTTTAGCACTCCTCTCGGGCTGTTCCAGTTCAGGAGGATGCCCTTTGGGTTACACGGGGCGGCCGCAACCTGCCATCGGCTAATGGACATAGTTCTGTGTTCCCACAAAAGCTACGCCACAGCCTATATGGACGATGTGGTCATCCATAGTGATACATGGGATCAACACCTACTCAAGGTAGGAGCCGTATTGAAAGCGATGAGACGAGCCGGACTAACACTGAACCCTGAAAAGTGCATGTTCGCAGCCAAAGAGGTCAAGTATTTGGGCCACCTTGTAGGTTGGGGTACGGTACGCCCCTTAATAAACAAGGTGGAGAGCGTTAAAAATTTTCCTGTCCCTCAAAATAAAAAGCAGTTGAGGAGTTTTCTTGGGCTCATCGGCTATTACAGGCGCTTCATCCCCCATTTTGCAGATGAAAGCGCACTGTTCACGGAGATGTTAAGGAAAAATGCCCCAAATACACTACAGTGGTCCGAGGAGGCGGATGAGGCCTTCAAGAACCTAAAAGAAAGGTTATGTCGAGCCCCGATACTACGAGGCGTGGATTTTGGCCAACCATTTCTACTTCAGACAGATGCTTCGGAAACCAGCTTGGGCGCCGTTCTTTCCCAGGTGCAAGAAGGCGCTGAGCATCCTCTCATGTTCCTGAGTAGGAAGCTGTCATCAGCCAAAAGAAACTATAAAACAATTGAAAGGGAATGCTTGGCAATCAAGTGGGCAGTTGAGTCCCTGAAATTCTATTTAACGGGAAGGAAATTCGTCCTTATCACCGATCATGCCCCACTAAAATGGTTGAGCCATATGCGAAATAACAACAGTCGCCTAACCAGGTGGTATATGGCATTGCAACCATATGACTACAGAGTAGAGCACAGAGCAGGAAAGCTCCATTATAATGCGGATGCGATGTCCCAGATTACGTGCTGTAGGGAGGAAGAGGCCTCAGCCCGTAATATTTTAAGAAGGGGGATATGTCATGCAGCAGGAGCTGATGGAAGCAAAGATGCAAGAAAAGAAGATGTTTTTCACAATATAAAAGATGTGCACGGGATGCAATTCCCGCACAGAGCAGCTAGAGGGAGCAGGCGTGCACTCACAGAGGCTGACTGGACACACCTAGCTAATCGACACCACCTGACAAGCAGCCCAGAAAGTTCAAACACAGGAGAGCTTTATAAGCAAGAGGCTGGAGACTGGATAGGGTGTGGAGGTAGAGGTGGACCGGAGAGAAGCACCAGGAGAAAAGCCATGCGAGAGAAATGCACCACGAGCAAGGGCCAAGAAGAAGGAAGCACCAGGAGCATTGAGCTAAGCCCTAGGAGTGAATGGGAAAGCAATGCTGAGCAAAGGAACAGTCACTTTGGGAAGCAGAGCAGTGCTGAAGGAAGAAGCCAGAAGTTAGGCTTGGAAAGAGGCCTGTGCTTACCGGAGGAACCAGTGACCAGACTGAAAGGTAACAAGAGCTTTCAGGGAAAAGACTGGCACGAGGATTGTATCTCTGGAAAACTACTGGAAGGAGAAAGTTCCTGTTCTACATGCTGTTGGAAGCCAAGGTATGCTGACTCTGTTTTTAAGAGAAAAAGCTCATCTCATAAGTGCCCTTTTAAAAGCAATGCTCGTTTTACAAGAAAGGAAAGTAAACCTACCTTGTATAACCCAGATGGTAAAAGCACAAAGGTAGGCCACGCTCACTGGCGAACCTTAGAAGAACTCTACAAACACCCAGAGAATAAGAATAGCGACTGGCCAGTTCCAATAGCCAGAGAAACCCCAGATACAGAAAGGGATAACTCTGACTCAGAGCCGATGCAAGTGGAATTTGTGGAGCCTAGTCTTTTGTCTCAAGAGGAGATGGACTGTTCTCTATGCGTTACAAGCAGTATAGAATCACTGCTAGACTTGTAAATAATATATGCTGTCTCCAGAGTGTTACTTGTATGCTAAAAGGAAGAAGAGTATTGAAACGGTTGAGTTACTCTAGGAAGCCTTAATTAATCCTTGTTACAACTGTGAAGCATAACAGTTTTTCTTTACCATGAGTTTGTTTCATTCCTGAAGTAAAGGACATTTTCCTCTATGTTGTGACCCACCTGAATCTTTTGTGTAAAGGGAAATAAAAGCCTATGTTATCCCTCTACTCTGCATTCACAATTTACTTCTTTTTTTTTTTTTAATGGTAGTTTTTATTCAGTTTAAACATATAAAATAACAGTACAAACGATCATGATATAGAAGGATACAAGCAGATGCTATTGATCAAAATAGCAAAAGAATATAATAACTTGAACAAGACAGTACAATAACTTTAACAAGAACTAGTATCAGTCCATGCCAGCACGCCACCCTCCCTCTCTCCGTTCAATGTGGTTACAGCAGAGACCATTCCACAAGGCAGCCTCCATCAATCACTTTCATCAAACATAATTTTGTAAAGCTGACCATTTCTTACTTAGTTTACCAGACCATGGGTTCTTGGCTATATAGATCTCTTCGTAGGTCTTGTGTAGGATTAAGAGACTCCACCAATGCTCGAAACAAGCTTTGTCGAGATTCTTCCAGTGTATTAGAACTATTTTAAGCGCTATCCCGAGCATTAAGTCCAGCAGTTTACTATCCCATTTCATCAGAGTAGGTTCCAGAGCTATGGATTTATATATTACTATCCGATAAGTGATAGGAGTTTGTAAGTTGAGGATTTGTGATATGCGTTCCCATACTCTGTTCCAATATATTTCCAGGGATTTACAATGGAACAACATATGTGCCAGTGTCCCAATTTCCATGTTACAGGACCAACATCGATTTCCCTCCTGTAGTGTCCATTTCATTTTCTTAGCCGGTGTAATATGCGCTCGATGTGCTATAAAGTACATAGATTGTGTGAGAGACGCTGCTCTCGTGGCACGTATTTGAGTTCCCCAAAAAGTGTCCCAATTTTCCGGAGGTATATCTTGACCGGTTTCAGTAGCCCACACCGACTGTATCTTAAAACATGTCTTGTCACTTTTGGATCGGAGAATCGCAACACATCTCGAAAGAGCTTTGGCATCTGTTTGTAATTCTTGAAGTTTCTGTCGCAGTGGCCATCCAGTACGTATCAAGACAGGTGACACACCCGCTTTGCTCATGCAGTATCGGAGCTGACACCATTGGAAATAGCATGTATTAGGCAATCGGAATTCCGTTCTTAATCTGTCAAAGGTTTTTAAATGCACTTCCATTGATCAGTTGTCCAATGGTTATAAGATCATGTTCCACCCATTTTTTCCATAAGACTGGCTTCCCTCCGATGATAAGGCGCGGGTTCAGCCATAAGGGCATATCTGCGGCAAAGTCATCCCCTCCATCGATACATGATGCCAATAATCGACAGGCATGCTGTGCTTCTCGGATAATAGCATTATGTGGTACAGTCTGGTCTACTACTGTGCCAACCATTAGCCATGTAGGTAGGGGGGAATGTATGGCCCGCTCCACACTCAACCATCTAGGTCCTTTATCCGTGTCGTCAGAGTCGACCCATTGAGCACCCTGCTTTAAAAGAGAGGCAGTGTGCAGCCAGCCGAGATCTGGGAAATGGACACCTCCTTGTGCATTAGGTAACTTCAGTTTCCAGGCAGCTATTCTAGGTACTCGGTTGTTCCATAAAAAGGCTATCAGTTGACTATTCATTTTCTTATAGAAGGCTGACGGGAAGCGTAAGGGAATCATACTTAATATATAGCTGAGTTTTGGTACCAACATCATTTTTATCGTTTCTAGCCTGCCCCACCAACTCAAATGAAGGGGGGTCCACCTGCAGACGTTATCATGTACAATTTCTTGACACATCTTAATGTTGATTGCGACAGTCTCTTCCAAGGTGGTGCCATAGGTCACGCCCAGGTATCTAAAGGATGACTTCTCATATTGAAAGGGGTATCCACGCATCATTTCTTCGCTGACCTGTTCATTCAGAGGAATAATTGTTGTTTTATTCAGATTTACTTTATATCCGGATATCGCTGAATATGCATCTATGAGTTGCAGTGTTTCAGGAAGGTCTGATGGTTGTAGAAAAATGAGCAGGTCATCTGCATATGCTGACAATTTACAGGGACCATCAGCTAACTCAATTCCTTTTATGTTTTCCTTCTGTCGGATCGCTATTAATAAGGGTTCCAGGGCTAAATTAAAAAGCATCGGTGACGGACTTCCGGTGGCATGGTGAGCTGAGTAGACGTGTTCGTCTCGGCTCTGGAGCCCGCGCCCTCCCCCTTGCCGAAAATTTGAGTTAATCTACTTATCTTTGTGCTACTGTGGGGGCATCGCTTTACGGAGCCTTGGAAGATCTCTCAGCTTCCCTCTTTGCCTGACCTCTGGTGCATGGCCACGAAAATCCCCCGCAGAACTCGGGCACGAGGTGGGGAAGACAAGATGGCCGAAGGTGGACAGGAGCCCCTGAGACAGCTTGAAGCCCCAGCGCTGGTAGCAGAAGTGTCGCGGGCGGTGGTGGGCGCCCTGGAGGAAAGATTGGGGGGCCTGTCCACACAGATGCAGGAGGTAGTACAAGCTGTCGCTGAATTCAACAAACGGGTCGAGCATGCCGAAACCCGCATCAGCTCCCTGGAAGATCGGCATGTACAAGATCTTGCCAGGATCTGCAACTTGGAGGCGACGTTGACACAGCACCAGGAAAAATTGGAGGATCTCGAAAACCGAAGTCGCCGCAACAACCTGCGGTTTATTGGTGTGGAGGAATCCGTAGCGGACCGGGACCTACGACACCACCTGGAACGTTGGATTACAACTACTCTATCTCTGCCGGAGGACATCGGACCGATAACACTGGAGCGCGCCCACAGGCTGGGGCCCCCACGGGCGGGGTGATCGTCGGCCTCGGGCGGTGATAGCCCGGTTCCTAAACTCCACACAAAAGGATGAGGTGTTGAGGGCCTCCAGACAGCTGCGGCGAACGGGCACCTCCTCGGACCCGATACTGCTTTTCCAGGACTATTCAGTTGGGGTATCGTTGAAGCGCAAAGCCTACAAAGACCTGTGTACTAAACTTATTGACCGGGGAGTCCGTTTCACACTAGCGTACCCGGCGGTCCTGCGCGTTTACGGAGAGAAGGGGAGTCGGGTGTTTCACTCCCCTGAAGAAGCCCGGGACTACTGCAATGGCTTGGGCTAAGGCCCGGTGAGTGACCAACGCGCAACATTTTGGAGGCTTGCGGACTCCCATCTCCAGATTTAGCTGGGACTGGGGGCCTTTCGGCTCCCCTGATGTTGGGGCAACATTGATTACGTTACTGTTACTGCACTAACGCCCACCATCACTGCCTAACACCCGCGGAGAATGGGAGACAGTAGAGTTGTTACATTGTAATGGCAGGGCTCACTCTGTTAATTTGTTTCAGGCCTGCTATTCCAACACGTGTTTATGGCTGGCTACTTTTTGAAACTCTCAATTGTTTCACTGTTACAAGTTGCAATTTTGTTGGTGCTTGTTAAGAGCTGTATCTGACGGTTTTGCGGGGATTAAAGCTTAAGGGGAGGTGGGTATATTAGGGTGTACGATTGAAGGGGATTGCCTGCTTGGTTGACTGATGGATGCTGTGGGGGGGGGGGGGTGACATTTGTTCCGAGAGCTTGGGGAGTGGGTGATGGAAGGAGGAGGGGGGCGGGAGAGGTAGCTAGGTCACGGTACATTTGACAATGTATGTACCTGGCCTTGGTTCACTGAAGCGTGGTTTGCGGTGCTACCGTGGGAGCGGGAGAAGGGGATCCGTCAATGCTCTGTGGCTCTGTGCTTTGATTATGTTAGCACAATTGGCGGTGGAGGCAAATTGCTGTTTCTCACAGGCGGGGTCTTGGAGTTTTGGCGCCGAGTGAGACACGGTACACTCCCCGGGTCTTAGCTCATCCCATCTCAGCGCTGATTAATAGTAGCAACAGCTGTTGATTGGCGGCAATGAGGCTGGGATGGGGTGGGGGGGGGGCCGGTTCAGCCATAGGTACGGACTTCTTTCTCCACTATACTCTGTAGGTCTTGGCAGGCTGCTGTATTGGGGGGGAGAGACTGGTTTAATGTCGAGAGCGCCTGCTGCTGACGGATGAATGATGGCCACAACTCACCCCTGGGTTGAGACAGCCTTGGGGTGGTGGGGGGCTGGAGCCGACGGTGCCTGAAACTGGGAAGGGGGAGGGCCGGGGGCCTACGTGCCATAGAAGTCTAGGTGGGGCCAGCTCAAGTTGGTGAGGGGCTGGAGGAAGTGGTGGACTGCAAGGGGGAGGGAGTGGGAGAGGGGGCGGGAGGGGGGTTCTGGGTAAGTGGGGGGAAGGGGAGGGGGGATGGGTTGGGGGGGCAAAGTGCCGAGCTTGTCAGCATGTATGGGATGATGGGGGGAATAGGATTCACTGAGTGGGGGGGGAGGGGGAGGGGAGAAGTAAAGTGTCTTTGTTGGAGAGTGAATAATGCCCGGAACTTTCATATCGGGTGGTCTAGAATTAGGGGAGGGGGGGCTCTTGGCTGGGGGGGCCCCTTCACTGTGACTCATCTGGCGAAGAGATTGTGGCTGTTTACTTTCCTAACTTGTTATGGCTAACACCACCCGAATAATCTCCTGGAATGTTTGTGGGTTGGGCTCCCCGGTGAAGCGCTCTAAAGTCCTGCAACACCTGAGGCGTCACCACGCAGAGGTTGTCCTACTGCAGGAGACACATCAATCGGGGGTGGAGCACCAGAAATTGGGCACTGGGTTCAAAGCTCATGTCTATGGGGCCCCGGCCGTGGGGAAGAAGCGAGGGGTGGCTGTGCTGGTGACAAAGTCCACCGCCTGGGAGGCTGAAAGAGTTGCTACCGACCCACAAGGTCGATATGTTGGTGTGTGGGGGAGACTAGCCGGACGAAAAGTGTTCCTTTGTTCGGTGTATGGCCCTAATGAATATGAGGCTGATTTTTTTCAGGGCCTCTCCAAATTGATGGCTGAGGCCAGGGGGTACGAGATAATCCTGGGTGGCGATTTTAACATTGCTCTGGACACTGGTCTAGACAGATCTAGCCCCTCGGAGAATAGGAATTCACGAGCGCGCCGTCGTCTGCGGGGCATCTGTGAAGCGTATGATCTTCTGGATATTTGGCGGGTGATGCACCCTGGCGATAGAGACTATACCCATTTATCTAGGGCGCACGGCACTTGGTCACGTATAGACTTTTTCCTAGTTGCGGAGTCCCTTTTCAATTGGGTTTCCCAGGCCAGTATCGGCCCTCTCGTTATTTCAGATCATGCCATGGTTGTCTTGGACTTACGGGGAGGTCGCCCTCCCCTGGGCAGGGTGTGGCGTTACCCCCTCGAGCTCTGCGGTGACGCAAGATTTGATTCCTTTTTGAAGGAGCGCTGGAAGGAATACGAACTCTTCAATGCCTCATCGGATATATCTCCTGCACTATTCTGGGAGGCGGCTAAGACAGTGCTGCGGGGTGATATCATTAGCTATCAAAGCCACCGGCGCCGGCAATTAAACCAGCAGATATTGGGGTTGGAAAGGGAGCTGGGCCGACTTCGTCGGCTGGCGGCTGGCTCCCCTAGCAGTGTACACACGCACAGGCTCCGGGAGGTGCGGATGGAACTGGAGGCACTGCTTCATCAGCGAGCACATAAATCGCAGCTGTATTACCGTTATAAGCTTCACCGGTTTGGAAACCGGGCGGGCAAGATGATGTCGTCCCTGTTGAGACCCCCGGGTGGCTCCCGACAGATTGGGGCTATCCGGCGGCCCGATGGCACCGTTACCCGGGATTCGGCCCAGATTGAGCAGGTGTTTACAGAATTTTTTCAACAGCTATATGTTGATGAGGAAATAGGGGTCTCGGTGGGGCGTTCCTTCCTTGATGGCTGTGGGCTCCCTACATTGACAGAGGAACAACGGACAGTTTTAAATATGCCCCTGTCAGGTCAGGAGGTTCAAGCAGCAATCCGACATCTCAAGAATGGGCGTGCCCCTGGCATTGATGGATTTCGGGGTGAATTCTACAAAACCCTGAGGGAGGTGATTGTTGTTCCCCTCATTGGGTATTTTGATGACCTAGTGAACCGCGGGAAGTTTCCTTTTGAACCTAATAAGGCTCTGATTACTATTCTGCCCAAACCAGGGCGGGACCCCCTTTTGCCAGGATCCTACCGCCCTATTTCCTTACTCAACGTTGATATTAAACTGTTGGCTAAAATTATGGCGGATAGGTTAGCACTCCTTTTACCATCCTTGGTCCACCAGGACCAGGCGGGGTTTGTTCGGGGGCGTAGAGTGGCCTACAACCTACAACGGATCTTATTATCTATTTGCGCCGGGCGACTGACCAGGGAGGCCTCGCTGATCATCAGTTTCGATGCCGAAAAGGCGTTCGACCGAGTCAGCTGGAGTTTCTTGCACCAGACGTTAGAAAAGATGGGCTTCGCAGGTTTCTTTGTGGACGTGATTAAATTGTTGTATGCAGACCCTAGAGGGGCTATTTTGGTTAATGGAGTTGTGTCTTCTACCTTTGCTATTCAGAAGGGGACTCGTCAGGGCTGCCCTTTGTCGCCTTTGCTTTTTGTCCTCTCGCTAGAGCCCCTGCTTTTGAGCATTAGAGCCGCTTCTCAATTTAGAGGCATTAGGCTTGGAGACGGCGAATTTCGGGTTGCTGCCTTCGCAGACGACTTGCTTGTACATTTGGGGGACCCTCAGATAGGTTTGCCTCACCTGCTGGACCTTATTCGAGACTATGGTGCGCCCTCAGGTCTACGGCTTAACTTAGATAAATCCGAGGCGCTCTACCTGACTCCAGAGGGACACCCGGGCTGGCAAGGACCATTTCCGCTGCGATGGGCGACTGGGCATTTTAAGTATCTGGGTGTCTACTTACCGGCGCACCTCGAGGACCTCTATAAGCTAAACATTGGCAAGATTCTAGGTGAGATCGCAACCTGTGTAGACCGCTGGCGGGATTTACCTTTGTCACTGGGGGGCAGGGTGGCTTTATGTAAAATGACTCTCCTCCCCAAAATTCTTTATCCTCTTCAGATTCTCCCGTTGGCTCTTCGGAGGACGGACCTCCGGCAATTGGATCGCCATTTTAACTGCTTTCTGTGGCGAGGGCGCAGACCTAGGGTTCGACTAGCGATACTACAACAACCTAGGTCCCTTGGGGGGATGGGCTTTCCGGACATTCGGAGGTACAATATGGCTTGCCTACTGAGATATGTCCGGGACTGGCTGTGGGACCTCTCTGATTGGACCCCGACAAGACAGTTTGCGGTCATGTTGACACCTTTTCATCCCAGATACCTATTACATGCTAGTACGCTCCGGGGAATCCCGCCGATCCTTTGTGATCTTTTCCTAAATCCCTTCCGGAGGGCATGGCGGTTCTTTTGTGCGGGGCGTCAGATTTCCGCCTCTTATATGCCCTACCTACCTCTACGGGGAAATGCGGATTTCATAGCCGGTCTTGGGCAGACCCGGTTTCAGTTTTGGGAGAGTCTTGGATTGGTGAATTTGGAGCATCTGTTGACAGCGGGGGGTACACTTGTAGCGTTTGATGAGCTGTGCCGGCAATACTCACTGGGGCCGTGGGATGTTTTCCACTACACGCAGCTCCGGAGCTATCTCCGCACGATCCCGGATGGGACGTTATGTGGTTCGGTATGCTCTGATCTTGAGCTGTCTCTTCTGGGGGGTGGTCTTCAGACTCGGGTATCGGTGCTTTACAAGATGTTGTGGGATGGGACGGCACCTAGTGCTATTGAAGCATTGGCGGCGGTCTGGACGGCGGATCTAGGTGAGCAGATTGCAGAAGACTCCTTTTTGGAGGGGTTGGTGGCCATTCCCACTGTGAGTATCCAGGTCCTCCATCGCGACACCCAATACCGCCTCATGCGTCGCCTCTATTTTGCCCCAGTTCGGGCGTGGAAAGCCGGAATTGCGGCGAGCCACTCTTGCCCCCGATGTGGGGCTGATAGGGCTACGCTGGGCCACATGTTTTGGCACTGTCCCCAGATCCAGCTGTTTTGGAATCGGGTGCAATTGCATCTTCGCCGCTGCCTCCCGCTTTTGGAACCTCTCACTGCACGTCATTTGGTCCTAGATCTCTGGGAGGATGATAGGGGGTCTACACTAGGGGGCTGGGCACTGCGTTGGTTGCGCCTGATGCTGATGTCTGCTCGCATGACAGTGTTGCAGCGGTGGTTGGATGCAAGGGGTCCGGTTTACGGGCTTTGGCGAGTTAGAGTCCATCAGCTCCTCCTCATGGAACAGCGCGGGGCGGCAGGCGATGAGCGTCGTTGGGCCAGATTCCTGGGGGGGTGGGGACCCCATTTACAACTTCTACCTGCTGGGACGCGTCATAGACTTTTGCGGAGGTCCTGAGTTTGTAGACTTTATTGGAGACAATTCTGGTCGATTACCTCAACTGCCTGCACGGGGGGCCGGAGGGAGGGACTCCCAGGATTGGAAGCGCTATAACCGGGGGTTTGCTCCCCTCTTTCTTTCCTCCTTTCCTTTCTTCTCCCCTACCTCTATTTGTTTTTCTCCCTTCTTTTTTTTTTTTTTTTTCTTTGCTTCTCTTTTTTTTCTTTGCTTCTCTCCTGTTTTCCTCTCCCATCCCAGATGCGGACCGTGTAGGACTTGGGGGGGGGGGGGGGTTTGGGGTCGGGGGGGGGGGTGGTCGGGGGGGTGGGGGGGGTCTGGCTAAATTTGCTAGGTAGGGCGACAGATCTGGGAGAAGAGTACACCCTGGGTCTGTCTGTGACTGCATAGGTGCTTAGGTGATTAAGGGTTGGGTGGATGAGGGTTGGCTAACTGAACGTAACTACAGGATAGGTACTTTCTGTCTTCTTTGTGACAGGGGCACCCTTATGGCGCATGTACTATGTACTCATCGTTGGCTTGTGATGTTAACACTTTGTAACATCTGAAAAGGCTGGTAAATGGGTTCCCAGTGAAATTGTTCCTTAAATGCCTGCGCTGTTTGTTTTGCAGGGCTCCCATCGACCTGCTTTGATTATTGTATTGCCCCCCTTTTTTTGTCTCCTTTATCTTCTTCTCTCCTTTTGTAGTGTAATGTATTTCCTTTTATTGTACTGTACTTCCTGTACTTAATAAAATAGATTTAAAATAAAAAGCATCGGTGACAGGGGGCAACCCTGTCTGGTCCCTCTTTGCAACTGAAAAGGGGCTGAGAGGTGTGAGTTGACCGCTATTCGAGCTGTGGGTTTGGTATATAACAATTCAACGCGTTTTAGGAACTTTTCTCATATCCCAAACCACCGTAGGGATCGAAATAGAAAGGACCATTCCAGTCGATCGAAGGCTTTTTCGGCATCCAATGCTAGCCCTATCAGGGGCTCGGCCTTAGTCTTGGCAGATGCCAGTACATGTGCCAATAATCTTCCATTATCTGTAGTGGATCTGTTTTGTATAAATCCACATTGATCCTCATGTATCAAATCTTTTAAGATCCGTCCTAATCGGTTAGCAAGCACTTTAGCATAGATTTTATAATCAGAGTTTAGGAGAGAGATGGGTCTGTAATTCTCTATCTTTTGTGTATCCCTGCCCGGTTTCGGGTGAATTACCACCACAGCCTCTGCCAGGGCTCCAATCTCTGGAGATTCATCTTGCAGGCCACTGTAGTAGATCTGTAGCATGGGAGCCAATTGAATGCAATATTTATTATAGAATTCCAGTGGGATACCATCTGGACCGGCGGCTTTGCCACGAGCCATCTGTTTGATCGCATCTTGTATTTCAGTTACAGAGATCTCTTGTTCCAGCGTTCGACTTTGATGACTGGTTAATGTGGGTCCTACTATCTTGGAGACAAAATCTTCAAAGGCTCTGTCACTACATTGGGTATCTGAGCGATATAGTTCCTCATAGAATTCTTTGCAGCGGTCTAGTATTTTGTCAGATCTCAGGAGAAGGCCCCCGGAATTGTCTTGCAACGCCGCTATAGCGGTCTTGCTGGTCTTTGGTTTGAGCTGCCGAGCTAAGAGGGATCCAGAGCGGTTGCTTTCATAGTAGTATGTACTACGTTGTAGCTGGATACTACTCAGTGCTTCTTTGTTGAGGAGAGCATTATATTGGTATCGCAATTTTTGGAGTCTAATCAATATCATTGAGTCAGCTCTTTTGGCTAGTAACCTTTCCCCAGCTTTTATTTGGAGTTCCAGTTCATCTTTTTCTTTTTTCCTGGCTTTATGCCGTCTAATGGTGTAGGTGGTAATATGAGCTCGTATTGTCGCTTTAAAACCTTCCCACCAGCTCCAGATGGAGGTATCAGTGGGTGTATTATATTTAAAATAGGTCTCAATTTCCCCTGACAGTAGCTGTACAAAGGAGTCATCTGCTAGTAGGGATTTATCAAATGTCCATCTTGGCGGAACATGTTGTGTAACGTTGGTATCCAGCACTAGGGAGACAGCGGCGTGATCCGATACCGTTGTAGCATATATCTCTGCGGACAACACTTGAGGCATCAGCTCTGTGGACAGTAGGAAGAAATCGATCCTTGTTTGGGTATTATGTGGGATGGAATAAAATGTGTAGTCTCTTTCTTGGGGATGAAGTAGGCGCCATGGGTCTACCAAGTGTAGCTCTGTTATGATTCCTTTAAGAATCGCCTGCGATTTGACTTTGTCTACAGCCCGATAGGGCGTGCGATCTAACAGTGGATCCAAGATGACATTGAAATCGCCCCCTAAGATGATATTGGTGTGAGCTGCGGCTGTAACTTCTTTAGCTATCAGTTTGAAAAAGTTAGGGTCATCGAGGTTGGGTGCGTAAATATTGAAGAATGTGTAAAGCTGTTGATTTATTTTCATCGTCACTCTGGCCCATCGACCTAGCGGATCAATCTGTGTGCCGGTAATGGCGGATTGCAGGAATTTGCGCACTAATATTATTACCCCCCCTTTGCGTTGAGCGGCAGAGGCCGAGGCCGCCACCAGGAAATATTTAGAGGTTACTTTCTGCGATTCAGTATCTGTTAAATGTGTCTCTTGTAAGAGGGCAATATCTGCTTTTTTTTGTTGGCAGTACGCTAAAATCTTCTTTCGCTTGACAGGGCCAGTAATACCTTTTACATTTAACGAAAGCATTAGGAGATCACTAGACATCAATGTTGGAATAAGCTGTCTTATAGGTGAAAGCTATCCTATGGATAGGTCTGCCGCGTACTTGCATTTTGCGTGTATGTGGAGGGTTTTGCACTGGACTGGACTGACACAAATAACTGCATAACTGGCAAACATTGTATCGCTAAGGTGAACACAATCCACTGAAACAGTAACCAACCCCGACCTCCCGTTGCCACCCCTACATTTCAAGCAGAAATATCTGGTTAATTAAAACTATTTAGAACAACAGAAATACAGTCAATGAGGTGTTTAACAAGGCTTAAGGTGTTCTAAAATTTGTGAGAATGCACGGCCGCACCCCCTGAGTATATGCTGAGTTCTCTACACTGCGTGAGAGATCAGAATATTGACCTCAGGTTTCCATACCGCATTTTTCTTGTAGGAAAGTTTTCAGTTTTTCAGCTTCAACAAAATTCCTCGTTTCATTATGCAGCGTGACCCGCATGGTTCCTGGGTAGTATAGCCCGTATCTTGCCTGTGCACTTTGTAGCATGGGTCTACAGGCCAGCAACGCTTTTCTCCGATCTACCGTTTGCTTGCTCAAATCTGGATAGAGTGCCACTTTGTGTCCCTGGATTTGCAGTGATCCGGCTTTCCATGCAGCTTGAAAGATCTGTAGGACCTGTGGGTATCTCAGTACCTTCATTATGAGTGGGCGCGGGTATCGTGTGTTTTCAGCTTTGTGTGTTGGGATTCGATGGGCCCGTTCTAGTTCAAAAGGCCTTGCAAAGACAAGCTGCAGCATCTCCGGTATGGTTTTTTCCAGAAATCCAATCGGTTCGGTGCCTTCAGCGCCTTCAGGGACTCCAACAAGGCAGATATTATTTCTACGGGCATGGTTGTTTTGATCTTCAATCTGACTTTCTATGTGCCGGACTCGTTTGACCAAAGGGCCCAGCTGTTCTAATGCAACGCCATGCTTCTGGGTTTGTAATTCAACTGCACTAAGTCGAGTGGTGATGGTGAGGAGTTTCTCTTTTACCTCCAGTAAGTCTTCTTGAATCATGTTCAGTGAACTAGAATTGGCTGCGATCATTTCTTTAACGCATTTCAATTCCTGTAGCACTTCACGTAGGCCACCGGCAGTCACTCCCTCCTTCTCTCCCGCGGCCATTTTCTGCGGGGAACCCACTTCGGGTTTGGATCGTTTCGCTGCTGAGCCGGATCCCTGCGGAAATTCCAGCCGGGCAGGCTTCAGGGTTGCCATCCAGCTATATTTCGGTGTTATTGATGTAGGTAGGGGGTACAAACTTCAATTTAATACCGGGATATGTTCAGGATTCTTGGGCAGCAACGGGAGCAAAAATTCAGGCGTCCATTCTGTTCAGTGGCTAGCTCCGCCACCACAATTTACTTCTTAATAGGAGCTGAACTACTAAGACCAAGCTGCACCTGGCTCTTAAAGGAACCTCCTCTCATACAAAAATATCTTTGTGTCCAACCTACCCCTATGACCACTGGCCACCAGGGGCGGTACACGACAATAGTCAAAATGTGGTATGATCAATGCTTGATACACTGTCCGGAAGTCTTCCGGTTCCAGAAGGGAGAGTAGGTGCCTGAATGACCGGATTTTATGATATACTGCTTTTGCTATATTGCTTATATGTGTCTTCATGTCTAGTCGCTGGTCTAGGGTGACTCCCAGGTATCTGATCGAGGGTTTGGTAAGAAGATCTGCATTCAAGACTTTTATGCAGGGTGGTGTGATGAATTTAGAATTCCTTGTGATGAATAGTACTTTCGTTTTCTTATGTTGTATTCGCAGATTTTGAGATTGAAGCCAGCTGGATACTGCGTTAAAACAGTCAGTCAGTGGGGAAAGGTCGGGGCTCTCAGTTGAGAATGGCATATATGGGAGAACATCATCGGCGTATAACAGACACTTCACATTGAATGACCGGATGATATCGCAGATAGGTTGCATGTATGTGTTAAACATCAGGGCAGAAAGCGAGGATCCTTGCGGGACTCCTTGACTCTGCTGGAAAGGTTCAGATGATGTTTCCCCTGATCTTACGTGTTGCCATCTATCCGAGAGATACGACTTGCACCATTCAATTGCTGAGTCGCATATCCCCTTTTCCTTGAGGCGCTGTAGGAGTTCATAGCAGACTGGAATTTCAATCCGTAAAAGGAGGAAGTCTCGTCGTCTCTTCTGAGTCTCCCTAGATAGGTCTGGGAACATATGAACAGTAAACCCTTAAATAACATGTGATGTTTCTTAAAGAACAACTTCATAAGCCATTCTTTATCTGATAACAACGCCAAAGTAATTAATAAATTAATAAGACCATATAAGTAATTAATAAATTAATAAGACCATATAACTCCAATACTACATGACCTGCATTGGCTACCGATATCATGTGCAAAATATAAATCAGCACTAACCATCTTCAAAATTAAAAACAACATGTCAGCAGAAATACTACATAAACCTATTGGAACCAAAACAAGCAAAAGACCAGACAGAAATAGCACCAAAAACAATATACCAATACCCAGTCTAATTAGAAGAATCAACAAATCCACATCAATGAGAGCCTTCTCTCTTGCTGCCCCTGCTATCTGGAATGTCTTGCCAGATAAACTAAAATCAACGACAGATATAAAAGAATTCAGGAAACTATTAAGAACCACCCTATTCATTTAACAATTCAATGACGACCACCAATTACCCTAATCACGCCACAAACCGATCAAAAACATGACACACACACCACACAAACACCCCATTACTCTCATTAAGATGTATACAGTTTAGACAATGTTACAAGAGACCACTCAGATTGTCAATATCATAATGTTACTGCCACCCCCATCAACCTTGACAACCCAGACTACTCCAGCATAGTGTGATGATGAGAGCTGTGCTGAGCCGATGGAAACAGAAGAAAACAGTGAATATGCCTTTAAGGTGAGAGACAGGCAAGGTATTCAAGATAAAACAGCACACATCAGCCAACAGCCTGCACACCCTCATACAACCAGACACCAGCACACGTCCTAGAAGAAAACGAACACACAACCGAGTCAGCACCTCGTGAATACAAACACACAAGCAAGGACACAACAGACAGAGCACTCTCCATGGCTGCTCCAACAATATGGAACAAACTACCGGACGACTTGAGGGCAACTACAGACCTCAAAGACTTTAGAAAACAGCTGAAAACCATGCTGTTCATAGAACACTATGGACACATCACATAACCTCAGAGAATGTATAACAGTACATGATACCGCCTAAACAATGTATGTATGGAAAATGTTTTTAGCACCACTGTATATAGCCCACCTTGTACATAGCTCAAACCAATCTAGCACACAATACAACACACACTCAACTAAATTTCACCCTCACTGCATGCATAACACACTCACTTTACCAGATTGTTTGCTGTGATACCACCTTGATTATTAAGATAAGGCGGTTTAGAAATACGGTTAAATAAATAAAATAAATAAATAAATTCACAGGGTTCAGACTGCAGGCAAAGGAAAGAAGCACGTAGTTGCTGAAACCAAGCCACACCCAAGCTTTAACTTAAGTGCAGGCTTCGAGGGTAATGATAATCACCTGTGCAGAGAAAGGGGAGGGTTAGTTAGGAAACAGCTTTATAAGCCCTGTTCAGAGGAGAGGAAAAGGAGAAGTGGGAAGTCTGACTTCGAGTTGTAGAACGGCTCCAGCAAGAAAGGAAGCAGCAACAGAGGAAGCAGTCCTTGTAAGAGAGGTACTCTTAATTCAGAAACCAGCAGATGGGTGGCTGGGAGAGTTGCTGACAACGAGGAACAGATTGCAGTGCAGAGTGTTCGTGAGCCAGCTCAGAGAATTCAATCTGCCAGAAGGTGGGTGAATACAGTTACAACTGGAAGTGACCAGAACCCAGCTGAGGGCAGAGAACCAGAGTTGAACACGATTGAAGCATTGAGGCAATTGATCCAGGGAAAGAAGCCCCACTCTCAAGGTACAAATATTCCATATCAGGGAGAGCAGCTGTGGAAGGAAATTCAGAGGTTCCTACAGAACAGTAAGCTTGAAGGAGTTAATGAAAACCCAGAGACAGACAAGCATTTCGTAGCACAGGAAGAAATGCAAATTGACTCTTTTGGGCAGGATTCTGTTACTGAGGAGTCTCCTATGGACTATTCTTTGTGTAAGAAGGAAGTTTGAAAGTTGGTGATAAAAAGTGTTAACAGAAAAAGCTTTTGAGAAGCAGGGTTTTACCTAGCCATGTGAATGCCAGGAACCTCTTCTAAGGTAAAGAACCCTTGCTTAACCTAGAGTTTGATAACTGAAGCAGCACATGATAAATGAAGAAATTTAGCTGTGCTGGACGAACAAAGGAAGCTGTGATTTACTTGCTGAAATGGTTTTGCTGAAAACAGCGGCTCATGTTTAAAGGTTCTTTCAGTTTCTTCAGTTCCAGTTGCATATGTTTCCTCTTGTTATTTATTTACTTGGAGAATAATCCTTATGTCTGCATTGAACCTTAGTGCTTATGGGAACCTAAAATAAATTCTTGTTTTGCCTTAAAACCAACGGTCTCACACTACTTTATCTTTGAGTAAAAGAATCAACTACAAGTCCCAGAGTTCCCTGCTGGAGACAAGGATAGTAACTCTTTATTTAAGGACAAACATTGGCAGCCCTATGCCTGTAAGCCTTTGGCCCAGGCGAGGGTCACGACAAGTGGCGTAGTTTTTGGATTTCACGCATGCGCCAAGGATTTTCAAACCTCAGGATTTGCACTGGATACAAGTTCACTGCAGAGCCGTGCAGAGGAGTGTACTGGAGGTGAATCTGAGTCACAAAAGGATTGCAGAGACCTTCGTTTGTGAGAAGCCTGAATCTACACCTGTATCAGGTAACCCGTAGCTAACTGGGTTATTAAGGATACCAGTACAGGGGTGTAGAGCTCTATTCTGATAAAACCAAAGAGAAGAGTGAAGCTGTTGTTGCCGTATTGCACTTGGGTGGTGTTTCTTTTTCTTGTTTTTCCACAGAACAAGGATGGCCATGGAGTGCAAGGAGGTGCTTCAGTGGATGGCTGGCCAATTTGAAAGATAGAGGGAGATGTCTTTACAAGCCCAGGAGCAGTCCGCCACACTAATGCAGGCACAACAGAAACCATTGTTGGATATGATGGAGGCGTGGCTGGCAAGCCAGAAGAAGGAGGCCGAACCAGCACTGACCCCACCAGGTTCTACAGGACCATTACATTCTTGTGCGCTAGGACCACAGTCTAGTGGAACATTTAATTTTGGACAATTGTCTGATAAGGATGATATCAATGACTTCCTAGAGGCATTTGACAGAGTAGCACATAATTGGGTGGCCTAAGGAACAATGGGCTGTACGCCTGGCCACATCCCTCACAGGTGAGGCATTGGCGGCGTATAGGGCCATGCCTGCGGCACTCACGAATAATTATGAGGAGCTAAAGAAAGCCATCAGGGATCGTTTAGGATTGACTCCATGGTGTATCATTGCCTGTTGAGGAGCACAAAGTTGAAGCCTGGCGAAACGCCAAAAGCTCTATGCCAGAGAGTTAAGAGCCTGGTAATAAAATGGCTAGCACCAGAAGGAAAAACGATAGAATCTATAATCGATAGTATCGTGCTAGAGCAATTTATGGCCGCAGTCCCGAAGGACATACAAACCTTCCTGATATTACAGAATTGCTGGAACACTAATGAAGCAACATTGCTTAAAGAGCGCTTTATGGAAGCAGAATTAGCAGGTCAGGAAAAAGGCAGCGCTTCCAAAATGGCAATTGCTGAATTATCAGAAAGGAAGGTAAGGCCAAAAGATGATGCTATGAAAGTATGCATGCCTATGTTAAGGAACCACTATGTGAAAAGAAAATGTTTTAAATGTGGCAGTGAGAGTCATTTGCAAAAAGAATGTAAAGCGAAAACAGCATTGATAACTGCAAATACAAAGGAGATCAGGGAAGGTTTTCTTTTATCTGTAGAAGCGCAAGGTATTGTTACCGATGCTTTACTAGACTCCAGAGCTGATCAAACCATGATGTCTAGAAAGCTTTGGCAACTAATTGAATCCCAGAGTAAGACAGTCCCAAACCAACCTGAGGGAAAGGTAAAAATTAGGTGCATTCACGGGGCAGCGTCCTTTTATCCAGTATACAAAGTCCTAGTAAAAGGCTTAGGGATGAAAAAGGAAATCCCTGTAGCGGTTGTGCCAAGATTGCCACATGACCTGGTATTGGGGAGGGATTGGCCACAATTCAGGAAGGGTTTAGAAGAGGGTTTACATCCGAGAGAAGGTATGGTTTCTACAAGAGCCCAATCAAAGCCCCTGGAGAAGAGAGATGAACCCCTAGAGGAGGCATTAGAGGATCTACCATCCCATGAAGACCTGATAACTTCCCCTGTAGATAAGGATAAGAAAGGAAGAGGGGAGAAGCGCCAGGAGAGACAGTGCCGATCTCAGAGCAGAGCTGAGGCACAAGCCGGACAAGGGTTGCCTTGGGTCCCAGCTGAATTAGTAGACAAATTCCCATCTTTCCCCAAGGAGCAGCAGGCAGATCCCGCTCTTACACAAGCCTTTAAGTATGCCCAGGGTGAAAAGGATACCCTACCAAGATTCCTTTTAGATGGGGGAGTACTATATAGGGAAAGTTTGGATCCCCGTACAAGGAACAAACGTAAGCAGCTTGTAGTGCCTACAATGTTTAAAACATTAGTCTTAAGGCTAGCTCATGGTGGAGGTCACAAAGAGGTGCAAGGAATGCTGGACCAGATATTAGCTCGCTTTTACTGGCCAAGTGTTTTTAAAGAGACTTCTAGGTTTTGCGAATCTTGCCCTTCTTGCCAACGGGTCACCTCAGTTCGTCCAACAGAGGTACCTATACTTCCCATGCCCGTGATATCGGAACCCATTCACAGAGTGGCCATGGACATAGTAGGACCACTGATAAAGACACCCCGCGGGTTCCAATACATGTTGGTCATGGTGGATCAAGCCACAAGGTTTCCATGGGCCATTCCCCTGCGTAATATATCCGCAAAAACAGTAGCAATAGAAGTGATAAAGTTATTCTGCGAGGTAGGATTCCCCCGTGAGGTGCTGACCGACAGGGGCAGTAATTTCATGTCCAGATATTAGGCCCAAGTGTGGGATGCATTCGGAATCCGTCATGTAAAGACCGCCTCCTACCATCCGCAGTCGAATGGATTGGTGGAGAGGCAAAATCAAACACTGAAGAAAATGTTGAGGAGAGGTTTAGAAGGTAACATGTCAGAGTGGGACACCATGCTTCCCTTCGTCTTATATGCCTGTAGAGAGCGAAAGCAAGCATCTTTAGGGACCTCACCTTACGAACTAATGTATGGGCGGCCCCCACGAGGTATATGATCCCAACTTGAACTGTAAATATTCCAGAGGTGATATATCTTTCTGTATATAGTTTGTATATAGCTTCCCCTGTTATCTCCAAGTTACTGACCCTGTTATAATGTAAGCAAAGGTTTGTTCTAATGCGAAAATTTGTTATCTGTAAACCGCGCTGATACCAAAGAGCGCGGTATATAAAAACTGTAAAATAAATAAATAAATACTGCGGGAGCAGTGGGTTGAGCCCGGGGTCGAAGAAGTAGGGGTACCCCAGTTTTTGAGAAATCTAAGGGGCTGGTTGCACTGGACCTCCCAAGTGGCGGAGGAAATTTTAAAGGCCAGTCAACTACGACAGAAAAGTTACTATGATCAAGGTTGTGATAAGGAAGCTTATCATAGCTCAAGAAGGAGCTATAGAAAAGGTGAAGTGACTCTGAACAAGCAACCTGTAAGTTCTGGTAGAAATAAAAAAACAGAATATTTCCATAAAAGACTACCAGTCCCAGAATGCACCAGGTTTCCAACAGCCATTAGAGGAGCTGAAGTGGGGAAACGTGTGTTCAATCAGGAGGGCTATGAGGTAATCCCTAAGCACTCATCTCAAAGGGCAGGGCCTGATTCAGCACAGCTGCGCTGTGCTAAGGTGGAGCACTCATCTAAGCAGAATAAAGGTAGAGTTTATTCTGCAGAGAATTATCCTCAGCTTGGACATCTTCATGATCTTGGACAGCTTCATCATCTGGAGGATCATCAGACGCAGAAGCCAGAGCGGACGGACAGAGAGGGCAAGAAACCCTTTGGAAGAAAGAAGAGAAAAGCATTTGGGAGGTCTAAAGGAGTCCAGAGCAGTACGTATACTGGGAGACATTCAAAAGGCCAGCATACACCATTGGACTGGGGAAAACCAGAGGAGTGGTGCTGCAGAGCTAGGAATCTCCAAATGGTACCTGTGAGGAAGACGGCTGCACTTGGAAAGGACCCTAAGACCCGTGCCAGAAGGTATGTGAAGAGAGATCCAGTGTCCAGGGATCTGGATTGGAAGGCTGGACATAAGAACTGGACTACATACTGGCCAGGCTAATTAGAGAGGAACACTAACAGCAATGGAAGCTCAGGTATGAACACTGATCTATGCCCTAGCTATACCCTTGAAAGACAGCAGGGAAACAAGTATTCTCCTGAGAGTGCTCCATTGAGAAATCCCTCTGTGCCAATCCATGATATTGAACCCATGATTGTTGAAGAAGGGGGAGCGGTTATAGATACAGGCTGTGAATACATGGATTGCTCTCTGTCTAAACTCCTTTGGTAATTTACTGTTACAAAGTACAACAACCATCACAAAGAAATACAAACTTGTTCTTTAATCTACTCAGAAAAGCTCCTGAGTAGGATTTTAGCCAAGCAGTAGAAAGTAAGCCAGCTAAGGGGTTTCAGCTGGATAACTGCTAGCAATTGAGCCTTACCTAATTGCTTGTGAGCTCTGAGGGAATCACTTCTGAGTCTACGGGTGAAGATAGAAGAAGTTAACCTGAAAAGAACAGTTTTTCCCTACTTTGTGGGTTTTGCTTGTTGTTTGATGCACTGCTAAGAAAATATTAGCTAGAGCCTACAGAAAAGACCAGTTTGTTACCAACCAGGTCTTTATTCTTTACTTTGATTGCCTGACAAGTTCAGCTGTTGTTTTCCTGATTTTGTTTTTCTAAGTTTAACACTGAAAGCAAGTATCCTGTTTTATGTGCTACCAAGCATATCTGTGTTGGGAGAAATAACCCCATAAATAAATATCTTATTGGCTTTACACTCAAGCACAACTAATTATTGTGAGCGGCTGTGTCTGGTGTGAATGGACTGCATTTCCCACAATCCCTTGCAAATCATATTGATATATGCCTTTGCCAAGGCTGTGAACATTTTCACCCAGGCACCCGTCTGACAAGGTGCAAAGCCTCACCAGCTGGTTGTAGGCGAGAAAGTAATTATAATGGTGGCAGGGGCCACTCCAAAGTTTGAGAGCCAATGGAAAGGGCCCTATAAAGTGGTCAAACAGGTAGGTCCAGTGTCATACTTAGTGGAAAACAGGAGGGGCCGCCAACAGGTTTACCACGTAAACGTATTGAGGTCCTGGCATGAAAGAATAGCGCTAGCTCATCTAGGCACAGTAGACCATATGGCAGTGAGGTGGCAGAGAAACACCAACATCCCAGCAAGAATTATGAGCTGTGCAGATAATAATGCACCAGCCCGTAATATCTTAAGGGAGGGGGATATGTGTCATCATATGGATGTGAAAGCTGGACAGTGAAAAAGACAGATAGGAAGAAAATTGATGCCTTTGAATTATGGTGCTGGCGGCGAATACTGTGTATACCATGGACTGCCCAAAGAACAAACCAGTCGGTACTAGAGGAGATCAAACCTAAGCTTTCTTTAGAAGCTCAGATGACAAGACTTCGACTTTCATACTTTGGACACATCATGCGAAGAGAGAGATCATTAGAGAAAGACATCATGCTTGGCAAGATAGAAGGTCAATGCAAAAGAGGAAGGCCAGCAATGAGATGGATCGATACAATAACAGCAGCTACGGGTACCAGTCTGTCAAGAATGAGCCGCCTGACTGAAAACCGAACACAATTTAGGATAGCTATCCAGAGGGTCGCCATGAGTCGACTCCGACTCGACGGCACTTAACAACAACAACATGTGATGATGAGAGCTGTGCTGAGCCGATGGAAACAGAAGAAAACAGTGAATATGCCTTTAAGGTGAGAGACAGGCAAGGTATTCACAGGGTTCAGACTGCAGGCAAAGGAAAGAAGCACGTAGTTGCTGAAACCAAGCCACACTCAAGCTCTAACGTACGTGCAGGCTTGGAGGGTAATGATAATCACCTGTGCAGAGACAGGGGAGGGTTAGTTAGGAAACAGCTTTATAAGCTCTGTTCAGAGGAGAGGAAAAGGAGAAGTGGGAAGTTTGACTTTGAGTTGGAGAACGACTCCAGCAAGAAAGGAAGCAGCAACAGAGGAAGCAGTCCTTGTAAGTGAGGTACTCTTAATTCAGAAACCAGCAGATGGGTGGCTGGGAGAGTTGCTGACAACGAGGAACAGATTGCAGTGCAGAGTGTTCGTGAGCCAGCTCAGAGAATTCAAGCTGCCAGAAGGTGGGTGAATACGGTTACAACTGGAAGTGACCAGAACCCAGCCGAGGGCAGAGAACCAGAGTTGAACACGATTGAAGCATTGAGGCAATTGATCCAGGGAAAGAAGCCCCACTCTCAAGGTACAAATATTCCATATCAGGGAGAGCAGCTGTGGAAGGAAATTCAGAAGTTCCTACAGAACAGTAAGCTTGAAGGAGTTAATGAAAACCCAGAGACAGACAAGCATTTCGTAGCACAGGAAGAAATGCAAATTGACTCTTTTGGGCAGGATTCTGTTACTGAGGAGTCTCCTATGGACTGTTCTTTGTGTAAGAAGGAAGTTTGAAAGTTGGTGATAAAAAGTGTTAACAGAAGAAGCTTTTGAGAAGCAGGGTTTTACCTAGCCATGTGAATGCCAGGAGCTTCTTCTAAGGTAAAGAACCCTTGCTTAACCTAGAGTTTGATAACTGAAGCAGCACATGATAAATGAAGAAATTTAGCTGTGCTGGACGAACAAAGGAAGCTGTGATTTACTTGCTGAAATGGTTTTGCTGAAAATAGCTGCACATGTTTAAAGGTTCTTTCAGTTTCTTCAGTTCCAGTTGCATATGTTTCCTGTTGTTATTATTTACTTGGAGAATAATCCTTATGTCTGCGTTGAACCTTAGTGCTTATGGAAACCTAAATAACATTCTTGTTTTGCCTTAAAACCAACGGTCTCACACTACTTTGTCTTTGAGTAAAAGAATCAACTACAAGTCCCAGAGTTCCCTTCTGGAGATAAGGATAGTAATTCTTTATTTAAGGACAAACATTGGCAGCCCTATGCCTGTAAGCCTTTGGCCCAGGCGAGGGTCACGACATTAGCCAACTGCCTGAAACAGATGACCAGCTGGCTAGTGGAATACAACTTAACCGTAAACTACAACAAGACAGAAGCGCTAATTATCACCAGAAACTCTGCCTTCACCCCTCCCCCTATCATCAAGCTGAACAACACCAATATACCAATAAAATCTGATCAACAAAAGACCTTAAAGACTTCCGGAAGATGCTAAAAACTACGCTCTTCACAGAACACTACAAGGACATCACATGAACTGTCCAAACACCTCTCTCTTTGCCACCAAAATGTAAAAATGTAAATAGTTCCTGTACATAGCTCATACTGTATATAGCTCAACACGCAATCAACCTCACACCACTCACACACACACGCCTCGATTTATCACTGCATGCCCACACCCACACACCCTGCCACTTGATTTGTTTGCTGTGTAAACCGCTTTGATTTCAGGATAAAGCGGTATATAAATCCTTTTAAATAAATAAATAAAGTAGAAGGTGTGACCTGCTCTTCTTGAGATGACTCTAAAATATCAGTAACATTTAAAACAACAACATTAGATAAATCTCTAACCATTCCCTGCCCTTCATCGTTTTTCCCAGTTGGCAAGTAATACATTTTAACTACAGGGGGATGGGATTCAGGAGGAATACCCAAATTTTCGATCATATAATTCCGAAACATATCCCTCGCAGATATCAATGATACTTTGGGAAAATTAACCAAACGGATATTTGCCATAAGAAATGCATTCTCCAACATTTCCAACTTGGACCGAATAGGTATAGAAACTTTTTAAAGAGATTCTACTTCATTCTCAACAGTCACAACTTTAGCCTGGTAATCAGAAACTTCAGTCTGTAAGGCAGTTATTTTAACCACAGTTTCCTTAAGATCTTCAGTGTTAACAGAAACCTGCGATGCCAAAGATGTAATCCGCGGGGCCAACTCCTCTCGAAGCTGCATTATAGCAACCCAAATCACCTCCAATGTTACCACCTCCGGGAGAGCCATAGGCACTGAAGAGACAGTCTCCACAACAATAACAGCCTCCAAAACCTCGGCCTTCGACTAAGCTGGGGCCGATAGGCTAGGGACAAAGCCTTCACCACCATCTGCCATTCCTATCGGAACCTCCGCCCTCTGATGCTGTCCGTAGGGAACTTCAGAGATCAGGCCACACTCCACGCCCAAGCTCTGTCTTCTGGCGGAGTCCAAAAACATATGTATTTTAAACATCCTGGCCAGCAGTTAAAAAAGGTCTGAATACTGAATCTTAGTTATTTAATGTAGCAGTTGGCACACACTCTCTCCTAACAAAACACATTAGCTCTATTTTGACCTTCCTGCTAACAGTTAATACAGCTTAAAACGTGCATTAAATACTTAATGTAGTTTAGTAAATAGGTCCTTTAACCTTTTTGACCTAAAACTCAAACTGTAAAGTCTGGGATAGAGATACCGTGACCTTGCGGATTATCTTGTACATTAATATGATCACACTCTCTGGATATGGTTCCTGTTACTGAGGCTTCTAATCTTACACTGTAGCCTCGGCTTCATCTTCTATCTACAGCACAAAGCATACTGCAAGGGATAAAGAATACTCACATGTTCCCTGGGTCGCAGTAGAGCTACCTGTTTTGTAGTTTCTTACGCAAGGAAATAAATTCTTGAAACATAATAGTACCCTCTACTGGCAAAATTAGGAACTATGTTATTTTTTTTCAAGGAAAATTTGTGGACTTTGCTAAAATTTTGTTATGACAAATACCGTATCTTCACACATATAACACGTGTGTTATATGCTTTTTTTCATTCTGCCAGACTCCCCCCCCCCCAGGTGTTATATATGTGTGCATGTTATACAAGGGCACATGTTACAAGAAGAGCCATAAATGGTAAGTAATCAACGATCCTTTAATCTACAAATGCCCATATGCACTTTATATGCATAGGCGTGTTATACAAAGATTTTAAAACAAAGTGGCCTCATTTCTGTGCGTTCTATGCACATGTTAAATAGCAAGGAGCAGTGGCACATGCAAAGGTATATAAAGGTATTGTGCAAAAACTGAAAAGCGCTACGTGCGTTTAGCTTCAGAAGTTGTATTTATAGAAAGTTAACAAGCTGAAGAGGCATTGTTAATGCTATCCTATGAGCATCAGTCTACTAATATGTGAGCTGATGCTCCCGGGAAGTAATTTTACAGGTGGAACGCTATGAGAAAACTTGCCTTATAAAACAAAAACACTGACCCTAGCCCCAAAACCCACTGTCGATGCCTCAGGAAAATAAAGAGCCTACCTTTTTGGTGTCCCCCACTCTCTGATCCTTAAGAAATTTAGGGCCCTCCTGCGGCCCCATGACTCAACACCAGTATTTTAGAAAAAATAAAGAGCACCTCTTGGCACGCCCCATCCCCTGATGCTTTTAAAAATGAGGATGGTCCCTTGTAGTCCCATCAATGATTTCTTTTGCCAAGAATCAGGATCTCCCCAACCCCAGTCTTTATTCTCCTGCTCACTCAGCACTGGCGGTTATTACCACCAGTTAATAAATAGGGGCCTAAAGTTGGTGCTTCCGAGGTACTGAGCATCTTTCTTATTCAGAATAATTCTCATTGCCTTATATTATCATATAGTCTAATGTGATAAGTACATGTTCTTATTGTGATAAGCATTAGATAAAAGAACAACAAGTTTGCAGTTCATCCAGTGGGCACCATCTCATTCCTGGTAGGGCCAGCCCAACCATTAGGCAAACTAGGTGGCTGTCTAGTGTGGAAGCTTCTTGGGAGTCGGGGTGGCAAAAAGCAGGACATTCAAAGCTAACAATAGATTCTGACAGCCAGGGGGGCATAAGGCTTAAGGTTTGCCCAGTGTGCCAACACCCTGAACCAACTCTGGGGCCAGTCCCAATTCCCGCCCATTGTTCACATAAAGCATTAGAGCTTCACACTTGTGGCACTGAGTGATAAGGGTGTTGTATTTTCTACTTTGTCTCATTTACTGAAGTTCAGGCAGGCAGAGAATGCTGTTAAGATCCAATGGTACATCAAAAAGGTTTGGACAAGTACCTGGAGGAAAGGTCCATAAACCATTATTAAAGGGGACCCGGGAAATCCGCTGTCCCAATACAAGCATTGTGGAACCTGTGTCCTCTGGGGAAATTGCAAGGTACTTGTGACCTAGATTGGCCACTGCTGGGAAAAGGATACTGGGCTTGATGCCGATAGACCTTGACCTTGGTCTCACCCAGTATGGCATATCTTATGTTCTTGTTCTTATCATGGTAGGCAGACATATGCTTTTTCTACAAACATTTAAATTGGAAAATTTTCTGAAAACTATTTTTCCTGCAAAATCTTCTCGGGTATGCCTGAAATTTGCATAGAAACATGACAGCAGAAAAAGACCACATGGCCTATCTAGTCTGTCCTTCCATATCAACTACAGTAATGCCCTTTTTCCATTAAAGATCCTCGTTGTTTATCCCATGCTTTTTTGAATTCAGATACTGTCTTCATTTCCAGGACCGAACCTAGCCTTGTGCGAGCGATGCAGCCACACAGGACACAAAGGCTTAAGGGCGCATTTCAGCTGTCTGCCGTTGCCTGCCGCTGCCACTTTTTCTTTTCTCAGCAGCAGCAGGCAACAGCAGACAACTGAAATGCGCCCCTTAAGCCTTCTCACGGCATGCTAAGCAGATCTGTCCCTCCCTGCTCTGCCGCAGCGTCAGAGCAGGGAGGGACAGATCTGCTAAGCGTGCCGGCAACTTCCACATCGAGCGCGCCTCTTCTCTCCCATTGGCCTCCAGAAAGTGGCTAGATGGGGGCATGTGCCCGATGTGCAAATCACATATGGCGCGATTCAGTCTTGGTACGGCCCTGCTCATTTCTACCACCTCCACTGGGAAACTATTCCACACATCTACCACTCTTTCCATAAAGAAATATTTCCTCATATTACTCCTGAGTCTATCCCCTTTCATCCTCATCCTATGTTCCCTCATAGCAGAGCTTACCTTCAATTGAAAGAGACTCTACAGTGCATTAATGCACGGAACTATTGAAATGTCTCTATCATATCTCCTCTATCCCGCCTTTCCTCTAAAATATACATATTAAGATCTTTAAGTCTGTCCTCATATACTTCATAACAAAGACCACTAACCATTTTAGTAGCCACCCTCTGCACCAACTCCAACCTGCTTATATCCTTTTGAAGGTGAGGTCTCCAGAATTGCACATAATACTCCGAATGAGACTTACTGTATACAGAGGCACTATCACCTCCTTTTTTCTGCTGGCCATTCCTCTCCCTACTGTATATACCCAAACATCCTTCTGGCTTTCACTGTCACCTTTTCTACCTGTTTAGCTACTTTAAGATCATCAGACACAATTATGCCCAGGTCCCACTTTTCTTTCGTGGACAGAAGGACCTCACCCTCTTCACTGTACACCACTTTTGGATTTTTGCAGCCCAAATGCATGACCTGCATTTTTTAGCATTAAATTTCAGCTGCCAAATTCTAGACCATTCTTCATGCTTAGCTAGATTCTTCTTCGTGTTATCTATTCCTTCCTGGAAATATACTCTATTGCAGATTTTGGTATCATCTGCAAACAAGCAAACCTTACCCGACAGCCCGTCTGCAATATCAATAACAAAGATGTTTAAAAAAATTGGACCAAGGACAGATCCCTGCAGCACACCACTGGTAATCACCACCTCTTCAGAGTGAGCGACATTTATGTATACCCTTTGTCGCCTCCCACACAATCAGTATCTAACCCAATCAGTCACTTTAGGGTCCATCCCTATGGTGCTTAGTTTGTTTATAAGTCACCTTTGCAGAACAATGTCAAAGGCTTTACTGAAATCTAAGTACACCACATCTAGGGCTCTCCCTCAGTCCAACTTCCTGGCCACCCAGTCAAAGAAATCAATCAGATTTATCTGACAAAACCTGCCTCTTGTGAATCCAAGCTGCCTTGGATCCTGCAATCCATTGGACTCCAGGAACCATACAATTCTCTCTTTTTTAATAGCCTTTCCAATAATTTACTAACCACAAAGGTTAGACTAACTGGCCTGTAGTTCTCAATGTCATCCTTATGTCCGCTTTTGTGTAAAGGGACCACATGTTCCCTTGCACCACTCCCGATCCAAAGAAGCATTGAAAAGGTCAGACCATAGAGCCACTAGAACGTCCATCCCAAAGTTCCCTCAGTATTCTTGGATGTATCCCATCCAGACCCATCGCTTTGTCTACTTTAGCTAATTCCTCATGAACACAGTCTTCTGAAAATTGTTTGAGATCCCCGTCACTTCTGTTCCTATTTCTGGGTGTTTTCTGAGATCCTGCTCCTGGCCCTGAACACAGAACAGAAATATTTGTTAAGCAATTCCGCTTGATCCTCATCAATTTCTACATATTCCTCCCCTTCACTCTAGAGTCTGACAATACTACTTTTGCCCTGCCTCTTCTCACTAACATATCTGAAAAATGTATTATCCCTGCATTTTATTGCATTGGCTATTTCTTTTTATTTTTGTATGCTTTCCTGACTACTTTGCTAGCTTCTCTTTTTCCAAATATAGATGCCTGTCTTCCTCTCTCTGTGATCTCTTGTATTTCATGAAGGCCTCCCTCTTTTTCTTCACCTTTTCAGCTACTACTTTTGAAAACCAGAGTGGCTTCCTTTTTCTTTTACATTTATTTACCTTTCCAACAAAAAGGTTTGTTACCCTTAAAATATCCCCTTTCAGTTTTGCCCACTGTTTGTCTACTTTCCCCCAGCTGTTCCCATCCTGCTAATGACTCCTTGAGGTATTGCTCATTTTGCCAATGTTAGTTTTCCTAAAGTCTAAGATCCTCACTTTTGAATGGATTTTATCAGCCCTAGTCCTAATACTGAACCATACCATCTGGTGAGATGATGTCCCACTGAAACACTTTCCCCATTGGTAAGCACTAAGTCCAGTATAGTCCCAACACATGTGGGTTCTGTTACCAGTTGCCTGAATAGTTCTCCCTGTAGAGAATCCAGGATCTCCTTACTTCTAGATAACACCGCAGCAGGGGTGTGCCAATCAACATCCGGCATATTGAAATCACCTATCAGTAGCACCTCTCCTTTCATCTTACTGGGCAGACTAGATGGACCATACTGGTCTTTATCTGCCGTCATTTACTATGTTACTATGACAATACTGCGTATGTCTTCTATTAAATCTTCATCCATTTCTACTCCCTACATATAACTCCAATTCAAATGGATTTCGCTTTCCCTCTTTCTAGTTTAACCCACAGTGCCTCCTCTCTTCCTTTTAAGCCTTGCAATTCTATAGCTTTAATATTATTTTTAACATATAATGCCACTTCACCTCCTCTTCTTCCTACCCAGTCCTTCCTGAATAGCCCGGTATAATTACATCCCAGTAATGGTTCTCCATGAACCATGTCTCTGTAACTGCCACTAAATCCAAGTCAGCCTTTTCCAATAAAGCCTCAACATCTGGGATCTTATTTCCCATGCTATTGGCATTTATACACACCGCTTTCCAGATTTGCCCCTTTTACCCATTTCTACAGAGGTATTTAATGTTTCAACTGGGGGCTTTCGTCACCCATCCCCAAAGAATCTAGTTTAATATCCTCTTCAGTAGGTTGGCCAGTCTGCTGCTGAAGACACTTCAACCCTTCTTGGACAGATGGACCCCATCTCTGCTCTGCAGCCCTTGGAACATCATCCCATGGTCCAGGAATCCAAATCAATGACGGTGTGTACATCCCATCACTGCAGGACTCCCAGGGGACCCCAGCCAGCCCTGGCTCGGGAGGTATGGATGTAGCTATGAGTGGCCTCCTAGGCTCGGCTCTCTGACAACACCTGGGATGAGAGGGAGGTGGAAAGGGAGGTGAGGGACTTGGCCCAGACCCCCATGGAGGTAGACTTTCTTAGGGAGGATCAAGGGGACCTTACGCAGGAGGAGGAGATGGAGCTAGGAAATGAGCAACAGCTAGTCCCTGAAGAGACAGCCATGGATATTCAGCTGGTGGATAACCCGCCAGTCTTGGGGTGGCAATAGCAACAAGCAGCTACATGGGAGGTGAAGGACGTCCAGGTAATTCCACACCTGGGACGCACCCCAGATGAATCCGAGACTTAAAGGGGGGGGGATTTATTGAAATGTTCAATGTATATGTTTGTCTAAATTGAAGGACATTGGGAAGATGTCATTTGCATATTTCTGACCTAATTTGAAAATCATTTACATTTTTGTGTTGATACAAAGGACCCTGGTATGGGCTACTTTGGATCCGGGGAGGGGACAGTTGCCCAGAAGGGAGTACATATCTCAGCATGGGATGGGATACCACCAAACGTGGATGTTGGGGACTATTGGATCACTCACCCTAACGTACAGGAGAACCCCAGAGATAGATCTCCCTGCTATGGGAGGCCATAAAGGGGGCATCGGCGTCGGCGGCGTTGTTCCTGGATTTTTCTTTGAGAGCAGACCAAGCCAGGAGGACTACTAGATGCCTGCCTGTTGGACCTGGAGACAGATGAGACTGGACTGGACCGGACCTGAGATGGAGCAACAGTGACACAATCCATGCAGTTCTGCATTCATCTCCAGGATGTGAGCTTTTCTGCCTTTGCCTTTACTCTCAACAGAGAGGAGTGAAGAGAATAGCACCTGTGCACCTACCTGCTTCACCCTCTATCCCAGAGCCTGAAGTCACTTTTGATACACTCAGGGGGATATTTAGCAGTATCATTTGTGCAGACATGGATGAGCAACATTGAATAATAGTCAGTAGACTTGATGAGTCTCAGCAAATATATCTCGGATTTTGGTACCTGGCAGGCAGCATACCTCTCTGGACATCAAGTATCAGCAGATGGATGCCTCAGTACCCCTCAGAAGAGAGTCACCACCACTATCCTTTGCTTCCTTGTATTGACTGATTCTGCAACTTTGGGGTACTCGAGCTGTGGTTCTTCCCTTTTCTGGGATGCTTCCACCTCCTCCATTTCCAGGGCTGCATACTGGTTCTTCATTTCAAGGGTTGGAGGAGTTGGAGTGTTGATACTGCTGGCTCTGGTGACTCGTGTCCAACCTTCTTCATTCTGGTGACTCGTGTCCAACCTTCTTCATTCATTCCCATCTTCACCTCTGTCAGAGAGCTTGGATGTTTCAAGAAGCATCTCATCAATGTACTTATCACGGTCTCGAAAGTTTCTCAGCCTCACCACCTCTTCTCTGAGCTTCTTCACTTGTTTCCTGAGAGTCTCAGCATGTAGGCATCCTGAACATGGAACCGGTCCTTCAACTGGCATTGGGATATCTGTCTGGACGAGGCAGAAGCTGTAATGGGGGCAACAGCTTTAGCAATATGATTTTTCACAGCCATTCTTTAATAGATGGAGCTTTGGTACCTGTTGAAGTAAAAGAGAGAGACCTACTAAAGTCCCTATCTGTTCTTCAGCCATTTTTTAAGAGAAAAAACAGTATGTTCTAACAGCGCTCTTCTATGTCCCTGTGTGTAGCTAATTAGGGAATTGTCCTATAAAGTAAAAACACTCACGTCGCCCTGTAGAGCTTTGCCCAACACCACACACAAACCAAAAATATTCCCCCTTTGCACTATAGAAAAAAGACATGAAGCCCGATCCTAAAAGGGGCACGTCCAGGCCCTGATTCTGTACCATGGGAGCTAGATGTTTCTGTGGTTGCAGGATTGGGCACCGAGACGGTCTGGCATGCCCTTGAATCCACCTCAGGAGACGTCCTAATAGCAGCATGGCCAGACCGTCCTATGCTCCTGCTGGTGCGGTGGCATTCAGTTGCCATGGTAGCAGGACACCCAGCAGGAATGCCGAAGGCCCAACACAGAAACAGAGGTGGATTTCCTGCCATCCGATTCTGGCCATGGCCAGGATCGGGCAGAGGGGCTTCACCTGATGCTGCTCCCTGCCTTGTGGGGGCTTCCGGGCTGAATCGCTGCCTCCGGGTGGAATAAGTAGTACATTGATCCCCCATCCACCGGACATACAGGGCTGTGTCGGCCTCGGCCCACCCTCCTTGGCTCTGTATGTCCGGGTGCCCACTCCCCACCACCTCTCACCCCTGTCCAGCTTTCCACGCACAGCGGCTCTGTACGTGCGGGGAGAAAGTGAGGCAGCATACAGTCCCAACAAATAGCGGGGCTGCACGTCCTACCGGGACATTCAGCCTCGCTATTCGTGTCTCGGAATCAGGTTCTTAGCTTTAAAAATGAACCTCAAAGCCCCTTTAAGAATTAGCTTTTAAAACTGAACAGCAAAACCCCTTTGAGAACTTTCAGGCAAAGTATTACCTTGCTTGCAATGAAGTCAGTCAGGAATGCATAAAATGGTTTCTTTGGAAATTTTCCATTGCAAATTTTCCTGGTTCTCCAAATAGATTTGTGGTCTGATTTGCGTGTTATTTTACAAATGTGAATCTTCAAGGGCACTTAATGAGGATTCACCATCCACTGAGGAGGTCAGTACAGCCTTACTAATGACGGCATCTGTGGTCCGCGCAAGGCAGTGATGCTTGTGCTGTGTCATCAAAGCTCAACCTGGTTCCTAACCCAACCATTCACCACCCCATCCTGCTCTAAGTAATTAGCATGGGGCTTTTAGCATGCCTTCCTCACGGCAACAGTTAACACAATACAATTAACGTTCACTTTAGCAAACCTGTCCTATACAGCGCTAACAGCGCTCATTAATTGCGGCATTAAACATGTGAAGGGTAATTTTAGACCGGGGCACATAGGTTTGTAGATGGAGAAGACATGCATTTTAAGCCTATTTCTAAAGATATGCAGGCAGCTGTGTGTCTCTATAAAAACAGAAGTGGTGCCTAGATTGAAGGCGCAATCATTATGCTGCTGGAATGTAATATGCGTACACACATGCTGTATAAAATATATGCGTACATTGGTCCTCTGCCATGCTCTGTCCTAACTCCTCCCCTGAGCCCACAGGATAAGCATCAGCATGCATGGCTCCTCCATCTAATTTTAGAAGAAAACCTTTCCATGCATTGTCCATGCAGATACGATTTACAAAATTATCCCCCTAATGTTGAATTTCATATGAGAGGGCAAGGAAGGGTAGGGAAGAGGCGGGGAGTGTCTTTAATGTTTAACTGCTAACATGGTAGATAATGTGGAACAGTTAGCTACGCTTCTGGAAGTGTAGTTAACGGCATTCTGCATTAGCAACTGTGCTGTTAATTTGTGGTAAGGACCCTGTGTTAGTGACATTGTTGGCTTTCCCAGAAGTGCCGGGAACGCCCCCAGCAGTTACTGCAAATGTTTTGCCGTTAATGCATGTTAACTGCAAAACCTGAACAAGATTTAGAAAATAGGCCCTGTCGTGTAATCAGATTAATGGAGATATTTGTACTCTTCTCAGTGTTAGCCCTATTACTGGGCAAACTAGGAAGTCACCTAGGGCATCTGAATTGGGAAGGGGGAACCAAACAGCATGTAGAGTCAGCTAGGTGGAGAAGCATGGCCAGGCAGGATGGTGGGAGCCTGCACTACGACTCTTTACTAGTCTTCTTTTTTCTCTTTAAGGCTGGCCCTGTAAGCACATTCAAAATGCAAGACAGTAAGGCCAGATCTTCCTTATTCTGATCTCTACATCAGGACGTGTTGGTCGCACAATCACCCATTTTGAATGCATTCCTAAAATCTTTCTGTTACTTAGCTTAAGCATGCTCTGTTCATATGTGAAGAGATCCCTGAGGTTCTAGCACTTTGGATGTAGAGACTTCTATAGGTTCTAAGAATTATCATGCATCTGATGGCAGGAGGGAACCTCAGTTTGGAGGGAAAACCATTCAAAGGCTTGGTTGGCTAAGCCACTGTACCATCTCACGTGTGGCGGCAGGGTTTGCTTAGGCTGCAGCACGTCGCAATGCATATTCTTAAGTTGACTAAATAAGCAAACTGCTTGGGTACACTAAGGAGTCCTAGGCAATAAGAGGCCTCTGATAAAAGAAGAAAGATTTCCTCAGATCCTGGAAGAGGATTCAGTGAACAACCCCAGAAGTTCAAGAGTTGAAACAAAGGAAGACCAGGGTTCTACAGTACACTGAGTCCGGTGTTCAGAAAGTAGAAGACATCTGCCAGGATTTGGATCCTGGGTGGAGAATTCTGGAATCCTTAGGTTGGGAGGAGACTTACAGTATGATGTCTTAACCATGAACTGAAGGATTCTGATGCATGGTCATTTGATGCAATCTGAAACATCACAGTGCTCAATTTTTACAAATTTTGTTCTCTAATTTAAGTTTCCTTTAGATTCCTAGGCATTTAATTAATTTACCTGATTTCCATCATAAATGAAGCCTTTTTTTAGTTGCAGTAAAGCCAGTCTAGCTAGGACAGGAGGCCGCTGGGGATTCCTATTGAGGGTCAGTAAAAGCATCTTGTGAGCCTCCTCCACACGATCCATCTGATACAGGGCATCGGCGCAGAGAATGCGGGATACTTCATCTGTAGGGTCGAGCTCTGTCAGGAGAGATGCCAACTGGTGGACCCCAGAAACCTCACTACACAGCAAAGGAAGCATAAAAGATGCTGAAAAGAATCTGCAGCTGCTCATATTTCTTTCAGAATTAATGCCTGAAATAGTAACACTACTTTGCAGACTTCATAGTGAATTTCATGTGTGGCTAAGGTGGCAGAATTATATTCCTGGATGCAGAAGATTTCTGTTTATCCAACCAATTAAGGGAGAAAATAATCTTCAATTACTGAACCTCATCTCTCATCCCTGCCACTAGAAGCATTGGGGGCTGAGACAGCAAACCACGTTAGATCTAAGAACACCCTTACTGGTTTGGATCTCGCACACTATTCATAGTGAATATGCATCCCGGTATAGATGGTGGGGACAAACCAGTAATGAAATTCAAGAAAGCCTAGGATAAGTGCAGAGGATCTCTAGTGGTAAAAAAAAAATGAGGGGAAAGTCACTGAGCAATAAGGGCCTGTGACAGTGCACCAGGAAGGAATCCTGGTGACTAGATGGGTCTTACGATACATACACTGTGCTATTAGATTTTATGTTCCTATGCATGCGATTTATTAACAAACATTGGGTCTAAAATCCAGGTTGTAATATCTGTAAATAGACTGCTTGAGTATTGATATATGCATAGTCTGCAAACCTGAACTTAGGATGCTCCTGATATATTATACCTATTAGGAAGATCCAAACAACAAAAAAGCACCGTTTGTAATCTTCCACCTATAATTGCAACTTGCAGGACAAGTTGTGCTAATAATGATGTCTTTAACTTCAGCTTATATTCCTATTATTAATGTAAACATACTATGAAACAAAAATTCAAAAATAGGGGGAAAAGACCTCAGTTTGCCTTTAGGGTCAAAAATGGATCCTAATGGGTCAGAACACCCCCCCCCCCTCAGAACATCGTTTTAGTACTTTATATTACGTGAAACTTTTTAAAATATATGTTTAAACTTATTTTAAAACAGCCTCATTTCATTTCTCAAAAGGTAGCAATGAAAGACTCCCAATGAACGTATCTTTTATCTTATTCTTGGTCCACCGTCGCAAAAATCGACTCACTGAGGACACGTGAAAAGTCACTCAGCAGCGTAGACAGTGGATCTCCTATTCACGGCAACGGTTTCAGCAATTAATGCCACAATAGTACCTCCCTATCTTATACGTTATGGCCTGGATACAGCAATAAGCAACTACCTAGGCATCAAATACCCAGGAGCCTGCTTGTATTTTTGGGGAGCAGTGTGCTGGTGCCACTTAAAAAAAACATACCACCGTGGCACACTGACCTTCCTGTGCCCCTCTGCTGGCTTTCTGCTCTCCGGGGACAACATAAAACTGCCCCATCACCCTTCTCGACAAGGTCTGGTCCTGTCTAAAGCTGCCATAATCTTATCTGACCCTGTCTGTACTACTGATTTAACCTAGTGCATAGAAGCAGAACATATGGTGGCAGAATGAGGTTAGCAAAGTTTTATCTCTACCTCCTTGTATGCTATCAGTATCTATCTATTCTTTTAAGATAACATGCATCTGCTGCTTAGTGTTTCACTTGAGCTCCAAATGCTTTTTTGCCTCTTTCAGGAGGGCAGTGGGAGTCCATAAGCTCTCCTGCGCCATCATGTGGTGTGAAATGAAAGACAGGCTGAATGATGAACATTTGCACAGGCTTTTTGCTGCCCTTTTACAGTATTGCAAGAGATAGCAGCCACCTATTCGTGAAACGTGAACTGCAGTTTTTCTGAATTCAGGTGGCATTGGTTTATTTTAAACCATGCTTCTCTGTTGTTGATTTATAAAGCCTTTTTGGCAGATTTAAAATGATGTTCACATGTAAATCCTTTAGCCCTGACAGAGAGAATCTTGCAAGGTTTCTGTTTTCAAGGACTTGCGTGTGTGAATGGGCTTTAGGCAGTCGCTACTGTGTAAGCGTGTTCTTAAGTCCTGTTGCAAGTGCTTTCATTATTGGAGTGCAGAGGGACCGAGTTTAGGCGGACCTAGGGCCAGACTGCTAAACTCACTCACATCCAGAACCCTGAAACAAACCTAAATGATTGAAATACAAAAAGCATTGGACTCTATACCACTCAGATGATCAGACAATAAATACTTTACTGCCTATCAGTTAAAATATAAATAGTTCATTGCATTACGATTCAAGTTGCCTGTACATAGTTAGTTGTACCATGTTCCATGTAACTTTTGTTTTGTTTGATGTAAACCGCCTTGATACCACTGAAAGGCGGTATATAAGAAATGTTAAATAAATAAAAATAAATACATACATACGAGGGCTGGAGGCCCCCTCTATCCTGCCACCCCCATGGCATCCCTCCCCCATTGCCTTCACTGCTGCACCTCTCTGGGGCCTGCAGCAGTGGCTCTCAAACCGGGACGCAGCGCTTACCTGCACAAGCTGGGGCTTCGTTGTGGTTTTTTTGCCTTCTATCTCCCGCTTCTGCCCCTGTCCGGTGTAGATTTCCAGTTTGCTGCGACTGTTTCATGTGCAGTTTTACACCACTGATACCTCTATTTTATGAAGTAAAATATGTGTGCGTACTTTACTTTATTAGTCAGGCCTAAGATATGTGTGTAGTAATGCGTGTTAACTCATGGGAGTTTGAGATTACCCTCTATGTATGGGTAACTTCTAGAGTTATCCTTTGAACTCCTGCCCCCCTCCCCTTCCCAGCCCCCAGTGAGCTGGATGGACAACATTTACCGAGATCAATAAAGCAGTGCTCAGGGCATGCTGGGGGTAATTTTCATTCAGCTGGAAAATGCAAATATTCTCAGTTATTGGTTAAACTTAACCATCTAAGTCAAGCTGCACAAAGGGGCATGTCTATAAAGTCCCGCGCTGGTAACGCATGTGGGGCTGTGTACTTCCGTCCTCTTGCTATTAGTGCATACAAGCTGCACTTTAATACTGCAAACAAGCCACGGGTGCAACTAATGCCACCCACTGATGTGCTGTTAGTTGCACCCGCAGTACCTGTGTGAAGCACGATCAACACAGATGACTAACACCCATACTGGCTCTGCCACACCAGGAACTTCCCACCCCACCCAGTCCCCACCTCGACGTGGGCTACCAGGGTAGCCCGGGGGTTATAGCGTGAGGGCAAGATGTCATATTTTAGCATGGTGCTTAAACCGTGTACTAACCCCATGCTTCTCTGTTAGCGCTGTTTAATAAACATACCCCTCATAGCAGATCTAAAATTATCCAGACAAGTTTGTTTGGATAATGTTAGCCTAGGGATTCACATTTGTTAATATGCAGTTGGTTCATTAGCAATGTAGGGATGGCAAAATGAATATGCATTAAGTCAATCTGTGCATGTTAAAATGTTCTAACAGGATTTTAAAAAATGAATTGAAATAAATGTGTGAAATAAAGTAAAAAGAACATGCAAAAATCAAGGAAAAAAGGGCAAAAGAATGAATTAGACATTTTTGCCCTGTGCAGATCCCTTTTTTAACCACTTCCGTTACGTGAAAAGAATTAACTAGTTAAATCTCTTGAACATCCAGTTAAAGTTATTCAGATGAACTTATCCAGGTTACTTTCATGAATAATCGCCCCTTTGAGTCCTCACAAATACATTTCTAATGCAGGCAATATTCAGATGGCCTTATTGAAACAAAAGTCGTATGTACTGCATATTTCTAGCCATGCTCTTTATACTGAATTTCAAAGGAAAAACGCATGTCTACCTTCACTTTAGAAACTGCAGTCACTTACTTGCATCGTCTTTTGGTATGGGTAACATTGGCTATGAAAGTACATGTGAAGACTGGAACATGTGATCTATGCGTATACCTGCAGGAATCACTTAGAAACTGACCTCTAAATATCCTGTCCAGATGATTCTTATGCTGTTAAGAGACCAGCATCTCAATGATTTCAGAGGTGACTGGTTCTCCTAGAAGACTTTAGATAAATTGTCATTTTTGGAGGTAGAGTACAAAATAAATCTTGGGAAATTTTGCATCTGATATTGGAAGTATTTTCTAATTATGTAACATAACATAATAACATAGTATATAATGGCAGATAAAGACAGTATGGTCCATCTAGTCTGCCCAGCAAGGCGGCAAGAGAGGAAAACTTGCCGCTCTGTGCAGGTCACCCCTCCCCTATGTGAAGTCAAAATGCTCAGATTGTGCTTATTTTTCAGCATAACCTTGATTACCTCAGCAAATTTGGTTTTGATTTACTTAATCTTAAAAAATGTTTGACATAATATCGGTATTTTTTCCTGGCCATTGCAGCTGTGATAATCAAACGACTCTAGGTTATCTGTATTGGTTGAGCCAGTCCTGGGTTTTCCCCCACTGTCGGGCTGATGCAATAAAGTGTGCGAGGTTTGCACACAATTTTCTGCATTGGTAGCACACAAAAGAGTTTAGCACGTCAGCTAACTATATACAAAGCCTTGAGCAAACAGCAGCAAACACCACTTTTAAATCCATGATAATGAAGCAATTAACTATTCCGGGGAAAATGCAGAAAAATGCGCAGAAGACCAGTACGCGGAGCTGAGTGCTGGGCTTTTAGTGCAAGCTCTGAGGAGATGTGAAGTGTTACCTCATTGGTCTGCAGTCAATGCTAATATGGAATTTTAGCCTGTTTCTTTTCTTTATTTTGAGCGAACAAGAATGGCAACGTTTTTCTGGCTTTACTGAAGATGAGTGGTGAAAACAATCAACGGGGGGGGGGGATAAGGCGCTGCGTAGGTGTGCAGGAACAATGTTATGCACATGTGCTCAAGTGCTGGTAAATGATGGCAGATAAAGCAGGGTTACTTACCTGTAACGAAGGTTCTCCATGGACAGTGGGATACGTCAGCCACACCTGGTGACATCATCCAATGGCACCATGGAGGGAAATAGCTCTCCCAAAATTCAGAAAGGCAAGACATTCTGAGCATGTGCCAGGTAGCTCTATCCCCGGGCCCACCCCTACCTAGCCCACTACGTTCCAGAGCATTGGCCTTGATGGCTAGAAAGGCAGGCCGTGGAGTCTCCTCATCCAAGGAGAAGTGGGCGGGAATGTGTGGCTGACTTATCCTGTTGTCCAAGGAGAACCCCCGTTACATGTAAGTGAGCCCGCTTTCTCCCTGGACAAGCAGGATGAATCAACCACACCTGGTGACTCTAGCTGTGGCAGTGGCTGCCTTAGTGCTGAGATGGATGAACTCAGATGACCCAACTGCAGTCAAAGAGGTTGTATTGAAACACAGAGTTTGTCAACTTATAACCAACAACAATAACAGCAGCTCCTAGTGCAACAGGATGAGATCAAGAGTAAGCAGAGAACAGGAGCTGGCTTTGTAAGCGACCGTACGTACTCATCAATGTTAAACAATGTATGGAACACAGAGGCTGCAAGCAACCCATTCTGTCATGGTGAACAGCCCATGGGGAAACAATGCATGCAAAACAACAGAGAACTGTACAACAGTGCAATTATGGCCATGTGACATGGGACCTGGCAGTGAGTCTCTGGGGTTAAAGTCATGGGAGTGAAGCCATGGTCAGTATTGCTTGGCCAAAGGAGCTGTCCGCTAGAATGCCCTGATCCAGGCAGTAGTGCTTCTGGAAGGTACGCATAGATGACCAGGTGGCTGTTCTGCAGATGTTCTGCAATGAGATGGAGCATAGGTTGGCAAATGTGGTGGCCATGTCCCTGAACTAATGGACAGGGACACTGACTGTGGGCTGGGCTCCCTCCTGGGTGTAGCAGAATGCTATGCAGTCTGATATCCAAAGTGACAGAGTCTTTTTGGTGATGGCGTGCCCCGGCTTGTTGGGGTCGAACGAGATGAAGAGCTGAGCAACTTGTTGATGGGGCTCTGTCCTAATGATGTAGGTCAAGGGTGTGAAGCTGTTGTTCATCGGGCGAGCATGGCTCTAGGTAGAAGGTTGGCAGGTCAATCATCTGGTTGATGTGGAACTCAGAGGACACCTTCAGAATGAACCTGAGGTGGGTTTGCAGGGTGGCACAGTCCTGGTAGAGCAGTGTGTAGGGCGGATATGTCACTAGTGCCTGGAGCTCGCTGACATGCTTAGCTGAGGTGATGGTGACAGGAAGAGTGTTTTCCAGGTGATGCACTTGAGGGGCGCTGATAGCATGGATTTGAAGGAAGGCTGGGTGTGCAGGACAATATTGAGGTTCCATGATGGCACTGGCTGTCGTACAGTGGACCTGAGGTTTGCCAGGCCCTGCATGAATCGTGAGACCAGCGGGTGGGTTGAGATGGAAGCATCGTTTGGGGGATCATGTGACCTGTTGCACCTCCATGGTGAGGTGGAGGGACGACAGAGTCAGCCTTTCAATATCCAGCCCATCAGTGTGAGTGTCAACAAATTGGGGTACAGGGTTGTGCCCTCATCTTGCGTGATGAGATCCAGCCTCAGTGGTAGAAGGGGAACCACATTTGCCTGGGTCAGAAGGGGATAATGAGGATGATCCGTGCTATTTGCAGTAGCACAAATGATTGCGGTGGTGCTACTGCAAATAGCACATGTGGAGTCTTGCAAGGGGAGGACTTGGATGGTCGCCACCATGTGGAAGAGGAGGCATAGCAGGGTTCTGCCAATGACATGACATGGCTGACTGAAACTGGGCTAGGTAGGGGAAGGCCTGGGGGGGGGGGTGGTAGGGCTATCTGACACTTCCATCCATAGTGCTGTCAGGTGACATCACCAGGTGTGGCTGACTCATCCTGCTTGTCCATGGAGAAAGGCTAGTATGGCCAGGGCCAGCTCAACCACTAGGCAAACTAGGCAGTCACCTAGGGTAGGAACCTCTGGAGGGCTACAAAAGCAGGTCATTCAAAGCTAACAGAGAGCAAGGAAGGGTAGGGAAATCCAGTAATGTACTTTTTCTTTGAGTTGTAACTGCTGCTCCATGCAGGTTACCCCCACTCTGTGCCTTTTTTGAAATGTAAAAGTCATTTATGCTTTGCTTGGAATGATCCTCTGTTTATCCCATTTATTTTATTTAACATTTCTTATATACTGCCTTTCATGATATCAAGGTGGTTTACATTGGACAAACTGAAATTACATTGAACAGGGCATTATAACTTGGAGATGACTATTTTATAGGGAACATGGGCAATGGAGGGTTAAGTGGCTTGCCCAAGATCACAAGGAGCACCTGTGGGACTAGAAACCCCAGTCCTTCCGGCCCAAGGTTGCTGTCCTCTAGTGGGATTTGAACCCCTGACCTTCTAGCCTGAGGTAACTTGCCCCAACCACTAGGCCACTCCTCCCTCCCATGCTTTCTTGAGTTGGTCACTGTTTTGTCCTCACCATCTCCATCAGGAGGGCATTCCAGGCATCCACTATTCTTTTCATTTAAAATGCTTCCTAATGTTGCGTTTAAGCTTTCTTCCTTGTAGCTTCATTTCATGTTCTCCAGTTTTATAGCTGTCACGTCATTGAAAAGGGATTGCTTGTTTTTGTTCATTAACAACTTTCAAGTATTTTAAGGTCTGTATCATATCCACATCTTTCCCTCCTCCACCCCACCTCACCCCCATCCCTCCTTTCTTCTAGGGCAGGACGTCTCAACCCAGTCAATGGGACACACCTAGCCTGTCAGTTTTTCAGAATAACAACAATGAATATATATCAGAGAGATCTTCATGGATTGTCTCCACTGTATGCAAATATCTATTATGCATATTCATTGTGGTTATCCTGACAACCTGACTGGCTAGGTGTGTCCTGAGGGCTGAGTTAGAACCCCTGCTCGACGGTATACATACAGTTGTGGTCAACATTATTGACACCCTTGCAGTTCAACCCCCTTAATATCCAATCTCTCCTAAAAAAAAAAAAGTGCCAGTAAAATGGCTTTGACATACAAAAAAAATCAAATAAAACAAGACCAATCAAAGGAAATAGTATAAAAACTGGGATATTGCCAGGACATGATAGTGACAAACAATTCAAATCAGTTTGAACAGAAGAACCACATTCCCATTACAGTAAAAATTAGACACACCTGTAATCAATTGTCAATGAATTGAATCAACCAATAAATGATGGCTCTAATGTTTAAAATGGCCACCTTCACTCTCTGTTCCATTTTCACAACAGTTGCCTGAGACCGTCAGAAAAGCCATTATTACCAAACATCAAACTTAAAAGGTGTACAAGGCCATCTCCTTGGGAAGGAGGAGCAACCTAGTAGTTGGAGCAAATTACCTTGGGCTGGAGGGCAATGGGTTCAAATCCCACTAACGGACAGCAACCTTGGGCTAGAAGGACTGAGGCTTCTAGTCCTGCAGGTGCTCCTTGTGGCCTTGGGCAAGCCACTTAACCCTCCACTGCCTCAGGTACAAAAAGCATTGATTATGAGCCCTTCAGGTACAAGGGAAAATATATATACAGTACCTGAATGAACACCACTTTGACTAGTAGAAAAGCAGTACATAAGCCTAGTTAAATAAAATAAGTAAATAAATCTCCAAAGGCCTTGGGATTCCTCTTTCTATAGTTCACAATGTTTCTGCTCATGGAGCTGTCAAACTTCCAAGACGTGGTGGGAAGAGAAAAATTCATCCAAGAAGTTTTTGAAGGTTAGTGCGAACTGTTGGAAAACACCACTTACAATATCCAAAGAGCTTAAGGCTGACCTGGAGAAATCTGGAGTGGTGGTTTCAACCCGCACATTAAACAAAAAAGAACTTCAAGGGTGAAGGCCAAGGAGAACCCATTGCTCAAAGATGGAAATAAAAAGACACGCCTGATCTTTGCCCATACCCACCTTGAGAAACCACAATCCTTCTGGGAAAATGTTCTGTGGACAGATGAAACCAAACTTGAGCTCTTTGGCAGTACAGAGCAGCGAAACATTTACAGGCAAAGAAATGAAGTTTATAAGGAAAAAAAAAACGCCCTTCCTACATTTAAATATGGTCTAGGTTCCATAATGTTGTGGGGCTGTTTTGCTGCCTCAGGAAATGGAATCCTGGAACGTATTAAAGGAATCATGCAGTCAGAGGACTATCAAGGTATTTTGGAAAGAAATGTACTACGTAGTGTCAGAAAGCTAGGTCGGGTTGAAGGTCATGGGTCCTCCAGCAGGACATCTAAAAGTACAAAAGAATGGTTAAAAAGGAACAAATGGACTGTTTTAAACTGGTCAGCAATGATTCCTGATCTCAGTCCAATCAAGAACCTTTGGAAATAGCTGAAATCTGCCATTGGTAAAAGGAATCCTGGAAACATTCATGAGCTGGAACAAATCAAAGTTGAAGACTGGGAGAAACTACCAGCAGATAAATGTATGAAACTTATAGATGGCTACAAGAAACGTTTGGAAGCTGTCATCACTGCCAAGAGTTGCACAACCAAATATTAGTGAAGGGTGTCATTAACCCAGTCCAGGACATATTTTCATTTTTTCTCCGAAACTACTACGTCTAAGTTGCACAGGCATATTTTTTGTTGTACTGTATACCTTTGAATATACTATTAAAATACTATGATGACATAGTGTGAATATTTCCAATATTTCTCAAGATATTGTATACAACATACCTAAAATGCAAGGGTGCCAATAATGTTGACACAACTGTATTCAAATCTTCAAGTCTTTTCTCATACAACTTCTGGTGCAAACCCCATATTATTTTAGTCACTTTCCTCTGTCTTTTTATATCCTTAGTGAGATACATCCCCTAGAACTGAACACAGTACTCCAAGTGAGGCCTCACCAATGATCTGTACAGGGCCATAACATCGGCACACTGTACCTCTTCTCAAGAATTTGTTTCTGCTTTTCATTCTCTCCCCTCCCCCCTCCCCCTCCCCTTGTACCCCTTTTCCCCAGTGATCAGTGCATGACGACTTTATTCAATTCTTTACTGGTGGAAACTACATGGCCACATCTTAACACCATTAGGATTAGTCATAACATTGAAAACTACCCAAATAAGCTAAACAATTAAATCCAGTGGGCAGGATTCATACTCGCCAACGAAAGGTGGGAGGTGGGGGGGGGGGGTGGAGTACTGTTTGCCTATCTTCTCTTTTAAATACCTCTTGAACCATTGTTTATTCCTTTCACTTGCTGAGTCCTGCTTGGCAGCACCTAATTGACCAACCAAGCCTCTGAATTGGCCTGTATCTTTTCTCATACAAATCAGAACCTGGTCCCCTGCCATCTTTGGACCCAGGTGTCCTTGTCATGCACCTGGGCCTCAACCCTTATATTTTGGTGAGGTCCCCACCCTTGGTTAATCCTCCAACTGTGACATAAGTTCCCTGGCCACTTTAGCCCTTGGGTGTGCTGGGTTCCACTTGGCTAACACAATGCTGTAGTGCTTCCGCGCTCACCATGGAGCCCCCTACTGAGCTGCATCCTGTCTACATCTTCCCTGACTTGTCTGTTCTGGTTTGATTAGGATATAAGATACCCTTCCTTCACTGTCCTAGCTAGCTCCCCCCTCCCTCCCTGCTTCTTGGGGACAGCAGCTATGTTATGTAGATGCACCCTTAGCTGGCTAGCTTTCCCTTATCATGGGCTGATTTGCCACTTTCTATGCAGCCTAGCATCCTTCTGGCTTTGCCCATCTCCTTTTCACAGTTTTACCATTTTGAGGTCCTTAGACTCTATCACTCTGTGGTCTCTTTCCTGGTCCATGCATGTCACCTTCTCGCCCCTTATTACATACTGCTCCTTTGGATTTCTGCATCCAAGTGCATCACTTTGCATTTCTTTGCATTAAATTTTAATTGCCAAGCATTGAACCATTTTTTTTAAAATTTTGTAGATCATTTCTCAAGTTCTCTACTCCCTCTAGGGTATCCACCCTTTTGCAACTCTTTGTGTCATCTGCAAAAAGGCAAATTTTTCATCCCAACCTTTCAACAATGTTGCTCACAAAGGTATTGAACAGAATCTGCCTTCAGACCAATCCTTGAGGTATTGCACTATTCACCTTTCTTTTTTCCAAGTGATTTCCATTTACCACCATCCTCTGTCCGTCAGCCAATGTCCAGTTGAGTACATCACTTTGGGTTCTAACTTCAGGCTGTTCAGTTTGTTCATGTGCCTCCTGTGAGGCACAGTATCGAAGGCATTTTCTGATCTACAAGTAGACCATACTCAGTGCAAGCCTCTGATTCAGTTCTCTGGTCACCCAGTCAAAGAAATCAGATTCATCTGCCCCAATCTGCCTTTGGTAAAACTATGTTGCCTTGAATCTTACAATCCATTAGCTTCTAGAAAGTTCACTATCTTTTCCTTCAGCAGTGCCTCCATTACTTTTCCAACCACTGAGGTAAGGCTTTCCCACCTCTTCTCTGTTACATTTTTTGTAAAGAGGGATCATATCAGCCCTTCTCCAGTCCCATGGAACCTTTCCCATTTCTAGGATCTATTAAACACACCCTTAAGTTAAGAGGACCCACCAGATCCTCTCTGAGCTCCCTCACTATCCTGGGATATAGCTCACCTGACTCCATGGCTTTGTTTACTTTCAGTTTTTCAAGTTGCTCATAAACAACTTCCTTCCCATATATACCTTTGTTAGTCAATTTTGGACATTCTCCAGGATTGTCTTCAGTGAAAACAGAATAAAAGTATCTATTTAGCATTTTTGCTATTCCTTCATCGCTCTCTACACTGCTTTCCTCGGCATCTTTCAGTCTTACAATTCCAACTTTAGCTTTTCCCCTGTCCTGATATACCTGAAAAAGTCTTATCACCTCACCTTACACCTTAAGCTTTCTTCTGCCCATGATTTTGCCATCCTTATTTCTTTCTTTGTCTCGGGGCAGTTTCTCCAAATGGGTTAGTGTTGCGTATACTATAACAGCCATAAAACTCACTTCTAAGCCAGTGTATGTAGAGCATGATCTCAGTCTCTCAAATTTACTGCTAATGCTTGGCATAGTACTTGCATTGTGCCAAAAAGAGCTTCCTTTTGGAGTTTGTAAGATGTAACATGTATGGATAGTTTGTCAAGATGTGCTTGGAAATTCTTCTTTAGCAAGCCTGTGGCTCCCAATATGATGGGAAATATTTCTGTATCTTTCTGCCACATTTTCTTCGTCTCTGACTGCATTTCTTGGTACTTCAGGATCTTCTGCCTCTCCACACCTCTATTATAATGCCATTCTGGTGTTTTTCTCCTCTACCACTTTGTTGCGTTTCCTCGCATCCAGTTTCTTATCCGTCAGAATGCGAATGTCCCAGGTGATCATAACCTCTTCGTTTTCTTAGGGTCATGATCCCAGTGCTTTTCAGGCACAGTGATGTTGTAGTGTTTACAGAGTTTCCAGTGTATGAGGTGTGCTACTTTGTTGTGCCTTTCTGATAGAAATTTTCCACCATTAGAATGTCACAGCCAGCTATGAAGTGAGTCACTGTTTCCAGATCTGTCTTTCAGAATTGACATATATCTGTTTTGGCAGTTTTTTCAGTGCTCACTGTAAACCATCTCATCCATAATCTGCTGTCCTGGACTACAGCTATCAATCTCTCATCCTTCGGTTTCAATTGATTTCTCCTTAATCATTTACATGTCTGTTCTTGATTGACAAAGGGTTTCACTGTATTTCTGCATTTTCCACTCATTTTTCCTCATTTGCTGATCTAATTCTTTGAAGAGCTTTTTTCTCTTGTTTTGTAAATTCTTTTGCTTCCTTTCCTGTATCTGCCTGCGGATTTTCAATCATTCCTTCTAGTTGTCGGAACACTTGTCCATGTTTGACAATGGAAACAGGTTCTAGATGTTTACTTTCACATTTCAGCATTTTTTGTATATTTGGATACAATGATGTTGTTAGGTAGGGCTGAGGCCTATGATAGTAGCTCTGTATGTGTAATCAATCTCCGAGGCCTAACCCTCCTTCATCTCTAGGAATCTACAGTCCTGGCATACACTGATTCTTGTAAAGTACCTCATGGGCATGGAGGAGTTTTTTGGTTCACACATCCAATTTTTCAAGATCTTTAAGAGGTCAGTCTACAATCCTAAAGCTCCTAAAGCTGTATGAGAGTACAGGAATTGCCAGCTGATTCATGGCTTGTGTCTTATTCTGTGATGTTAAGGCACTTTTCAATAATGATTTTAATGTTCAATAACACAGGTACACTAAAAAAAATTATTTTTAAACTGCCTCTCATGTTTCGATTGATTTTTACATTTTTTGGTGCGCTGAATCCAAATCTGGTAACCAATTTGCTCCATCACGTACAGATTTTTTGCTACATTGGGTTAGCAGTTTGAGGTGAACGTTTCAGATTGAGTACGATCGAGATAAAAGTTTCTTGGATGAATTCTTTATACTAATTGTTTAGTAGTTATTCAAATAAGAATAAAGAAAATTGTAACAAGGCAGCACATAAGAATAATGTCAACAAAACACACTGTGATGGTAGCAAAATTGTCTGCACTTAAAACAGCCACATACATGTGCACAAACATTGAGCATATAAGAGCGAGGTTAGACACAAAGCAAAGCAAAGAAATGTGCAAAAAATGTTGTACAGGTATGTATGTAAGAATAGAAAACGCAAACCGCACCATTGCAATACATGAAGACAAACACCCGATGGTGTGAAAATAAAATTCTAATAAATGAGATCCGACACTGTGGTAATAACTAGCAAATTTTTATTTCAAAGTTTAGTAAAAACACGATATTTGTCAACACAGTTTAGATTTTAAAGTCATTCTTGGGTCAATCAATCTCCTGGTGGGCCCGTTTCTTCTTCCCCCGAATGCTTCTCTTGGTGCGCTGCTTGGCGTATTTTTCATCTGGGGTTTCCCGCAGCAGCAACCAGCAGAAATCAGCCATCATAGTGGTGTTCCATCTTCCTTGGTACCTTCTCTCTGCGTCCTTGATGTCCTGGTGAAACCTTTCACCTTGTTCTTCACTGTACGCCCCCAAGGTTTCGGGAAAGTAGTTCACATGGGAGTGCAAGAAATGGACTTTCAGGCTCATGTTACAGCCTTGTTCTTTGAAGGCATTGAGCATCCTGGCAACAATATCCTTATAGTTCTCATCCCGCCTGTTCCCCAAGAATTTGAGAACAACATCCTTGAAGGAATCCCAGGCTTCTTTTTCCTTCTCAGACATCGTTTCAGCGAATGCTCCATCTGAAATGAGTTTCCTTATATCAGGGCCAACAAACACTCCTTCCTTTAGCTTTGCTTCAGAAAGTCGGGGGAACTTTGAGCAAAGGTACCGAAAGCACTCACCATCTTTTGGAAGGGACTTGATGAATTGCTTAATGAGACCCAACTTAATGTGGAGAGGTGGTAATAGAATTTTATCACAAGGTACCAAGCTCTCATGAAGAACATTTTTCTCACCGGGTCTCAAATACTTCCGAATTGGCCAGTCTTTTTTCCCCCAGTGTAGGTCGCGGGCCCGGCTATCCCACAAGCAAAGGAAGCAGGGATATTTGGTGAAACCGGATTGCTGCCCTAATAGCATGGATAGAATTTTAAAGTCTCCACAAATCATCCACTTATGCTCATCATAACGAATCTTCTGAAGAATCAGGGCCAAATTCTCGTATTTTTCTTGGAGAATAACAGAGTGAGCAATAGGAACTGAAGCGAATGTGTTGCCATTATGAAGAAGAACACCTTTTATGCTGTCTTTTGACGAATCAATGAACAGCCGCCATTCAGCAGGATCATACTTGAGTTTAAACTTTTCCATCACTCCATATATATCGTTGCAAAATACCAAATCTTCCTCTTTGCTGAAATACTTCAAAAATTGTGTCTCGCGGTTGCGGTACCAATAAAAAGTTGTTCCTGGTGACAATAGATTTTCTGTTTAAGCCGAGAACCTAGCAGTTGGGCAGCATCTTTTGGGAGTCCTAAATCCCGGACTAAATCATTCAATTCAGCTTGAGAGAAAAGTTCAGGTTTCGGATCTGGTTCAGTTTCAAACTCGGAAGTACTGGACTCATCGGGAAAAAAACCATCTGATGAGTCTCATCATGATCAGAACCGTCCACACAAATATGATCCAAAGATTTTGGTGGTTCAGGCACAGGTACTTCGTTGCTATGAGGCATAGGCCTAATTGCTGAGGGAAGGTTGAGGTAACTTATTACATTCTTATTTTTTAAGTTGTATCCCTTCACAATGCAAGAGCAAAAATAGCAGTCACTGCTGGTCTCTTTGTTCACGCCACATCATAGGTATTCCGAAACGAAATGCTTGTTTTTTACCTTTCATCCATAAGCGTAGATCTTCCTCACATGTCTTGCACACTTTGTGAGGAGCCCACGGTTTGTCTTGATCGCCTAACTTCAAACCGAAATAGGCGAAATATACTTTTTTAATAAATGCAGAAATGTTCCTCTGCCGCTTTTTCACGGTATATTCCCCACAAATAAAACAAAAACTGTCCGGAGAGTTGACGCAACCTCTGGCTCTGTGAGCCATCACAAATACACAGCACTGCAAACTACAACTGTAGTGAACCACTTTGGAATAAAGCTGGATTACGACTGAGCAAACAAAAGGTAATAATGAACTTGCAAGAAACTGAAATTTGACAGGAACGTTCATGTCGCAACCACCGTGTTTGAGCGAGCGAACGAGGCGAGGCGAACAGGAAAGAACATGCGCCAGCGCGAGTACTGGATTTAGCCCCCCGCCTCCCAATTGTCCTGTTAATGTATAAAATGAATACAAAACACTCTAAAATATCATGAGGGAGTGTTTCTAGTTAGTTAACCATTACAACCTCTATTTTGGGCCAAGAAAATAAACTGCAGTCGGCTAAAAAGAAATTAGGTGAACATTCCTTATATGGGTAAGAAATCTAATTTTGCAAGAAAACATGACATGATGGAACATTTTGGCTATTTTTCCTGGATTCAGCACCCCAAAATCTATAGGAATCAGTTGCAAAACTGGAGGCAGTTTTTTGGTAGTGTACCTGTGTAATATTCTTTACTTATCTTTTCTCTCAGTAATTTCTGCTTGAGTGTCATTCCTTCTACTCCAAGATGTTTATATACGCCTCCCTGTTCAAGTTCCTTGATGTCGCATCCCTCAGCTAGGAAGATGTTTTCTATTTTGTTCAATTTTCCTCTTAAACAAAAAAAAAGGTTGCCCTGGGACATTTGTCTAGGCGAAAAGTCATCCTGATGTCATCAGAAAAGCTTTTCACTACACAGAGTTGCTCTGCAAATTGTTGGTCACTGGAACTATAAAGCTTCAGGTCATCTACAAATAGTAAAGAGGATGTTACCTCTGGGTTGTTACCTTCTTTAGAATTCAGGCTAAATCTGTATCCCAAAGAGCTGTTGAGAATGCTGATTTGATTAAACACCATACAAAACAAATGTGGAAATAGGGAATCAGAGATAGCCAATCAGCTGTGAAAGAACTGCCTCTAACTGCCAGCACAGGAGTGCGCCCGGGAGAAGGGAGATCGGCAGCAACCATGAAAGAAGCTGATTCTGTGCCTCTCCTCACCACCGGAGATAGCCAATCAGCTGTGAAAGAACTGCCTCTAACTGTCAGCCCAGGAGTGGGCCCGTGCCTGAGGGCCTCGCCAGAGGGCCCTTTGGCGTGGCCCTTAGGCGTAGCACCGTGCGGTACTAAGGAAGCGGCTGCTCCATGGATGTGTTTTGTTTGCCGGTATGCCTATTAAATGTAATGTAATGTATTGTATGTACCGTATTTCCCTGTGTTTGTTTTCCCATTTGTCACTGCTTTGATGTAATGATAAAGTAGTGTATGTTTTCCTTGCCTTTGTAACCTCGTAATGTATTGTAAGCGCTTTGATTGAAGGAAAAGGCGGGATATAAAACTAGTTAAATAAATAAATAAATCTCCCTGAAATATTCCTCGCTGGAACTCAATGTTAGGAATGATGTACTGACATCTTCATACTTCAAAAGTAGGGTGGTTTGCCAGATTGACATAGTGAACTTAATGTACTCTATCAAACCAGGATTCATCATATACATTTCAAGGCAATTTATTATCCAAGAGTGTGGGACACTGCCAAAAGCTTTCTTTTAATCAATCCATGCTATACTGAGATTTCTGCTTTTCTTAGTGCTGGTCATGATGGCCTTATTTAACATTAACTGGTCTTCCATATGCTCCCCTTTTATTGCCATTTTGCCCAATTGCTATGATGTTACTGGATTTGATATGATCATATATTCTGTCTGCATATATTGCATTGAACAGCTTATAGATTGTAGGAAGACAAGTTATTGGTCTGTAATGTTTGGGAAGGTTACTTGGAGCCCTCTTTGAAAGGAGAAATGTTCCTGCTGTTATAGCCATTGCGATGTTAATTTTGGCTGCATGATCAATTGGTTATTGTAATTTGCCAGTTCTTTGAGAAGCAATGTTAACTGTTTAAGCCAAAAGTTGGTCACTCCATCTGGGGCAGGGTTCTTCCAGTTTTGGGCTCATTTTAACCACCTTTCTTGCTTTTTTGTTGTTGCTAGAGGCCATTCCATAGGTTTGATGTTTGATTTTTCTGAATGTTCCTGTGTGCAGGGTAACCATTCTGCTTCTTGATTGTGCACTATGGGGTCCTCGTAAAGGCTTCTCCAGAAGGTTTCTAATTCTGCTTTGGTTGGTGGTGTTTTTACCATATCAGTGCTCTTTCCCAATTCCCTGTAAGACTGCTTGTGTTCTCTCTAAATAGCTTATTTTCATATCTTTCTTTTCTGTTTTCTTCATATCTTTGCATTTTTTGTGCTTCTGCTACTTTCAATTTATTGTTGGAACATATAGATTTCAGGTTGTCTTCTGTTAATTCAGCATGCCTCAGCTTGATGTCTTGGATCTTCGTCATTATTTTAGATGATCTTAATTCTTTTAGATACCCGTCTATCAAGGATACCTCCGCACGCAATGATTTTATTTTTCCTTCAATGTGCTTTTTCCAAGGAGGAACTATTTTCCAAGGAGGAACTGTCTCTTTTTCTTCTGGCCCTGCACTTTAGTTGATATATTCTTGCAGTAATAATTTTAGCTGCACAATATTGTATTCAATTTATTTTGGTGCTATCAATAAATGATGCCTTTATATAATATATGGCCTTGTTCATTTTAATGATCATACTTTTAACCTTAGGTGTTAAATTTAATTTGGGTAATCTTTCCCTTGCCTGGAATGCAGCATACAAAAAACGAAGCAGCAGGTTGTTTATTTATTTATTTATTTATGGCTCTAAGATCTATTTATGTATTGTTTTAATGGGGTTGTTTACCCTTGATTTTCCGTATATGTTTATTATTATATTTTATCTATCTATCTATATCTATAATTGATTTTATTTTGAGGTTTTTTACCCCATGAGGAAAGCCCTTTGGGCCGAAACGCACTGGGGTTTGGTCTGGCAATAAAGAGCCTGGTTTTCTGTCTCACAAACTTGCTGCTTCATTGTTCCTGTTCCCTGTGTGGGCTCTTTGCTTTTTTTGGTTCCCTGGAACGCAGCATATTCATCTTTTTCCATGTGGATTAGGAGTTCAGTTTTGAATTCCTCCACCTCCAGATCTTTCTCCTCCCTTTCTTCCTACTCTTCAGTTGATTTGTTGACCTGTCCCTTTATTCATCTCAGTCTCCTGCAGTTCCAGATCTCTAGGCTCCATCTCCCCCTCAACTGCTCTTTCTTTTTGCTTTGTATCCCTTTATTCTAGAACTCTCCACTAAATCTCCTCCTCCTCTTTGTATTTCTTTTTCTACAAAAGCCCTTAGTTGATTCAAAATGCTTTCATTCACATATTTGTTTAGTTTGATCTGTGAAATTAAAGATCTTAATTTTGCATCCATTGCTTTTTGCAGTTTTTATTGTGGCACTTCTCCTCTTTCTTCCAGTTTTTGGCATAGTCTCACCGTATACCCTCTTGATTTAAATACAAGGTTTGTAGCACAAAAGTGGCAGTCCATTATCTCCTCTTTATCTGCAGAAGTCCACTTAACCATAGTTAATCCTTTTAACTTTTTCATTAATTTCTGTGGTTTATCTCCTGCTAGAGTGGGTCCATGAACATGTTCACCATGGCCTTTATCCATGGCAGGGATGTTACTTGCATCTGCAGTGTCTGCACTGTCGCTATCACCATCGTTAGCCCTAGTGTGGAGGCTACAGGTGGGCACCATTTTATCCTGAGCGGCATGCGGCCAGTATGTATTTTTCTTTTTCTTTCCTACCATACTTCAATTGTAGTGTCGCCTGGCTGGGATTTAGTATAGATTTTGTATAGCGGGGTCACCACGTGAAGGTACCCAGCAAGACTTGGGGAGGGAACTATATTCTCTCCCCCCTAAGAGATGCACAGCAATTCACAAACCACAGCTAGTGAATATTATGCTGCACGTCCCTTTGACCCCCTTTCTTTATCTCTGAGCTTTATCCGATATTCTTTTTTCTGATGCTCTTCTTGAATTCTTCTATATTTTGTGAATGCTGCCCTTTTTGTCTTTATTATTTTATCCACTTCCTTGGAGAACCATATCTTTTTCCTTTCCTTGTGCTTTTATTGACTTTTTCCCATAAAGATCTGATGCCATTTTTATGGTTCCTTTCAGCTTGGCTCACTACTTTTTCACTTCCCTTATAGATCCTGTCAGTTCTTCCTTCAGGTACTTCCTCATTTTACTAAAAGTCAGCATTTTTGAAATATAGCACTTTGAATGGGCTCTACCTTGGCTTTTATTTCAAACCCCAGAATGTATGGTTTATGGCATTATAGACAATTCTGAGTACTAGATCCAATATCACCTCTTCCCTTATGGTTTCTTCACCATTTGTCCAAGCAGAGCACCTTGAAAATCATTAAAGATCTTCCTACTTCTTTATGATTCAGCAAAGGGGCCATTCCAATTCACATCTGGGAGGCTGATATCTCCCATCAATAGCACCTCCCCTTTCATCCTAACTTTTGAATATCCATGATCAGGTATTTGTCAAGTTTCCTTGATTAAACTGAAGGTCTGTGGATGACACTTGTGTGGCTAGAAGTACCATCTTCTTTTTTCAAGAAGATCCATATTACTTCCTTATTTCTCCAAGATCCCTGTGTTGCAGTTATTTAGAAACACATCATTCAGCTTCTTATTTTTAGCCTCTCATTTTTGGAAGACCTTATCAGACAATATTTGCCATGAATCCAATTTGTAAGAAATTTAAAAGAGCCCTTAAACATACTACTTTGAGAAGGCTTTCCCAGACTATAGGGAACAGGTGTAGCACCAGCTGCCTGATGTTATAGTCTCTATCTTTTATACTTTGTTATACAGTACATAATCTTTTTTTTTCTATATCCTTTGTTATTTTCCCTATTTTTCTCTGTCCTTTTTTCTGTCCTATTTGCCTTTATGGAGTTCCTTTATTCGTTTTCATTTTGAATTTTTAATTGTAAACCACTTTGCTGCTAACCTTGCAAAAGGCAGTATATCAAGATTTTAATAAACGTAAACATAATACTCATTTTCACCTAGAGGGATACTCCTCCACATTTTCGGCCATCTCTCTCTCTTCCAGAGAGAGATTATAGCCCAGCATTGATGTGGACGCCGCAAAAAATATGTCTAATCACAATAATATCTAAGTCTGCTTCTACCATTAGGGCTTGCAGATTTGAAACTTTGTTATTTAGGCTGTGAGCATTTGTGCTCATTGCATTCCATCTGTTTCTTGTTAGGTCCCTCAGCATCTGTACAGACTTTTACTAGTATCTTCCTCTGAAGATATGGGGAAGTTACCCATTCCTGAAATGGTATTTAAAGCTGATGCAGCAGATGAGTTTTAAGAAATATCGATAAACTGGGAAGATGTATTACAACTATTTGATAAACTGAAGAGTAGCAAATCACCTGGACCAGATGGTATACATCAAAGGGTGTTGAAAGAACTGAAATATGAAATTGCAGACCTACTATTAGTAATCTGTGAACTATCATTAAAATCATCAGTAATACCTGAAAATTGGAGGATAGCCAATGTAATGCCAATTTTTAAAAAGGGTTCTAGGGGTGATCTGGGAAAGTACAGACTGGTGAGCCTGACATCAGTACTGGGAAAAATGGTAGAAACCATTATTAAGAACCAAATTTCTGAACATGTAGATAGTCATGGTTTAATGAGAGACAGTCAACATGGCTTTAGCCAGGGAAGGTCTTGTCTTACTATTCTGTTATATTTTTTTGAAGGTGTGAATAAACAGGTAGACAAAGATGTGTCAGTTGATATAGTCTATTTGGACCTTCCGAAAGCCTTTGACAAGGTCCCTCATCAGAGACTTTTGGCAAAATTAAAAAGTCATGGGATAAGAGGCAGTATACTATTGTGGATCAGGAACTGGTTAAAAGACAGAAAAAGCAGAGGGTAGGTCTAAATGGCCAATTTTCCCAATGGAGAAAGGTGAATAGTGGTGCTTTTTGACATATTCATAAATGACCTGGAAAAGGGAATAATGAGTGAGGTTATCAAATTTGAAGATGACACAAAACTATTTAAAGTTATTAAACCCCATGTGGATTGTGGAAAATTGCAAGAGGATCTTGATAAATTGGAAGACTGGGCATCCAAATGGCAGATGAAATTTAATGTGGACAAGTGCAAAGTTATGCACCTAGGAAAGAACAACCCAAACTATGGTTACATGATGCAAGGTTCCACATTAGGAACCATCACCCAGGAAAAAGATTTAGGCGTCATCGTGGATAAGACATTGAAACACTTTGTCCAGTGTGCAGTGGCAGCCAAGAAAGTAAAAAGAATACTAGGAATCATAAGGAAAGTAATGGAGAATAAAACAAAGGATATTATAATGCCTCTGTATTGTTCAATGGTGCGACCGCACCTTGAATATTGTGTGCAATTCTGCTCACCGTATCTGAAAAAGGATATAGCGTTATTATAAAAGGTACAGAGAAGAGCCACCAAAATGGTAAAGGGGATAGAAGGATACCCCTATGAGGGAAGGCTAAAAAGGTTAGGGCTCTTCAACCTGGAAAAGAGATGGCTGAGGGGAGATATGATAGAGGTCTATAAATTAATGAATGGAGTGGCACGGGTAAACGTAGATCAATTGTTTATACCATCAAAATGTAGAAAGACTAGGAGACATGCCATGAAGCTACAGTGTAACCCATATAAGACTAATAAAAGAAAATATTTTTTCACTCAATGCATAATCAAACTCTGGAATTCGTTACCGAAGGATGTAGTAAAAGCTGTTAGTGTTGCTGGGTTTAAAAAATGTTTGAACAAGTTCCCGGAGGAAAGGTCCATAAATTATTATTAAAGGGACCTAGGAAATCCACTGCTGTCCCAATACAAGCATTGTGGATCCTGTGTCTTTTGGGGAAACTGCTAGGTACTTGTGACCTAGCTTGTCCACTGTTAGAAACAAAATACTGGGTTTGATGGACATTGGTCTAACCCAATATGGCATATCTGATGTTCTTATTTTCTTACTTTGTTGCTGAGTAGTGAGTAGCTAAGATGGTTTATTTTGTTTTCCCCACCACTGTCTTGCTTTTGCTGATTCTTAGACTCACCTGATTCCATGTACCACTTCCATCTCCTAGTTTAAGTCCCTAGCAATATATTTTCTGAATTTTTCACTTAGGATCCTCTTTCATGCCCCAAATTTGGGCAGTTTATTGAAGTCATTTCTATAATGTAACCTTTTTCCATAGGCTGACAGTTTTTCTGAAAAAACTGCAGTCCTTACTGTCGACTTCAGACCCTCTCCAAGCTTTGGTAAATGTCTCTGTGCTACAAATCCTTACTTTCTTCTGTGATTGCATCCAGTATATGATTTGTATTACCACTAGCTGACAATCCAGGAAAGGATTTCACCTGGTTGGGATCCTTGGATTGTGCTCCCCAAGTTAATGCCTCTGGAGTTTTCTTTTTATATTTTTTAGTGCTATCAAGTTAGTGCAGACTCCTGGCAATCCAGCTGCCTCTGGGTTTTCTTGGCAATGTATCACTGGAAGTAGATTGCCAGGCCTTTTCTTCTGAGGCAATGGAGGGTAAAGTGACTTGCCCAAGGTCACAAGGAGTGCCAGTGGAAATCGAAACCTTCATCTGGAGTCTCCTAGCAGTATGAATTTTCTGTTATAGGTGCTTTGGTATTGTTTCTTGAAAAGTTACTTTCTTCATCTTGCGCTCCACCTCAGATTTCATATCATGATCATCATAATGCTTCAATGAAGCAAAAGAATTTTATAAAGGCAATAATAGGGAGAGGATGCCTCTGTGTTGCAGGCTATAATCTACTTGAGTCCACTCATGGAATCCACCTATTGATGGGTTGTTTTATGTTCTCTGGTCATGGAGGGTAAAATGTCAGGATGGTTAATAGTAACCGGTCGCCTCTCCCCACAACTCCCCACTTCTCCCCACTTCTCCCGTGCACCACCGCACTCCCTTCAATAAAACCATCACACAATTTTGGGCTTAAACTGGTCGCAGCTTTATTAACCTTTAACAATAACCAAATTACAATCCAACACAATAACATTACCCCCCCCCCTTTTATCAAAGCGCGAGCCCTCACCAGCCATGTGAGTAGCAAGGTGACGCCGCTTCCGCTTCTACTGAGTCCAGGCCCCGGCTAAACAGCCTAGCCCTCCCTCGTCCGGCTTCGCCATATTACTAGCAAAAACCTGAGGGGTTGTCCGGGCGGGGGTCCCCCACCCCCGCCCAAAAACTTGCATCCGGCTCCGGAACCCAGAAACCTCCGGGATCCCGCCACCCCCCCCAGCTGCAACAACCCACATCCTCAACCACAGCCCCACCCCCAATGCTAGGGTGGGCGGGCGGGAACCCGACATGGCCGGCTCCGACCTGGAAAAGGCCGGAGCCACGGCGTGTCCCCGCACTTGCCGGAGGCTGGTCCTGCCTCCCTTCTGCCCCATTGGCTCCCCGGCCTCCCGGCGGCCCGCGGGAGCCAATGGGGCGCCCAGAACCGCTCCAGCTCACCCCCCCTTTCCCCAGCGATGCCGCAGCCCGGGGGATCGCATCCTTGCCGCCCCCTGGTTACCACGGGGCCACGCGCACTCCGGCTCCGCGGCCCGGAATTAACCGGGTAAGGCGGACGCGTCGCCTCTCCCCACAACTCCCCACTTCTCCCGTGCACCACCGCACTCCCTTCAATAAAACCATCACACAATTTTGGGCTTAAACTGGTCGCAGCTTTATTAACCTTTAACAATAACCAAATTACAATCCAACACAATAACATTACCCCCCCCCCCTTTTATCAAAGCGCGAGCCCTCACCAGCCATGTGAGTAGCAAGGTGACGCCGCTTCCGCTTCTACTGAGTCCAGGCCCCGGCTAAACAGCCTAGCCCTCCCTCGTCCGGCTTCGCCATATTACTAGCAAAAACCTGAGGGGTTGTCCGGGCGGGGGTCCCCCACCCCCGCCCAAAAACTTGCATCCGGCTCCGGAACCCAGAAACCTCCGGGATCCCGCCACCCCCCCCAGCTGCAACAACCCACATCCTCAACCACAGCCCCACCCCCAATGCTAGGGTGGGCGGGCGGGAACCCGACATGTCCGGCTCCGACCTGGAAAAGGCCGGAGCCACGGCGTGTCCCCGCACTTGCCGGAGGCTGGTCCTGCCTCCCTTCTGCCCCATTGGCTCCCCCGCCTCCCGGCGGCCCGCGGGAGCCAATGGGGCGCCCAGAACCGCTCCAGCTCACCCCCCTTTCCCCAGCGATGCCGCAGCCCGGGGGATCGCATCCTTGCCGCCCCCCTGGTTACCACGGGGCCACGCGCACGCCGGCTCCGCGGCCCGGAATTAACCGGGTAAGGCGGACGCGTCGCCTCTCCCCACAACTCCCCACTTCTCCCATGCACCACCGCACTCCCTTCAATAAAACCATCACACAATTTTGGGCTTAAACTGGTCGCAGCTTTATTAACCTTTAACAATAACCAAATTACAATCCAACACAATAACATTACCCCCCCCCCTTTTATCAAAGCGCGAGCCCTCACCAGCCATGTGAGTAGCAAGGTGATGCCGCTTCCGCTTCTGCTGAGTCCAGGCCCCGGCTAAACAGCCTAGCCCTCCCTCATCCGGCTTCGCCATATTACTAGCAAAAACCTGAGGGGTTGTCCGGGCGGGGGTCCCCCACCCCCGCCCAAAAGCTTGCCTCCGGCTCCGGAACCCGGAAACCTCCGAGATCCCGCCACCGGCTCAGGCCACTACAGACCTGAGCCGCCCCCCAACCTGAAGCTGCGACCAGCCTAACTCCCCTGGCTGACACCTTCCACAGCCTCCTGCCAATCATTCAGTAGCAGGTCCATCCCGATTGGCGAGAGATGCATGCCATCCGGCCGGAACAGTCCAGAACACTCAACATCCACCCACGGGTGCAATATCTGGCACCCACCCCGCTCCCCCACCCACCTGCCAATTTGGCGATTAATTTTTGTCAGCCCTCTAGACCACCGCCACTGGTCCCAGCAGGCCGGCCGTGGAAGGATATCAGACCAAATCACAATAACTCCCGGAAACATTATGAAAACCTCCCCCAAGTCCTTGTGAGCAGCCCGAATCAGCTGCTTGCAGGTCCAGGACACCAGATCGTTGCCGCCTAGGTGTATTAGCAGGATATCTGGCGCCCCTCTCATGTGCTCGTGATGCCGCAGCAAAGGCAAAAGCTGGATCCACCGGAGTCCGCGCTCGCACAGCCATGATACGGTCACCCCCAGCGCCTCCAGTCCAAGGTGTGGCCCCAATGGCCGTGTTGCTGCTCGCCGACCAGCCCAGTAAACAAACGAGTGGCCAGTCACCCAACAGCGACACGATGCATGGCCCCTTTCTGCAAAGGAAAAAATAACAGAGTTAGCACCTCCCAGAGCCCGTTATAAGCGCACATAGGCCTGGAACGCCTGCGATTTCCACCGCCCTCTCCGTTGTATCTCCCGCTCCGGAAGACCTTCTGCTGCCGCGCTGGTCGCTGCACTGATCCGAAAGGAATGTGGAGCAAACCTACAGGGGTCCTCCCCAATCCGTTGCAACAACAGCCGCAGCACCGCCGTAAACTGGTAGCGCGTGAGCACCCTCGCGTCCTCGTGAAGGAAAAGACTGCCCGCACCGGCTGGCCACACCTGCAAGTAGGCGCCCAGCAGCCTGACTGGGCAAGCAAGCGCCCCCGGTACGGCGCGCAGCACCACCCAAGCACCTCTCCCCGACTGATCAGTCTTGGAATGCGCTAAGTGTATGCGGACCTACCCTCCCCCACCCGCACCTGGTGGACTTTCAGGTCACGCGCACAGTGCCTACGACCTGACTCCGACACAAGCTCCCCCACCCTAAATGCACCGAAGAAGGCCACCAATAAGACAGCCTGAAACAGCATACCCTCGTACCGGGAGGACACCACCTGTGGTAAAACGTCCAATAAGCGGCTCAACAAATCATAAGTTATCGGCCGCCGCCCTTCGGCCGGGTGGGAAGGGACCGCTCCCACCCCTGCAAAAGTTGACGAGTCAAAAATCCCTTCCCGGCCACCCCCAACCGACCGTTCCCGCAAAGAAGGAAAACCCAGCCAGCTGCCTCCTCACAGTCGCCCTCGAAAGACCCGCCGCCTTTGCCGCTACCACATATTGACCCAGGAGCGGCTCTGGGACTGGACCCTGTCGCCAGCCGTGCTCCGCAACGAAAATTACCACACTGTTGCAACCCCGCTGATACGCCGCCCACGTCGCCGCAGACACCGAATTCCTCAGCAGATCCTTCATGTCGCCAGGCCAATCCGCCATAAGTGCGCCAGAACCGATGCTCCCACTTCTTCGGCTTCCGGCGCCAAAGTCCAAAACAGCTCCCACTGAAAACGGGAAAGAGCGTCAGCAATTTTGTTAGTACTTCCAGGAATATGATGGGCCTTCACCACCACATTCAAACGCAAGCAAGCTAACACAACCTGTCGCATTAAATCAGCTACTTGCTTGCAGCGCGGGGCATAATTTTTTACAACAGACACGACCGCCGCATTGTCGCACCACCAGACTAACTGACGATTCCGGAGTCTGTCCGGCCATATGGTCAACACCACCAGAATCGGAAACAACTCCAAAAAGGTGATATTTCTGGTCAGGCCCAACTCCCGCCATGCCTGGGGCCACCCTGCCGCACACCAGGAACCCCCAAAGTAAACCCCCAAGCCCAAGCCCCCAGCCCCATCCGTGTACAATTGCAGAGCCGTACTAGAGACCTCACTCTCCTATAAAACCGTCGTACCATTAAAATCACACAGAAACTCGTCCCACACCCGCATGTCTGCCCGAATGCTTTGCGATACCCTGATCCGATGATGAGGCATACGGATCCCCACCGTAGCCGCCGATAGTCGCCTCAAAAATACCCGCCCCATCGGAATAACCCTACACGCGAAATTCAACAAGCCGATCAGCGATTGCAGTTCCCTCAATGTTATCTTGCTGGAGACTAGCACATTCGCAACGAAGACTCGGAGCTTCACTATCTTAGCCGCAGGCAGGCGAGCTACCATCACCACCGAGTCGAGCTCCACCCCTAAGAATGTAATGACGGTCGAGGGGTCCTCTGTCTTCCCCGCCGCGAGAGGGACACCCCACCCCCGAGCCAGCCGCTCGAAGACACCAAGCAAATCCGAGCACCACTCCGACCGAGCCTCACCTACGAACAGGAAATCATCTAAGTAATGCACCACGTTTGCGCAACCCACCTGCTTAACCAATGCCCAATGTAAAAAACTACTAAACCATTCAAAATATGCACAAGAGATCGCGCACCCCATGGGCATCCACTTATCGAAATAGCTGTCCCCTTCGAAACAAAACCCCAACAGAGGAAAAGACGCCGGGTGGACCGGCAACAAACGGAAGGCTGACTCGATATCCACTTTCGCCATCAAACACCCCAGACCACAGCACCTCACCAGCTCCAACGCCGCTTCCAAGGAGGCATACCGAACCGCGCACAGATTGTCCGGGATATGGTCGTTAACTGACGACCCCGCGGGGAAGGAGAGGTTATGGATTAACCGGAACTTCCCATGCTCCTTTTGCGGGATTATACTCAATGGGGATATAACTAGATCCTCAAAAGGACGCTCCTCGAAGGGGCCTGCCACCCGCCCCAATCCAATCTCCACCGCCAACGTATCCCGCACTATCTGGGCAAATTGCCGCACCGAAGGCGAATTCCTAGCTTTGGTACAGATCACCTTGCCCACCACCGGAATTCGAAAGCCTTCACTAAATCCCCCCTCAATTACTGCGCTGTCCTTTTGTTTTGGATACCGTTTCAGCCACGGGCGCATTGCTTCTATCCTGACTGGAGTGGGAGCTAGGCTCAGGAGGCTCTTACTGTTTTGGAGGGGGCGCTCCGGCCCCACCCGCTCCTCTCTTAACACATTTGAGTGCAGAGTGCGCTGCGTTGCAGACGGAACAGGCGTGCCAGAATTTACAATCCGGAAACGGGCACGACGATTTGTTGAATTGCCAACAGACATCCCTGACCCCCCCCCCCAAAGCTGATGCTTTTTGGACCCCCGTGGGTCCGCCCCCTCGAAAGGGCCACCCAGCCCCCGAAACCACGGCCGCTCCTCCCCATGCACTGCTCGCCGCACTACCGCTGGGTCTGACCGCCATCTGCGTCAGCCATAAATTGATATCCTGCGTCCCTCAGGACAGCAGGTGATTTTCTTCCATCTTATCCCTGAACTTTTCATCATAGTTGAGCCATGCCCAACCATTGTGCAATTGTGCAGCTTCTAAGATGGAATCCGCGTAAGCGAGGAGCATACCGTAGTGTTCCGGGTGCGAATGCCCCCACACACTAGCGAGTCATAGAAAGGCCCGCGTACAGTTCACCACGTTCTGTGCCGCTCTCCGCACCCTCCCCGCCTTCTCGTCTTCCTTCCTCTTCCGTCTGCTGTCCCCGGACCGTTTGCGGCCTTCAAGCAGACGGAAAATGTCGATATATCGCCTTCGCAGAATCTTCCGCCGCAGAGTCTTTGGCACGCCTTCCCATAACTCCAAATATGCCATCACCGAAGCCGTCGCCGCGACTGCGCTCGCCCTACCCTCGGTCCCTTGCACGTCCTGCCCCTTATCCCCGTCAGATGACGAAGAATCTAACGTAGAAGCAGTTGATGAGGTGGATGAAGTCCCCGATTTACGCCGTCTACGACATGGATGTTTCCGCTTCCTCCTCACTTTCCTACCTCCCCCCTCCGCCGCCACTGTCCCGCCCCCTTCATTCGCACCCTGATCCCCTGCCTACTCACCTGCAACTCGCGCCGGCTCTTCTGTCACCGCGCCGGCCTCCCGCGTCTCCAGCCTCGCGTGCATTGCTGCTGGCGTCCTCTCTCTCGACCCCTCCGCAGGTGCCGTTGCAGATGGTCTCGAACCGCTGAACCACGGACTCCCAGGGTACTGCCATCCAAAAGGGACCTGTAGCGAAAACACAGGAAAAGGCGAAGGGGGCCCCCCATCGCCCAAGGGGGCTGCCATGCCCCCAAACACTCTGCCCCCGAAGAGCCTTGGCCCCCACCCTGCCAATGCTCCCAAGATGGCGGGTATGCACACCCCGACACTCCAGGCCGGTTCGCAGGGCCCACTGGCACAGCACACTCAGCCGCCCGCGCCTCGCCCAACACTTGTACACCGCCCCCAACCGGAGGTAACCCTACTTCAGGCACTATCTTCCCCAAAGGGCCCGAAGGTCCCCCACTCAGATCCCCAGCCACCCCTGTTCGCCCTTCTGGACCCAAGTGGTCATCATTCTGCGTTGCACCCCCGTGCACATCCCCTGCACCACCGGGCCTGCCCTGCGCTGGCCCACCCGTACGCCGCATGCTCCCCCCAGCACGTGCTCCACGGCTGCCTACTCTGCCTCTACCCCAGGTCACTCCGTGAACATCGCCCCCCTGACCCCCACTCACGCCACCGCCCTTTCCACCCCTGGGGGCAGACCTTGTCCTATCCCGCCCACAAGCCCCCCCAGCTGCCCCTCTCCCTTGGCCCCCTTTCAGTCCTTTTTCAGGTGCCCCCCCCCACCCGCCTTTTATCAGGCCGCATGGCTCCCAGCTCCCCTGCTTCAAGATATATATGTGTTTTTTTTTTTTTTTATAGGTGATCGAGTGGTCTGCTTGTTTGTTTTGAATTCTGGCCTCCGTTTCCCTGCCTCCCCCATATACTTTTTGCCCGCCCCCCACCCTTTGACTGCCTAAATCAGTAAAACTTTTTTATTCCCCGTCCTTTCTGTCCTCTTTTATATATATATATATTTTTTTGATGGACCCCCGGCACCCCCCTTCCGGCACTCACCAAGCCGCTGCTCTATTCGATTTGCACCCCTGAAATTTGTCCGAGGCCTCGTGGTGCTGCAGAGCTCGCTCATGCAGCACCTGACACGTCCGGCTCCGACCTGGAAAAGGCCGGAGCCACGGCGCGTCCCCGCACTTGCCGGAGGTTGGTCCTGCCTCCCTTCCACCCCATTGGCTCCCCCGCCTCCCGGAAGCCCGCAGGAGCCAATGGGGCACCCAGAACCGCTCCGGCTCGCCCCCCTTTCCCCAGCGACGCTGCAGCCTGGGGGATCGCATCCTTGCCGCCCCCCGGTTACCACGGGGCCGCGTGCACGCCGGCTCCGCGGCCCGGAATTTCTGGAAGGATCTTTAATTGCAGCTAATTCCCATTTGAGTTAAGTGAGCATCTTTTTTATAGCAGAGAGTTTGTATATTTATTTATTTGGTTTCATATACCGCGCTATTTTAATTCAGTGCGGTTTAGAGTAAACAACTTAGAACATAGAACAGGTTTACATTGAACAAGTAACAATTATCAGAGCTTAGATATAGAATGGAACAACAGTATAATTCGTAAGAGTATGAACAGTTTTCGTGACTACCAAAGACATTAACTATTTACAATCAACAAGGTGAGAATGGATACTGAGTTAGAAGGAGGTGAGCTAGTAGTCTGCACTCAACGAAGGCATGGTAGTGGTAGGCTATGTGACGTGGTCAAAGTAAAGCTGGAAAAGATATGTTTTTATTGCTTTTCTAAAGGCGGAGAGGTCAGTGATAAGACGAATTGGAGCAGAGAAGGAGTTCCAAAGTAGAGGAGCAACTAAAGTGAAGGTTCTATTTCTAACATATTGGGAGGTTTTACTTGCCAGAGAGGGAATGTCAAGGGTATTTGCCATGTTTGTTCTCCTGCTTCTTCTGTCAGGTGTCCAATGTACGAGGTCTTCTAAGGTGGTAACAGAAAGCTGGTGGAGGGTTTTGAATGTAATAAGGAGGGCTTTGAACTTGAGGAGACCGGCTATAGGAAGCCAGTAAAGCTGCATTAGTAGAGGTGTCACATGCTCATATCTGGAGATACCGTAGATGGTCCGTGTGGCCATATTCATGGCCATTTGTAATGGGTGGAGTGTGTGGGGCAAGAAGACTGTGTAGAATGATGTTAGCATAGTCGAAGTGAGGCATAATGAGAGCTTTGAAAACAGATTGGAAGTCCGTAGGTTCAAGTATTTATTTATTTATTTATTTATTTACATTCTCTTATATACCGCGCTATTCTGCATCAGTGCGGTTTACATTGAACAAACTGAAATTACATTGAACAGGGCATTATAACTTGGAGATAACTATTTTACAGGGAACATGGGCTATGGAGGGTTAAGTGGCTTGCCCAAGACCACAAGGATTACCTGTGGGACTAGAAACCCCAGTCCTTCCGGCCCAAGGTTGCTGTCCTCTAGTGGGATTTGAACCCCCGACCTTCCGGCCTGAAGTACCTTGCCCCATCCACTAGGCCACTCCTCCACTCCAAGTAGTGGTCAAAGCTGATGGAGGGAACGGATTTTGAGATAAACAGCTTTGGTGATGTTGGAGACAGATGGGGCAAACTCAGGGCCTCCCAATTGTCTGCCTTAAAACTAAGGCACCATAGTTACTTCACTGAATGAAAGGCCCTATCCTGTATATAGGGATCATTTATTGACATCACCAAAATAAACTGAATACAGTATTGTGCAGTTAAAATTATAACTGCAAGAATGCCACCAACTAAAATTCAGGGCCAGAAGAAAAAGAGAACAATAACAGTTCTTCCTTGGAAAAAGCGTATCAAAGAAAAAAATACAATCATTGCATGCAGAGGTATTCCTGATAGACGGGTATCTAAAAGGATTAAGATCACCAAAGATATTGCATAAGATCCAAGACATCAAGCTGAAGCATGCTGAATTAACAGAAGAAGACCTGAAATGTATATGTTCCAATTATAAAGTGAAAGTAGCAGCAGAAGTGTAAAAACTATGAAGATATGAAGAAAACAGAATAGAAAGATATCAAAATAAGCTATTTAGAGAGAACCCAAAACAGTTCTACAGGGAATTGGGAAAGAGCATTAATATGAAAAACACCACCAACCAAAGCAGAAACAGAAAATTTCTGGAGAAGCCTATAGAGAACACTCAAGAAGAATGGTTACCTTGCATACAGGAGCACTCAGAAAAATCAAACATCAAACCTATGGAATAGCCTGTAGTAACAACAGAAGAGCTGGAAAGCAAGTTAAATCACATCTCCAACTGGACAAGCCCTGGCCCAGATGGAGTGACCAACTTTTGGCTCAAACAGTTAACATCACTCCACCAAGAGCTGGTAAACTGCAAAAACCAATTGATCAAGCAGCAGAATTTAACATTACAATAGCTTATAACAGGAAGAACATTTCTCCTTCCAAAGAGGGTCCTAAGTAATCTTCCCAAAAATTATAGACTGATAACTTGTCTACCTACAATCTATAAGCTTTTCACTTCAATAGATGCAGACAGAATATATGATCATACTGATGTTAGCAATAGAGCAAAAGGGCAATAAAAGGGGAGCATATGGAAGACCAGTTAATGTTAAATAAGGCTATTATGACCAGTGCTAAGAAATAGCAGAAATCTAAGTATAGCATGGATTGATTATATGAGAGTTTTTGACAGCGTCCCACACTCTTGGATAATAAATTGCCTTGAAATGTATATGATAAAGCCTGTTTGATAGAGTACATTAAGTTCACCTTGACAATATGGCAAATCACCCTATTTTGAAAGTATGAAGATGGTCAGTGCATCATTCCTAACATCAAGATCCAGCGAGGAATATTTCAGGGAGATTTCCTGTCACCATATCTGTTTTGGATGGCACTTGATCCAATGACTACTCTCTTCAACTCTTTGGAATATGGATTTGACACCTCAGAGATAACATCCCATTTACTATCTGTTGATGTCCTGAAGCTCTATAGTTCCAGTGACCACCAATTAGCAGAGTAACTCCGTGTAGTGAAGAGTTTTTCTGATGACATGAGGATGATTTTTGACCTAGACAAATGTACTAAGGCAACTTTTTTTTTAGAGTAAAATTGAGCAAAACAGAAAACATCACCCTGGATGAGTGCTGTGACATCAAGGAACTTGAACAGGAAGACATATATAAATATTGGAGGAGATGAAGAAATGACAATCAAGCAAAAATTATTGAGAGAAAAGATCAGTAAAAAATACTACAGAAGGTTAAAATCAATACTGAAAAGAGCCTTAGCATCACAGAATAAGATACAAGTCATCAATCAGCTGGCAATACCTGTACTCTCATACATCTTTGGGATTGTAGATTGGTCTCTTAAAGATCTTGAAAAACTCCATGCCTATGAGAGAATTTATAAGAATCAATGTATGCCAAGATTGTATATTCCTAGGGCTGAAGGAGAGCTAGGCCTCATAGAGATTGATTACACATACAGAGCTACTATCATTGGCCTCCAGACCTGCCTAACAGCATCATTGGATCCAAATACACAAAAAGTGCTGAAATATGAAAATAAATGTCCAGAATCTTGATTCAACAGAATTTGCAAAACAAGAGAAAAACTCTTCAAAGAATTAGATCAGCAAACTAGGAAGAACAAGTGGCAAATGCACAAATACAGTGCGAAATACAATGTATTTTATTTTATTTATTTATTTAGCTATGCTTATATACCACTTTTCACCTGGTCCAAGTGGTCTCCATTAAACAACAAGTGATACACTGAATAGGTCATTATATATTGATAATTTGAATGAGGGTGTCAGGAAAGGTGGAGAGGTTATGCAATCAACCTAGTCTCAACTTATTTCAATCCTGATTGGGTAGACATCAAGAGCTGCTAACTTATTTACAATTTTGCTTCCTATTTTAGCTGCAATTTATATTGTATACAACATAATCCTGTGTTCATGTGGTATTGCATGAGTCTGCACCAAAGTATTCTCTGAACAAATGGGTCTTTAAGTGTTTCTCAAAGGAGGAGAGGTCCTGGATTTTGGTTGGGAGAGAGTTCCATAGCGATGGGGTGTAGAGATCAAATGCACGGGCACATGCTTGATGTTTGTGTTTTGTCCTTGCATGCGGTATGGTCAGAACATTATTAGTGGTCTGCCTTGTGGGTCTCAGAATTTGGTTGTGGTAGGAGGGTGTGTAGCTGGGATGGTTGTTATTGGTGTAGTGCTTTCTGAATCAATAGTAAGGATTTATATTTGATACGGGATCCCAGAGGGAAGATGTGGAGGTGCTTCAGTTTTGGGGTGATTTAGTCATATTTTCTTGCCCTTTGTATGATCTGGTGACTGTGTTAAGGTCTGTGTGTAGCAGCTGGACAGTGAGAGTCCTCAATATATTGCATTCCAGTAGTCAAGGTGGGTGAATGTCATTGCTTGCTGTACTGATCTAAAGTCCTGGGGGTCTAGGAGTGGTCTGAGGCGCTGTATCATTTTGGTTTTGAAGAATATTGTTCTTGTGGTTTTTGCTATCTGTTGCTTGAGTGAGAGAGTTTGGTCGAGTATGATACCTAAATATTTTATTTGTGCTTTTACTCTTATTTAGGTTGTTCCCAGGGTGATGTGGGTTGGTGGGGCGAAGGTTTGATCCTTTGTGATGAATAATGCTTCTGTCTTCTTGAGATTAATTATGAGATTGTTTTCTTGGAGCCATCTGGAGATGACATTGAAACAATGCAGTAACTGTGTATTTGTGGGGTTTGCGGTGGCTATTGGTTCATATAGCATAATGTCGTCATATGTGGAAGATAATATTGTGTGACCTTATTATTGAGCAGAGTGGTTGTAAATAAATGTTAAAGAGCAGTGCCAACAGTGCAGAGCCTTGAGGTATTCCTTGAGTCTGGCGGTAGGAGGCTGAGGTGCTGGAGCTTGTTCGAATTAGCTGATGCTGTCTGTCAAGTAGGACTGGAATAATTGGAGAACCTTATCCTGCATGCCAGTTTTTTGTAGGCAGTGGAGGAGGATGCTGTGTGATACAGTGTCAAACGCTGCTGATATATCTAGAAAGATGAGTATGTATCCGGTTTATTTGGTTTGTATTTCCTTGATCAATGTACTTATTAAGGAGACCATGAGTGTTTCAAATCCGTGTAATGGTCTGAAGCCATGTTGTTGTGGGTCGAATATGTTGTTCCTGTCAATGTGGTCCTGTAGTTGCTGCTGTACTGTCTTCTCAATGACTTTGGTAGCAAATGAGAGGCTTGCTACGGGCCTGAAGGAGGCAGGATCCAGGATCCAACGGCGCAAGTTTGGGCTTTTTGAGAGTGGAGCGGATGATGGACATTTTGAGGCTAGCAGGCATCTAGCCTTGTTTGAGCGATAGATGCACTATGATGGTGAGTGCTGGGCTTGGATCAAGGGGGGAGGTGGTGGTATTGAGGGTAATTATGATGTTTCCGACCCTCTCCTTGCTGATTGTTTCAAATGTGCACCAGGTGCTAGTGGGGGTGGCATGGTGCTGGTTCCATGTTGGAATGAGTGGGACATTGGGGATTGGGTGGAGTAGTTTATATTGTGCAGCGAGCTGTTGTGGGGGAATGTTCGGAAGTTGATTGATATGGTTAGAGGATTTGGTCAGCTGTTTGACGAGGTTGAAAAGCTCATGCGGGCCGTTAAGATATGTATTGAGGAGTTTTAAGTGGTAGTTTCTTTGTGTGTTGTGTGACAAGGCAGAGGCTTTAGAGAGTAAGAAAAAGGGTTTTAAATACTCTTTGTCCTCTGAACCTGCCAGAAATACAGGGCAGGAAGGGGTTAAAACCTCAGCACACAAAGCTTCACTACACGAGAGAGTAGAAAGGGAGCCCCACCCTAGCCCCAGGCTAACCAGGAGAGCTATCCTATCAGGGAAAGGGGTGGACTTACGCCCGATTGGACAACTCAGTCCTCATAACCAGGAAGTAGTAGATTCAAGAAAAGGAGAGGAGGGAAAGCAGAAAGACGAGGAGGAAGCAGAAAGAGGAGGAGAACGGGAAAGGAGAAGGAAGGAGGAAGGAGCCCCACAGTGGACACAGTGGGGAGAAACTGACTCAAGGGAATTGGATGCAGCCTTGGAGTCAGAGCCTTTTTCTAGAGGGCTAGGAAAGTCAGGTCCAGGCAGAGACTTGAAGTCCCAAAGAGGCAGAGCTGGAAGCAAAGAGAGCCAGGTGGGAACCAAGTACTTGGAAGATTGCCAGCCACTTTGCCCAGGAACAGCCACGTCTCGGGGGAGGCAGTTGAAAGTGCTTCCTGGAAGGAACAGCCCTCAGCCAAAGGAGAATCAGGTCAGAAACTCCTATAAACCTTTGAAGCAAAGATTAGAGTTCTTACCTAAGAGAGATAGAAGTAACTCCTCAGAGACTTTTCTTAGAACCAGATTGATAAGAGAAAAGCTGGGTAGAAGGGAAACCCCAGCTCATAAAGTACAAGTGTTTCCTTGTAATAGAGAACGTGTCAGAAGCTGCAGTTCCGAGTATAGCCCAGCTGCACGTCAGCAAGCTACTAATTGCCAGCAACGGGACACGGAGCTAGAGTCAGATTTTGAGGACCAGGCTGTATTAAAGGAACTTGTAAAGCAGTGTCAGAAGAGATATGTTCCACCCAACCAGAGAGTGATATCCGGGCGAGACATGGAAGAGAGAAATCCTTTCTATGAACTGTTTAAGTGGGCCAATAAGCCTGAAACCCTGCAAGTGCCTAGGAGACGTAAGGATAGTAGATGGAAGCAGATACAGACTCTCCTTAAACACTTGAAGTCTGTGGATTCTTTTTATCCTTGTGTTCAAGAAACCCCAGATCTTGAGAGTGAGCCGATGCAGACAGACAATCCCTTATCCTCTAGCAGTGACTCGGAGATGGATTGTGGCATCTGTAAGAAGGAGTTCTAAGGTGCAGTTTAATTGTATCCTATGTATATAAGGGTGCTGTGGAAGCCTAATCGTTGTTAAAGCACACGTGGAATAAAAACCACAACACGGAGAAGTTTCTTTTTAGAAGTTTTATTAGGAAAGCCTTACTGGTGTTTGGAAGCAATGCTGTTATCCTGGAAAGTTGGAGGAAATATAAGAAGCTGATTTTTGAGTTGCATCTGTACCCTGAGAAGTATCAGGAGGACTGTTTCATTTTGGACTTTATTTGTTACAAACACGTATCTTCTCTTTTGCTCTGTTTTGGGGGAAGAAACCCTGTGCGACAATAAATATATTGTTCACCCTTAACCTAACTTTGGCTGTCATTCACTGGGCTACAACTACATAAGAATACCAGGCAAACAGCACAAACAAAGTAACTTTAACTGTGTCCCACTTTCTAACAGCCTTAATACTGGGGCTGAGTGGTGAGCGGTGTCACAGTTGTCAATTTCAGTGCGATAGTTGTTTAATTCAGTCATATACCTTTTTCTGTCTGATTCAAGTTTGGTTTTTCTCCATCTTCTCTTAATTCTTCTAAATTGTGTTTTTAGTCTCTGTAAGGTAGGGGTATATCAGCGTGTTTTTGTTGGTTTCTCATTCTTTCCTGTGGGGGCTGTCATTGATGGTGCCGCTTTAGTTATTATATTGTTCCAGTTGCTGATCAATGCATTGGGATCAGAGTGTCCGGAATGTATGTTTGGTAGGACATGTTTGAGAAAGTTGTCTTTGTTGAATGGCTTGAATTGTCTCTTTGGTTGGGTGACATCAGTAGCGGTAAGTGACTGGTTGGATGTGATGAGACTGTGGTTGGACCAACATACAGGTGTGGTCGAGGGATTGTTGCCTCCACAGGTAGTTTGGGAGTTGAGGAACCCTTTGTTGATCATGAATGGACACATGAATGGTTAAAGAGAAGTGAACGGAAGCCGAAGGAAGAAAGATTGATAGTTGCAGCCCAGGGGAGCGGATTATCGAGGAAATGGTTTACAGTGAGCATTGAAAAAACTGGCAACAGAGACATATGTTGATTCTATAAGAAAGATCTGGAAATAGTGACTCGCCTCATAGCTGGCTGTGAAGTTTTGATGGAGGAATGTTTCTATACAGAAACGCACAACTATTTAGCATTCTTCATCTATTGCAAACTCTGTAAACACTGCAACATCACTGTGCCTGAAAAAAGCACTGGGATCAGGGCCAGCCCATCCATTGAGCAAGAATGTTGTTTGCACAGGGCCCCGCGTTTCAGGGGGCCCCACGCAAAAAACATTCTGCCCATCAGCCACTTTAAAAGAAAAAAGAAACTTGCTGCTGCCGCTGCCGCCGTGGCAGCGGCAGAATGAAGTGTCTCCTGCAGTCAAGTGTCTCCCGCGGGCCCCCCCCCCCCTGGCTGCCCGGCAGAGCCCGCTTCAATCATTCTCCTCGGTGCTTTCAGAGGCGCGAATGGAAAGTGTCCCTCTCGTGGCTCCGTTAAGCCTGCCGGGGCTGATGGGAAATTTCCCATCAGCCCCAGCGAGCTTAACAGAGCTATGAGAGAAACTCTCCCTTCGTGCCTCTGAAAGCCGCACCGAGGAGAGTGATTGAGGCGGGCTCTGCCGGGCAGCCGGGGGGGGGGGGGGCCCGCGGGAAAAACTTGACTGCAGGAGACACTTCATTCTGCCGCTGCCACAGCGGCAGCGGCAGCAGCAAGTTTCTTTTTTCTTTTAAGGTTTCCCTGGGCTGATGGGGGGAGGGGGTTAGGATAGGTAATGGGCTGGGGGGGGGGTTAGGACTGGAAATAGGGTGATGGGGGGATTAGGACTGGTAATGGGCTATGGGGGGCTAAGACTGGTAATGGGCTGATGGGGGGTTTAGGACTGGAGGTGGGCTGATGGGGGGTTAGGACTGATAATGGGCTATGGGGGGGGCTAAGACTGAAAATGGGGTGATGGGGGGCTTAGGACTGGTAATGGGCTGATGGGGGCTTAGGACTGATAATGGGCTATGGGGAGGACTAAGACTGAAAATGGGGTGCCGGGGGGCTTAGGACTGGTAATGGGCTGGGGGGTTGCTAGTACTGGAAATGGGCTGAGTGGAAGGGGGACTTGAACTGCAAATAGCTGATGGGGATGGGGCTTGGAATGGAAATGGGCTATGGGGGGCTAGGACTGGAAATAGGGTGATGGGCAGTTAGGACTTGTAATGGGCTGGGGGGTTGGGACTGGTAATGGACTATGGGGGGGGCTAGGATTGGAAATAGGGTGATGGGGCATTAGGACTGGTAATGGGCTATGGGGGGGCTAGGACTGGAAATAGGGTGTTGGGGGTTAGGACTGGTAATGGGCTATGGGGGGGACTAGGACTGGTAATGGTCTGATGGGGGGTTAGTACTGGTAATGGGCTATGGGGGGGCTAAAACTGAAAATGGGGTGATGGGGGGTTAGGACTGGTAATGGGCTATGAGGGGCTAGGACTGGTAATGGACTGGGGGGGTTGCTAGTACTGGAAATGGGCTGAGTGGAAGGGGGGACTTGAACTGAAAATAGCTGATGGGGACGGGGGCTTGGAATGGAAATGGGCTGAGTGGAAGGGGGCTTGAACTGCAAATAGCTGATGGGGAGGGGGCTTTGAATGGAAATGGGCTGAGTGGAAGGGGGGCTTGAACTGCAAATAGCTGATGGGGAGGGGGCCTTCAAATGGAAATGGGCTGTGAGGGGAGGGAGCTAGGACTGGAAATGGGCTGAGTGGTGGGGGAGAGCTAGGACAGGAAATGGGCTGATGGAGTGGCTAGGATAGGACTGGAAATGGGCTGTGGTGGGGGCTTGGATTGAAATGGACTCATGGAGGGGCTAGAACTGGAAGTAGTCACATGGGGGGCTTGGATTGGAAATGGGCTGAGTGGAGGGGAGCTAGGATTTGACATGGGCTGATGGTGGGGCTAGGAAAGGCTAGAAATGGGCTGATGGTGGGGCTAGGATAGGATTGGAAATGGGTTGATGGGGGGCTAGGACTGGAAATGGGCTGAAGTGGGGACTAGAAGGGAGCTGATGTTGGGGGAGGATTAGAATGGGATGGAGCTGGGAGAGTGAAATGGAGAGGGGAAAAATATTTTGTGTGGGAGGGATGAAAAATCTACAATTGGCTGGGTATTGGGAGAGTAAGTGGGGATTGAGGATGGAGTGGTAAAATTTGAGTGGATGAAATAGGAATGAGGAAAGAGCAAAAGGAGAAAGATTAGTATGTTAAAGCAGATGTAGAGAGAGAATGGAAAAAAACTAGAAGAGAGAAGAAAGGACAAATGGACAGCAGACGATGGAAAGTTAGCAGAAGACGTGAAGAAACCAGAAGAAAGTGGCAGGAGCAGTTGCAACTGAAAAAGAAATGCACAAAAGGTAGGAAATATCTCTTTATTTTGAATTTATTAACTGGAATATGTCAGCTCTGGGAAATGTGCATCATTAACGTCTGCGCTTTGTTTAGTACAAAGGAAATTAATTTATAGTTTTATTTCTACAGTGTTGTACATTCCAAGTTTGGCTATTGGGGTTCCCAGTTTAATTATTGTCTTCCTGTTTCTAAATTGTGAATGCTTGTTTGGTGATGGTCTATGTTCTGCATGTGTAACTGAGCTGAGGTATTCTGTTTATGTAATTCCTATTTGACATTGCCACTTGTTCTCTTTCCCCAGTAGGTCATGTATTGGTTTAATATTTGCAGTGTTGCCTTTTGATAGGTAGGGTCTGATGCTTTGTGAGTCCTGGTAGTGCTGTTAGGATATGGCAGGTTTGCTATGGGTTCTAAATGGGCAGTGTTTGTAGTAGTTCCTAATGTGCCTGGTGGTTGGCACTGGATTATAATAATGTAGAAATATTTTAGTCTTTCTTTATCTGCACACTCATTAAGAGGCATGTTTACTAAAAGTTTGTGTATGGTAATATTATGCAAAGATTTATGCAAATGAGCCCCCTTATGCATGAGAGGCCCCGCACCGAGTCTTCGCACATGGTCCTGCACCCCCCTTGGGCCGCCCCTGACTGGGATCATGACCCTAAGAGAATTACAGAGAATGAAGATGTTATGATCACTTGAAACATTCCAATTCTGATAGATAAGGAACTGGATGCAAGGAAAATGACATAGTGGTAAAAGAGAAAAGCACCAGAATGGCATTGAATAGAGGTGTCTGTTCCAAGTGATTATTCTGTGAATTGCGTGAAGAGGCAGAAGATCCTGAAGTACTAAGAAATGCAGTCAGAGACCAAGAAAATATGGCAGAAAGATACAGAAATATTTCCCATTGTACTGGGAGCCACAAGCTTGATAAAGAAGAATTTCCAAGCACATCTTGACAAACTACCCATACATTTTACATCTTACGAATCCCAGAAGGAAGCTTTCTTTGGCATGATGCAAGTACTACAGTGAGCATTAGCAGTAAATTTGCAAGGTTGAGATCATACTTCCCATACCCTGGCTTAGAAGCGAGGTTCATGACTGTCATGGAATGCACAAAACTGACCCATTTGGAGAAACTGCCCAGAATGAAAGACACGATGAGTTAGAGTTAAAACTGCTCTAATCACGATGAAGTAACAAGTTTACCTGATTGTCCCTTAATTGAAGACTATTGATTATGCATGTTGTAAAGACTATGTAGGAAAAACAAGATGTGGGGTGGAGGTAGGGTGGGAGAGATGCTTGGACCTTCAAATTATTATTGAAGCAAAATGGTGATAAGCTATATGTTTGAATTTCTCAACCAGAGACCCCTGCACTGTCATTTCTCAGGTACAAACCAAGGTTGCTTATCTAAAACTATTATGTAATAGAAGCTGAAATTTGGGCATTTATTTATAGAAAAAGGAAAATTGGTTGGAATGTCTGTGTTTATGTTATAATGCCATCTGCTGCATAAACAGCAATACTATTCTGCGCAAACTAATATTGCTGTTTCTACACCAGATGGCATGCCAGCACATATGCATGAGTACCAACCAAGAGATAGGTGCTGCTAGTGCAGACCCGTGTGTGCAGGCATTTGGCTTACTCTCCTTGTTTAGCACAGACTTTTTTGCACAACTTATTTCCATGCTATTTGACTACAGCATTGGCGAACAAAACTTTTGTATTAAGCTTGTGTTAGGGAGGTCACGTGACACATGAGCAGGTGAAGACGTCTCTTCCCTTGCTCCGGGGCCGCCTCGGCATAATTGGTGAAAAATCGGTGTTTTAAGCTCCCGGCGACCGGTATCTGTGGTGGGGATCCCTTCCCTAACGCATTTCCATCTCTCATTGCTGCCTTCTGTTTCGGATGCCGCCCCCAGTTCGAAAAGAAAAGGAGAAGGAGAAGGCGCCAAGGCCGCGGGCCTCCATATCGGCGGCGATGCAGCCCTCGTCGCCGGGGACGGAGAGTGTGGAATCTGCTACTGAGGATCTTGCGAGAGAGGTGGTCCGTCACCTAGACCCCAAATTTGATCAAATTCTCTCCAAGCTGGAGGTGATGGGGGAGACGATGGCAACGCAGGGCCAGAGAATTGAGGAGTTGGAGAATCGCGTGTCTGCCATCGAAGACGACGAGGGGCGGCAGGAGAGAGTGCAGGCAGACACACGTGCTCAGCTTGAGGCCTTGCAGAGCAAACTGGACGATTTGGAAAATCGTTCTCGCCGGAATAACATCCGTTTGGTGGGCATCTCGGAATCGACGACGGACCAACAACTTCTGCCGCTAATTGAGCAATGGCTCCCGAAAGAACTGGGATTGGTCTCTTTAGTCGGCGAACTCAAGGTAGATCGTGCCCACCGGATCGGCCCCAAGATGGAGAATCATCCAAGGCCACGAGTGGTGATTGCCCGGATCCTTAACTTTGCTCACAAGGAGATGCTCTTGCGAGCGTATCGGCAGCACGACGCGCTCTTGTTAAATAACAACAAGCTACTGTTGTTCCAGGATTATTAGGCAGCTGTAACGGCGAAACGTAAGGAATTCTCTCCTGTTTGCACGGCCCTCTTCCAGAAGAAGATTAGGTTCACCCTGGCCTTCCAGGCTACGCTCCGAGTCCACAATATGGGGAAGAGCTTTGTGTTTGACTCTGTGGGAGCGGCCAGGGAGTATTTGGCAAAGTTGAATAAGGGCCCGTCTGAACGAGCTGAGGGGGTGGATGTGCCCTCGGATTCTTAAATGCTGCATGGCCCGGACTGGGAGAGATTGGCTGATGTGCGGACATGGTGAGGCCTGTGGTGTGGAGGGCTGCAGAGTAATGACCGTCTGACGTGCTCGGTGGGATTCGAGCTGCCTTACCACTGATCCAGACTGGTCTTGCTATGTGGATGGACTGTGTGAGCCTTTCCGTGTGCTAATTTGTATTATGTTAGAGTGTTCTATGATAGTCTGCCATGGGTCAGTATGCATCTTGTTGGCTCACTGTGTGTTTTACTGTTCACTCTGTTGGTATGTATTCTCTCACGAGTGGGAGGTGGGGGCCCGGAGCGATACTTTTCTTTCTGGGGGGGAGGGGGGGAATTGTTGTTGATATGCCCAGTGCCCCCGCAGTGGTGTAGTACAGTTAGACCTGGAGGTGGAGCATCTGGTGGGGTGCTCTCGGGGGGGGGGGGGGTACTGATTGTGTTGCCGCTGCTGGGTGAGGGTACGGGGCGGCCCCGCGGTGCACAGAGGTGACTTTTGATCAGCCTTCTTGGCTGAGGTTGGGATGTTTGATTTTAATTGGGATTGGGTAGGGGGGGTAGGGGAGGGGGGGAGTAGGGGGTGGGGGTGGGGAAGGGTGGGAGGTGGGAGGGGGGGATGCGAAGGGGGGATGGAGGGCGTCGAGGGGGAAGGGGGATAGTGGAGCGGGGAGGGGGGGAGGGTTGGGGCATAAGATGGGGACAGCACTATTTTTGGCAGCTCTGCTGGTGGGAGGAGCGTATATACACTTTGGAAGTTTTGGCATGGTGGAGGGGAGGGGCTGGGGTCCCGGAGATGAGGCTGGGCGTCTCTGGGTGGAGAGTGTGCTGTATTGCCTGCTGCTGGTCTTCTTTGTACTGGCGGTATGCCAGAAGTTAAGATAATCTCTTGGAATGTGGGGGGCATCGGCACCCCGGTTAAGCGTACTAAGATACTACAGGGGCTCAAAAGAAAGGGTGCCCACATAGCCCTGTTGCAGGAGACACATTTGAGCGCCATAGAACATAGGAAACTCGCACGGGATTGGGTAGAGGTGTCCTATGGGGCAGAGTCGGGTACGAAGAAAGCGGGGGTGGTGGTGTTAGTGAAGCGGGGGGTCCCTTTTGCAGTGCACGTAGTGCAAGCAGACCCCCATGGGCGATATATTCTGTTGCAGGGTAAGTTGTATAATGAACCACTTTGGTTATTGAATGTTTATGCACCGAATGTCTATGATCATGCTTTTTTTACCCAGTTGGTGGGCTTGTTAAAGCCTGCTGAGAGGGCTAAGGTCATTGTGGCGGGTGATTTTAATTGTCCACATGATCCACGTTTGGATAAGTCTCATTGTGGGGGGGAGGGGGCTTGGACCCGTAGGGGGGTTAGTTATCTCTGTAGGGTGGGAGACCTCGTGGATGTTTGGCGGGTCTTGCACCCCGGGATGCGGGAATATACGCATCAATCGAGAGCGCATCTTACCTGGTCCCGCATAGACTACATCCTTGTTAGTGAAGGAGGGCTCCCTCGGGTAGTGCAGGCGGAAATGGAACCCATTGCCATTTTGGATCATGGGATGGTTTGGATTTCTTGGGAGTGCCAGGGGCCGGGGAGGGCTGGGTGGAGATTTCCCGTATATTTGTGGGAAGATGAAGCTTTCCGACTTTATCTTGCAAAACAGTGGGACGAATATGTTTTATTCAATGATACCCCACAATGTTCCCCGCTTTTATTCTGGGAGGCTAGTAAGGCGGTGATGCGAGGAGCGATTATTTCTTACACTGCCTTGCGCCGTAAACATCTGGACCATAGTATCTTGGTATCGGAGCGCGCTCTACGGGTTATGCAGCGTCAGTTGTGTAGGGGTAGAGGTGGTGTTCTCCAGCGGGATTATGCTCGTTCGCAGGCGGCGCTCAATGACTTACTGCAGCGTCGAGCGGTGCTTTCGATGCAATATTATAAACATCGTCTACATCTTTATGGTAATAGATCGGGGAAGTTACTGGCTAGGCTTGTCCGGGATCCTGGAGGCACTAGGTTTATCCCTGTGCTTCGCGATGAGTGGCACCTTGCAGCATCAACCTGCGATCATTGCACAGATTTTTCGCGCCTTTTATAAGCAGCTGTATAGTGAGGAGGAGCGGGATTATGGGCAGGGGGTAGCGTTCTTGCGCAATCTGTCCCTCCCAAGGGTCTCGGATGAAGACTTGGCAAAGCTCAACGCGCCGTTGTCGGTGCCGGAGCTTCTTGCCGGTATTAAGCGGGGGAAATCTCATAAGGCTCCTGGGCCGGATGGTTTTAGTATGGAATATTATAAAATACTGGCTCCGCGCCTTGCCCCCTCTATGGTGGTGATGTTTGAAGCGGCCCGTACAACCGGTGTCTTTCCTCGGGATATGCGTTGTGCGGATATCACTGTGATTCCGAAGCCCGGGAAGGATTTGTCGGATCTGGCCTCCTACCGCCCGATCTCGCTTATTAATTGTGATTTGAAACTTTTGGCTTCGGTTTTGGCGACCCGGCTTGCACCTTTGTTACCGTCGCTTGTTGATCCTAGCCAGGTTGGGTTTGTGCAAGGGAGGGAGGCCTCTCGAAATATTGCTAAATTGCTTTTGGGCATGGAATACTGTCTGCAGAAGGATGAGGCCCTGCTTCTTGTCAGCCTGGATGCTGAAAAGGCGTTTGATAGGGTGGCTTGGGTTTATATGTGGGATGCCCTGTCAGCGTTTGGCTTACAAGGGAGTTTTGCGCAGTGGGTTCAAGCGTTGTATGCACAACCCATGGCTCGCGTGGGCTCTAATGGTGTCTTTTCGGATCCCTTTGTGTTGGAAAGGGGCACTCGGCAGGGTTGCCCTCTGTCCCCTTTGCTTTTTGTGCTGGCCTTAGAACCGCTGTTAAGGGCTTTGCAAACTGATTCGGAGATTGTTGGTATACGAATGGGAGGGGAAGATATCAAAGTCAGCGCTTTTGCCGATGACATGTTGCTGTGTCTCACGAACTTACCTACGTCTTTAGATCACGCGCTCCAGTTGATACAGGCATTTGGGGAATTTTCGGGTTTGAAAGTTAATGCTATGAAGTCGGTAGTTTTGGATGTTGGGGGTAAAGTACGGCCGAGGTGGGAAGGGAGGTTTCCGTTGGTGTGGGCAGATGGGGTGATTAAGTACTTGGGGATACAGCTCCCTGATCGGCCAGCACATCTGTATCGTGCTAATGTGCCTGGTATGTTAGCCAGAAGTAGTAAAACTTTGGCAAGCTGGCGGAGTTTGCCTCTGTCTTTGAAGGGGAGGATGGCGTTGTTTGTCATGGTGGAGTTTCCTAGATGGTTATATGTGTTGCGTATGCTGCCGCTATGGATTTTGGACAAAGACTGGAGGCGTTTTGAACAGTGTTTGCGTGGGTTTTTGTGGGGGGGATGTCGGGCGTGGATCTCCTTGCGGGCCTTAATGAGTAGGAGAGAGGAGGGGGGTTGGAGTTGCCTTCCTTGCGTAATTATAATTTGCGCTATTTAGCTCGATATCTTCGGGCGTTGTTGGAAGGGGATGGGGGGGTGTGCCCCGGTTAGGCAGTTGGTGGAAGTGCTGGCTCCGTACCATGGTCTCTATCTCCTACATGTAGGTCAGCTGCCGATGGCGATCAGGGTTGGCGTGGGTGGGAGTTATATGGGGGCCTTGCGCGCTGCCTGGAAAGTGCTATGCCAGAGATTTGGGTGGGATTGGTGTAAGTCACCTCTGATGCCTCTGGTGGGCAATCCTGATTTTCGACCGGGGTTTGCACAGCAGAGTATCTTTGGTACTTGGGCTGAGAGGGGGCTTTTTTGCCTGGGAGATTTATTTTCTAGTGAAAATAGGGTTTTGGATAGTTTCCAACAAGTTCAGCGCCGGTTCCATATTCGACAGCAGGATTTTTATGGCTATTTGCAAGTCTGATCTTATTTGGCGTCTGTTCCTGTGGGAGGGGGAGCTTGGTCAGCTTTCGAGTCCCCGCGCGCAATCTTGGAGCAGTTAGAGGAGCGTCGTATGGGAGAGACGGTCTCTCGGAGGGTGCTTCGGCCCTCGGGTGGTACAGGGTTTCTTACTGCGCTCGCACTCCGGTGGCGGAGAGATGGGGTTGAGGAAATGACGGAGGAGATATTGCGGGTGGCCTTTGAGGGGATAGTGAAAGGCCCGGTATGGGTGTATTTTCAGGAAATGCAGTATAAATTTTTATGGCGAGCGTATACTAGTGATAAATGGGCCTCTCACGTGGGGTTGCAGCTCTCTGCTACTTATCAGTGGTGTGGCTGCGGCATCGGGACTTTAACGCACAAATTTTGGGGGTGCCCGAGGGTGCGCGCTGTGTGGGTGCAAGTCTGTAATAAGTTGCGGGGGTGGCTTGGGGCGGGAGGTGTTCTGCAGAGAGAGGTTTGCTTGTTTCATAATTGGGAGTTGGGGTGTGAGAGGTTTTCTTTCTGGCACAGGGCACTACTTGAGCGGGGTTTCCTGTTGGTTAAGAGGGCCCTGTTGTGTCAGTGGGTGGCTCCCTCCCCTCCTTGTCTGGCGCTTTGGGAGAACTTCATGTTTGACCTGATGTGTATGGAAAAGTTGACTGCACAGCAGAAAGGGGGTAAGAGTTGGGAGGGTTTTTTGGAATTATGGTCTCCCATGATTTCTCAGTTGTCCCCTAGAGAACGGGGTGGGGTGTTAAATGTTTAGAAGGTGTTAACTGTTTCGAAGGGGGGTTTCTTGTTTTTGAGGAGCGCTATGTCACAATGTTCTAGTCTCTTATCTGCTCTGAGTGCTGGAGCTTGCAACCTGCCTGTAGTTTGTACGGGAGTGTGGTTCCAGGTCCTCCTGCTCTGTGCTGTGTTACATGCTTTTTGTTGTAGTGACATCACTGTAACTCTCACCGGTGTACTTGCTGTACTTGTTCCTAATGCCGGGTTTGTTGAATGCCTGTGTTTGCTGTCGGGAAGGGTGGGGGGGGGGGGGAATGTTCGTCTAATCAGTGTTAGGGGGGATATCCTCCCTGATTGTATTTTGGGAGGGGGACGTTGTTTTGCTTGCCCTTTTATTGATGTTTGAATTTTGTGTGAAAATTTCAATAAAAATGATTTTAAATAAGCTTGTGTTAGAAAGCTGTGCACTGAGCTTTAATGTATAACTCTAATGCAAGGTTTCTGCATCGGTCCGTGCATCTATAACTTTTTAGTTGAGTTTTTTTTAGAAGAGTCACAACTTAGGAATATATATACTAAGCTGGACTAATGGGTAGCACATGCTATTTGTAACTAGGTCCCTTAGTCAGGACTGACTCAAAGGCACACATTGCATTGCCCATGTTATTCAATGGGATTTGTTACAAATAGCACGTGCTAACTGTTAGCCCAGCTTAATAAACATACTTCAAAACCACTCTACCAACTCGAGCCTGCTGGTAATTCTAATTATAACATTAATGGCATTTCAAAAAGTAACCTTATTAGCTAACCTGATTATAACATTCAGTATCATAATATAATGTTGTGTTTTAAGAAACTCTACCTGTCTTTGGAGGACAAGTCTTTCTGCTCAAACGTTTTTTTCCGTCGGAGTACAACACTACCGCTAGGATTTGTGGGTTTTCTTTGGAGTATCTTCTCTCCTTCTTCTTGCAGAACTTTGTAGAGTAGTCCTCTTTGGTTCCAGGGTACATAAGACTTGATAGTGAGGATGGTCTCTTCCATCATCAGTCTGCAGGCTGTGATGTAGTCCAGGGCAGTGAGATAAGGGCTGCCACCCAACATGCGGACAAGTCCTCGTCCACAGAGGGCCTTCACACAGCTACTAGGATGTGGGGAATCATGTTCTATAATTTTCTGAAAGTCCTCAAGGGCTCGTTGATGTTCATTGATGTGGAGGTAGCTAAATCCTCGAAGTACCAGAAGAGTGTTTTGGTAGGTCTTAGGTTCCGATTCCAGGAGGTGGTTGCAGATCTCCAGAGAGCTTTGAAAATCTCCAGCAAGCAGCTGGCAGTCTGCCAGTCGAATACTCATCTCCCGCTTGGCATTGGGAGAAATGTGGATTAAGAACTGAAGAGTTTGAATTATGGGTGATAGAAGATCAGTGCCAGGATTGGATCTGAGTTCAGAATGTGTGCGTAGAGCTTCCCTAAAACCGGCAAACTCCATCTCCATAAAAGCTTTTGCATCTGCTACAACTCTTTCAGTATTCTGAGATGAGAAGAGTTGTTCAAATTGCTTCTTTGAATGGCTGGGACTAAGACTGAAGGCTTCTTTTAAGTCTTGAATCATGTCCTTTGTTTGGCCACCCAAGGAAAAATAAGCTGCAGCCCGATCCAGTAAAAGACAACATACACTCTCTATGTGGAGATCCTTTCCATTAGATAGTGTCTCAATGGCCTTGTTACAGAATACCACACATTCCTCAAACTTGCATTTCTCCAATAAGTATGTTGTCTGCATCTTGTAACCCCGAGGATCATCTGGCATGATGGCAATAAGAAAGTTATGGCAGTCATTGATAAGGGTATCTAGGCATCTACTGGTTGTGTCTTTTTCATGACTGGAGATATAGCTATAGAAAGCATGAGTAATTTGTGGGAGATATTCATTTTGTTTGTTGCAGACAAATTCTATTGTCAACTCTCTCTGTTTTGCAAAGGCTTGCATGTAGTCCACCACACCATTTCCTGAATGAGTCTGAGACAGCACCCAAGCTAGAGCCCGAGTTAACAACAGTTGCACTGAATGCTGAGGGTGAGCATTGAGCAAGGCATTGCATCTTCTCACTACCTCTTCATAGCGCCCACTTCTTAATAAGGTTCTCATTCTACAGGTGGAGGCAGCAAAGTTGTTTGGACAGAGTGTAGAGAGGAACACAACAGCAATGCCAGCATTCAGAGACACAATGGCCATTCCATCTGACTTAAGCTTGGGAATGTCACTGTCTCCCAGGCACCAGTTCTCGAGAGTGGCTACCACTCCTTCCCACTGCTTCTTCCCCAGTGATTTCACCTTTTTCACAGCCATGGGTGCATTGCAGCTAAAAGCAGCCATGTAGAAAGCTGTGGCTAGTGACATTTCTCCTTGGGCAAGACGATGGTCCCCTTCCTTGCACAGTCGAGCAGCATGGTCCTGAGCCGACATTTCACAAGCTTCAAGTTTTACATTTTTGGTTTTCAATACACCAGGAAATCAGGCATCTGTCAAAGAAACACAAGACAGTGTATGTCCTGCAGAGCTGAATTGCCTCAGACATATCTGTACTTAAGCTGTTTGTCAATCAATGGTACCTCATTATAGTTCTCACCCCTCATATTACATCTACTGTGCTGAAACATTTGGAGATTGATGCACTTTTTCGCAAATGAGGCTTTTGGCCTGATTCTGTAAGTCCGAATAGCGGCGCTGTACATCCCAGTAGGATGTGCAGCCCCGCTATCCGTCCGAATCATATTCTGCCACACACTCTCCCCACATACACAGAGCCGCAGTGCAGGGAGAGCCAGGAGGGGGCGGAGTGGGGGCGGGCTGAGGCACTAGGATGTACAGGGCTGATTCAGGTCACGACCCTTTATGTCCTGCAGATTGGGGTAGGATGTGCTGCTTATCTCACCTCTGAGGTGGAATAAGCAGCAGTGAAGGCGGCAATTGGGCCCAATACCCCCCCCCCCAAAGCAGGGATCAGCAGCAGGTAGGTCCCCGTTGCCTGATCCGGGTTCTGGCTGCCCCCGCCGAGGGTCAGGTTGTGGAGAAACAGGGGTCAGCACTCTGGTGGGCTGGCCAGGAAGAGGGGAGGACGTCTCCTGCAGGCTTGCAGGGACATGCCAGGCCGTCTCAGTGCCTGATCCTGCACCTGCGGGAACGTCTCGCTCCCACCGAACAAAATAGGGTACTAACGGGGCCGTCCTGTTCAGGGGCACCTAGACGACCTGAATGTGCACCTTATGGAATCGGGCCCCACATGTGGAAAATCATGTGAAAAGGTCCTCAAAGCCTGGTTTGCAAAAGAATTTGCAAATTTGTCATTTCCCAGATAGTAATATTTAATGCATTGTCCACTACAAGTGAAATTTTACAATTCTGAATTAATGAGCTAGTGCGATGCCTTGTCATGCAAAGCAACTCATTAATACATGACAAGGCAAATCCCAGTGTACAAAGATGCCTTCTCGTGCTGCTATTCCCTGAAAGAAAAGTAGAGCTCAGTAACTTACAGCTAGCTTTTTCAGTTTCAGGGGAAATCCTGTGGGTGAGGAGATTGACTCCCAAGAGTATGAGATGGACCGATCTAAATGTTTGGGCTAATGTGTGCATAATTTACAGTAGCATGTGATAGTTTTAATGCAAAATCTATTCTAATGAAGTAAGGAGATGCAAAACTACACAAGACAGTTCATTACCTATTAGAGCAGTAAAAAGATACATATATTAGCATAAACTGAATTATTCCTCTGGCTAGTGCAGCTTAGGTTTGGTGAACATCTTGGGGGAAAGCATGTGTTTGTTTTACCGTCTGCCTCATTCACATGTCATTAGCATGGGCCGTTAGTATGTGCAGTACATGTGCTAATGGTAATACATTTTAGTAAATTAGTCCTTTTGTAACTTGTGATCCAAAATCTTAATACATTATATTGATTGTATTCCTATTATGTTCTGTTTGGCCATTAATCTATAAATATCTGTGCATGAGAGCAAGAGAGAGATGGGGAATTTATATATTTTGTTTATTCTACTATATTGTTAAGTGGAAAGATCTGTCTTATTTGGCTAAGAATTGCAAACTCCTTGCCTGTCTATAAAATTGTTTAAGTTGGAAAGTAGCAGTCATGAAAGCTGCATAAGACACACACACACACACACATACACACACAAGTAAAAATGTGTTTTGTATTTTTATATAAAAACATTTGTAGCCAAGGCTTCTTATCCTTGAACAAAATGTTTTGACTGCCCCCTCAAACTGGGTACAAGTAATATGCTTCTATAACATTGCTCTCTTATTTAAAACTCAAGATCTATGAGTGCCACTATTTTGACTTCCAAAACACACAAGAACGCATCCCAAATTTCAGCACATGGAAATTTTGACTTCCAAAAACAAAGTGAAAAGCCAAGTGGAATGCCTGCCTGCTTCATCAGATTTCAATTTCAAGAATGCTTCTTCTAATTTATAGAGTCAAATAGCTGCTGCGGGTCATTCTTCCTTGAAATAGCAGTCCTACCCCTGCCTATTCATCAGGACGCCTCGGAAAGCTGGGGATTCGTGGTGCCTTACAGGAGATAGTCTTATCACAGGGAAGCAGAGGGCTGGCATGAGCTCCACTGCCTTATGCCCATATATCAAAAGGTGACACACTCCTTTCACTTTCTGCTTTCTGATAAAGCGCCAGCATCCCTGTCTTGGATCCACGAAGCAGGAGGGGGAATCAATGTGCCTGTTTTTGCCTTCATCAGACCCAGATTCTCCGCTGAAAATTAAAATAGAGTTCCAATTCCAGCTTCAGAGTCATAGGATTAAAAAAAAAAACGTTTCCCAGTTAAAAGCAGTAACAGACAGTGCTGAGATCCTTCCATCCACTGGGTCTGTATATTTGGGGCTGTTTTTCCACTCAGTGTGTTGTACTTATTCCAGGGTGTCTTGTATGCTTTTTCCACAAAGACCGTATTAGTTGCATGTTTGTATTTTGCATAAATTAAAGGTTTTTTGTAATTTAGCTCGCACATTTCCAGTAGCAATTGAAGGCAAGTTACATTCAGGAACAGTATTTCCTTGTGCCCAGAGGGCTTGTACCTGAAGCAATGGAGGGTTAAGTGACTTGCCCAAATGTACAAGGAGCATTAGTGGGATCGGAACTTGGGCTTAGCCTGGTTCTCATCCTGGTACTTAACTACTAGCTAGTTTTGTTATGGCCTCCTTCTGTTATGAGAAGTCACCTTATGAACTGTGCTTACAGTATTTACACATAAGATGTGTCAGGGTGGAAAGTGGGGCATGCTAACGGGCATTTTTAATGACAAACAATACAATAGCACCCTGAGGAACAGATCTAGAACCAAGCAAAGAAAACCCAGAACACATTTGATTGCAGTATTTGGAAATAGAACAGCTCCTCTCCAAGTTTTTAAATTCACAGAATGCTGTGGAACTCTTGCCCCAAAGACAGGTCCGTCTTTAGCCAGAAATAGGGATGATAGTCCTTAGCCCCGCACTTTGCGGGGTTCTGTGATGCTGTGCAATACCTAGTACTACTACTACTAATAATAATAATAATCATTTAATCTTTCAGAGGGGGTAACCTGCATGGAGCAGTGGGTACAACCCTCACCACCTCACTGGGCATAGTAGACAGACAATGCAGGTCTTTATCTGCCGTCATTTACTTTTTAACTCTGTTAGTATGTATAATAATGACTCTGTATATTCTTTCCATCTTTTCCTGATCTTCTTAGCATCATTCAACATGGATCCTTGAGCATCCTGTAGCATTCCAATTCAATGCTGGAATTTTTTCTTTAACTCTCGTAGCCATAGAAAAGCTGATCTTGTTCTTCCTCTAATAGTTTCTGATTCAATTTCATTGCATGTGTCATTGTAGTACTTCCCCTTGTCTTGTCTTGCTGTACACTGGAAATCTGTATTGAGTTCTGTGATCGCCTCTCTTTCTCTTCTGACTTTAGCTTCTCTGCGTTTCTGGACAATTTTCAGAGTTTCTTCAGTCATCCATTTTGGCCATTTTTGTTTTTTCACCTTATGTAGACTCTTCTCGCTTTCTTCCCACACAATATTCTTGATGTCATCCCATAACTTTTCTGGGACTCTGTCATTTATATCTAAAGCAGCAAATCAATTTTTCAGGCAGTCTTTAAATTCCAGTGGTATATTCTCAGGGTCATATTTTGCTACATTCATGACTGGCTTGCTCTTTTTCAACTTTAGCTTGGGTCTGCATACTAGTAGCTGGTGGATCTTCACCACAGTCAGCTCCAGGTTTTGTCTTTGTTGATGTTCCATCATTGTCTTCCACAGATGTAGTCAGTTTGATTTCTGTACAATCGATTGGGTGAAGTCCATGAGTACAGTCGCCGCTTGTGTTTCCGGAAGAAGGTGTTTGAGATGAATAGATTGTTGGTCTTGCAGAGTTCTATCAGTCTGCAGCTTCATTTCTGTTGCCAAGTCCATATTTTCCAACCACTTTGCCTTCTTTCTTGCCAACTTTTGCATTCCAGTCACCCATAACTATCAGGATATCCTGTTTGCATGTTCTGTCAATTTCAGCTTGTACTTGTTCATAGAACTTATCGTCTTCCTCTTCTGCAGCTGTTGTTGAGGCATATACTTGAATTCTAGTTGTGTTGATGGGCTTTCCTCATAGACAAATAGAAATTAAGTGTTTACTGACTGCATTTTATTTCATTACAGTTTTTGAAAGTTTCTTCTTAATTATAAATGCAACACCATTTCTTCTTTGTCTTTCATTTCCAGCATAGTAGACCATATGATCATCAGATGCAAAGTACCAAAAACCAGTCCATTTCAGTTCATTGGCATCTGATAGATCGAGTTGTACACATTCCATTTCATTCTTGACAACCTCCAACTTTCCTTGGTTCATGCTTCATACGTTCCATGTCCCAATATGTAAGACATCTTCTGACTCTCAATTCATGCGCAGCTACATCAGCAGATCCATCCACATCATAAATGCTGGCTTTACTCTGAGAAGTCTTCAGTTCATCCCCAGTAGCCATTTGAGTGCCTTCCAACCTGGGTGTTTCATCTTCAAGCACTATAGTGCAATTTGTTTTGTGACTATCCATTGGGTTTTCATGGCACGATAAAGAAGTAGATTTGCCAGGCCTTTCTTCCGTGCAGTTAATTCCAATGTTGTTGCATTTGTCACAGAAATGTGATCCTCTGCTTACAACACCATCCCATTCTGCTGCTGCCCAGATGGGTGGTTTGTCTTAGTCTGGTACATCAGTTGAGATCTGTCTATCTTGGGAGACTCTACCAGTAACTAAGCTACTGATAGCTTAGCTCTCAGCATCACTGATGCACACAAGCCCTCACAGCACAACAAGCTGCAAACCAAGTGAGGTAGAAAAGAAAAGGTGGAAAGAATATACAGAGTCATTATACCATAAAGATCAAGTGGACCAACCTGAACTTATGATCAGGAACCATTGGTGATGAAAGAAGAAGTCGAAGTAGCATTGAAAGCCTTATCAAAGAACAAAGCACTGAGCATTGATGGCATTCCCATTGAAGTATTACAGCAATCAGATGAAGCTTTTACCATACTTACAAGGCTCTGCCAGGAAATTTGGAAGACAAATTCATGGCCAACTGACTGGAAAAAATCTGTGTTTATATCAATACTGAAGAAAGACTGACTCTGGAAATTATCCTACAATCACTCTGACTCCACATGCCAGCAAGATTCTACTCAAGATCATTCAGCAAAGCCTTCAGCCATACCTGGAATGAGAACTGCCTGAAATGCAAGCAGGGTTCAGGAAAGGGCGAGGAACGAGAAACATTATCGCAGATGTGAGATGGATCCTTGGAAAGACAAAAGAATATCAAAAGGATATCCATATGTGCTTTATTGACTACAGCAAGGCTTTTGACTGTGTAAACCATGGGAAACTCTGGGCCACATTGAGAAGCATGGGTATACCAGAATACCTGATCATTCTCTTGCACAACCTTTACATTGATCAAGAAGCAACAGTTCAAAAGAACTAGGAGAAACAGAATGGTTTAAAATCAGCAAAGGCTGCATACGTCCCCCCTACCTCTTTAATTTATATGCAGAACAAATCATCAGAGAAGCAGGACTGTATGAAGACAACCAAGGTGTGAAGATTGGTGGAAAACTCATCAACAACCTTGGCTATGCTGATGATACCACATTACTGGCTGAAAGTGAAGACTATTTGAAATATGTGCTTCTCAAGATCAAGGAATATAGTCTTCAAATGGGTCTGCACCTTAACATTAAGAAGACAAAGATCCTGACAACTGGCATAATCAATAAGTTCCTCACTGATGGAGTAGAAATTGATATAGTTGACAGATTTAACTTACTTGGATCAACAATCAATAAAGAAAGGACTAGCAATCAAGAAATCTGACAACGTATTTCTCTTGGTAGAATGGCTATGAAGGACCTAGACAAGATCCTCAAGAGCAGAGATGTCTTTATCCATACAAAGATTTGACTTGTCCAGGCTATGGTATTTTCAATAACAACATAAGGATGTGAAAGTTGGAGAGTGAAATATATAGACAGGAAGAAAATTGATGCCTTTGAATTATGTTGCTGGTGATGAATATTGTGCATACCATGGACTGCCCGAAGAACAAACCAGTCAGAAGAGATCAAGCCTAAGCTTTGCTTAGAAGGTCAGATGACAAGACTTAGACGTTCATATTTTGGACACATCATGCAAAGAGAGAGATCACTGGAGAAAGACATAATGCTTGGCAAGATAGATCACCGTAAAAGAGGAAGGCCGGCAATAAGATGCATCAATACAATAACAGTAGCTGTAGATACCACTCTATCAACAATGAGCTGCTTGGCTGAAGACCAAACAAAGTTTAGGTCAACTATGCAGAGGGTTTCCAGAGTTGACACAGATTCAACAACACTTAACAACAGTATATATAGTGCTTCTAGGCATATGCAATGCTGTACATAAGCACATAAGAGCAGACAGTGAAGGAGGGATTGGGAGAGGAGGGACATCGAAAAGAGAGTTGAGCATAGAAAAAAGACAGTGAGGGTCAGAGGCAACAGAGTTAGTCAGATGGACATAGTACTTTTGCTAAGTGAGTGCTATGGCTGACTAGAAAGAGGTTAGCATGAATTTGAAATATAGGTAGTCAGCAAGGGTATGTGATTTAAGCCAAAGGTGCTCAGTTGAGCGGGCACAAGAACGTAGGTAGTGGGTTGTTGAGGACAGCCAGGGTTGAAGTATGGTATGCCTCACAGGTGTGGAATAAGAGAAACAAGTACATCCAGAGCAGAGGAGAATATAGTGTTATTGGAGGATACTGCCCCATCAATAGACTCAGATGTCACAGTTGAGGAAAGAGGTGATAAGACAGCAATGGAGAGAGCTGAAATGTTGATAATGTGAAGATTCCTAAACATGTTGGTGGAGATCGGGTGAGACCAAGATGGGAGATGGTTAAGGGTGAAAGTTAGCAAGTGATGGTTAGATAAGGCCAGAACTGAGCTGAAGAAGTCTGAGGTGAGCAGTTGTAGGAGAAGACGAGGTCAAGGCAGTGGTCATGCTTGTGAGTAGGAGCAGTAGAGCACAACTGGATGTTGAATGAAGATGCTAGGAAAAGGAGCTTTAAGGCATAAGGGTCAGAAGGGTTATCAACGTGAATGTCAAAATCCCCAAGAATAAGGGAATGGGAAGATGCATCCAGAAAGGAGGAGAAGCAGGAGTCAAAAGTTGGCAAAAAAGGTAGAGCTGGGCTTGGGGTCGATTTATGACAGCTACCTGGAGAAGTAGTGGAGAAAATAAGCAGATGGCATGGACTTCAAAGGAAGCAAAGAAATTAGATGGTGGTAGAAGGAGGGTTTGAAATTAGCAGGAATGAGAGAGTAGGAACCCAACACTTCCACCAAGGCCAATGGGCCAAGGTGGATGGGAAAATAGGTAGCCTCCATGACAGAGGACAGCAACTGAAGCACAATGTCTAGGGTGAAGCCAAGTTTCAGTAAGAGCCAGGAGATGCAATGAGGTCATGAATAAAGGCAAGTTTATTGGAAACAGAATATGCATTCTACAATGCACATGAAAAAGGGAGAGAAGGGGTAGAGAGGAGAAGAATATGAACAAGATTAGAAAGGCTACACATTGTTCTGCTGCCCTCTGAGTGTGAAACAAGTCTATGGGGGCCAGGTTCGGGTTGACATCTCCAGATGAGAGAAGGAGAAGGAGTAGGAGAGAACGGGGGAGAGAGGAGACAGCACGGCGGAAGCAAGGGTAAGGTTCCCTCAGTGAGAGTGGAGATGGCTGAATGAGATGAAGAAAATGGTGAAGCTCAAGGGCAGTTGATAACATAGAAGACAAAATGGTAGGGGAGGTGGGGACTGTAAGGAGTGGGTAATGAGAAGTAAGGCCATGGAATTGTTGGAATGAGGGGAAAAGATTAGGGAGAGTTAACATCAAGAACACAAAGTGATGTGGAGCCATAGGAGAGGGAGAAGAGAGAAGCAAATCAAAGGAGATAGAGGTGCAGAGGGAGGAGAAAGTTCTGATGGGTTCAGGTGCACCTGAGTAATTGTGTCAATAAGCAGAGGACGGCTATGAAAGAATGTTAAGCCAGGAATGAGTGGGTGAGTAATAAAGTATTGAGAAAGGTGACACAGCACTGCAGAGAGCAGGATCTGAGTAAAGGACAGGCAGAAGATAGGACACACATTATATATCAGTCTTCCTAAACAAACCGCACACCCCCTTCAACTGGTGCAGAATACAGCAGCTAGAATCATTACGAACACACCAAGAAATGAACACATCACGCCAGTACTCCAGAACCTCCACTGGCTGCCCATACTAGCTCGTGCAAGATTCAAGACGACATTAAACATTTTCAAAATCATCAACAACATGTCAGCGAATGTCCTTGAGAACCTAAAAACCAGACACACCAGTGCAAGAGCACTGAGAAGCAGCATGGATAACAAGATAGCCACCCCACCTGAATACCAAAGGACTACTTACACAACATCCAGAAGGGCACCATCTCTCTACGCACCAGAATTATGGAACACCCTGCCTCACAGCATGAGATCCATGAGTGACATAAAGGACTTCAAAATTATGCTCAAAACCACACTATTCGTACAATACTATGGACCCTCCTAGAACCTACAAACCAACATATGAGCATAATCGCAACCAAGCAACTCATGGCACCCTTACATGTCGCAAACGTCCTTCTCAAGTGCCCATCCCCAACTATCTTTCCTCACCTATCCCCACCTAACCCAAATGTACACACTTAGCAACATGTGAACCACTTTGATTGAAGGAAAAGGTGGTATATAAAACTGGTTAAATAAATAAAATAAATAAATAAAACACACCGAGAAAACAGAAATATAGACAGAACAATAAATAACAAGCTAGATTCTAAACAGTCACAGGAAAATGCCTGAACAGAGCATACAAATTTATCAGAGGCTTGCAATGAGGGGGCTCTCCCAAACAGGGACCTTTAAATGCAGGGCCAGAAGCTCATGTGCTCAGAGAGGAAAGCTTCTGAACTAACTCTAGAAGGCGGAGGGGCTGGGCATGTAAGTGGAAGCAGGCAGAGTGCACAGGAAGTGCCCTAGTAAAACAGGCAAAGTAAAAGACTTGAGTCTTTAAATACCTACAAGATAGACCTTGTAGAGGAATAGGGAGAAGGAGAAAAAAGAAAGAAAAAAACACTCCGAAATGATAAGGAGAGGTGAACTGAAACCAAAGGATGAGTGGTTGATAGTTGCAGCCCAGGACAGTGGATTATGGATGAGATGGTTTATAGCAAACACTGGAAAAAACAGCAAAACAGACAAATGTTGATTCTATAGGAAAGAGCTAGAAACAGTAACTCACTTCATAGCTGGCTGCAAAGTTCTGATGGCAGAAAATTTCTATGTTGAAAGTCACGATAAAGTAGCATGTCTCATCCATCGGAAACTTTGTGAACACTACAACATCACTGTGCCGGAACAGCACTGGGATCATGTACCTAAGAAAATTACAGAGTAAAAGAGGTTATGATCACCTGGGATAATCCCATTCCGGCTGATAAAAAGCTGGATGCAAGGAAGCCGGACATAGTGGTAAAGGAGAACACCAGCACAGCATTGATTATAGAGATGTCAGTCCCAGGTGACTATTCTATGAGGGAGAAGATCTTCAAATAGCAAGAAATGAAGTCAGAGACCAAGAAACTGTGGCAGAAGGATACTGGCTATTTCCCATCGTGTTGGGTGCCACAGGCTTGATTAAGAAGAATTTCCAAGCACACCTTGATAAATTACCCATGTATGTTACATCTTATGTACTCCAGAAGGAGGCGCTCTTTGGCTGAGCATTGGTAGTAAATTTGAGAAAGTGAGATCATATTCCACATATGCTGGCTTAAAAGTGAGGCTCATGACTGTCATAGTACACACAAAAATAATATCGCAAGCATGACAATCACCTGTTATAAATCTCCTAATATTATTTATTATTCCAAAAACTGTGTATGACTACAATGATGACTTCCAGAGATACTTCTAGATTTCTTATAGATGAATGTGAAGGAGAACAGACCTCAGTTTGTCCCTTAGGTCCATATTTGGATCCACTTTGCAGAATGAGGGCACAAATCCTCCCTGGTCAGAAAACTCCTCTTAAAGGAAATTATTTACTTATATAATTTTACATTTATTTTTTGTTTTCAGCTTATTTAAAAACCTCATTTGATCAGTGCTAAAAAAAAGTGAATTTAAAACATCTAAACACTTATCTTAGTTTAGCAATGCTGGAAGTCGTCCTCTCAAGAATACTGGAAGAACACTCAGCAATGCTGACAGCTGGTTACACACTCTGACCCTTTGCAGCGTTGGCAGTTGGAAATACACCCCGATAAAACACCCGACGTGGCCCCATTTTGCCGCAAGACCACCTCAGGAGTGTAGCCAGATAATGTATTGCTCAATACGCAGGACTGTGGCTTTGTATGGGAACACAGTTTATAGCCGACATAAAGATGTTCTTAATAATTAATTCAAGTTATTAAAGTTTCTAAATCAAAATTTCTAATGATATTGCTATTGTTTGGTGCCCCAGAAGATTAGCAGTGAGCCCAACTCTAAAGTTATCATGCCCTAATTCCCTAATTTCTCCTGTATATATGCTTAGGACTGTGGGGTTTTATGCTGAAACATTTGGAAATTATTTTATGCCGCCTTCTCTGACCTCTACCTCCAGCCCTCCCCCCGCCTGAAGTAGAACCCAGACGGACTTTGAGACTTTAATATTTCCCCAGATTCTGAGAAGCAAAGCTTTAAGAGAAGTTAGACCAGTTCTCAGTAATTTATGTCTCATGGTGCAAGCTCTGGTCTGGTCTCCTCAGGAGACAGATCTGTTGTCACTTCACACAAAAAGAAATATAGGAGTCCATGTGCTTGATGAATCAGAATAACTGCCCTTCTATCAGTGATCTCCAAACTTATACTATTGACCCCACAACCTGTTGAGTTGTTAGGAGTCCCACCATGCGCATACATGAGATGTGCTTGCATTTACCGAGTCTCCGATATATGGAATAATATCTTAAGCATATTCATGGTGGGTATCCTGGGAACATGACTGGTTGTGGGCTCAATAACACCGGATTAGGAAACACTGCTTTAGTATAGCATTGCCAGATGGTTCCGACTTTTAGGGGTAGGTAGAGCCAGTCCTGGTTTTAACCCATCACATCAGTGGTCCTGTTTCTTTAATATCTACAGGACAAGAAATGCAGAGAAGCAAAGGGATAAAATCAGGACTGGCACACCTATCCTGATGACCTGGATCCATCCGGTAGTTTACCTAAGGCTAAGGTTAATCTGCAGTTGCTATTGGCAAAGAACTCACGTCTGAATTGTGGATGGCCGGTTCCGTGATGGTCTCCTTTGTTGCCGCTTGGGTTCTTTAAGTTAATGCTCCGATGGCAACTTGTTCTCATTGATCATTTTCCCTGCCCGGTGGATGTGGCATCCTGAGGGGACGTTCTCACCATTCCTACAAGAGCCTCTTCCGAGCAGCAACACTAGCAGCTAGAAGGCGGCTCAGTGACAGCATCAACCACACATCCCTCCCGGTTGCCCTGGTGATAGTAAACACTGAACCCAAGCTTTCCTTCCAAACCCAACCCTTTTACATCAGCCTGTGCCTGGAGGCAGGACCTCCGATACTTGTACATTGTCCTTTGTAAAGATAATGAGATACACAGATGAACAGGACAGAGCAACAATGGGGAGAAGGGGATGTTCCCTGGCTGGGTATTATGGCTCCTGCTTTGTTAAAAAGTCAATGACAAATCAGCACTTACCTTCAGTCTGAGTGCTTTGCTGTAGCTAAATACAGGATCAATGACGCAACCCTTCCGTACCAATCTCCCTTCTGCAATCAAAAGTTAAAAGCAATGGAATTCTTCAGAACAAAATAAAAGCAGGTAGAGACGCGCTACCCTTAGAAAACTACCTGTGCCATTCTGTTCTTTTTACCAGGCTCATTCCTTTTACCCAGGCTTTTTAGCCCCCCCTCTTAAAGTGCCCAGTCTTGAGTTTCTGTAAAGTTGTAAAACTTTTTCTGATTCCTAACACTTCAGGCGATAACATAGAGCAAATGAGCTAGAACCTGTGGCACCGAGGCTTTCATAGTAACATAGTAAATGACATCAGATAAAGACCAGCATGGTCCAACCAGTCTGCCCAGCAATACGGCAAGAGTAGGTGCATCGGTCACTCTGTGCAGGCCACCCATCACTCCATGCAGGACACCCCTATTTGTTGAGAAGTTACATGGTTCATTTTATTTTGTTTTTATCCTGTTGCTGTAAAGGGATCCGCTGTGGTAGTCCCATGCTGTTTTGAATTCCGTCACCTTGTTTGCCCCCACCACTTCCATTGGGAGAGCATTCCAAGCATCCACCACCCTTTCAGTGAAAAAATATTTCCTGACATTGCCTTTCAATTTACCACCTTGCAGCTTCATGTTATGCCCTCCAGTTTTGCAGCTTCTCTGTCTTTGGAAGAGGTGTGTTTGTCCATCGTTCCTCTTTAAGTATTTAAAGGTCTGAATCATATCTCCCCTATCCCTCCTCTCCTCCAAAGTGTACATATTTAGGTCTTCAAGTCTCTTCTCATAAGGTTTCTTATGCAGGCTCCAAATCATTTTGGTCACCTTCCTCTGAACAGTTTCCAGTCTTTTTACATCCTTTGCAAGATATGGTCTCCAAAACTGAACACAGTATTCCAAGTGAGGCCTCACCAGCGACCTGTACAGTGGCATAAGTACCTCTTCCTTTCTGCTAGTAATCCCTCTTTGTATGCAGCCCAACATCCTCCTGGCTTTTGCCACCGCCTTGTCGCACTGTTTTGCCACCTTGAGATCATCAGCGATAATCACACCAAGGTCTTTCTCCTGAACCATGCACACCAACCTCTCGCCCCCTATTGCATACATTTCCCTTGGATTTCTGCTGCCCAAGTGTATGACACTGCACTTTTTCACATTAAATCGTAATTGCCAAGCATTAGACCATTCTTCCAACTTTTGTAGATCTTTCCTCATGTTATCCACTCCCTCGCGGGAGTCCACTCTGTTGCAAATTTTTGTGTCATCTGCAAAAAGACAGACCCTTCCATTCAGTCCTTCAGCAATATCACTCACAAATACATTGAACAGTGCCGGGCCCAGGACCGAACCCTGGAGCACCCCGCTAATCACCTTCCTTTCATCCGAGTGAGCTCTATGTACAATCACCTTCTGTTGTCTGTCAGTCAACCAATTTCTAATCCAGTTTACCATCTTGGGACCCACCCCCAAGCTACTAAGTTTATTGACAAGCCTCTTATGAGGAACAGTATCAAAGGCTTTGCTGAAATCCAGGTAGATGACATCCATTGCATGCCCCTGATCTAGTTCCTTGGTCACCCAGTCAAAGAACTCAATCAGATTTGTTTGGCAAGACTGTCCTTCAGTAAAACCATGTTGCCTCGGATCTTGCAATCTATTGGTTTTGAGAAAGTTCACTATTCGCTCTTTCAGGAGTGCCTCCATTACTTTTCCTGCCACCGAGGTAAGTCTCATGGGTCTGTAGTTTGACACTTCTTCCCTGTCACTACATTTGTGTAGAAGTACGACATCAGCCATTCTCCAGTCCTGAGGAACCTCTCCTGTTTCCAAGGATCTGTTGAATACATCCTTTAACGTCCCTGCAAGAACCTTTCTGAGCTCTTTCAGTATCCTGGGATGTATCCTATCCGGTCCCATGGCTTTGTCCACTTTCAGTTTAGCAAGTTGTTCCAACACCTTGTCTTTTGTGAATGGTGTGGTATCTACTTCTTTCCCATTTTTATATTTGGGAGTCACAGCTGGTCCATCTCCAGGATTTTCTTTAGTAAAAACAGAGCAGAAGTATTTGTTTAGCAATTTCGCTTTTTCTATGTCACTTTTCATGAGACCTTTCCCAGCACTTCTGAGTCCTGCAATTCCAACTCTGATCTTCTTCCTTTCCCGAATATACGTGAAGAAAGTTTTGTCGCCACACTTAACATCTTTAGCCATCTTTTCCTCTGCCTTTGATTTTGCTATACTTATTTCTCTTTTTGACTCTTTTTTGATCCTGTATTCATTTCTGTGTTCTTCTGTTTGCAAGCTTTTGAATTTTGCGAAAGCTGTGTTTTTTGCCTTTATTTGAGCAGCCACTTCTTTGGAAAACCAAATAGGTTTCCTTCTCCTCTTGTTTTTATTTACTTTTTTTACATATTTATCTGTTGCCCCTTTCACCTTTAGTTTAGCCCATTGTAATTCCACTTCCCTTATCTCCTTCCACCCTGTCATCTCCTCCTTTAGGTACTCGGCCATTTTATTGAAGTCAGTGTTTTTGAAGTTTAGGACTTTGAGCTTGCTATGTTTGGCCTGTACCTTGGCTTTTATCTCAAACCACACCGTGTGATGATCGCTGCTGCTCACAGGGGCACTCACCCAGACATTTGACACGCTATCACCGTTGGTGAGCACTAAATCCAGCGTTGGGCTTTACCTGGTTGGTTCCATGACCATTTGTCTAAGTGAGAGCATCTACAATTCTTTTGCTTCTTTCCAGATGTGCAGAAGGAGTAATCCAATCCACATCAGGTAGATTAAAGTCACCCAAAATGATCGCTTCCCCCTTTGTGTCTATCTTGGCAATATCTATAATCAATTCGTTATCTATCTCTTCAATTTGAGTCGGAGGTCTGTAGACTAGAGCAGTATGGATGACAGTGCCATCTCCTCTTTCCAATGCAATCCAGAGCACTTCTTCTTTTCCCCATGTCCCGTGCATTTCAGTAGCTTTAATATTGCTTTTGACATACAAGGCTAGTTCTCCTCCTTTTCCATTTTCTCTGTCTCTTCTGAATAGATTATAGCCAGCTATGACTATATCCCAATCTTGAGATTCATTAAACCATGTTTCTGTAATGGCCACAATGTCCAAATCCATTTCCACCATTAGGGCTTCCAGGTCTGGAACTTTGTTGGCTAAGCTACGAGAATTTGTGCTCATTGCTTTCCAACATTTACCTTGCTTGTGTGTATTTTGCATTGATTTTGCTCTGCCCACATCTTCCCACTTGTTTTTGATGTGTGGTTTAAAAGTGTGGCCATTTCTGATGATGATCTGCTTTTGCAGGGGGTGGCGTGCAGGTCTTGACCTTCCACATCCGTCAACCCCTTTTCCTAGTTTAAATGCATATCCACATACTGCCTGAATTTTTCACTTAAGATTCTTTCCCCTGCGACAGAGAGATGTAGTCCATCAGCACAGTATAGTCTCTTGTTGGTCCATCTGTTTCCCCAATCGCCAATAAATCTGAATCCTTCTTGTTTGCACCAGGTCTGGAGCCATGTATTAAAGCTGTTAATGCGATGCAGCCTCTTTGTCCCCTTACCAAGAACAGGCAAAATGTCTGAGAATGCAACAGTGTTAACAATGGGCTTGAGTTTCTCTCCCAGAGATTGGAAGTCCTTTTGGACTGTAGAGGCACTGTTTCTAGCCAGGTCATTTGTTCCCAAGTGGATAACAACATCAAGTTTGGAGTGTTCACTTTTTGCGCTAAGTACTTCAACAACTTGGTTTGTTTTCCTGCTGGCTGTCGAGCCTGGTAGGCACATGACTATCTTCTCTCCTTTGAACTGTGTTCCCAAGTTGGTGCCTCTGATGATGGAATCTCCAAGTAGTAGTAGTTTTCTGTTTGGTGAGGTTTCTTCATATTTGGTGCTTTAGCAGGAGATTGGACATTGTCTGACTCATTTAAGGGCCCTTCAGTTTCATTGGATTGAGCACCCTCATTAGCCAAGGCAGAGAAGGCATTATGCAGGGATATCACTTGATGTATTGGATGTCTCTACGTTACAGGTCACAATCTTCCAGAACCCACTGTGATCCATTTGTTCCTGGGGTGTTTGATTCTTTGTGGGAGCGGTGGTGGACTTTGTTCAGTTTGTATCCTAGAAGAGGTGTGTTTCATTGCAGCCATTTCCTCCCTCAGTAGAGTCACTTCTTTATGCATGGCAGCTGACCTAAGGCACATAGGACAAGCTCTTAGACTCTAAATGATTCGTCTTGGAATGAAAGTACCTCAGTTATTGCACTGAATACACGACATGTTGGTTAAGCAGTCCCAGAAGAGGAAGAAGAAGAAGAAAGGACGAAGAAGATGTGGACTGTTAACCCAAGTAAGAAAGGATAGATGGCACATATGTGACCACTATAAAGGCAATGTAGCCCCTGGGGTGGGTGGGGTGAGGGGTAGGGTGGGCGGGAACCTAAGTGTCTCTGGCGAGTAGGCTGTTCCTGAACCGTGGGCACACACTAATATCTGATGTAAGTCTATACAAGGAAAGCAGTCTAAATGCCCCCAAGCTTAGTCTAAAAACATAGTTAAGAGCTATAATAGTAATCCCCCCCAAAAATCAACAGTTAGAATTTCTAGATTTAAGCCAGCAGAGAGGATAGAAAGGTTTGTTCTTAGCTCAATGGAGGCTTCTCAGCTTCTGCAAAACTGGCTCAGACCAGTGTCAGGCCAGGTGTACAATGCTTCAATAATCTGGTTTGTGGTCCTGAGGCCTTCATATCTTCTTATTGGCTGAAATTCTCTCAGACTTTTATAATTATCTGCACATTTGTGCAATTACATAAAATCATTTGTTCAATATATACATATTAGTTTCTCCTATTTTCAGTATTTGTTGTAATGAATTTTCTCTTTAAAATTGTCTATTGGCTTTTGCTGTGTCTTACCGACACTTTTTATTTGACATTCATAAAGGGAGGAAAAAAAGTCTGTGTGATTAATACAGGTTTCTTTGACAGTATATTAAGAAATTTCCCATTACTTTGCTTTGATTACTTTCTTCTTAATTACCCTAATTAGCCTTGAAGACATAATTTGCAATAGCCATCACACTGGGCCAAAGGTAGTGTTATTAATAAAGGCCGGAGGGCATTGCACTGAAGAAAATGGCAAAGGCTGAGTTAATCAAGATTTGAGCCATTTTTCTCAAACACCAATGCAGGCCTGATAGGAGGGTGTTTATACAGTGTTCTTGGCTCAGTCTGGCCTGTTGAATACCACCGTTTCCAGAAAAAATTGCAGAGTAGCATGTTTGGGGTTGGGGAGCATGTAGGTGCCTAACAAAGGGTGACCAGAAACGGCAGACTGAGCCCAATCCTGGTTTTCTCCAATTGCATGCATAGAGAAGCTCTTAATAACCAAAAGTGAAATATTAAAAAAAAAAAAATCCTTCAAACTTGAAAGTTAGGTGAATCGTTATTTTTCATGCCTAAAGGCTTTTATAACATGATCAAACGAGCTATATGCAAAAAAGAATGAGTTTGGCGTAGAGTGGGTGGAGTCACAATTTACATACATATTTTATAAACTAGTCATGCACATGTGTTCTTTGTGTGAATATTTACGCCTGCTCTCTAATAGGCAGAAATATCCGTGACGTTAATCTAGCCGCAATTTCTACTGCTTTGCCCCTGGTATTTTAAAAAGACACACAGGTTGATATTCAAAAGGATATACCCATCTAGCGTGTGCTACTATACTGATAACTCCTCTCTCTGACAATATGCAGAGGCACTATCTGGAGGGTGCTGCTGAATTTCTTTTCAGACTGGGCAGCACCAGGGCAGAGTGTGGGAATTCTGCCTAACTCTTCTTATAGTGATAGTCAGCTGCTATCTTTGCAGACTAACATTAGACTAGGAAAATGTCCTAACTTAAACCCCATTTCTCTCTCAATAGCACCTAAATATCGTCACTATTGACAGAGCTAGCGGTGGTCACCACTGAATCTGTATGTTTAGTGCCGCCCTCTGTTCAGATAGCAGTGCTGAATAAACACGGTTAAAGTAAAAGCCATGGCAGACGTTTAATATAAGTTGAAAAATTTACACAAGTAGTGTGACACAATGGCATGTTTCTCCGACTTCCAGAATCAGGCGTGTGGAGGGCTCGTATGTGTGTCTGTAGGAAGTTTGGGGAGTGCATGCGTGTGTGTGTTGGGTGGAAGTATCAGGGGCTTGGTTGGTCCATGTATGGGTGTGTCTTGGGGAGTGTCAGGGGCTGCATATGTGTGCTTGGAGAGCTGTGTGCATGTATGTGTTTGAGAGTGTCGGGAAGTGTGTGCATCTGTGTGTGTGTGTACATGTATGTGTGTGTCATACAGAGTTTTAAGGGGAGTGCATGCATTTGTGTGTGTGTGTGTGTGTCATTGGCAGTGTGTGCATCTGTGTGTGTTTATCTCACATGTACCCCCTCCCAGGCTTCCTCCAGTCTCTCTTTCTCACAACACCCCACCACCATCCTTCCTCCAATCTCCTTTTCTCTCTCATAATCCCCCAGGCTTCATCCAGTCACTCTCTCTCTCATATACCTGTCCCCCACTTCATCCAGTTATTCACTTACAACTTCCCTGGCTGCAGCTCCTTAAAATCATGGAAGTTCACATTTCTCCCACTGCAACTGGCTATCCTCTATCCCTACTGATTGACCCACCCCTTGCTGTGCATCTCAGGAACACCTCAGACTGCAGTCTTCCAAATAAGACAATTTTTATCATATTTGGCAGACAGACCTCATGCAGTGCATACTGGGGAAGAGTGGTAGAGGGTCTGGAGGGGTCCAGGACATTCTAGCATCTTTTGTGGGATCAGGGGTAGCACTTAACCAGGATCAGTGGAAGGGGGAGGGGCCACTGGGTCCATCAATGATTTTTCGAGGGAAGCAGGGATGAGAGACATTCAGAGCAGGTTGATGGGGATATTATCTTATGTATTGGTGAATATTTGTTTTCTATCTGTTATATTAGGGGCTTTATTTGTAAACCTCTGAGTGGTTTTATGCAAGGGTGGAGGAAACTGGAATTCAATAAGAGGCAGATTCCATATAGGCCAATTATCTCTGGCGAGCATGTTTAAATCGGGCACGGGTGCAATTCCATGCTAGTTCTGCACCATGGGTATAGACGCGCCCACGATTCTGGATTCGGCTCATAGATGTGTCTAACGCGGCACGGCCAGCATACTGTTCAGCCAGCCCATACATGTATCCAGCGTGAGACCTGCACATGGGTGCAGGCACAGGCCATAGGGTGAATTGTAGAAACCCATCCCTTACCAATATTACAGACATGGGTAAATGCTGAAATTGTTTTAGGCATCCCCGTGCTCACTGTATTCTGTCAAGTAGCACATTTCCAATCATGCCCGTCTCCGCGTTATACCCAGGCGATCATGCCTCCTTGGTTAAAGGATCTCTTAAGCTGCTGTTCTCACTAACAGTGTTTTGCTGATTCTAACCAAACGTAAATACTGATGCAAACTAGATCATATAAACTAGTCTGTTTCATGACCAGAATGCTGCAAAGTAGTCTCATTGCACTATAATATAAGAGGGAATCGGTTCACCTCTGCATGGCTGCTGGAGTGAATAATAGCGTGTTCCTTCACTTTGGCAGGTGTGTGAAGCATGCTGAGTGCTGGGAAACAGGAAGTACCCTTTAAAATCCAGCGCCAGCAGGCTTCATGAGAGTACAACTGTCGGAGTGAAGGAAAACACCTCTGTTCACTCTGGCGACTGTGCAGAGGTAACCAGGGGCTTCAGGCCTCCCCGGCTCCCTCTGAAGATGGTCAGATAAGCACTGGGCTCTTTGGAGGGGGGGGGGGAGGCTAGGATAGGACTGGAAATGGAGGGCTAAGATAGGACTGGAAATGGCTGTTGGGGGCCTGGACTGGAAATTTGCTGATGGGGGTGGGGGGCTAGGACATGAAATGGGCTGATGGGGGGCTAGGATAGGACTGGAAATGGCTGATGGTGGGGACTAGGAGTGGAAATGGACTGACGGGGGGGCTTGGAATGGAAATGGGCTGATGGGGGGGTAGGATAGGACTAGAAATGGCTGATGGGGGGCTAGGATTGGAAATAGGCTGATGAGGGGGGGGGGTATGGCCGGAAATGGGCTGATGGGGGGGGGGGCTAGGACTTGAAATGGGCTGATGGGGGCTAGGATAGGACTGAAAATGGCTGATGGTGGGACTAGGACTGGAAATGGGGAGCCAGTCTCCATTGGCTCTCCATTGCATCCAGGGTAAAATACAAAATGCTAGTCACAACTTTTAAACTACACAACAGTATCTCCCCCTCACACCTCTTATCCCTAATTCATTCACATGCTGATATCAGGATCAGAAGAAAAAGTACAAAAGACCTCCTCACCATACCTTCCTCATTAAGGAAAAACAACAAGGCAACGAGCAACAGAGCCTTCAGGTACTCTGCCTCTGCCCTATGGAACTCTCTCCCTGATACTATAAGATCAACGAAGGACCTTCAGGACTTTCGTAAACTACTTAAAACCCTCCTCTTCTCAGAATACTACAAGTCATCTGTCTCCCTCCTCTCTCCCCTTCCAGTCTCCCTCCCTAGTACAAATAACTGCCTGTATTTTGCTCTCTTGTAAATACAGTATGTAAATAGTTCAGACCTAGCCTTCACTACATCTCGGCTTATTTAAACTGATTTGTAATATGTATATAGTTTATGGAATTATAGTTTGAAACATTCTCTGTAACCAGGACCCTGGAATATTGTTCAATATAAACCGCCCCTGATCGATGGAAGGAGCGGTATATAAGATATGTTCAAATAAAATTAAAATAAAATAGGCTCATGGGGGGGGCTAGGACTGGAAATAAACTGATTAGGGCGGGGGCATGGACTGATGGGGGGCTAGGATAGGATTAGAAATGGCTGATGGGGAGTTAGGATTGGAAATGGGCTGATGGGGGGCTTGGACTGGAAATGGGCTGATGGGGGGGATGGGAGAATGGGACTAGAAGGGAGAGGATGCTGGGTGGGACTGGAACTAGAAGGGAGCTGATGTTGGGGGAGGACTAGAAGGATATGGGGATGGGTCTGGGGGAGTGAGGATGGAGAAGGGAAAAGATATTTGTGTGGCAGGGAAGAAAAATCTATGTTTTGCCGGGTATTGGGAGAGTAAGTGGGGATTCAGGATGGAAGGATGAAATTTGAGTGGATGAAAAAGGAATATAGGAATAAAGAAAGAAATGGAGGAAAGCGCAAAAGGGGAAAGATCAGTATGTTAGAGCAGATGTAGAGAGAGCATGGAAAAAAAACTAGAAGAGAGAAGAAAGGACAAATGGACAGCAGACAATGGAGAGTTAGCAGAGGAAACCAGAAGAAAGTGACTGGAGCAATTGCAACTGAAAAATAAAATGCACAAACAGAATTTAGAAAAATACTTTTTTATTTTGAATTTATTAACTGGAATATGTCAGCTCTGGGAAATGTACATCACTAATGTCTTTGCATTTTGTTTAGTACAAGAGGAAATTAATTTATAGTTTTATTTCTCCAGTGGTGTTGTGCATTTCAAGTTTGGCTTTTGGGGTTCCCAGTTTAATTTATTGTCTTCCTCTTTCTAAATTGGGATCCCTTGTTCTTTGTTTGGTGACGGTCTATGTTCTACATGTGTCACCGAGCTGAGGTATTCTGTTCATGTAGTTTCTATTTGACAGTGCCATTTGTTCTCTTTCCCCAGTAGGAGATGTATTGGTATTCTCTGAGATGTATTGGTTCAATATTTGCAGTGTTGCCTTTTGATAAGTAGGGTTTGGTGCTTTGTGAGTCCTGATAGTGCTGTTATGATATGGCGGGTTTGCTATGGGTTATAAATGGGCAGTGTTTGTAGTACTTCCTAATGTGCCTGACTGTTGGCACTGGAGTATAGTAATGTAGAAATCTGGTTGTCTTTCTTTATCCATATACTCATTAAGAGGCATGTTTACTAAAAGTGCATGTTAACATTATGCAAATGAAGCCCTGCAATGAGTCTCCACACATAGCCCCGCACCCTCCTTGGGCCGCCCCTGCTTAAAACACTTCTTACCAACCTCACAAAACCCTAAACTAATTTTGCAATTCCCGAAAGGATGCATTATATTGCTGAGCAACAGACCTATGCTCCTCTAATGACAATGGCTGTCTGGCTATGGCATCTGTTTCCTTCACATCTAGGTACTGGCATTTCTCACAGCAGCTCCCTACATGTGGCTACTCCTGTCCCATACAATGTCCACTCTCTGTCCTGACTTATGTTGATCTATATACATCTGCTATCTGTGGGGTAACTCTGCCTGCCTTTCCACAATCTGCTTTGTGGCAATGCTGCCCTGGTGGGCAGGGGAGTGGGAATCCAGATATATCACCACTATTGCAGCTTACATTGATTCTGGACTAAGTAAGGATGTACGCCTCATGGCATAATATGGAGAATGTTGGCGCAACATCAGTCATATTTCCCAGTGCCTGGCACAGCTCATGTATGGCTGCCCTATCACAGTGGAACCTGGTGACACTGTGGTCATCAGTAAGGTCCAGGAACTGGCCAGGCATTCATGTCCTCTCTGAATTGCAGATCAGCACACCAGATCCTCCTGTGCAACCCTCAAACCACACACAAACACTCTCACTTGCAGGGATGCATTGTAGAGCACAGCAGAAAATTTTCTAAGTCCTGGCGTTATTTCACGTCTCTGGCAGGAATAACGGGCATGTCCCCAGAATCCCCGTAAATGTGCATTGTGCTTTGCAGAATATGAGATATATGTCTCTGCAGCTAGCCATGCCCACGTTCCAGTCCTTCGAGAACAAGTGCGAACATCCTCATGGAGGCAAGATAAACGTGCATGGGTGCCATGTACTGGAATATGTTTGTAGATGTTTTCAACAGACATATATCCCCTGGTGCATGTTCAAATGCTTATTCAGCTTCCGGAATAACCCCCTAGATGATTATGCATCATTAAACACAGGCTCAGCCACGTGATCAAGGTTAGTTTTGCAGCTGAGTTCAAAAACGTCTTGGCCAAGTTTTTGGAGGACAGGTCTATAGGCATTATTAGCTAAATAGGCATGTGAGTCTCTGCTTCATATTTCTGGGAGTGAGTCTAGGGAATGGACTTTCCTATTCCGATCTGTTGGGCACAGGATGCCCCCTGTGACCTATATTATCATGACACTTCTTATGTTCTTAGAAGTAATAATAATCACTTTTGATCTGGGAAATGTGAGAGCAGGCAATACAGGCAGGGACTACAAAGTGTCAGGATTGCTTGTTATAATGATAGGTAGATTTTGTCTGTCTTGAATATGCAGGCGCATATAAAGCCATGCTGCAGGGCACATATACAAAGCTGGGCTGCAGGATCGATGGTCATGGTACCAGGGTGGGCTGCAGTGGAAATAAATGTGGCAGAAATGTGCCAAGGGAGGTCGAATCACTGTAGCAGCAAGCAGGGCCGGCGCTACAGAAACCCTAGCACCGACCCTGGCAGCAAGCCAAACCAATGGTAGCAGCATTGGCACCTGCAGAGGTACGCCCCATCAGGTGTGCCAGAGGTAGGTGTGGTAGCAGGGACTTGGCAAACGGCCACAGCGGGAGACTTGGCGTTGTGGCAGTGAGCATCACAGGGTTGGTCACATTGTGCTTCCATTGTTTTGCTGTAAGGCTTACGACCGGTGTGCCATGGGAGGTAGTGGTATGCAAGCCCAGAGCTGCACAAGTTATGGAGGTTGGGCAGCAGGAGAAGGCATTGGAGGGCATAAAAGAAGGGATTGACAGTAGCTGTAGGAATGTGTTTTACCCATTCTCCTACGTTTTACTCTAGTCCCCTCTTTGTCTGTCTTGAATAGATCATAAGCTCTATCGAGCAAAGGACTGTTTCTACTGTGTATATGTACAGCGCTGCGTATGTCTTTTAGCGCTATAGAAATAATAATAATTAGTAGTGTGAGAGAGAGGGGATGAGCTGTGGAGATGTTAGGGATCTGTTGTAGGACTAGGGGAGGGCTAGAAAGCAGAGCTACAGGGCATCAGCTTGGGGGATATGAGAGGGAATTGACTGGGGGGGAGGAAGAAAGGAGATCAATTCAGTGTATGTCTGTGTGTCTTTCTAACAAGAAAGAGAGAGGAACAGGGCTGTATTTACAATTTTGGTACTCATAGGCATGACCAGGCTGGAGGGGGTGGAGTGGAGAAGGGGGCAGGGAGGTTCAGAGATCTCAACGATTGGAGAGACAGAAGAGGAACAGCGCAGGCATATTGCTCTAAAGTAAGCAGGGACAGGCTCCACTTTGGCCTGGTTATTTTGTGCCTTTATAATCTAGCACCCTAGTCAGTTGCCAGTGTTGCCTAGGCCTAAATTTGGCTCTGTAGAAAAAGAGAAAGGAATTTGGACCACAGTTGTGTGTGAGGGGACTGGAGCCAGGGTTGGTGTGTATTTTTATAGGACGCCAGAGATGGGTTTAGAATAAGGTTACTAGACTTCTCTGATTTTGAGGTAGTATCCCATCCTCCATAGACTATAACCACTTCCTGTCTCTGATTTCAGTGGGGATGGAGGCCAAAGACTTTACTTCTCCTACCTAGCTCTCTAACGTAGTCTTCTCAATCCTGGTAGGAGGAGATGCAAAATTAACTTCTTTTCTGAAAAAAGGGGAGGAATTTTAAAATTTTTATACATATAGAATATTTATCTATATGTATAAAGAAAGTCTAAGGGGTATGTTTAGTAAACCGCAGTAGCGGACTCCATGCGATATCGGAGCCGTGGCCCCACTGAAATCAAACATACCCCTAAGTATATATGTGCGCTTATAACACAGGAAGGGCTGCTGCTGTCTTTTTTTATACTTTTGAAATTTCTGAATGCTACCTAGACTGGCCATTTTGAAATATTTGGGGGAAAAGATGTCCAAGGAGGGAGAACCCCTGCCCAGTTGTCCCAGAGTTGCTTTTCAGAAATCTGGAAACCCTAGTTTAGAAGGAACTAGGGCATAGGAAGGAGGAGGGAGGAAGGGATGGAACAGAGGGAGGCGCACCTCGTTCACATCCTAATTTGGATTCTCCTCTGAAATTCTGATTCTGTTAAGTCTTTAGTGAAAGTGGAGGTTGCTGCAAGAAGGCTTATTTTGATTGAAAATATTCTGCAGGTTTCTCTAAACAATGAGAGTAATCTTTAGGAGACATTGATTCAGATAAATACAGATTTTACCAAGGTAAATTGACTTTCTAAAACTTGCCCAGTCCTTTCCCAGCTATTAGGACCCGTGGGGATCAACATAGCAGGTACCTCTAGTTGGGGGAGCTGGAGGGACATTTTGAGATCTACAAGTGTTATTTTCAGGTGTGACTGACTCTGGGTATTTTCTCCCCAGGGCAGTTTTCAACGGAAAATCATACTCCTACATGTGTTTTGTTTGAGAGCTAGTACAAAATCCATGGATAAAGGATCCACATACTTTTCAAACATGCCCGCACTGTTGCAAATTGTTCCTCAAACCAATACGGTGCCTTCTGCTCTCTCCCATGTCAAATGTACTGCGTACCATCAAGTTGTTATCCAGATCCAAAGTACCACAGGTTCCATGTGGGCATGAGAGTCACTGCTGGACCCAGGCAGGCTATTGTGGCATTAAGCCCTTGGAACTCAGTCAATGTAACTTTTATGTAATATTGTAAACCGCTCTGATGCTTTGGCTTGAGCGGTATATCAAATGTAATAAACATAAACATAATAATGTTATCTTTCTAAAAAATTTTTTTTAAAGTGTCTTCTTTTTAACCGGCTGGCAGTGTACCTAAATTATTCTATTACAATGAGCAAGTTTCCAAACCTAGCACCCAGTCTTCCTGACACCACTTGCCTTACGACCTTCAACAAATCACTTAACCTCCTTGTCCTAAGCTTTAGAATGGGAAGATGCTTCACAGCCATCTGAATTATGGCATGGAGATAGAATAACACACTTTTTCTACATTAGAGCTGGGCAGAAACAAGAGGAAACCTTGTTGGTGAAGAATGTGCTGGCTGCAGGCCGTCGGTTGTTGTAATGTGGCCATAACAGATTTACAGAAGCACTGTCCATCCTTTGCAATATCACTTCTGTGTCAGCTTGTGCACATTCCCTATCAATAATCCTGGAATGCAGAATCAAACACTTACTCTTACTGTTATTTTTTTACATAATGTTTTTTTTTTAACTTTCTAGTGTGCCCTTTGCACAGAGATGCAGCCAGAGATTCCAGCTTTACCTTGCAATCGGTGCCCCCTCCCTCTCCCCCATGTCCACAATGGTGGTAGGACTGACCCTGGAACCCCCCAAACATCAGTGCCCCCCACCACACTTACCATGCTTACCTCATTGTGCTAGCCCCTGTCTCAGCACTTCATTTTCGGAACCCTGGCCAGCACTGGTTCTCTTTTCCTGGGCCTGGTGAAGTGCAGCAGTTTACTGACAAACCTGTTAGCTGAGAGTGGTAAAGACACCCAGTCTTGAGAGCCTACGTTGCCTGGAGACATGTTAAATATTGCATGCTGATAGTGTATTGCTGAATGCATACAGGCCTTTTATGTAACCTGTCCTGATGTTGCAGCACATGGAAGGGCCGGATTGAATTTCAGTTTGATGTTTCATTGCATGCCTTAATACGTGCACAGCAAACAGGGCTACAGGATATCACAGAAAGAATTCTAGGTAGAAAGACTCCGAGACCCTTCTGGCCTATGTTTTAGCAAGTGCCCATCACACCTTAGCAGAGATGTGCATGGCTAGAACAATTCAATTAGTTTTCTATTTTTATTCCCAATGTTTCCTGATTTTTGGGTGATTTTTTCGGTTAGGGGTATGTTTATTAAGCAGATCTAATGGTTAACACACTCTATTTGCAACTAGGTCCCAATAATATGGGTCCTAGTTAAAAATAGCACATGTTAACTGTTAGCCCCGCTTAGTAAACATAGATGTTAGCACAACATATTTGTTTGAATAGGGAATGTTTAGTAAACAAGCCTCTAAATTAATTTAGCATGTACTAAAGGTTAACCCGTGTTAATGTTTGCTAAATGTTGCTGTACCCATACAAATAAATGCTTTAATGTTTATTAATGCATGCTAATCTTTAGTAAATATGCCCCGATGTGCACTGATGAATTAAGATGTGCTTAGTCAATTAGGGACACTTTTACTAAAGATTTTAATGTGCGTTAATGAAGTTAGCACACGTTAAGTGCCCATAGTCCTTTTATTTCTCATTAACATTTGGTAAACGAGCCTAGCGGTTAGAGCAGTGGCCTGGTGACCAAAGAGACCAGGGTTCAAATCCTACTAGGATGCTTGGGCAAGCCATTTAACCCTCAGATTCAAACTTAGATAGTAAGCCCTCTAGGGACAGGAAATACCTACTGTACATGATTGTAACTTGAATTGAGCTACTACTGATACTATAAATTAATGAATGTACATCCCTACATCATAGGGAGCAGAAAAGAGGGAAGGATTGTTTTCCAGGTATCTTAAACATAGAAACATGATAACAGAAAAAGACCACATGGCCTATTTAGTCTGTCCTTCCATATCAACAACTACAACAGTCCACTTTTTACCTTTAGAGATCCTCTGTGTTGGTCCCATGCTTTTTTGAATTCAGTTACTGTCCTCATCTCTACCACCTCCACTGGGAGACTATTCCACGGATCCACTACTCTTTCCGTAAAGAAATATTTCCGCATATCACTCCTGAATCTATCTCCCTTCACCCTCACCCCATGTCCCCTCGTAGCAGAACTTGCTTTCAATTGGAAGAGGCTCTCTCCCTGAACATTTATGCCACGGAGGTATTTAAACATCTCAATCATATCACCTCTATCCTGCCTTTCCTCTAAGGTGTACATATTAAGATCTTTAAGTCTGTCCTCATATGCTTTATAATGAAGACCACTAATCATTTTAGTAGCCCCCCTCTGCACCGACTCCATCCTGTTCACATCCTTTTGAAGGTGCGGTCTCCAGAATTGCACACTATACTCCAAATGAGGTCGCACCAAAGACTTATACAGAGGCATTATCACCTCATTTTTTCTGCTAGCCATTCCTCTCCGTATGCACCCAAGCATCCTTCTAGCTTTTGCCGTCGCCTTTTCTACCTGTTTAGCTACTTTAAGATCATCAGACACAACCACGCCTAGGTCCCGCTCTCTTCTTTAGTGGACAAAAGTACTTCACCTCCTATACTGTATTGCTCCCTTGGATTGCTGCAGCCCAAATGCATGACCTTACATTTTTTAACATTAAATCCCAGCTGCCAAATTCTAGACCATTCTTCAAGCTTAGCTAGATCCCTCCTCATGTTATCTACACCTTCCTGGGTGTCTACTCTATTGCAGATTTTGGTATCATCTGCAAAGAGGCAAACCTTTCCCAACAGCCCTTCCGCTATATCACTAACAAAGATGTTAAAAGAATCGGACCAAGGACAGATCCCTGGGGCACACCACTGGTAACATCCTTCTCCTCAGAGTGAGCTCCATTTACTTGTACTCTTTGTCGCCTCCCACCCAACCAATTTCTAACCCAAGCAGTAACTTTAGGGTCCATCCCTAGGGTGCTCAGTTTGTTTATAAGTCGCCTGTGAGGAACAGTGTCAAAGGCTTTACTGAAATCTAAATACACCACATCTAGAGCTCTCCCTCGGTCCAACTCCCTGGTCACCCAGTCAAAGAAATCAATCAGATTTGTCTGACAAGACCTGCCTCTGGTGAATCCATGCTGCCTCGGATCCTGTAATCTGCTGGACTCCAGAAACCTCACTATTTTCTCTTTCAGCAACGTTTCCAATAATTTACTCACCACCGAAGTTAAACTAACCGGCCTGTAGTTTTCAACCACATCCTTACTTCCGCTTTTGTGTAAAGGCACCACATGAGCCTCTCTCCAGTCCTTTGGCACAACTCCCGACTCCAACGAGGCATTGAAAAGGTCAGTCAGTGGAGTTGCTAGAACATCCCCAAGTTCCCTCAGTATTCTAGGGTGTATCCCATCCGGTCCCATCGCTTTGTCTACTTTAAGTTGAGCTAGTTTCTCACGAACACAGTCTTCTGAAAATTGTTCAAGATGTCCCTTGCTTCTGTTCCTATTTGTGGGTGTTTTCTGAGGTCCTGCTCCTGGTTCTTCATCTGTGAACACAGAACAAAAATATTTGTTAAGCAATTCCGCTTTATCCTTATCAGCTTCTACATATTCCCCCCCTGCACCCTTGAGTCTGACAATACCACTCTTGCCCTTCCTCTTCTCACTAATATATCTGAAAAACGTCTTATCCCCCCATTTTATTGCATTGGCTATTTCCTCCTCCTTTTGAATCTTTGCCTTCTTGACTACTTTGCTAGCTTCTCTAAGTTTTTCCAAATACAAATGCCTGTCTTCCTCTCTCTGTGATCTCTTGTATTTCATGAAGGCCTCCCTCTTTTTCTTCACTTTTTCAGCTACTTCCTTAGAAAACCATAGCGGTCTCCTTTTCCTTTTGCCTTTATTTACCATTTTAACAAAAAGGTTGGTTGCCCTTAAAATATCCCCTTTCAGTTTTGCCCACTGTTTTTCTACATCCCCCAGCTGTTCCCATCCCACTAACGACTCCCTGAGGTATTGGCACATCTTCGCAAAGTTAGTCTTCCTAAAGTCTAAGATCCTAAAGTCTAAAGATCCTAAAGTCTAAAATCCTATAATGGATTCTAACAGCTGAAGTCCTAATACTGAACCACACCATCTGGTGATCACTGGATGCAAAATGATCTCCCACTACAACATCAGAAACACTTTCACCATTGGTAAGCACCAAGTCCAGTATGGTCCCTTCACGTGTGGGGTCTGTTACCAATTGCCTGAATAGTTATTTCCCAGTGGCTATTGTGTATAGTAGAGAGGTCATAGAGTGCAGCCTGAAGACCCACATTCGAAGCCAGAGTTGACTAAACCTGTCCTGTTGACCCCATAGCAAGCTAGATTTTCAGAACATCCACAGTAAATATTCATGAAATATTTGCATATTCATGGTAGTTATCCAAAAAGCTGATTGCCATGGGTAGCATTACTAGATGTTTTCTAGTCAGTAAGGATAGACTGAGCCACTCTTGGTATAACTCCCCTGAATGCAATAGAGTCATCTGGAACCCTACAGTGGGGCTACAAGGACCTTTGATAAGAATGATCTTTAATCCCAGATAATAAATGCAAAAAATCCTCATAGACGACAAGAGTTCATAGGGATGAGAGAGGGTGCTGGGAATGGTCTGGCATGTCTGTGTTATGTACTTCTCGGGTTTAATGTAGGAAGCCTTAACAGCTTCATATATATGTACTAAAAGCAGATTTTATCCTACTCTTTTTTTTCTCATGATCCAAATTCTGTTTACATTTGTGTGAAAATACACCAGACCAAATTAAAATGGCAAATGGAAAAGAAGGAACCAAAATTTCCTGAGAAAGAGTTACATCAGAAAAGGGGCCACACTTTTGGTAGATAGCACAAAGCTAAAACATCCATGGAAGATGGTCTGTCCTACCGTCCTCCTAGTATAGATGAGACATCCTTGGAAATTTGCTTTCGGGATACTAAGAAGCTACTAAAAGGTGTGCACCCAAAAATATAGTTAGTCTGCTTCAAATGAAGATTTTGTGATTTTCATGTGGTTTGTGTTTTTCACACGTGATTTTTTTCATACATTGCATGCATGAAAGAATTTTTTTGCATGTGCAGATTGATTATACTTGCATTAATTCAGAGGCGTATGCATGTACAAGCAATTATTGTGCAGTTTAAATTTTGAGGCACCCATATGAACCAAATGCATGAATGCTCATGTAGCCCCTTTGCCTATATATAGTCCCTGCAGTGGTCCTTTTGGCTGTATGGAAGATCTAGCCCAGATGCATCCTTTCAGTGGTCCTTACATTGCTTGGCAGGCTTGAGGTACGTATTTTCAAGGGTTTTTATATATTTCAGTCTTTGCTCTTGGAATTAAATTTCAAGGTTCTTTGAATGAGGACCAGTATAAGCTGGGAGACCCATGACACTCAGATTCCTCTCACACCTCTTCCCTTCTCAAAATAAGAGTCCAGCCCAGAGTTTGTGTTCTGAACCAGGGGTTAACATAAGCTTTAGGGTCACTGGTACAATCAGGTTACTTCTTTCTTCTCTTCGCTCTGAGATGGTGCATTGCTCTGAATACTCTGTATCTGAAGCTGGAAGTTAAATTTGAGTTGCTCTACTCCTGAACTTCAAATACTTAAAGGCTCTTTCTGAGCCATGAATAGCGGGGATGGACGTCCCAATGGGTCATCCATCCCCCTATTCGTGCCCCCTCCCGCCATCATCTAGCTTCCCTGCCGGTTGTACGGGGAAGCTAGATGGGGACAGGAAAGGGGAGGATCGGTGGTGGCGTTAGGGCAGGCAATGGTGGTTGCTGGCCCCGGATGTACAGGGCTGATTCTAATGTCGGCACTGTACGTCCAGGGCCGGCGACTTGAACGGGGACGTTTTTCCACCTCTGAGATGGAATAAGTTCCCTGGACATCGGGGATCTGTGGGCCCGGTGCAGGGAAAGGGCGGCAGGGAGCAGAGAGCATTCCCCGCATACCGACCCTGGCCCTGGGAGGCCAAATCAGGGGTTGGGCTGTAAGGAATAAATTGTGTGTTCCGGCGGCTTTTAAATGGAGCCACGGAGCAATGGCAACTGGACGCCATGGCACCATGGCTCCATTTAAAAGCTGTGACTGAGTTATTCAGGCTTGTCTTGTACGTGCAGGCCAGGCTGAATCGCAGTCCTGGCCTGAACATACAGGAGTGATCGCTATTCTGATCCCGCAGTGCTAGATGTGCCCTGCGGGATCAGAATTGCAATGCCCTCTGTATGTCTGGTTCAGACCGGACATACAGAGGGTTCTACGTTTGGGACGGAATCAGGCTGTTAGGGTAGTTTTATTCCTGAGTGGGAACCCGTCTCCTACATTATTACTCCATGCTGGTATAGTCTACAGACTTCCAACACAAATGGAGGAAATGGTAGAGACTTGATCAATGTTATTGCAAAGGTAACAAAAAGGGCAAGGTGGTGATACTGTGTGACTTTATTATTTATTTATTATTTATTTATTACAATTTCTTATATACCGCACTATTGTCAGCGCGGTTTACATAAAACAAAATGAGCATAACAAACTGCTTGGCTTCACATAGAACAGGAGTAACAACTTGGATAACATGTTTTGCTTTACAGAGAACAGGAATAACAACTTGGATAACACGGGGGGTGCAAACTGAACTAATTACATATGTACAATAAGATTGAGTGCTGAGAATTTAGGGTGTTACATGTGTATAGTAGGGTTGAGATGTTATCTTGAGGAGGTAAGAGGAGAGGCAATTAGGTAGGAGTTAGGTTAATCTGGTAGTACTGTAGTACTTTGTTCTACCAAATGTGGATTGGAGTATCCCATCTGCGAATATGGAACGAAATAGGAAGATCATGGATGCCCTACAAAAGGCATTGCTTAGGCAACTGGTGAAGGAACCCACCAGAGAAGGGTCAACATTGGATCAGGTGCTCACTGACAGAGCCAGTGTGTCTAATGTCTGGGTCAGTGCCCACTTGAGCAACAGTGATCACTGCATGGTGTGGTTTGAGGTAAAAGCCAAGGCAGAATCGAATTGCAGCAAACTTGAAGTCCTAGATTTCAAAAATGCTGACTAGTAAAATGGGAAAGTACCTGAAGGAGGAGCTGGCAGGTTGGGAGGTGATAAGGGATGTGAAAAAGCAGTGAGATAAACTGAAAGAGGCCCTAACAAAGGCAACAGATCTATATGTAAGGAAAGTACAGGTATGCGTTGCATAACATCCATTTGTGCAACATCCAACCGCATATACGTCCATGATTGGAGAGCGGGCATAGCAGATGTAACTGGAAGCGATTGCGGTGCCAGGCATACTTACTTACAAATAAAAAGTTTGCCTCTCTGTGTAAAATACATGCATCACGGCTACCAAACGCAAAACCAGTTTTACTGATGATAGCAGCAAGAGGCAAAGGAAGAGTATTGATTTGGAAGTGAAAGAAAAAGGTAATTAACAGCATGAAGGTGGAAAACCAGTGAATGCTACTGTATAGCTCATGATATTAGCATGTTGCACTCAACAATCATGATGATCCTTAAGAACAAAGAAAAGATTCTCCAAGTGATTAAAGGATGGGCTCCACTGAAAACTACAAGGCTTACAAAAATGTGAGAGGGTCCTATATCAGATCTTTGACTGGGTGACCAGGGAGTTGGACCGAGGGAGAGCTCTAGATGTGGTGTATTTAGATTTCAGTAAAGCCTTTGACACTGTTCCTCACAGGCGACTTATAAACAAACTGAGCACCCTAGGGATGGACCCTAAAGTTACTGCTTGGGTTAGAAATTGGTTGGGTGGGAGGCGACAAAGAGTACAAGTAAATGGAGCTCACTCTGAGGAGAAGGATGTTACCAGTGGTGTGCCCCAGGGATCTGTCCTTGGTCCGATTCTTTTTAACATCTTTGTTAGTGATATAGCGGAAGGGCTGTCTGGTAAGGTTTGCCTCTTTGCGGATGATACCAAAATCTGCAATAAAGTAGACACCCAGGAAGGTGTAGATAACATGAGGAGGGATCTAGCTAAGCTTGAAGAATGGTCTAGAATTTGGCAGCTGGGATTTAATGTTAAAAAATGTAAGGTCATGCATTTGGGCTGCAGCAATCCAAGGGAGCAATACAGCATAGGAGGTGAAGTACTTTTGTCCACTAAAGAAGAGCAGGACCTAGGCGTAGTTGTGTCCGATGATCTTAAAGTAGCTAAACAGGTAGAAAAGGCGACGGCAAAAGCTAGAAAGATGCTTGGGTGCATACGGAGAGGAATGACTAGCAGAAAAAAGGAGGTGATAATGCCTCTGTATAAGTCTTTGGTGCGACCTCATTTGTAGTATGGTGTGCAATTCTGGAGACCGCACCTTCAAAAGGATGTGAACAGGATGGAGTCGGTGCAGAGGGTTGCTACTAAGATGATTAGTAGTCTTCATTATAAAGCATATGAGGACAGACTTAAGGATCTTAATATGTACACCTTAGAGGAAAGGCGGGATAGAGGTGATATGATTGAGATGTTTAAATACCTCCATGGCATAAATGTTCAGGGAGAGAGCCTCTTTCAATTGAAAGCAAGTTCTGCGACGAGGGGACATGGGATGAGGGTGAAGGGAGATAGATTCAGGAGTGATATGCGGAAATATTTCTTTACGGAAAGAGTAGTGGATCCGTGGAATAGTCTCCCAGTGGAGGTGGTAGAGATGAGGACAGTAACTGAATTCAAAAAAGCATGGGACCAACACAGAGGATCTCTAAAGGTAAAAAGTGGACTGTTGTAGTTGTTGTTATGGAAGGACAGACTAGATGGGCCTTGTGGTCTTTTTCTGTCATCATGTTTCTATGTTTCTATAAAAGATATGGAAAAATTGCCAATGACCTGGACTGAGGACCAAACAAAGAAGCAAATCCCTCTCAGCACGTTGACCATCAGTGCAAAGGTTCAAAGCTTTGTCAAAATGCTTAAAGAAAGAGCAGAACCAGACTACAATATTGAGTTTAGTGCCAGTTCTGGGTGATTAAAACACTTCAAACAACGTTTTTTGCTGCATAATGTGAAAATGACTGGTAAATTAGTGAGTGCTGATGCTAAGGCAGCAGAAGATTTTGTCAAAACCCTAGATAAACGAATTGTAGAGGGAAGTTTTTTGCCCCTCGAATTTTGAATGTGGACAAAGCCTCCTTATTCTGGAAATGAATGCCTGAAAGGACCTTCATCCATAAGGAGGACAAGTCAATGCCAGGCTTTAAGGCTTATGAAGACAGTAATCTTAGGAGGAAATGTTGCTGGCTACAAATTAAAGCCTTTCACTATTTGGCATAGTGGAAATCCCAGGGCTTTCAAGAACATTAATAAAAACACTTTACCTGTTTATTACAGGTCCAATAAAAGTCCTGGATGACAAATGCTTTTCCAGGATGCCCTTGGTTGCTATGCCAGGGAAATGGAGAAGTACTGCTTGGAAAAATGCGTACCTTTCAAGATTTTACTGATTATTGACTGCTCCTGGAGATCCCCCTTTCATTGGTGACCTCCACAGCAACATCAAAGTTGTGTTCCTCCCACCAAACACCACCTCATTAATCCAGCCAATGGACCAGGGGGGTCATTGCAGTTTTCAAGGCCTACTACCTGAGGAGGGCCTTTGCACAGGCTATTGATGCAACTGATGACACTGGCAAGACACTAATGCAGTTCTGGAAGGAGTATAACATATACCACTACATAAAGAGCCTTGCTTGTGCATGGTATGATGTGACCCGACAATGCACGAATGGTATATGGAAAAATATACTGAAATGGTATGTACATGATTTTAAAGGTATTGAAAAGGATGAGGAGGTTTCAAAGATGAACAAAAATGTTGTTGACATGGCAAACAACATGAACCTTGACACAGATGATGAGGACATTGAAGAACTCCTAAAGGTGGTACCCGAGGAACTGACCAATGTAGAGTTGCTGGAGCTAGAAGCAGAGAGATCAGCTGAAGAAGAGGTAAGGGAAAAGGAAACTGCAGAAGGAGAAGAACAGGTGCAGAAGGGGTTCACAGTTAAGGGATTGGCAAAATTCTTTGCAGACCTTAAGAGCATGCTGAAGAGTGCTAAAGAGATGGACCCAAGCAGTGAATGGTTTTCATTGATAGAGAGGAATGCTCATGCAGTGTTTGCCACATATAAAGACATATATAAAGAGAAGAAAAAAACAACTAGGCAAACAACACGAGACATATTCCTGAACAAGCCAACACATCCCCAAGCAGAGCCTCGGCCAGGTCCTTCAGTCATTATAGGAGATGATATTGTCATTGTTGGTGACAGTTCATCAGTGGAAATTATTTGACCTGAAAATCTTCCAGTGGGACACTATGAGGAAGCTGAGGACAGTGATGTGTATGAACCTGCACCTCTTACTTAAATTGTGTGTGATATAGGCTAATAAAGTGGTTTACATTAAAGTTTAAAAAGTGTACGTAGTATGGTGTTGGCACAATGTCCGATTCCCATAATGTCCTATTTCACAGAATGTATTGTGGATATTAAGTGATGCATAGCTGTATATAAAAGTAAGAGGAAAAGGATACTGATATGGTTCTCCCAAGAAGTGGCTGCAAAAATAAAGGCAAAAATGGCAGTGTTTGAAATTTTATGGTTTATGATTTATTATACTTCCTATACCGCTTTTTCAGGTTAGGGAAAGCAGTTTACAATAAAATCAAAACAATCAAGTTAAAGGAGGAAAAGGAACTCCATTTCTATTGACAGGAAAGGGAGTGAGAGAACAGATGAGATGGATAAGAGACATTTCACAGGCAAGGAGATAGATCGTAACAAAGGTCGGGGAAACATATACATACAGCTGGAAGGGGGGGGGGGGAGACAGCACATATTGTACCCTGTAAATAAGTAGAAATGGATTCAGGGGAGATCAAAAGCCCGTTTAACAAGTAGATCTTTAGGTCAGACTTGAATCCGGGTATGAAGCCTGGAGTTGGAGGTCAGTTGGCAAGCCATTCCATAGTGTTGGGTTAGAAAGAAGAATGGCAAACATCGAGTGAAGCCCAACAAAACTAATTAGCCTCCACTCAAATTATTAATAACACTTTTCATCAAATCAATATTAACATTCTACAAAAGTGAACCATTGAACTGATATCTACCAAGAACAACAAATTAAAACTCGACGATCTCAAAACAATAACAGAGCTATATAAGATCGAAGACCAACCTTCCAGCCTAACGCCCCAAGAAAGGCCTGAACTAGAATGCTCTCATTTCATCATCAAACTTGTTGAGATATCAAACAGCCTTAACAGAACAGTTCTCATATCCTTAAATATACATTCAAAGTTCTCACAACATTACATAACACCTGACACAATAATGTGTTTCGATAAGTAACACCATACTTATCTGAATCAGGGGAAAATCTCCACAAGATTGAACTATACAATCAGTTCAAAAGCTCCTTCATAAATAGAACCCGCCTATCAAATAATCACATGGTCAGTGTTACAACAGGGCAAACCAATTAAATGATTGGTTCAACACAATAGGTTCAATGGATCTAAGCTTGTGCATCCACAAATGCTCACGGATCATTAATCCATTAATCGTCTCCTATAATCACCTCCCTTCCATGTGTATAGTATATGCTCTAACACCCACCAACTAATATCATCTCTAGAGTGTTGATATTGTTGCCAGTGTGTTACTAATGGAGCAGAATCAATCTTATTATTAAGCCAACTTCTATGCTGTCAGATGTATGTGGATTTTTCTAGTCGTACATCCAACGTACAGTAAATCATAGAGCATGGACAGACTATCAAATACATGGATGGAAGACAGGAAATGGGCTAGATAGTAGGATGTGATTAAAGATGATAGATATTTTGGAGAAGAGCCTGATGGTTAGGATGAGGATTCTGTATGCAAAGCGGATTTGATAGGGAGCCAGTGATGGGAGATCAAGAGTGGAGTGACACAACTGAATCTTTCATCAGATGCCAGGAGTCAGACAGCCATGTTTTTCACAGACTGTAGCTGTTTGAGTGCATGTTTGATAGACTGGCATACACAGAATTACTGTAGTCGACACAGGAGATCACTGTGCTGAGAATAAGAGCGGTTTGTGCAGAAGTGTCTACGAAGGGATGAACAGAATGAAATTTCTGCATGGCATTAAAGGAGGACTTCAGCTCAGTGCTAATATGCCGTGAAAAAGAGGTCAGTGTTAAGTGTCACATCTAAGAATCTAGAAATGAGGTTTTCAGAGAATCACAAAAAGAGGAACACAGAGAAGAATACCAGATTAAGTTGAAAGAGGCAAAAGTGTTAAAAGGTAAAGTTTGCATTTTTGCAGATGATACGAAAATATACAACAGAGTGCGCACATTGGAGGGAGTAGATAACACGAGAAAAGACCTACACAAATTAGAAGAATGGTCAAATGCTTGACAATTGAGATTTAATGCAAAAAAGTGCAGATTGATGCATCTGGGATGCAGAAACCCAAAGGAACTGCACGCGATTGGGGATGAGAGACTGGTATGTACTAACCAAGAGAGGGACCTCGGGGTTATAGTTTCTGAGGATTTCAAGGTGGCAAAACAGGGTGAAAAGGTGGTGGCCAAAGCCAGAAGGATGTTAGGTTGTATACAGAGAGGAATAACCAGCAGGAAGAAGAAGGTATTAGTGCCCTGTAATGGACGTTGATGAGACATCACTTAGAGTATTGTGTTCAGTTTTGTGTTACAAGGATATAAAAAGACTTGACATAGTTCAGAGGAAGGCGACTAAGATGCTCTGAGGCCTGCACCAAAGGAGGTGGTGGGAGCAAAAACAGTGACGGAATTCAAAAAGGCATGGGATGGACACAGAGGATGACTACATAGCAAGAGGATATAATCAAAACAAAGTAAATAACTTATAAATGGAGAGGGGTAAACTGTCTGGAGGGGCGTGTACAACTCTGCAATTCTAGCACCTTACTGGGCAGACTAGATGGACTGTACTGATCTTTATTTGCCGTCACTTGCTATGTTACTATGTTAACCTGTGTATCTGAAGCTGGTGGTGATGCAGGCACAGGTCCCTGAAACTCTGGGATTCACTAATTGCTCTGATGACACTGTCTTCTACTGGAGTTTCTTCTATGTCTCTCTGTGAGTAGATGTCTTCTAAGTTACTTACACAGGCAGGACTTCCCTCTAGTTGTGCTAGGAGGGTCCTGGAAGGTTTTCCACAGTCACTTCTTTTCCCTTGCTCTCTATTCCTCTGCTCTTATGCCCGTGATTCCTTCTGAATGGGTTGTGAAGCTAGGGTTTGGCCACCCTTAGTTGCACTCCCCCACCCCAGGGACAGATGCCTTATTCAGCATAGTGCAGTGGATGTGTGCCAATGACAGAATTCTGCCTTTGGGAGTGGTTTAAATACGTAAGTCTTGCATTTTCCCCTCCAGAGGAGTCAGGGGCAGCCCAAGGGGGTGCGGGGCCATGTGCGGAGACTCGGTGCGGGGCCTCATTTGCATAAGGGACCTCATTTGCATAAATATTTGCATAATGTTACCATACACCAACTTTTAGTAAACATGCCTCTTAATGAATGTATGGATAAAGAAAGACTAAAAGATTTCTATATTACTATAATCCAGTGCCAACCGCCAGGCACATTAGGAACTACTACAAACACTGCCCATTTAGAACCCATAGCAAACCCACCGTATCATAACAGCACTACCAGGACTCACAAAACACCATACCCTACCTATCAAAAGGCAACACTGCAAATATTAAACCAATACATTTCAGAGAATAACAATACATGACCTACTGGGGAAAGAGAACAAGTGGCAATGTCAAATAGGAATTACATAAACAGAATACCTCAGCTCAGTTACACATGCAGAACATAGACCATCACCAAACAAGGAATCACAATTTAGAAACAGGAAGACAATAATTAAACTGGGAACCCCAAAAGCCAAACTTGGAATGTACAACACTGTAGAAATAAAACTATAAATTAATTTCCTCTTGTACTAAACAAAGCACAGACGTTAATGATGCACGTTTCCCAGAGCTGACATAGTCCAGTTAATAAATTCAAAATAAAGAGATATTTTTCTACCTTTTGTGCATTTTTTTTCAGTTGCAATTGCTCCAGCCACTTTCTTCTGGTTTCTTCGTGTCTTCTGCTAACTCTCCATCGTCTGCTGTCCATTTTGTCCTTTCTTCTTTCTTCTAGTTTTTTTCCATTCTCTCTCTGCATCTGCTTTAACATACTAATCTTTCTCCTTTTGCTCTTTCCTCATTCCTATTTCATCCACTCAAATTTTACCCCTCCATCCTCACTCCCCACTTACTCTCCCAGTATCTGGCCAATTGTAGATTTGTCTTCCCTCCCACACAAAATATTTGTTCCCTCTCCATTTCACCCTCCCAGCTCCATCCCATTCTAATCCTCCCCCAACATCAGCTCCCTTCTAGTTCCAGCCCCACCCAGCATCAGCTCCCATCTAGTCCCAGCAACAGCCCATTTCCAGTCCTAGCCCCCCATCAGCCCATTTCCAATCCTATCCTAGCCCCACCATCAGCCCATTTCCAGTCCTAGCTCCCCCATCCATTTCCAGTCCTATCCAAGTCCCTCCATCAGCTCATTTCCAATCCCAGCTCCCCATCAGCCCATTTCTAGTCCTTTCCTAGCCCCACATCAGCCCATGTCAAATCCTAGCTCCCCTCCACTCAGCCCACTTCCAATCCAAGCCCCACATGAGCCTACTTCCAGTTCTAGCCCCTCCATGAGTCCATTTCAATCCAAGCCCCCACCACAGCCCATTTTCAATCTTAGCCCCCCCCCCAACAGCCCATTTCAAGTCCTATCCTAGCCCCTCCATCAGCCCATTTCCTGTCCTAGCCCCCCCACTCAGCCCATTTCCATTCCTAGCTCCCTCCCCTCACAGCCCATTTCCATGCCAAGCCCTCCTCCTCATCAGCTATTTGCACTTCAAACCCCCCTTCCACTCAGCCCATTACCAGTCTTAGCCCCCCCCATAGCCCATTTCCAGTCCTAAGCCCCCCATAACCCATTACCAGTCCTAAGCCCCCCATCAGCCCACTTCAAGTCCTAACCCCCCATCATGTGAAATCGGAGCCACGACCCCATTTTAATCAATGGGGCTGCGGCTCCGAAATTGCACAGAAGCTGCTAGTGCCGCTTAGTAAACAGACCCCTAGAGAAGCTAGGAAAGTAGTCAGGAAAGCAAAGATACAAAAAGAAAAAGAAATAGCCAATGCAATAAATTGGGGGGTATAATTCATATTTCAGCTATGTTAGCAAGAGAGGGACGTGCAAAAGTGGTTTTGTCAGACTCAAGGATGAAGGGTAGGAATCTGTAGAAGCTAATGAGGATAAAGTGGGATTGCTTAACAAATATTTCTGTTCTGTGTTCATAGATGAAGGGCCCAGAGTAGAACCTCAGAAAACACCCACAAATAGGAATAGATGTAAAGGGGATCTTGATGATTCTCAGAAGACTGTGTTTGTGAGGAACTAGATAAACTAAAAGTAGACAAAGCAATGGGGCCAGATGGGATACATCCAAGAGTATTAAAGAAAATTGGGGAAGTTCTAGGTGCTCCACTGTCTGATCTTTTAAATGCTTCTTTAGAGACTGAAGTGGTCTCAGAGGACCAGAGAAAGGCACATGTGGTCCCGTTACACAGAAGTGGAAGTAAGGATGAGGTTGGGAACTACCGGCCAGTTAATCTGACCTCTGTGGTGAATAAATACAAGCATTTACCACTGTTGGAAACAGGATACTGGGCTTGATGGAACTTGGTCTGACCCAGTATGGCATATCATATGTTCTTAAATTAATAGAAATGTTGATTAAACCGAGGATAGTGAGGTTTCTGGAGTCCAGCAGATTACCAGATCCGAGGTAGCATAGATTTTCTAGAGGCAGGTTTTGTCAAGCCTTCTAAGCTATAAGCCTTACTCTTCTAGTGATCCAATGATAATACCTAAATCGCACCTCAAAATTACCTCCTAGTCACTGCCCATAGAGCCATTGATAAGAAATCCCATTTTCTACTGTTCATACCATTACCCTGCCTCCCATCGACAAAAGATTATACCCAATAATTTGGGTATGAACAGTAGAAACTGGGATTTCTTATCAATGGCTCTATGGATCACTAGAACAGTAAGGCTTATAACTTGAAAGGCAATAGAAACATAGAAACATGATGACAGAAAAAGACCACATGGCCTATCTAGTCTGTCCTTCCATAACAACAACTACAACAGTCCACTTTTTACCTTTAGAGATCCTCTGTGTTGGTCCCGTGCTTTTTTGAATTCAGTTACTGTCCTCATCTCTACCATGACGTCATTGGTTAGTCAAGTATAGAACTTCCAATGGAATCGCAGAATTAGGTCTTTAAAAGTAGAGATGTCCAGTACTCCGCATGCGCTGCATTTTTTCAAGGGCTGAGCGAAGGAAATCCTGAGAAACATAGCTATCGCCCAAATGAGAAAGATGAAAAGACGTGTGCGGCAGCGGTTATGCTTCTGGTAGGTGATTCTTCTTGTGTAGTCGATAAGATTTGTCAACAAGAGGTAGGAACTTTGAGCGGGAAGGTATATTTATGTAGTTATTATTAAAACGGGTTTTATTTTATAGAATATTAACAAGAAGCGTATGAGATCCCCTGAGGAAACATCAATAGTGAAACGCAGTAGAGGTACCTGAGGAAGGCGTTGGAATCAAATGAAGCATGGGATCAAATGAAGCATGGTGGAGAGTTTGCTGTGAAACAATCATCTAGAAGCTAAGTGTTGGAAGAATTTTATGATGAACAATAAGCTTCTAGTAGTAGTTTTAAGAGTTTCAGCAGTGCCCGGTAGGGATACCAGCTCCATCTGTTTCATTACGACTAGATAGTGTATATTGAAGGTCATTGATGCTATTAGGCACATCAGTTGGACATGTTACAAGTCTAAAAAAGAGTGCCGAAGAAGTCTGAGACCTTCATAGTCAGAAAAATGAAATATTTTTGAATAACTGCAAGAGATAAATTAAAGAAGATTTTTGTTCCATTTTTGATAGTATTGAGCGTTTTTTGAAAATAGTTATACTTTAGATGAAAGGCAGGAAAGAGGAAATATGATAAAGATGTTTAAATACCTCCTTGGCATAAATGCATAGAAGGAGAGTCTCTTTCAATTGAAAGCAAGCTCTTCAACAAGGGGGCATAGGATGAGGGCGACAGGGGATAGACTTTGTTATAGAAATACTTTGTTATAGAAAGAATGGTAGGTACATGGAATAGTCTCCCAGTGGAGGTAGTAGAGACAAGGACAGTATTGAACTCAAGAAAGCATGGGACAAACAGAAGATCTCTGAAGGAAAAAAAGGGAATCTATTAGTTGATATGGAAGTGCAGAATGGATAGGCCATATGGTCTTTTTCTGCCATCATGTTTCTATGTTTCTGGCTCAAGCTCCAGTCTCTGCATGCTGTAACTCCCACCTTGCCAAGCCAAGAAAAGGCCTTCCCCTTCTAACAGCCTTGGTGGCTGCAGCCTGCCAGTATGTTGAATCTGAGCTGACGACAACAATGGTTTGCATCTCAGGCAGGATCCTCTCACACTGTGATCCTTATAACTATTTGATAAACTGAAGAGTAGCTAATCACCTGGACCAGATGGTATACAACCAAGGGTGTTGCAAGAATTGAAATATGAGATTGTAGACCTGCTAATAGTAATCTGTGAACTATCATTAAAATCCTCTGTAGTACCTGAAGATTGAGAATAGCCAATGCCAGTGCAATGCCAATTTTTAGAAAGAGGTCCAGGAATGATCCAGGAAGCTACAGATTGGTGAGCCTGATGTCAGTACGAGGCAACATGAGAAAATCTTTTTTTTTTTTTGTGCTCTCTGAAAATGAACATAAGAAATGAGATACTGGATCAGACCAAAGTCCATAAAGCCAGTATCCTTTTTCCAACAGTGGCCAATCCAGGTCACAAGTACCAGGCAGGTTCCCAAAAAGGTACACAGGTTCCACAATGCTTGTCCCGGGGCAAGCTGTGGATTTCCTGGGTCCTCTTTAATAATGATTTATGCACCTTTCCTCCAGAAGGTTATCTAAACCCTTTTCAAACTCAGCTACACTAACAGCTTTTACTACATCCTCTGGTAACAAATTCCAGAGTTTGATTATGCATTGAGTGAAAAAATATTTTCCCTTAGTCTTAAATGGGTTATGTTGTAGCTTCACTGTATATCCCCTAGTCTTTCTACTTTTTGATGGCATAAACAACCAATCTACATTTACCCGTTCCATTCCATTCATTAATTTATAGACCTCTATCATATCTCCCCTCAGCTTTCTCTTTTCCAAGTTGAAAAGCCCTAACCTTTTAAGCCTTTCTTCATAGGGGTTTCTTTCCATCCCCTTTACCATTTTGGTGCTCTTCTCTGTACCTTTTCTAATTCCACTATATCCTTTTTAAGATATGGCAACCAGAATTGCACACAATATTCAAGGTGTGGATGCACCATGGAACAATACAGAGACTTTATAATACCCTCTGAAGGGCTAAATGGCCAATTTTCTCAATAGAGAAAGGTGACTAATGGAGTATTTATTTATTTACTTACTTAAACTTATTTATTAAGCCCCCTTTCTACCATTCAAGGTGGTTTATATTTAGGTGACTGTAACAGGGTTATGGTTGGCATACTGTTGTACAGGGAACTGTTTCAGTGGAATAACAAACACTATAACAAGGGTATGGAAATGCCTTCAAACTATTTACACTGTATTTTAAGCAGTGGTTTGTAGAAATCAAAATTATACATGTTTGCAAATTTACAATATATTTAGGCTAGTGATTTTTCGGGTGGTGAATTGTTGGTATATTATTTCTAGGATGGTTGGGTCTGAGGATCCAGGTGTGCTCTGTATTCCTCTTGGAAGAGGAATGTTTTCATTTTTTTCTGGAGTGCGGCTGTATCAGAGCATCCTCTTCAAGTAGGGGTTAGGGCGTTTCATAGTGTGCGAGTGAATAAGATAAATGCTCGTTTGCTGATGGATTGTTTGATTTTTATATTCTGAGTTGGGATCCCTAGTAGGTCGATGGAAGTGCTTCTTTGTGATCTTTTATTCCTGGGTCTTGAGATGAGAGACTAGAGACTGTTAGCTGATTCTTTGTGGAGGATTTTGAATATTGTGATGAAGGGCTTGTATTTGATTCTGGCTGTGATGGGAAGTCAGTATAACTGTAATATTGTGGGGGTGATGTTTGATTGGCAGGGAGCTCCAAAGATTATTTGTGCTACTGTGTTTTGGGCCATCTGTAATGGGTGAAGGGCATTTTCTGAGAGGCTGTTGTAGATGATGATATAGTTGTCCAGCACAGGTGTAATCATGGCCTGGCAAACAGTTCAAAATAATTCAGGGGTGAGCAGGAGGTGGAGATGCTTTAGAGTTCTTAGCTTGTGGTAGACGGTGTTGGTTGTTCTTTTTACGTGTAGGGGAAGTCCAGCTGATGGTCTATTATTTCTCTTGGGTATTTTATTTCAGTTTTGTCATCAAGTTATTGTTATGTCATCAAGTTTCAATGATGATGTTGGGATGAATGTTGGGTCAGAGGTGACGTACAGGGCTTCAGTTTTCTCTTTGTTGATAATTAGGTTGTGTAGGATGAGCCATCTCTATACCTCTATGAAGCACGTCCTTAGGTTGGTGAGGTCTGGAGAGAGGAGGTTGATGGGGGGTGAAAAACATTATGTTGTCTGTGTAGATGGGATACACTAACTTGTGGGCTTTGAATATTTGACATAGCGATTGTACAAAGATATTGAACAGGAGGGCTGAGAGTCTTGAGCCCTGAGGTACTCCTGTTTGCTGGGTGAACAGGTTTGATATCTTGGTACCAATTCTTACTCATTGTTTTAGTAAATCTAAGTAGAATCAGAGCAAATTGAGTATGGTGAGTACCCTAGGGATCTGTGCTGGACCGACACTTTTTAATATCTTCATAAATGACCTGGAATTGGGAATAACAAATGAGGTGATCAAATTTGCAGATGGCACAAAATTATTCAAAGTTATTAAAACACAAGAGGATTTTGAAAAATTGCAAGACTGGATGACCAAATGGCAGATGAAATTTAATATGGACATTAGGAACCACCACCACCAAAGGAAAGGATTTAGGTGTCAGCATGGATAATACATTGAAGCCCTCTGCCCTATGTACAGCAGTGGCCAAGAGAGCAAAGAGAATGTTAGGAATCATAAGGAAAGGAATGAAGAACAAAACAAAGGATATAATAATGCCTCTGTATTGTTCCATGGTGCAGAATGAGCACCAAACTCGCAAAGAGACCAAACAAACCAAAGGGCGAGCAGGGTAAGGGTCACTAGCACTTTATTGATGAAACACCCCAACGCGTTTCGGCTGGTGCCTTCATCAGGGGGTAGAAAGGACTGCAAATAAATTAAAAAACATGTGACATACATTAATAAAAACACAACGAAAATATTTAAAATACAAAAAAATATAAAAATATAAAATATAAATATCCATTATTTCACCACAAGTAAACTATACTTACTCATTATACTTCTAGTCATGCATAAAAAAGCGCATAAACAGTGTGGGATGTTAGTATAAAGCGAATTAATGTCCAGCGTTGCCAAAATCAAGTTATCATGATAATTTGTAAATTCTTGCAATATATTAATGACGTGAGTTGAATCACGTACATAAGATGGTATTTTCGGAACAAACGGACGAAGGAAATGATCCAAAAACTTGGATAAGGGTTCTAACAACGACCCAATGGCCGATATGATAGGTCGTCCAGGAGGCTTATTGAGGGATTTATGGATTTTGGGCAAGACATAAATGGTGGGTATAACCGGATGTTGAACAGTAAGATAACTAATTTCATTGGAGGTCAAATACCCTGCTTGTTGTCCGATGAAAATAAGAGTATCTACTCTATGTTTAAGATTAGTTGTAGGATCATCAAAAATCTTTTTGTAAAAAGCAGTGTCATTAACTTGACGTAATATCTCTTGAACATAATCTATTTTATTCTGGATAACCAACGCTCCACCTTTATCGGCTGGCTTAATGATAATAGACAGATTATTCTTTAGTTCTTGGAGAGCTGTTGTCTGGTCAGATGTAAGGTTGTGGAATGGTCTACCTTTCTTTTTATAAAGTGCTTCCACCTGGGATAACACTACTTTCTCAAAAGCATCTATAAGCACATTATTATTGTTAGGCGGTACCCAGGTGGAAGGCTTGCGAAGAACAGAATTATCTGCAGGGGTAGCATTTTGATTAGAAAAGAAATCCATGATTTTCAATTTTCTAAAAAATTTGTAAAGCTCTACTCGAGTGATCGTTAGGAGTTGGCCATTGATACATAGAGTTTGTTCATAGCTACATGCATTTTTTAACTATTTTATTGTATACTTGTTTTAATGTATTTATATTGGTTATCAATGATTTCTTTTATTGTTTTAACAGATAATCCATATATATATATTTTTTGTGTGTTCTTATATTTATGTATTTAAATTGTTTTGACTTATAATGCATATATATATTTTTTTTTTGTGTGTTCTTATATTTATGTATGTAAATTATTTAACTATTATATTTTTTAATTATTTATTTCATATTATTATCCTATTTATTGGATATTTTATGATTACTTAGTATTAGTATTTATATGTTATTGGTACATTATTTATAATGTTGTTTTTGGTCTGGGTTTCCCATTTTCTTTATTATTCACTGCGAATTTGAATGTGACCTGCAATTTAACGTATTTATTGTGTCTTTTTCAGCTATTTCTATTGCACTATTGGTCACACACTGTTTATGCGCTTTTTTATGCATGACTAGAAGTATAATGAGTAAGTATAGTTTACTTGTGGTGAAATAATGGATATTTATATTTTATATTTTTATATTTTTTTGTATTTTAAATATTTTCGTTGTGTTTTTATTAATGTATGTCACATGTTTTTTAATTTATTTGCAGTCCTTTCTACCCCCTGATGAAGGCACCAGCCAAAACGCGTTGGGGTGTTTCATCAATAAAGTGCTAGTGACCCTTACCCTGCTCGCCCTTTGGTTTGTTTGTTCCATGGTGCGACTGCACCTTGAATATTGTGGGCAATTCTGGTTGCCATATCTTAAAAAGGATATAGCAGAATTAGAAAAGGTACATGAGGAGAAGCTTAAAATGTTATTGCTCTTCAGTTTGGAAAAGAGACAGATGGGGGGGGGGGGAGAGATATATATCAGTGCTGACTTCTGGCAACCCAGCTGCCTCTGGGTTTTCTTGACAAAGTATCACTGGAAGTAGATTGCCAGGCCTTTTCTTCCAAGGCAATGTAAAGTGACTTGCCCAAGGTCACAAGGTGTGCCAGTGGGAATTGAACCCTTGATCTTCTAGGTTCTAGGTTGCTGCTCTAACCAATAGGCTACTCCTCCACTCCAGGAGAGATGATATAGATGTATATAGAGTAATGAAGTGGAACAGGTAAATGTAGCTTGGTTGTTTATTCCTTCAAAAATAAAGACTAGGGGACACTCAATGAAGCTACAATGTAGAAAGACTAGGGGACACACTATTTATTTATTTATTTATTTACATTCTCTTATATACCGCGCTATTCTGCATCAGTGCGGTTTACATTGAACAAACCGAAATTACATTGAACAGGGCAATGTAGCTCATTTAGGATTAATTAGAGAAAATATTTTTTCATTCAGTGAGTAATCAAACTCAAATTCATTGCCAGAGGATGTAGTAAAAGCTGTTAGTGTAGCTAGGTTTAGAAAAGGTTTGGATAAGTTCCCGGAGAGTCCATAAACCATTATTAAAGAGGACCTGGGAAATCCACTGCTTACCTTCAGACGTCTCTCAGGGACGAGAAAAGGACCAGGGCAGATCAACAGCAAGATCCCTTCACTGATTGCTGCCTTGGAAGGGTGGGTGGAGAAGAGGGGCACCCACGGGTGCTCAGTTCTGCCCATCCCAGCAAGGGGTGCTGCTGTATTATCGGGGGAGAGTTTCCTTCTACATGAGTTTATATGTTTGCAAAAAAGAAAAAGAGGGACTTCTGGAAAGACTCTTCTTTGAAAAAAAAAATTAACTAGGAGTTATAAAAATATTTCCCTTTTCTTTCTTATGAAAGCAGAAGAGGAAGACAGGCAGGGCTGAGGGATTGAATGGAGCTGATATGTTTGCAAAAAAGAAAAAGAGGGACTTCTGGAAAGACTCTTCTTTGAAAAAAAAAATTAACTAGGAGTTATAAAAATATTTCCCTTTTCTTTCTTATGAAAGCAGAAGAGGAAGACAGGCAGGGCTGAGGGATTGAATGGAGCTGAAGTCAAGGCGTATATTATGAGGCCAGGAAACGCATATTTTGGAAAATCTGTAATTGCTATCTGTACTATAGCATCCATATTTGCACAGGTCTGCAGCCTTGTAAATTGGCAATATGAAAAGTACTTTGTGCTTAAAAATCTTACAAAGTATATAGAAGAGAAAGGCACATGGAGACGTATGTGGTGCCTGTTTTATAGGAGCAACACCTGCTCTGAGGCAGCTGCAACCATGTGCATGTATATGGCAGGAAGAACGGGCATGTCAGAAATGCACACGCTACATGCCAGTCCACCTACTCTCCATTCCCTGGGATGCTTGCATATATGTGATGATTCTTTTGTCCCTCATAAAATTACCCCCTTGAGAAAAGGTATGACAAAGTGCATTATTAAAAGCATTTTCAAATCTACACATCCGTTTTCAAGTAGGATCTATCCACGAAAACCTGGTGTAAGGACCCGGGCAAGTTTTCAGTGTGAAATTTCTCATTTTCCCTTAAAAATTGTTGCAAAGGCCCCAGGTTAAAATTACCTGTGGACTCTGCGCTAGTGGGGGCAGTTTCAAAATTGCCCCTGGTATGTCATATCTATCTCTTCTAAGTCCCCCATCCCCTTTCTCTGCCAGGACCCTTAAATCCTCATTTCACCTGTCACCCACCTCCAGATTTTCTTTTTTGCCCATCTGTGCTCGGGATCCCCTGCATTTTAGAAAAGGAAACCAGAGGTGATCCGGAACCCTGAAACAGAACACGGGTGTTGCATACAGAAGCACAGCATTCTGGAAACACAAAAATAGAAAATGGCGAACGCAAAAACACAGGAAGCATGACAGATACCTGCTACAGAAAAGGATTAACACACACACACACACACACACAGACACACACCTTTGTGTGTAGCGTCCGGCAGAAGTTAGGGTACAGTAACCCATGTCCACCTAAAGCTACAACCACACCTCCCTTTGCCACTACCACAAAGCACATCCTCACTGTTGTCACACCTCCACTATGATCTGCAGAATTTCTTCACTCCTGTGATCAGTCCCAGAGCGCAAAGCTGCTGCTGTTTCTTAATAAGCTGGAAGGGGGATTCATCCCTCAACGTCCTCCCTTCCCCGGTACCCGCATCGCATGAGACAGGCTATCAAATACACTCCCTCTTCCTCAATTCTGATTTTGCAAGAGTCTCCAGCAGGAGGAAATATTTGGAGCCTCCTGCATCTTGAAAAGTTTGGGAGGGGAAAGCAGAGGATGAGGGGAGGCCCTCACCTATTCTGAGATGAAAATATTTCTAGTTATTTCTTCCTAAACTAGCTCAGCGCATTTTGTGCAGTGATAATTTAAAACTGTGTGAAAAAATGGAAAATACTAGTGATTAATTAAATAAACAATTTTTGTAACCACTCTGTCTGGATTCAGTCTGCTCCATCTCCTTTCATCAAGGAAACGGCTGATCCATGTTGGTTCTGTTTGTTGGTATGCTTTGTGTAGTTAATTGTAATGTAAAGTATGGTATGTACTATATTTCCCTGTGTATGCTTTGATGTATTGATAATGTGATGCATGTTTCCGTTACCTTTGTGTAACTTGTGCTGTATTGACCACTTTAATTGAAGGAAAAGGCGGGCTACAAAACTTGTTAAATAAATAAATAAATATCTAACCAACTTATATAGCACCAGAGGGAGGCCTTCATGAAATACAAGAGATCACAGAGAGAGGAAGACAGGCATCTGTATTTGGAAAAACTTAGAGAAGCTAGCAAATTAGTCAAGAAGGCAAAGATTCAAAAGGAGGAGGAAATAGCCAATGCAATAAAATGGGGGGATAAGACATTTCTCAGATATATTAATGAGAAGAGGAAGGGCAAAATTGGTACTGTCAGACTCAAGGGTGCAGGGGAGGAATATGTAGAAGCTGATAAGGATAAAGCGGAATTGCTTAACAAATATTTTTGTTCTGTGTTCACAGATGAAGAACCAGGAGCAGGACCTCAGAAAACACCCACAAATAGAAACAGAAGCGAGGGACATTTTGAACAATTTTCAGAAGACTGTGTTCATGAGAAACTAGCTCAACTTAAAGTAGACAAAGTGATGGGACCGGATGGGATACACCCTAGAATACTGAGGGAACTTGGGGACGTTCTAGCAGCTCCACTGACTGACCTTTTCAATGCCTCGTTGGAGTCGGGAGTGGTGCCAAAGGACTGGAGAGAGGCTCATGTGGTGCCTTTACACAAAAGCGGAAGTAAGGATGTGGTTGAAAACTACAGGCTGGTTAGTTTAACTTCGGTGGTGAGTAAATTATTGGAAACGCTGCTGAAAGAGAAAATAGTGAGGTTTCTGGAGTCCAGCGGATTACAGGATCCGAGGCAGCATGGATTCACCAGAGGCAGGTCTTGTCAGACAAATCTGATTGATTTCTTTGACTGGGTGACCAGGGAGTTGGACCGAGGGAGAGCCCTAGATGTGGTGTACTTAGATTTCAGTAAAGCCTTTGACACTGTTCCTCACAGGCGAATTATAAACAAACTGAGCACCCTAGGGATGGACCCTAAAGTTACTGCTTGGGTTAGAAATTGGTTGGGTGGGAGGTGACAAAGAGTACAAGTAAATGGAGCTCACTCTGAGGAGAAGGATGTTACCATTGGTGTGCCCCAAGGATCTGTCCTTGGTCCAATTCTTTTTAACATCTTTGTTAGTGATATAGCGGAAGGGCTGTCGGGTAAAGTTTGCCTCTTTGTGGATGATACCAAAATCTGCAATAGAGTAGACACCCAGGAAGGTGTAGATAACATGAGGAGGGATCTGGCTAAGCTTGAAGAATGGTCTAGAATTTGGCAGCTGGGATTTAATGTCTAAAAATGTAAGGTCATGCATTTGGGCTGCAGTAATCCAAGGGAGCAATATAGTATAGGGGGTGAAGTACTATTGTCCACTAAAGAAGAGCGGGACCTAGGCGTGGTTGTGTCTGATGATCTTAAAGTAGCTAAACAGGTAGAAAAGGCGACAGCAAAAGCTAAAAGGATGCTTGGGTGCATACGGAGAGGAATGGCTAGCAGAAAAAGGGAGGTGATAATGCCTCTGTATAAGTCTTTGGTGCGACCTCATTTAGAGTATAGTGTGCAATTCTGGAGACTGCACCTTCAAAAGGATGTGAACAGGATGGAGTCGGTGCAGAGGGTGGCTACTAAAATGATTAGTGGCCTTCATTATAAAGCATATGAGGACAGACGTAAGGATCTTAATATGTACACCTTAGAGGAAAGGCGGGATAGAGGTGATATGATTGAGATTTTTAAATACTTCTGTGGCATAAATGTTCAGGGAGAGAGCCTCTTTCAATTGAAAGCAAGTTCTGCTACGAGGGGACATGGGATGAGGGTGAAGGGAGATAGATTCAGGAGTGATATGCAGAAATATTTCTTTACGGAAAGAGTAGTGGATCCATGGAATAGTCTCCCAGTAGAGGTGGTAGAGATGAGGACAGTAACTGAATTCAAAAAAGCATGGGACAAACACAGAGGATCTCTAAAGGAAAAAATGGGACTGTTGTAGTTGTTGATATGGAAGGACAGACTAGATAGGCCATGTGGTCTTTTTCTGTCATCAAAAAGAAGGAACCCCCAATCTGCGTAACCCCAGGTTTATGAAGAAGAAAGAGCCTTCTCCTCTTCTGCGTTTCCTTGGATATATCTGCAAACATTGAAATAGAAAGACCATAAAAGGTCTCCATCCTCTTTTTAATGAACATTTTCAACAACCATTCCTTATCAGTAGCAGGCGCACATGACACCAGCAATGTAGCTGGAACACACGTCCCAGGATCAGAATCCTTGAGCAAATCAGAGACATTTAAAGCATCCAAATTAGCAAGCTCTCCTGAGTCCGCTGGTTCTTTTTTTCCCTGAGGTAGATAATAAACCTTTCCATTATCAACAATAGCCTAGCTTCTGGGACAGACCCCCTTCCCTGGAAATCTGCCATAGTGAAACCCATCTTGAAGAACACTTCTTTAGATGCAAACTCTCCTGTTCATTGTCTCCCAGTTTCCAATTTGCCCTTTCTCTTGTAACAACTGGTCTGACCACCTCGAGAAATCCAGTGTTCTTCACCTGCATCAATCAGGATCCCGCCCTGGTCATAGCACCTAAACAATCTTACTCTCCTTCAGTGAAACCCGCGAGTCTCTTGATAGGGGTAATATCTCATTGACTGTATCACTAGATCTTTCCTCTGCTTTTGACTTGGTGAATCATACTACCCTTCTCTCTCGTCTACAGGACATTGGACTATGTGGCACTGCTCTTCAGTGGTTTCACTCTTTTGTCTTGAGTCACACCTATTCCATTAGCATTGTTTTTAATGTCCTCTATTTTCCCCCTTGCTTGTGGTGTACCTCGGGGTTCAGTTCTTGCCCCTCTTCTCTAACATCTTTCTAGCCCCTCTAACTGAGCTCATTAAAAAACCTGGCATCTCTGCATACCACTATGCACACAACATCCTTTTATTATTACAATGTCGTCTATGCCTCTCTTCCCAACTTTCAACTCAGCCATCTACAAACTGTTCAGAGTATTGCTTTACAGTTTTTAGCACACACATCCAGGTTCGATCACCTCACTCCCTTGTTTCTTTGCTTTCTTTGGTTACCTGTCCAATATCACATTCAGTTTAAGATCCTCATTTTGGTTCATTAAACTTTGTCCTCTATCTTTCATCTTCTATTATCCCCGGCGCACCTTTGTGACTTCTGCGTTCTATTCATGGCAATCATCTCCATCTTCCCCATGTCTCTCGTGCTCAATATGAGTCTACTCGTCACTCCACTTTCTACTTCCTTGGGCCTAGTTTATGGAACTTACTCCCATCTGATCTCCATCTTTAACTATCCTACCCTAGATTTAAAACCCTTCTCAAAACCCACTTATTCTGTCTTGCTTTTGACCTGGGCCCTCAGTGATATGGGGTCCTGTATACCTTTCCTGTCTAGCCCTTAGTCCAACCCCTCCCCTCCTTGTGTTCCCACGTGTATGCCTTTGTGTTTTATCTGTCCTTCATCTTTCCTGTCTCAATTTTGGAGTTGCTTTTCTTTTTTTTACAATTTTAATTTTGGAGTTTATCTTCCTGTAGACTTTATTGTAAACAGCTCTACTGACTCAAAGGGCGGTATAGTAAATTTGAATAAACCGTAAACCATACTACATTCATGCAAACTCAACTGTATTCAAAAAAACCCATTCATCAAGGTTAGATCTCCCTTCATAATGATCAACTCATATCCTAATCTTATGAGTATCACAACATTCTTTTCACACCAGCATACCTTAAAGCTCCTAACAGAATATATATCTTAAATAATTTTGAGTACAGCTCCTGTTGGTTAGTGTGGTCTTTAGCACACAACTTGCTTGCATGCTGTTTGCCTACAAAATGCCTGAATTAGACTTACATATGGAAATCCTGCATTGAGCTTTAGTGAAGGGACCTAACGCAGGGTTCCTGCATCAGCCTGCCTGTATTTTTTGGGTCTCTGCCCTCTCCCTCTCCTACCCCTCCAACCTACAGGATAGGAGCCAAGTAGCATTTTTCCCAACTTTTCATTTGCTGCCAGCCCATACTAGCACTTTGGTCCTTTTTACTTGCCACCCATCCCCCTGCCCCAGAGGCTTTGTGCCCTGGGGGCTGCACCTCTCCTTCCTCTGATTGCGACCCTGCATACTGAAGGAATTCTCTTCTTTCTAGGACTGTTAATAAAAAGTGAGCGGATGGAGTGCCAAGGGCAGAACTGACAAGGTGGAGCTTTGTAGGGTGATAACAGATCTGGAGTGGGACGAGGTAGAGTTTCTGCTGGGAAATTCATGGGTGGACGTATGGCATAGCCTGCCAGTGAAGACAGCAGAGGCATAAATAGTAATGGGATTCAGGAAAGCCAGGGGCTGGCACAGAGGATGCCCTGTCGCATGGATGTACAGTAAGTCAGGGATGCCAACGGGCATTCACACATGGCACCAGGAGTGAAACTGGGCAGGCTATGTGGGCTTTCCAGTTCTAGGAGACATCCACATGTAAAATGGGACATCCCAGAAGCAAGCATGTAAAACGCTTTCCTGTGATCTGCCGAAGGTGGCAAGAGAGGGGCCCTGTTCTGAGATCCAGACGTCTGACCGAGGATGGATTAGTGCTTCTTCAAAAGCGGCAACTTTTCAACTGACTATGGGGCATGAATCACTTTGAAGAATAATAGGGTGAATCAAGTTTTCAAAATGTCACCGCTGTAATTATCCTCTTGCTTGTTACATTAAATGGCGCCGTTTATAGCCATAATGTTTAAGTATGCAAACAGTAATTAACTTGGTAATGAACTGGGGACCCCTGTGCCTCCCTTCCCAGAGCTAATTTGCATGTTAATTATCATTAGCAACCAGGGAAACAAGTTATAAACAGCTTAATTAGCAGCTTAATCATTTTTACAAGAAACTGTGCCACTCTTTGATACAGGTGCAAGAGTAAGATTAATTAACTCCTATTACAAAGGTGTTTGCCTTCTTTTGTTTTGCTTTTTTTATTTAATAATTCTAGCAGCAGTGCGGTTCCTATGAAAAGTAAAAGATGAATTTCAAAGTTATTTAATTTTACGTACGATTTGTTTTCCACCAAGACCTTAGTTTTGCAGGGTTCTTGGGCTAGCTCAATGACTGAATAATTGCCGCATGATAAGGCTTTTGATGTTTTTAGAATCAATTTGCCAAAGCTAAATATTGGGGCCAGCTCAGAGAGGAAAAAAAAAATCTGTTTCATCCTGGAAAGAGGTCCACTAGAGCATCATTTTTCACACACTGATAAAGGTTGTAGAATAGAAGCCAACTAGTAAATGAAAAGCCCATAATTTTTCTTCTAGTGATAATGTTTTTGTACCTAAACAAAATGTCTTAGGGCCCCATTTACTAACACTTAGCTTGAGGTATCTTTTGCATGACCCATTTTATTGCTATGGGCTGTGTGTCAGCTCAAGCTAAGTGTTAGTAAAGGGACCCTTAGTTATCATGCCTTTAGCTAGTCATTATCATTTGAAAATATGTACACAACATAATAAATCTTCATAATGTTTTTTTTACACCAAAAACAGATCATTAAAGTGGCAGCAGTGGGATATATGTATGTGTTTGTGTTTAATGAGCTATCCATCACTCAGCCAATAGTTTATCTTCCATGACTGCTTTTCATAAAGCACAGTCTTAGCTTTCTACTCCAAATTCACCATGCAGTAATTTCATTTTGAAAAGTAATAGCAACACTTAGAAAGAAAAAAAACCTTAGCCAGTTAAACCTTAGCCAGAAAGAAAAAAACCTTAGCTTGGCTCGTCCTGGAGATTTGGAAAAAATGCATGTAGGCAAAAAATTATATTTCATTTTCACTAACTCAGGTTTACATTAGCTGCTGTTATGACTATTACATACAAGTAAATTCTCAAGAGGGAAATTTGGGAGTGAGATCAAGAGTAATATTTTAACATCCTCCAATATTAATCAGCATCAGAAATTGTCTCCAGTGGCAATGGAAAACTGTTGAAAATCATAATGGGACGTACAGGCTGGAGGGCCAGCTTAGCCATTAGCAGACTTAGCAGTGTCAAAAGCGGCAGAAAGCAGTCGCAGTCAAAGCAGAAGAATATGTGCTGAGAGCCATATAGACTCAAAGAACCATCAGTGGGCATTGGGGCATTTTGACAGGATCGTTTTGGTAGGGGTTGCTATTGGTGTGATCATAACTGTTAGGTCTAACTAACAAAATATCTTGGCTGGAGGAAGAATCTCTGGGCTTGAAAGTTAACTGAAGGGGTGCGGGGCTAAAGGTTTGCTTTCCGTGCCTTATACCATGGCACCAGTTCTATTCTGATGAGACCTTGGTCGAAGTATTATGTGCAGTCCTTGAGACTCACCTTCAAAAACAGGATGGATTTGGTGCAGAGGGTGGCTACTAAAATGTCTGTCATAAAGCAAATGGTGACAGACTTTAAGATCTCAATATGTATACTTTACCAAAAGGGTGGTGGATGCATAGAACAGCCTTCCAGCAGAGATGGTGGTGACCGGGACTGTATTTGAATTCAAGAAAGTATGGGACAAGTACAGAAAGTCTTTGACGAAGAGGAAGGGATTGTAGAGCTGAGTAATTGGATGGGCAGACTGGAAAGGCCATATGGTCTTTATCTACCATGATTTTCTAAGCTTAGATGTTCCTGTGTGATATTGTAGACTTACCCATCCATATCTCCTCAACAGTTTCCATCCAAGTGCTGCAGGGGCCTTGCAGACAAACCAACCTGGAACTCGCAGCCAGGAGGAGATTGTCAATGAAAGCTGTTCGGGTTAATTCTGAATTTAAAATAAAACATTGAGCTGCACCTTCTTACTTCTTCTGTATAAGCCCTTGTTAAGACACCACCCACCGAAACAATAATTCTTCTGAACGTGTGTGCACGCCATATGTTGCAATATCATCTGAGGTATTTTTATTGCGGATGAGTAATAAGGGAATCAGCAAAGGGATTCATTTCATGCCTGTGGGTCCTATTAAAAAAAAAAGCTCTTTTATAAACAAGGTTTCCTTTCTTTCTTTTTCTTCATTTTTTACAGATATACTGCCTACAACCTCATAAAAATTTGTGATTCAAGAAGGATAGGAAGGTTCAAGTCGATGTCTAATGAGAACCACAGTCCACTGGGACATGGGCCAAACCACCGGGCTCGTCAGTGCTAGGAAGCAGTGAAGACATCCAAAAAGGTGCAACATTATTGCAAGTAATTTATGCCTCTTGGCATGCCAAAACTGAAAAAAGGTTACGCAGGCAGACTGGCTGTTTGCCGAGGGTCTTCTACTGGCTCCCTTGAGGCAGTTGTGAGTAGGAATAAAACTGCCCTCTTTTGAAATGGTGTAAGTTAAAGGAACAGCGCTAGCGTGAGTCTCCTCACATTCTCCGGATGGCTGGATTTCAGGCTTCCTCTTACACTCGTCCTTAGTTCTTCTTTATCCTGACCCTACTATTTTATTTTTAAAGTATTTCAACATGTCCTTTGGAATAAAAGGCATGTGCCTTTTATTCCGGCCACACATCCTGCATACCTTTCTTTAATGTCTCTATCTTTCTTTGTTCTTTAATAAACTCTAGGGATGTCATGTCATTTCAAAATCTGTGGTTTGGTTTTGTATGAAAAACAACCACCTGATTTTATTCTTGTTCTTTTAGCATGTGCTAAATTGTTTTAATAAGTGCTCAAACCACGTGGAGGGGAATGTTATAAAAGAGCCCCAATTTTATAAAGACACAAGGGGCCCTTTTACTAAAGCCTATTAGGCTGTTGCGCTTCGTGCGTGTTTAGCGTGAAAGCAATGTGTGCTAACTGCAACCAGCATGTTTCCAGCGGTTATCACGTGGACCTGTACCCTAACGTGTGGCGCAATCAATACTGGTGCACTTAACACCACCCATAGAGATATCATTACTGTATGTACATCCGTGCTAAATGCCACATTGATGACGTGTGATAACCCCTGTGCTAACTGCAGTGTGCTCTTCATGCTCACATTCAGTCTGTTCCCTGCTCCTTTACGGTATGGGCAATTAACGTGTGTTTTAGCAGCTGGTGGTTGTTATGCCCATACAATAGCTGCACCTCAGGCTGCTATAGTCTGCTAAAACACGCTTTAACCGTTTAGCAAGCTTTGGTAAAAGGGCTTCATAGACTCCTATGTGTCTTTCTCAAACACTAGCACCAATCCAGCGGCACCTATGGTTACACTGAGATCTTGGACTTTTGCACCTGCTCAGGAGTGGCCACAGAGAGTATATAAGGACATGTGTAAATTAGCATCTTTTAGAAGCCATGCGTGTAATTCACGACTCAGCCCATGTGCAGCCCAGACTTCGCCCCTGGCAATGGCTACTGCAAACCTGCGTGTGTTCATGCCACTGCGCCTATCTTTTTGCCTGAGGTCATTTTCTACTGGCCATTTTAAACACGTATGTCACCACATATGCACTAAAGTGACTGCAGAATTACTCTCTGAGCATATACTAAAATTGCAGCTATGAAATGAAATGAATAAAAAAGAAAATAAAATGAAACCCAAGCTAAAAAACATTTTTTGCAGGCACACTCCTAATAATTTCTGCTCATTCAGTTGTCCCTGAGGCCTGCATGGGGTCCTGAGGAAGAGTCCATCTCAGAGGTTCAGGCCGTATTAATATTTTACTGGTGTTCGGTAAATTATTAAACAAATTTGTTCACAAAATTAGACTAGTTAACTGTATAATAGAGAGGGCTGTCACCCAGGTTCAGACTATTGCTAATCCATGAGTTTTGGAAACTGAGAGGGGGTAAGAGAGGACTGACATTTCTACATATTCCTGCCACCTTGATCAATTCAGCTGAGTGCCCCTGTCCTGTGACTGTCAGAGACTGTACTTTCGCAAGAAACTGACTCTTTCCTTATCAGAAGAAGGCAGATTTATTCTATACTGTGATATGCAGGAAGCGACATAAATATTCCGCAGATGCCGAGGGATCAGTGGTGTGTACAAATCTTCTCAGTAAGAATAAGGGTATGCATTGGAAATTTTTCATTTCATTTCATCTACTGTGAAGAAATAACTTAAAAATTAATAAACAACTGCTATGACTTCGCCAGAACCCCCAATGAGCCAATCTCAGGCACCAGTGGGCTTAAATATAAAAGGGATACGAAAATGAATTAGTTGTCTCTGCTACATATCCCACTATTAAAAGAAGGCAGAAATGGTTGGACCCATAGCAGGGTCTTTTTCCTCTGTAGTCTGTCTTCGGAACATGTTACCTCCAGCATTGCAAATAGGGGGACCACCCCACCTGCAGTAGGACCAGGCACAGAGATAGCAGGAAAACCACAAGCCACTGGATGAACGAGAGCTTTATTGGTGTCTACTGGTCAAGCTAACGTGTGTTTTGACTCATGGCCATTCTCAGGGGACAATGACTTTAAAAAAATAAAAAAAAATAAAAAATAAATATATATATATATATAATATATATACACACACACACAATATAACATAAAAACATAATAGACACAATTAAATGACAAATCGATAATAAATAAATAAATAAATATATAAAAGAACCAAATGCATACTATAATAATAAACAATAAATGAAATAAATAAAAACACATTATAATCATTAGGATATCCATCAAATCAATAATACTAAATTAAATAAATAAGTATATTAAAAGATTATAATATATATTAATTTCATAAAGATGAATAAATAAAGCTTCATATTGAAAAAGTGGTATTGTTGATAAAATACTAGTGATAAAATATTAATAACATTTATATATTAAGAAAAGTAGCCTAGTGGTTAGAGCAACTGCCTAGTACCCAGAAGATCAAGGGTTCAATTCCCACTGGCACTCCTTGTGACCTTGGGCAAGTCACTTTACCCTCCATTGCTTCAGAAGAAAAGGCTGGCAATCTACTTCTGGTGATACATTGCCAATAAAACCCAGAGGTAGCTGGGTCACTAAGAATCAACACTGACTTGATGGCGCAAAAAAACCCCAACACCTCACCAATCTAAAAAATGCACACTGGATGTGCTCTCTAAAACTATGGCACTTGCTAAAAAGCTGGAGGGAGAAAGACCATTACTGCACGTTAATGTCACAGCTGATGGGAAGCAGCAGCGCATCCAAAGGGTTTGCAATCAAAGGTGCGCAGACAGTAGAAGACGCGCTGAGGGATATGCAGACATGGTGCCATATGAAGAAAGGAGTAGACCACAGGCAGCTGATATTGCAGTCTGTAATGGGGATGTGAGCTACAGATAAACACATGCACACACCATGAAATGGTGTGCTGTGAAAACAGCAGGCAGAAGAGTAAACAAATTAAACAGAAAGGGTGTCAGGGGTCTGTCTGAAGGGCCAGCTGTGTGGATGGTGTGTGTACAAGGGAAAAATGGGCAAGAGATCCAAAAAAGGAGTATGAGAAGATTGAACCGGTACACTGAAGAATCCAAACACAGCTCACCAACACCAGTACCAAACCACTGAGCCAACTGCCCACCCAGACAGCCCAAAGAAAGGGACCATATGTAACAGCTAATAAGTGACGGATAGGCTGCATGGAGGGGACACTGCAGTGTACAGTGAAGAGAAGGAAGGGTGTGTGGAGAAGTGACCAAGCTGCAGCCATTGTATGGTAAGGTTAGCAGAACACAAGAAAAGAAAGGAAAAGGAACATGTGGGAATCAAACTCACAACCTATGGTGGCTCAACGCACGTCTGTAACCATTATCCCAAACAATCACAATGCCAGGTGGCCATCGTGTCTGCTATATTATACATGTTACGTTATGATGCAGTATTGCGGCATACGCGCGTTGCGGAGAACACGCATACGCCCGCATGCCACAACACGCATTGCAGAGCCGCTGGCGTGCAGCATGCATAATAACGTGTATGACATTACAGATGTTCTTATATGCCTTATGAGATACATTTAGGTACCTTAGGTTATCTGGGCAGGTTATGGCGTGTAACAACGCACGTCCCAAACAAACGTCACACGTGTTATTGTGAGTGCTGTGCATCTGCGGCACTGCAATGCGTGTAGCACCACAGTATGGCACACACTACAGTAGACAGGACGAGGCACCTTACTACCTGTCCATTGCCCTTCCTCTGTGCTCTCTCCAGTTTTAGGGTTACAGCTGTTCTTCTGCCTTCCAACTCATGCCTGTCAACCTGATGCATCTTACAGTCATTGGGGTACCTTAGACCTAAGGTGCCTTAGGTTGTGGATGTCATCAGGGGGTCAGACCAGATCTGGACTGGTTGCTAGGCCACTGGCAGACCAACTGTAGTACTAGGAGCCTCTGCAGCCCCCAACCATGGTCTGACATTCACCGGCAGCAGGCACAGTCAGACTGTCTCTGTTGCACCCCGCCAGGTGTTCCAGCCATGCACAAACTAACTGCAGACAGTCCACTAGCCAGTCTATATTGCATGTTCACAAAGGAACTATGCACACCCAAACCTGGGTTGTATGGCACAGACACCGGCAGGTGCCCCAGTGATTGGCTCTCCAGAAAAGGGGGCACACATATATCACCTGAAACAAATACTATGTAGCCCTATGTGGGAACATAAACATGCCATGGTCACTGTTCGGTCAGTGTGAGAGTGTCCTAACAGCAAGATGTGCTGTGTCCACCTTGTCCATGCAGGTGGTGGTTGGGCACTACAATGTCCCAATCATTGCCCTACCACCACTGCAGTCACATCCTGCCTGGTCCGCCCTCCCTGGCCCATACCCACAATACCTTGCTCCTCAGTATGCAGATTTGCAGGCTGGCGCTGGCAACAGTGTACGTTTTGTGGGCCCAGTGCAGAGTTGGACGCTACACCACAATGGATAGACATGTGCTCACCCACTCCTATTGCGGCATTGTGCAAAGATAGGGGTGGTTGGCAAACCTGACCACCACACTGGTCCCGCTCACAATGCAGGCATTGCTAAGGGGTGCAAGAGCTAGTTGTGGGCTCTGCTGATAACTGCTGCTCCGAGCCAGTGCAAACAGCCAGACAATCCATGGCATTTTGGTTAGTGAGGTCTGTGTGTGTGGATGTTTGTACTCCTGTTGGCTGATGCTTTTGGGATTGTACATGTTGATGTTGCATCTGCAATGTGGGTAAAATGTAAGGACATGCATTGCATGATCCACAGCTGGGATGTGAACCTGTGACCCTCTGCTCCAGGACACACTGGCTATGTGTATTGCACCACACTGTTGCCACAGAGGCAGTGCAGACCCTGGGGCTACATTTGCTCCTTCTTAGACAGACCTTGTTTCTTGCACTGCACACAGCACACTGGGGCAGGTCATGACCTTGGTCCGCTGCAGGCAGGTGCCACCGCCACCGGCATCCCCTCTGCCATGCTGACATGTCCATATACTGTCGGGGCTGGTTGTGTGCAGTCCCAGGCCATCCACTGTGCAGGTAGGCAGGTGCCTAGGTTCAGGGTCTGGGGTGCGGTGGCATACATGGACATCCACACATTCCCCCCATCACCACCTGTCACTGTTCTGTCACTTCCACATGGGGGTGAGATGGCTTTGGGGTGTTCGGTGTGTGATCTGGCAACAATTGGCTAGGGTGGACTTGTTGATTGATTGTGTTCTGCTGGCAGACTGTGGTCAGGCTGGGGCATGCAATGTGGGTCCTATGTCTCCATTATGGACTAATGGGTCTTTACATATTTCATCCAATGTGTGGTCACGCCCTCTACTGCCTTACCAGGGGCTGTGATAATGGGTGTTCATTTTGCTGGGTTTGCGGACAGTTTGGGACTTATCCTGGGGAAGGTCCATTGACCCTTGTTAGTGTGGTCCCCAGATGTGCACTGCTTGCCCCATTACAGGCATTGTGGTTCCTGTGTGCTGTTTGGGGTACCTGCTGTGTACGTGTTCCCTGGATGGGACACTGGTACACAGCGTACTGGGCATATTGACCTTGCTCAGACACTGTCATGCTGATTTCCGGTGTCTGTGTTCCTATGTGCAACCTGGGCGACAGCCTAGTCCACCCTGTGCCCCAGTTGCCACCACTGCATGTTCCATCTGCAGCCCCCTGTACCCCATTTGCACCATCACCATAGTGGCCTTTCATACTTGGGCACTATGCTGTTGCTGCAAATGGAGCACTACTATCACTTTCCTTGGGCTCCTTGCCTGTGCTGTACATTGCTGACACTGAAATGGTTTCTCTCTCCTGCAAATGTGCATCTACCAACAGGTTTTCACTTGCGATAATGTTTGGCCCTTCATGTCCCCGCATTAGTGTAGCAGGAGCCTCTCCCCGCCCATTGACCCCTTCTTTCCACCCTCTGCGGGAGTTACCGCGGCTGGAGACGCTCCTGCACATTAACGTTGCATCTGGTAATGTTACCGCGCATTAACGTAGCCGCTGCTATGTTACTGCGCTTTAGTAAACATACCCCTTAGTATAGTGAGAGAGCAGTATGATGGGGAGGGCAGGGGATGTTAAAAGTCAAATTAAAAATAAATAGGAATCCAAAGCACAGACCGTTCGAACCAGCGGCATGGCGGGAAAAGGGATGAGAGTGCCAGAGTGGCCACAGTGTATCCAATCAAAAACCCATTTATAACCGTGAAGTATGTATATAATTTAAAATATATATATATAAAGAAATGACCAATTCTATTGTGTGAAATGGCAAAAGCCATTTAGCCAATAATGAGGTCATACAGAACGAAATCCCTAGTCTATCTTTTATAGCTAGAGGAGTGCAATAGCGCAATCCTCAGTCTCCTTAAAAAATGGTACACTGACACCCTGCTGCCAGAGAATAAATGGTGGATTGAGAAAACAAGCTTAATTTATAAACCTTATAAGTGAATAGGTTTGTAAAATTGCACACTAATGTTTTGATGAAATAATATTTAATAATGAATGAATGGAAAAACATATACGGTGAGTGTGGGAGACCGACCGGCATCAGGAGAGACAACGTTGACTTCTGGCGATTAGCAAACCAAAAAAACAAGCATTCCTGTATGGGGCATAGTGATAGAAGATCGTAGCACAAGCACTGAAAACCACAGTACCATAAAACACTGAAAAGCCCTAAATGTTACATATGCGGAAGCGATGCCAGAAGATCATAACTAAAGTACACACAAGGATGCCACCAAGTGCAAACCTTACGTTTGAAGAAGCAGTCGATGATCTTAAAAAGAATTAGCTTGATAGGATATGACTGAGGAACAGACATAAGCCACTGAGCATTGAACACATACCTCACTCCGAGGTTCCAAGAGAGTGTAATTATACGAAAGACCTCATTTAAACCGGGAGCGAGGGACATACATATGATGTCACTATCATGCAATATAATGAATAGAAATTGAGGATCTATAATTCAACAGAGAGACTCTGTGTTAGACAGAAAATGTATCAGAATATTATTATCTTTAAAAAAGCAGAACCTGTTCAATGATATTTACAAGATATCCATAAGTTCTATAAACACATTGAGGCACTATCTTGATCCATCCCAACAGCCATCCACAGCATTATTAAGAACAGAATTTGATGGGTTAATTGTGACAATATTTAGGAACTAAGGACTGTACAGGAGATAAAAGTGAAACGCTACAGTCAGAAAACATGAATGATGCATGTTGTGAAATTATAAGAAATTCCCTGAATCATGTCTATAATAGGAACAGAATGTTATTAAGCATTAATAAAAAATGGGTAACAATTGTACAAATAAAATGATGGAAAAGAGATAAAATACAATTGGGAATGTAATAAAAATATCTGTTGATTGTGACGTACGTTTACATAATGCCTAAGTAGAATTAAAAATTATTACAGAAATACTAGTGATGCAAATGATAGTACCCATATATCCCCAAATGAAAACAAACACAAATACAAATGCATATAAAATTATGACCTTTTGGCAACAACCATATATAATAGATAAATTATGAAAAATAAGACCATGCCCACTAATAAAAATGTAATAATTGATAAAAAAAATATTGAATAGCAAAGCAAAAAAGGTGATCATGTGACTGGACATCATTGATGAGACCAATGGAAACCAAACAGAAGCAGACAGAAAACAGGCAGCAGATGACAGACTATAAAAATGCAGCAGGGTCTACATCTTGATTTAGCCCAGACGAGTGTAGAGTGTCCATCTCGAAATGAGGTAAAAGAGATGAAAAATGGGATTATAAGAAAAATATATTTGTAGATCCTGACATTGATATTCATAATGTCTATTGTCATGGTGCAAGGCAGATAATGCCTATGGAAGTAGATGAAAACACACAGGGCAGTTTTAAAACCGGCAGTACAAAGCACATGGCTAGGGGTTCCTATGAGCAACCAAGCAAAACAAGAGCACAGGCTGTAGGTAAACGCCCAGATAGAGAATTACATCATAGCTCATCAGGGAAGCAGAAACAGCTGCAGCAGTTTGAGCTAACAGGAGTCTCAGAGAATGACGCACTTAAAAAGTCAGTCTTGAGCAAAGCAGGGCAGAACTGGGGAAGGAACAGAGACGCCAGCAGGGAGTCAGACTCATTCTCTAATGCCGAGGGAGAAAGAGACCCTGAGAGGATTCACTGGAGAAGAAAGAGCAGAGCTCAGGAGAGCCAGGAGTCATACCTGCAAGCTTCTGCCGTGGATTCCATCTGTACCTCAGAGGGGTTTGCCCAGGAGAAATTCTCAGAGGTTAGTGCTGGAAAGTTGGGCTGCACTAAGCCAAAGTCCGGTTGGGGACAGAGAGAGATTCCAAGCTGCAAACCACGAGGAGCTGGGAGAGGGAATACCCACAAGAGCACGTACCTGGAGAGCAAAAGCTATTATCCAGAAGTGAGTTCCTACCCTAGAGAAAGACGTCCCTTGAAGGGAAGTGAAAGGGAGAAAACTTTCAACTTCCCGGTTGCAAAACGGAGAGTCAGAGCTCAGCCTGAAGAAAGGCATAATATATGGAATAGAGGGGCACTGGATTTTAACTACAATGGTCCTGAAGGATATGGCCCTGTAAGGAGAGAATCCATAGTGCACAGTAACCAGCCTTTCTGCAAGGGGAGAGGGGAGAGAAGCTCTAGCCAAGAAGAGAGGGAATTTTTAAACACTGATACACATTACAGCCCTGACAAATATAATCCCCAAGAAGCACACGAGGACATGGAATGTGACTTCTGTGAAGAGAACTCAGATAGTTGTAAAATGGACTGTACAATGGTGTTTTCAGACAGCGTAACCTCTTTTTGTTGAAGCCTGAGTAAAACCCTGCCTAAGAGAAATCTGTGGAGGAACACAGATTTCACTGGAAAGCTTTTGTAAGAGAAAAAGCCTGTTTTCCCTTTTGATTTGTTTAAAGCTGACAAGAAGCATTTTTTGTTGTAATTTGTAGTTCCCATTTGTGTTGTACCAGTTTTCATGGTTTAATTTCTTTTGACCTTTGTTGCAAGAATTCTCCCGGGAAGGGAAATAAATACCTCTTTAAGCATAGCTACTCGACCACAGCTACCTTCTTATTAGAATAGCTATTGGGACTCAAAATCCCAGGGGACATTACTCCGCCCTTGCTACATAAGAGGATCCTCATTGAAGCCCCAGGCCTTCCGCCTCCGGGGTAGTAGGTGAGTGACAAGTGGCGACATTGTTGGATTTTTGCGCAAAAATTCAAAAGGACAAGCACAAAGGACTACAGTCTGCTGGAAAAGGAGAACTGTCATCCAACAGGAGAGAACCGTCAGGAAGATTTCTGCTGCCAGGTGCTGGACCCGGAGAAACATTTCTCACATGCTGATCCCTGCATGAAAGCTCAGGTAAAAAGTACCTAGGCAGACGCAGGGAGGATAAAGTGAGAAAAGGGGGCGCTGGTGGGTAGTAAGAGGGCGGTGGAAAGGAAAAAAAAAAAACCACAAAAAAAGCTGCGGTATCGCACTTGGTTTTTGTTTTTGTTTCTATCTCTTACAGGTACATCAAGGCCGGAAGATGGAGCCACAGGATGTAGCCCAATGGATGAAGACGCAATGGGATAAGCAAGTCGAGCTTATCAACTACCTGCAGGAAAAAACAACCCGGACCATACGGGAGCAGCAGCGGCCCTTGATAGAGACCATGGACGCGATTTTAAAGAAACCGCTAGACGCCGCAGCGGACGTCCCCATGGCACTCCAAGCCGCAGGTCTGAGGTCGTATGGTGCCTTTTCGCTAGGACAATTACAACCGCAGGACAATTTGGATGATTACCTGGACGCTTTTGAGCGCATAGCTACCACCCTGAAATGGCCGGAGGAGCAGTGGGCCACCCGGTTTGCCCTGTCCCTCACAGGAGAGGCCCTCTCAGCGTATAAGGCTATGCCAGCGGAGTTAGCTTCCAATTATATTGAAGTGAAAAAAGCAGTGAAAGATAGATTAGGGCTCACCCCCCTTCACTATCAAAGAATGTTTAGGGAAGCAGTTATTAGGCCTCAAGAGACCCCCAAGGCCCTAGTGCAACGTTTAAAAAGTGTAGCCAAAAAATGGTTGCTAGCTGAGGGAGCTACATTGGAAACAGTCATTGACAAAATTGTGCTAGAACAATTTATGGAGGCTGTTCCCAGAGGTCTTAAAACATTTCTGACGCTCCAGCACTGCCAAACCTCGGAGGATGCAGCCACTCTAGCGGAGCGGTACTTCGATGCCGAGAGGACTGACACCTCAGGGCAATGTATCTGGTTGGCAGCTGGTAGGAGAAAAAGTAGCAGAAGTGAGAAATATGTGCATGATAGGATGTATAAACCTGAAATGTTGAATGTCAATGTCTCTGATGGTAATGTCTATTCTGTACCCAAAGGAAAATGTTTTAGGTGTGGAAAAACTGGACATTATCAGAGATCCTGCACAGAACGAACAGTCCTGGTGACAGGGGCAGAGGAAACAGAGCAGGACGAATTCTTGATACAAGCACAAGTAGAAGGTATTCACACACTGGCTCTACTTGACTCGGGGGCTGACCAGAGCATGATTTCAAAGAGGCTCTGGGAAGCCATTGAGGGGCACCGCCAGTCGCCCCCGAGTCAAGCAGAGGGACAAGTTCGGGTCAGGTGCGTGCACGGCACAGCCTCACATTATCCATTACACAGTGTAAAGGTAAATGCCTTAGGAACACAGCAGAATATATCGGTAGCCATAGTTCCAAAGCTGCCAAGGGAGGTTGTCCTGGGGAGGGACTGGCCACCATTTAGTCAAAAAATGGAGGGAAAGCTTAATAAGCCTAGCCTAAAGCCTACCCAACACCAGGTAGGAGTACAGGAGGGCGAAATAGAAGCTTTGGCCGCCAAACTCCCGAGTCCCCTGTTTGGAAAACCACAGAAGAGTAGGACAGGACCACAGGTTCCCAGGAAGGGGGCGCCCTTAGGGAAAGCAAAGTTCGTCCTACAGTTCTGCAAAGTGTCCAACTTGGCCAAAAGCCCACAAAGAGCCACCCCAGGAGCGGCTGGCTATGATTTATTCAGTGCGGAGGAAGCCATAGTGGGAAAAGGAGGGAAGACCTTAATTGATACAGGCATCCAGGTGAGAATCCCAGAGGGCTGCTATGGCCGTATTGCTCCGAGGTCAGGCCTTGCGGTAAAATTTTTCTTAGATATAGGGGCTGGGGTGATACACCCCGACTATAGGGGATGTATTAAGGTCCTGGTCTTTAATTTTAGTAAGACAGACTTTAAAATTCATGTAGGCGATCGCATAGCGCAGTTAATCTGCGAGCGAGTGGGTTTCCCCATAATTGAAGAAGTGTCTTCCTTACCGTCCACCATAAGGGGGGAACAGGGATTTGGGTCCACGGGCCAGGGTGAAGTCAAGATTATGACCGCCCTAGCAGAAGAACCAAAAGAAGAAGACCTGGGTCCTCAAATTGCAGATTTGAGGGACAAGTCCAGACCTAGGGTAGGTGAAGGGCTTTCTATACCCCAGCAGCAAGAACTGGCCCAAGTCCTGGATAGATTCTCGGACGTTTTAACTACGACACCAGGGGAAACTTACGTAGTAGCCCACTAAATTATAACCACACCGGGGCGAATAATTCGGCAACGCCCCTACCGCATGCCCGAGGCAAAAAAGAGAGAAATAGTCGAACAGGTAAAAGAGATGGTGAAGCTTGGTGTTATAGAGGAGTCACGCAGCCCCTGGTCTAGTCCAGTGGTGCTGGTGCCCAAACCAGACGGATCCATTCGATTCTGTATCGACTTTCGTCGGGTGAATGAAGTGTCACAGTTTGACACTTACCCGATGCCCCGTATAGACAATTTGCTGGATCGTTTGGGGCAAGCGAGATACCTGACCACCCTTGACCTCACCAAGGGATATTGGCAGGTACCCTTAACGAAGGAGTCCAAGCCAAAAACGGCGTTTAGCACGCCTATAGGCCTCTTTCAATTTCGCCGCATGCCATTTGGCTTACACGGCGCCGCTGCCACATGCCAGCGATTGGTGGACCAGGTCCTAAGGCCCCACCATGAGTACACGCTGGCCTATATGGACGACGTGATAATTTACAGCACAACCTGGACCCAACACCTTGCAAGAATAGAGGCCGTACTCAGGGCACTTCGCAAGGCGGGACTAACACTAAATCCGGCCAAGTGTCTGTTCGCCACGGAAGAGGCCAAGTACTTGGGACACATGGTTGGGAGGGGGGTAGTAAGGCCCCTGGCCTGTAAACTAGAGAGTGTCCGAAACTTCCCACGTCCGGGCACGAAAAAGCAAGTCCGGAGCTTTCTGGGTTTGATAGGATACTATCGTCGCTTTATACCTCACTTTGCTGAGGAAAGTATTCTATTTACGGAAATGTTACAGAAAAACGCCCCTACCAAGATAAAGTGGTCCCCGGAGGCTGAAGTAGCTTTCACTAACCTAAAGGAAAAGTTCTGTAGGGCACCTGTCTTAAGGGGGATAGATTTCAACCTACCCTTCATTGTCCAGACGGACGCATCCGAAACAGGGTTGGGGGCGGTAATGGCTCAGAATTTTGATGGGGTAGAGCACCCTGTAACGTATTTGAGCCGAAAGCTCAATAGCGCAGAAAAAAATTACTCGACAATAGAAAAGGAATGCCTGGCGATTAAATGGGCAGTGGAGGCACTGCGCTTTTATTTAACTGACCGGCAATTCCTTTTGATCACAGACCACGCCCCTCTGACCTGGTTACATCAGATGAGGAACAGCAACCCTCATCTGACCCTGTGGCACCTAGCGCTCCAACCTTTTAGCTTCGTAGTACAGCATAGGGCGGGGCGGCTGCATGGAAATGCAGATGCATTGTCACGGATTCCGGGCTGTCAGGTAAGAACTGCAGCCCATAATATTTTAAGGGGGGGGATCTGTCATGGTGCAAGGCAGATAATGCCTATGGAAGTAGATGAAAACACACAGGGCAGTTTTAAAACCGGCAGTACAAAGCACATGGCTAGGGGTTGCTATGAGCAACCAAGCAAAACAAGAGCACAGGCTGTAGGTAAACGCACAGATAGAGAATTACATCATAGCTCATCAGGGAAGCAGAAACAGCTGCAGCAGTTTGAGCTAACAGGAGTCTCAGAGAATGATGCACTTAAAAAGTCAGTCTTGAGCAAAGCAGGGCAGAACTGGGGAAGGAACAGAGACGCCAGCAGGGAGTCAGACTCATTCTCTAATGCCGAGGGAGAAAGAGACCCTGAGAGGATTCACTGGAGAAGAAAGAGCAGAGCTCAGGAGAGCCAGGAGTCATACCTGCAAGCTTCTGACGTGGATTCCATCTGTACCTCAGAGGGGTTTGCCCAGGAGGAATTCTTAGAGGTTAGTGCTGGAAAGTTGGGCTGCACTAAGCCAAAGTCCGGTTGGGGACAGAGAGAGATTCCAAGCTGCAAACCACGAGGAGCTGGGAGAGGGAATACCCACGAGAGCAGGTACCTGGGGAGCAAAAGCTATTATCCAGAAGTGAGTTCCTACCCGAGAGAAAGACGTCCCTTGAAGGGAAGTGAAAGGGAGAAAACTTTCAACTTCCCGGTTGCAAAACGGAGAGTCAGAGCTCAGCCTGAAGAAAGGCATAGTATATGGAATAGAGGGGCACTGGATTTTAACTACAATGGTCCTGAAGGATATGGCCCTGTAAGGAGAGAATCCATAGTGCACGGTAACCAGCCTTTCTGCAAGGGGAGAGGGGAGAGAAGCTCTAGCCAAGAAGAGAGGGAATTTTTAAACACTGATACACATTACAGCCCTGACAAATATAATCCCCAAGAAGCACACGAGGACATGGAATGTGACTTCTGTGAAGAGAACTCAGATAGTTGTAAAATGGACTGTACAATGGTGTTTTCAGACAGCGTAACCTCTTTTTGTTGAAGCCTGAGTAAAACCCTGCCTAAGAGAAATCTGTGGAGGAACACAGATTTCACTGGAAAGCTTTTGTAAGAGAAAAAGCCTGTTTTCCCTTTTTGATTTGTTTAAAGCTGACAAGAAGCATTTTTTGTTGTAATTTGTAGTTCCCATTTGTGTTGTACCAGTTTTCATGGTTTAATTTCTTTTGACCTTTGTTGCAAGAATTCTCCCGGGAAGGGAAATAAATACCTCTTTAAGCATAGCTACTCGACCACAGCTACCTTCTTATTAGAATAGCTATTGGGACTCAAAATCCCAGGGGACATTACTCCGCCCTTGCTACATAAGAGGATCCTCATTGAAGCCCCAGGCCTTCCGCCTCCGGGGTAGTAGGTGAGTGACACTATGTAGAGTTAAAATTGTTTGCAATGCAAATGATAGTACCCAAACATCCCCAGTTAAAAACCACAAAGAACAAACACAAAATGTGTATACAATTGTTATGTTGGCAACAACTAAAAAAATATTTAATAAATAATAGATAATAAAAAATTGAAACTATGCCCACTGATAAAAAAATAATAATAAGTAATAATAAAACAACAAAAAATCATGTGGTTGGACATCATTACTAAATTGGTGGAAACCAAATAAAAGCAGACAGAAAAAAATAGGAGGTAACTGACAGACAGCCTTTGAAGGCTTTGAAAAATTTCTTGTTTAATACTCATGATACTGAATGCCATTGCCCTTTTACTGGCTTTTAATTTTTGGTTATTATGAAGAAGCTATTGATTTTATTGTCATAAGTCTTTGTGCTGTGTGTTTTGTTTTATGTTCAATTGATAATGTATGTTTTATTGTAAACCGCATAGAGGTCTTGATCTTGCTGTATATAAATGTAATAAATGAAATGAATTTTTTTTTTATCATTCCTGATTTTTTTTCATTTATTTTGGGGCCCTTTTATTAAGGGACGCTATAGTGTTGCATCTAACACATCGATAATGTTCCAAACCCCAGCAGGTTAGTTGCAACCACGTTAATGGTGAGAGGCATGGGAAGCAGGTTACCAGCAGTTAACGCAATGCACCCTGCCCTAATGTGGCCTAAAATTAGTATGGGTGCACCTATCTTCACATATGAAGGTGGTTGTAAGTGCAACTGCACTAATCGCCTGCCTTGCAGTTAGCATGGGTTGCGCTGACTGCAAGGCACTCACCCTGCTCACTCTCCATCCATAACCCACCCACTTACCACCCCAGCCCATAAAGCACAGTTAATGTAGAAATTGGACTGTGCTGGCCCTGGTAACTTACTCTTGAGTCACCAGAACAGTAGAGGGAGGACACGGCCACACCACTTAAAAACAAAGAAACCTTTTATCATAAAACCTTCAAAGGTACAGAACCGACTTGGCAAAAAAAAAAAAATAAGATGGCAGAGTTAGAATGTCTAGCACTAAATGAGAGGTTAGATATGATTGTATCTCAGAGACATGGTGGAAGGAGGACAACCAGTGGGAAATGTGATACCTGGGTACAAACTATATCATAATGATAGAGAATATCAAATTGATGGAGAGGGTATTGAGTCACAAAGTATTACAGTTTTGCAGAAAACAAAATTCACTGTAGGATCTCTATGGATTGAAATTCCAAGTAAGAAGGGGAAGGTGATGGCAGTGGGGGTATACTATGGACTGCCTGGCCAGAATGAACAAAATGATGATGAAATGCTCAAAGAAATCAGGGAAGCTAACAAAAGTTACAGCACAGTAATAATAATGGGTGATTTCAATTACCTCAGTATCGACTTGGTTAGTGCCATGACAGGACATGCTAGGAAGATAAAGTTTCTAGATGAAATAAATGACTGCTTCTTGGAGCAACTGGCTCATGAACCAACCAGAGGGGAAGCCATTTTTGACCTAGTCCTTAGTGGAATACAAGATCTGGTGCAAAAGATAAGGGTGTTGGTGCCACTTGGCAATAGTGATCATAGCATGATCGCATTTGATTTAATTAATGGAGGAGGGATGGTAAGGAAATCCACAGTACTACCTTCTAACTTTCAAAAGGGAGACTATGATAAAATGAGGAAAATAGTTAAGAAAAAACTAAAAGGAGCAGTTGCAAAGGTTAAAGGTACTATCTTGGAAGCCCAAACCAGCTGTAGTCCACGCTTTAAGAAAAGTAGAAAGAAGTCCAAAAAACTGCCAACATGGTTTAAAGGTGAGATCAGAGAGGCTGTTGTTGCCAAAAAAGCATCTTTCAGGAAATGGAAAAAGGAGCCAAATGACGAAAACTGGAAACTACATAAGCACTGGCAAGTTAGATGCAAGGCAGGCAAAGAGAGAATTTAAGAAGAAGCTAGCTGTGGCAGCAAAAACGCGTAATAAAGACTTTTTCAAGTACATTCGTAGCAAAAAACCTGTGAGACAGTCAGTTGGACCATTAGATGATAGAGGGGTAAAAGGGGCACTAAGAGGGGACAAAGCCATAGCGGAGAGACTGAATGAATTCTTTGCTTCTGTCTTTACTGAGGAAGATGTAGGGATGTTACCCATTACTGAAATGGTATTTAAAGGTGACAGGGCCATACCGAGTTTGAATCACACCCTGTGCGACTTGCACATCTGGCGCGCGCCCCCCCCGCCCCCTCCGCACCCATATCTACCCACTTTCTGGATGGGGGCAGGACAGAAGAGGCGCACCTGATGTGCAAGTCGCAGGCATGCTAAGCAGATCTGTACCTCCCTGCTCTGATGTCGCGTCAGAGGAGGGAGGGACCAGACCTGCTTAGTGTGCCGTTAGAAGGCTTAAGGGGCACTTTTCAGCTGTCTGCCATTGCCTGCTGCCACTGAGAGAAGAAAAGGTAGCGGCAGCAGGCAACGGCAGACAGCTGAAATGCGCCCCTTAAGTCTTTGCGCCCTGTGAAGCCGCACCGCTCATACAGGGCTAGGTATGGTTCTGAAAGGTGATACCGTAGAAGAATTGAAAGAATTATCAATACACTGGGAAGTATTACAACTATTTGATAACCTGAAGAGTAGCAAATCACCTGAACCAGATGGTATACATCCAAGGGTGTTAAAAGAACTGAAATATGAGATTGCAGACCTACTATTAGTAATCTGTGAATTATCATTAAAGTCATCAGTAATACCTGAAGATTGGAGGATAGCCAATGTAACGCCAATTTTTAAAAAGGGCTCCAGGGTTGATCCGGGAAACTACAGACCGATGAGCCTAACATCAGTACAGGGAAAAATGGTAGAAACCATTATAAAGAACAAAATTACTGAACATGTAGATAGTCATGGCTTAATGGGAGACAGCCAACATGACTTTAGCCAAGTAAGGTCTTGTCTTACTAATCTGTTATGCTTTTTTGAAGGTGTGAATAAACAGGTAGACAAAGGTGAGTCAATTGATAAAGTGTATCTGGATTTTCAGAAAGCCTTTGACAAGGTTCCTCATGAGAGATTTTTTGCAAAATTAAAAAGTCATGGGATAGGAGGCAGTGTACTATTGTGGATCAGGAACTGGTTAAAAGATAGAAAGCAGAGGGTAGGGCTAAATGGCCAATTTTCCCAATGGAGAAAGGTGAATAGTAGAGTACCCCAGGGATCTGTGCTGAGTCCACTGCTTTTTAACTTATTTGTAAATGACCCGGAAATGGGAATAACGAGTAAGGTTATCAAATTTGTAGATGACACAAAACTATTCAAAGTTGTTAAAACTTATGAGTATTGTGAAAAATTGCAAGAGGATCTTGATAAATTGGAAGACTGGGCATCCAAATGGCAGATGAAATTTAATGTGGACAAGTGCAAAGTTATGCACCTAGGACAGAACAGTCCAAACTATGGTTATATGATGCGGGGTTTCACATTAGGAACCACCACCCAGGAAAAAAATGTAGGCATCATCCTGGATAACATGTTGAAACCCCCCACCCAGTGTGCAGCGGCGGCCAAGAGAGCAAATAGAATGCTAGGTATGATAAGGAAAGAAATGGAGAATAAAACAAAGGATATTATAATGTCTCTGTATCGTTCCATGGTGCAACCACACCTTGAAAATTGTGTGCAATTCTGGTCACCGTATCTTATAAAGGATATAGCATTATTAGAAAAGGTGCAGAGAAGAGCAACCAAAATGGTAAAGGGGATGAAAGAATACCCCTATGAAGAGAGGCTTAAAAGGTTAGTGCTCTTCAACCTGGAAAAGAGACGGCAGAGGGGAGATATGATACTGTAGAGGTCTGTAAATTAATGACGGGAGTGGAATGGGTAAACATAGATCTATGTTTACACCATCAAAATATAGAAAGACTAGGGAACAAGCAATGAAGCTACAAGGTATCCTATTTAAGACTAATAAGTGAAATTATTTTTTTACTCAATGTGTAATGTGATGCTGCAGACCCTCTGAGAGGGGAAGAAAATGTTTTAAATGCAGGAAAAGTCAAGCACAACCTGCAATATCGTGAGGAACCATATAGGGGGAGCAGGAGGGACCTCCGAGGAACCACACCTCCTGGGTCATGAGGTAATGCCAGCTAGCTTCCAATCAAGAAAGAAAGGAGTGCCTTTTAAAGGGAAGTTGGAAGGTTGGAGGGCAGAACCAGCAGAATCAGGAGCAGAACCGGCAGAATCAGAATCAGAACAAGGAGAACAGGCTGGGAAAGAGGAACAGCCTTGGAAAGGAGGATATCCTGAGGAGACAGGACAGCCCTGGAGAAAGGCACAGGCAGGACGGCCTGGGAAAGGAGGACTTCCAGGAGAACCAGCAGAACCAGCAGGTTGGGCAGGACATCCGAGTGAGTGGGCTAGATATCCGGACGGGGCAGTAATCCCTGAACAACGGTTTCGTAGGAGGCAGCAGCAGCCGTACCGGCTTGAAGAAAGGAGCACCTGTGGAGAAGGTGGGACAACTCCAGCCAGAGTGAGTGTTTTTGGTACAGAGAGACAAAGGCGTGGCTGTGACTGTGGTCTAAAGCCAACAGAAGGACGGTTGGAGAGCTCAAGGCCTAGTGCTCAGGCCAGGCAGGATCCCAACCGGAGCAGGCCTCAAACCTCACCGGGAGCAGACAAGCCGAGGAGAAAAGGTAACCCTTGTTTAGCTAAAAGCAGGGTACAGACTGCTGATTTATGGGGAGTACAGGGAGCCCAGGAATATTATCCTTGTGAGAATGCCTATGAGATAAGGTGCAAGAAACAGGCACCAACTAAGAGACTGGTTAAGGACAAAGCTTTACAGTCAGCTAAGATAAAACACCTGCAAAAGGAAAACAGTTCCCAGTATTTGAGGGCGCAGGACCGATGCCCTGTATTCAACCCTGAGCATTGGGAGGTTGTGCAGAAGATATTTAAAAAGCCTTATTACAACTTACCAACAAATACTGACTTAGGCTCAGAGGCTTCAGAAAGGGAACCGATGCAGGTGGAATTTGCATCAGACACTGAGATGGACTGTAGCTTCTGTAAGACAGGAAGCTTGGAGTCTTTACTGAGCAACTAAGCTAGGTCTTGGGAGTTGAAACTGTTTGTTTGCCTGCTATTCCATTTACTGTGAAGATAACAGTTTTCCTTTAATGCTTTCTTTTTCTTTTACCTGAAGCAAGGAATTTGTGTTTGACGTTTTTGTGTCCAAGCATATGAACCTTTTTGCATGAAAGGGGAAATAAATGCCTTTTGTTTTCCCTCCACTCGGACCTTTTGTTTTCTGTGGGATTTTGGTAACAAAGGACGCTACCAGGGCTGAAAGTCCCTGGGCCCTGTAAGTTATTGGCCAAACCCAACCTTAAATGTTTTTATGTCCCACCTACCTCACTCCAGTACGCTGCCAAGGTAGGCCCTGTGACAGTAAGCAAACTGAAATTTGTTACCGGAGGATGTAGTAAAAGCTGTTAGTGTAGCAGGGTTTAAAAAGGTTTGGACAAGTTCCTGGAGGAAAGATCCATAAACCATTATTAAAGGGGACCTGGGAAATCCACTGCTTGCCCCAATACAAGCATTGGGGAACCTGTCTCTTTTGGGGAAACTGCCAGGTACCTTATGATGTATATTGGCCACTGTTGGACATGGACTTTGGTCTGAACCAGTATGACATATCTGATGTTCTGGTGACTCCTGTGATTTCTGTGGAGCTTTGGTCTTCTTCTTTTTCCCCTGGTATTCTCTAACTTACTGTGGCTCAGAATGTGCAGTTAGTGCATGCTGTTACCCATGCAGATAGCTTTGTGCCCTTTAGTAAAAGGGCCCCATTGTTACATTTTATGAAGTGCTTTGTTTTGCGGGTTCTCTTTGTTAATAGTGTTCATGGTTCTTAAATAGTGCACACTAGGGATATGTATTCATTAGTGCAGATTCAGTTTGTCAGTGTGCCTGAAAATAATTTTGTTTTTCATAAATAGATTTCACATGTGTTAACCTATGATTCAATAAATGTTAAGCCAATTAGGATGCACTCCAAAGTTCATTAAAGAATTTTTATTAAAACATGCGTGAAATTAACTGAAAATTGGCAAAAAAAGCCCCAACAAACTCCAAAAACCCAACATTTATGCCCTGTGCATGTCTCTAGTGCATGCTAATCAAATAGGTGATACTTTTATATACATTTTTGCACATAAAACAGTGCTTTGTGCACGTTAATGGGCCTTATAACATTTGGCCATGCCTAAAAGTATACACACATCACACCAGTGTGTACTTGAACAAGAGGCAATCAGAGGGGAAGAATTTGGGCAGAATGTGGATGGAGTCACAATTTATCCACTTAGGCCCCGATTCTGTAAGGTGAATAGCGGGGCTTCAGTAACCATGGTAACTGTATGGGGACAGGCCAGACATGCCCCCTAAGGTTAATACAGGTACATCACACCTCCCACCCTAATTTTCAGTTCTTAACATATGTAAAGATTCTGAAACTTAGCATAATTTAGTAAACATGCCCCAATGTATCTTTATAAAATAGCATTAAAGTAGGCACCTTCCTACTTTAAACAAGGTTCTCTGTTATAAAATTATCCCCATGGTGGACTCTAAGATTAGTCTGCTTTACCGATGACAGATTTTTTTTTCTATCTTCCCATCTAGAAAATGACACAAAACACCATATGATGTGTTGTACACATTTCCTATGTCATTTCACATTATCAATATGAGCACATAGTAGTCTCTATATTTTATATAGCTGGAAGCTATAGTTTTTCATTCAAGTGCATCAAGGTGCTTTCTAGGATAACAACAGCAGAGGGCACCAAAGCACTATAGTTCTCAAGCCTGAATCTCCCTTTTATGTTTGTTATTTTAGAACTTTCAAAACGGTGCAGTCTTTCAGACTGTTTGTGGATACTTGAATTCCATATTATGATACTCTTCAAAAATATGAATGCTTCCTTGCTTCAGTTTCCCCATCCTATCTAAAGAAGGAACCTCTTTGATCCTATGAAGTACTGAAGTGCTGTTGTGGTCTCAGTAGTTCATAGACGTCATCCTCTTTGGATCATTCCTATGCTGATCCATTAAAAAGGTTCATGGTCTGAAAAGAAATATTTTAAATGCAATCATTGAATTTCCCTGAATTTTTCAGTATTTTGAGCAGAAAATTGTAGTTGCCATGTTAGTCCACTTGGATATGTGCAAATAAAGGTTCATAATCAATTTGTTGGCACTTTTTTTATTGGACTCACTTAACATGTATTTTTGACAATCTTTCAAGAATTATTCTTTCTCCATCAGGTCTATGAAGAAATAATAAAGTCACGTTGGGCTTAAATAACAGAAAGTCATGTAGGCCCTGGGCTCTCTGCGTACAGTATGTCATTACATTGGAAACACAAGAGGATGGGAGATAGTGAGAATTTACAATACAAAGGTCTTGTCTGATCTTAGGTTGTCTGCATGTGTCATTGCAGACAGAGGTGGCGAGACAGTGACCCTTCACATATCAACAGTGTCAAAGTATTTGATCATTCTGATTTCAGTTTCCTTTCTCTATATTCTTGAAATTCCTTCTCAGTGCTTTTATTGTGAGCTCTAAGGGAGCGATCTTCCTTAAAGTGCTCACCCACTAAATATCCTTTCTGTTTCTGTAATGGTTCATAATGAGGTTAATTCTGTAAAGGGCGGCTAAAGTTTGCGAACAGAAAGAAAGGATCCAGGTCATTTATGCGTAGAGTCTAATCTGAAAGTACACGCCAGGGACCGATGTTGCATACTGTCCTGCCCAGGGGTGGGATTTGGGCAGAGCACATATTTACCTTCATACTTTACAGAATAGGTGCCAACGCCCGTAGAATACGCGTGGTCATTAACACCTGCTCTAGAGCCGGTGTAAGTGACTGTAACGATATTTGCATGCATTCACGACCATTTATGCTAGTATTCTATAAAGTAAAATCTACACAAATTTTACTTTATAGAACAGTCAGCCTTGATGTGTGTAAATCTAGGTGCTACTTACAGAATTACCTCTAGTGTGTCTATGAAGGTTGACCACAAAAGTTAAATGTGCCATGGTTTTCTTTTCTTTGTAATGCAGTAGGTTTGCTCTGGGTGTTTGAATATATGATGACCTGTGAAGATGCAGTCTTCTTGAAGATGATTTTGGGGTAAGAGCTATTTCTTTAAAATATTATTTTAGAGTTTTAAGGTGTTTCTTCCTATCTTGTGAGTTAAAGCAAGTGCAGTGGTATCTTGTAGAAGGAAACTGGAGCTATGAAGGTACAGTAGCTGTATCAGTCTGTTGTTTTCTTGTATATCGATGTTTGTAAGTGACCATTGCAGGTTGAGGCTGTAGTGTCTGAAAAGTTAATACTTCCATGGAATAGTCCATTTGGAGTCTGTGGGATGGCATGAAATGCTTAAAGTTCCTTTCTCCTGCAGTCCATATTACGAATATATCATCTCTATGCCAGTTATATCTACAAGAGGTTTGTTGTAGTAACCATTCAGGAATGTCTCCTCCAGTTCTGACATAAAAACATGGACTTAGTAATGGAATTTCATTGTCTGAAATCTTATATCTTTTACATATTTAGTCATTAAGCATGTATGGGGGGGGGGGATTTTCACATTTAAAGTGGATGGCTGTCACTGCTTTAATTTTGCCCTGGATATTCACTGCCTGATTTGTATCTGGGTCTTGGCATTGAATATACGGGTTGTCTGGATTGCAAAACCGGCTAAAGTTAGGACACAGCCATTCAGCCGGTTAGGGTAACCGCTGCCCGATTAACCCAGGGTGCATCCATGCTCTGCCTCAGAATGTCCCGATGCTAAGTGGTTACTATTGAGGCTTTAGCAGCCCAAACTGGGGATATTCAGCGAAACTAACTCGGTTAGTGCCTCAGAATATCTCGGTGCGTGGCATTTATGCGGTTTGTAGGTTCGCAAACCTCGTAAATGACTATGAATATCCCCCTCCCCCCCATTAAGAACTTCTCTGTCAATTTATATTGTTCATTGTTAGTTCCTACTCCTTTGAGCATATAGCTGAATTGAAGCCAGTCTCTGAGTTGTGACACTATAAACCTTCATCCCCTTGGGAGGAAGGGGATCCATCACTTTAAATTCTCCTCCCTTGCTTCAGTCATCACAGCTACAGTCTTCAGCTAGGGGCAACAAGCTGCAGCTCCCTCCACAAATGGTAGAGTTTGCCCATTTTAGGGGTTAGTTACTAAACTGTGGTAAAATTTCATATTTTGCTATGGCGTAATTTACCGTGAGAGTCACTAACTGCAGTAACTCAGTACCACAGGTTAGGAACTCCCGCAGTACATGGATAATGCATCTTGCAATCAATCTTGCAAGCTGGGTTATTTTTCCTACCTGGGAACATGGAGCAGTGAATGCATAGCCCAATGCTTCTGTTTGAAGTGACCTGAAGTTTTCAAAATGTGGTGCCCACTCCTGATCTTTCTGCCAACGGAGAACCCCCACCTGATCTGAACTCTCCCAAGATACGCGCCCAATCCTCAGCAAAAAATCTCCCCTCCCAAGGCTTTCACCCCTAAAGGCACCTCGGGACCTATTGGGAGCTACCCTGGTTTTTACTGGGTAAATGGTTCCTAGCATGTTGGGCACTGGGTTCAAATGGTAATGGCTGACCTCTAGCAGTAGTCTTACTGTACAAGTACTAGGACTCAAGCTCCTTATTTGGGTGATGAGGAAGGGGGTCTCTTTTGGGGAAGGGACGCTGAGGTGTCTTCGGGGCTTGGGGAGTTCTTTGTTGGTGGGGGTAGGAGATCTACATGCCCCTTAATTTATCTGTGGCCATTTTAAGATGGTGTCCAAGAGCTTCAGGTTGTGTGTGAGTGGCCTGATATTTCCAGGAAGGAAAAATCACGCCAGCTCAAATGTGTTGATTTTTAATGAATACGGCAGCTTGCAAAGCTCAACACAAGCCGCGTTGTTTGGTTTGCATAATAATGAAGCACTTTAAATGCATTTGCATGGTTTGCATCTCATATATTGCATGTTGCAGTAAACTAAGGTGTTATAGTAAAACAAGGTACAGTTTTGCATTTAATGAATATTAATGTTTCTCAAGCCGGTGTTGGTGTACCCCCTAGCAAGTTTATTTTTTAGGATATCCAGAATGAATATGCATAAAACAGATTTGCATGCAAATTCATTGTGAGTATCCTGAAAATAGTTCTGACTAAGGGGTTCACCAGGACTGGCTTGAGAAACACTGATAGTATGTTAAATGCATATATCCAGCATTGTTCCCTTAACACACGTTAGTAACTTCTCCTTTCCCCTTACCAAGTTGTAGAAATCTGTCTCTTTGAATGGAGACCCCAAGTCTGGTCCTATATGCACAAGGTTTGAGACTCCCTTCTCCAGTAGCTCTAAACACTGTCTCCTCTGCATCTACAGTCCTGGCCTATGATACAAACGCAGATCCAACACATAGGATCCCAGAGCACTTGCCACTGAGCTATCATGCCAGCCACTGTTGATTTTCTTACAACCACTTTTGTTCCTAACCTTTACCCGGCAAAAATGAAATAACTTTGATGGATCAGAAAACATTAACAGAGAATATGTGATCCCTTGATGGCCATCCTATTGACCTCAGTGTTGTCTAATGAAATTATCCTCAGTCTCTTCTTCTGTGATCAAAGTAGCATGCCTTCAGAGCTGTAGTTTCTTCCTTAAGAATGGAGATGCCTGGGGGGGCGGAGCCTGATGTCCAGCGGGTAAGACGCTTCGCGCTGAAGCTCCCGAGAGGCCTACTTAGAATCCTGACTTAATACCTATACAAACTTACTATTTCGCTCCGGGCTGACCGGGGTACCTCGGGGGGGATGGCGGCCCATAAACCAGCGCGCTTGGACTTCGGGTCTCCTTCTTCTTCTCACGGAAAACGCTCCAAAACAGAGGTGTCCTCCCCACAGAAGATGGTTCCATTTCGGGAAAACCCCGAAATGCACCTTGAGATCTTAGAGGAAATACGCGGCGTGAAGGAATTGGTGCAGTCCAATGGAGAAGCGCTTAGAGCCATGCGAGAAGACTTTGGAGTGCTTCAGGACCGACTTGAAAGTCTCTCATTACGGCAGGACAATATGGCGGGGGTCCTTGACTCGCACGCGGTGCGCTTGGGCACACTGGACAAGGCTGAGCGCCAGATACAGAATCTTCAAAAGGAGTTAGAAGATAGCAATAATCGAGCCCGTCGCAACAATGTGAGGCTCATTGGAATACCGGAGGGGGTGGAAGCGGGAGATATGAGAGAATTCCTGCTCAAAACTCTTCCCTCCTTGCTGAAGATCACCTTTCATAAAGAACTGGAAATCGACCGTGCACACCGTGTTCCTACCCACATGGCGCTCAACCGAACGACCCCCCGGCCTATTATCTTTCGCTTGCTACGATATCAACAAGTGGAACAAATTTTAAATGCTGCCCGGGCGAACCATCATTTGGAATTTGAAGGTCACAAAGTCTCCTTCTTCCCTGATTTGGCAAAGCCTACCATTGACCGACGGAAGAAACTCCTTGCTTTTCGCCCTCGACTTCAACAGCTACAGGCTCGCTTTGGCCTGTTGTATCCCGCGAAGCTCCGAGTGACTCTCCACAACCAAACCAGGACATTCGAAGATCCTGATCTACTATCAACATTTTTAGACTCCAAAGAAGCAGAGCAGATGCGCTAATCCAACGACTTGGACTTTTATTTGCCGGCTCTGTCCGCCATTTTGAAGGGCCCGATGCGGCGGTCGTAGTCAAGCACAGAGACTACCTGGACTTTCTTTCTTTCTTTCTATGACTTTTTTGTTTTTTGGTCTCCTATCCCTCCATGATGTGTGCCTCGGTCGGATTCGGAGCACGCACAGTCCTACAGGTTATGTGTTTTTTCAATTTCGGCCTTCTCTGGGGCTTCTCCCCGCAGACACATGGTCGCCAGTAATTTTTGGGGTTCTGCTTCTTCTCTACCGCGCTGCGGTTTTTCTTTTTTAATGTGGGGCGCTTCATTGTATTATCTAAGCTTATTTTCTTTTATGCCATATGTACAGTCAGATACAGTCAATATGAGGGACATTGTGAAATTATGTGCGCTATCATGCTCAGAATTTTTAACTTGTCTGAATGGCCTTATGTAAAATCTTATCACTCAACGTAAAGGGCATTAATAGTCCAATCAAAAGAAAGAAAATCCTTAGCTATCTTAGCCATGAGCATGCTGATTTAGTGTTTCTTCAGGAAACGCACTTAAACTCTGCTGAAACACTGAAACTTAGTGTTAAGCCTTACATGGTGGCTGCCTATTCTCCCGCCGTTTCCAAACGGTGTGGGGTAGCCATTCTGGTTAAGAAATCTTTGCAAGCTACTGTAATTGATACTAGCGCTGACAAGGAGGGTAGATGGGCCCGAGTACATCTTAAGGTTGGAGATAGTGAATTTACATGTATTTGCATTTATGCCCCGAATGTGGACAACCCTGCTTACTATGCAAGTACTGCGCAGTTGGCACAGGCCTCTGCCAATACTCCATTAATACTTGGTGGTGATTTTAATCAAGTGTTAGACCCTCTGATAGATAGACAGCCGCCTAGAACGAGTAGTCCACCCAAGAGTCTTGCTACCCTCACAGCTCTGATGCAAGATCTTGCGTTGGTAGATATATGGAGGCTGCTTCACCCCTCCGACTTAGAGTTCACTTTCTTTTCTGCCCCCCATCACTCCCAATCTAGAATAGATTTCTTTCTCATTTCCAAAGCACTGATTTCTCAAGTAGACACGACTAGGATTCATCCTCTCCATATTTCAGATCATGCTGCCATATCTTTATCATTACATGTCACTGCGCGGGACGATTCTCCCCGAGCTTGGTTTTTTGATAGATCCTTACTGGGTCAAAAAGATTTTCAGGTTGATATAAAGGCCGCTATCCAAGATTATTTTCATTTTAACTCACCCCATGGCACAGCGAGCTGGGCTTGGTGGGAGGGTTTTAAAGCATCTATCCGCGCAACTATAACTAGCTATCAAATTCGGCAGGGGAAACAAAGAAAGCAGCATTTACTGATTCTAGAGCAGCAGATACAAGCTGGGGAGCGTCTCCTCACGTCCCGTACTGACCCATGTATTTTACTCCGTTTACAACGCTTGCGTTTTCAATACAATCAGCTTTTGTACACTGCTGCTGTTAAAAATATTGAATCACAACAAGGGCTATATTATCGGGAAAATAATCGTGCCGGCAAATTATTAGCAAATGCCCTAAAAGGTAAAAAAGAAGCCAAGCGTGTTACCGCCCTCCGTAATCCGTCGGGGGGGGCTTGGTCACTAAAGATACCGAAATCTTAGAACTCTTTCGTGATTTTTATACTCGGCTTTATCAATCTGAATGTGATTTTGAGCCAGATGTATTTGAACGCTTACTTTCAGGGGTACAAAGACCGACCCTATCTGACGAAGATAGAGTGGCCTTGGACACACCATTTACTGTCTCAGAAATTCATTCTGCTATCAAGAAATGTGCCTCAGGTCGAGCCGCAGGCCCAGACGGTCTCCCTGCTGAATTCTACAAAACCTTTCACGCTGACTTAGCTCCAGTTTTGAAACTTTATTTTTCTGCTCTGGCCGAGGAGGGTTCTCCTTCTGGGTCCTTTTCAATGGCAAATGTAGTAGTTTTTGAGAAAGAGGGGAGAGACCCGCAACTAACAGCTAATTATCGTCCAATTTCCCTCCTAAACGCGGACTATAAAATATTTGCCACCATTCTCTCTACCCGGCTCTCTGATAGGATGCCTACCTTAATACACCCAGATCAGTGCGGTTTCATTCCTGGTAGATCCACTGCTGACAATGCTCGGACTCTATGCCATGTACTGACTACCGCAGTTAATCTTGATCGCCCATTTGTTGGCCTCTCACTTGATGCTGAGAAGGCCTTTGATCGCTTAGAGTGGCCCTTCCTGTTTGCAGTCCTCCGCTGGTACGGCTTCGGGAAGGTTTTCTCCGTTGTCTTCGCACCATGTACGCACAGCCTACAGCCAGTATATGTGCCAATGCTTTAAAGTCTCAGCCTTTTCCCCTTCAACGCGGCACCCGCCAGGGATGCCCACTGTCTCCACTTCTCTTCGATCTTGCACTCGAACCCTTGGCTTTACTAATCCGGCAATCGGAGGAGATTCATGGAGTCCCCTTCACCCATAGGGAAATCAAAATTTCAGCGTATGCTGACGACCTTATGCTTTTTGTCTCTATAGACTCAGTACCGGCTGTCCTAGAGCAAATTGGTAAATACTCACAACTGTCCGGTTATAAGATAAATTGGACCAAGTCGGTAGCCTTTCCATTAAATCCTTTGCTTCATCAGGCAGATATGCAACCCTTCCCCTTTTTATGGCAACCTCGCATGGTCAAGTACCTTGGGGTTCACTATTGTTCTCCTTTGGAAGACACTATCTCCTTCAATGCCAAAGACTTAACCTCTAAAGTCCGGGCGCTTACTCACCGCTGGACTCCTTTAACACTTACCTGGTGGGGTCGATTAGAAACCATAAAAATGATGATAGTTCCGAAAGTGAATTATATTTTAGAAATGTTGCCCTGTCTCTTACCTCGACGTATATATAAAGATATAGAGGGCCTTCTGACTAGATACTTGTGGCAAAACAAGACACCTAGGATAGCGAAACATAAGCTGCAAGCAGATAAGGAAAATGGGGGTGTCAGATTCCCTGATTTCCTGAAGTATCATCAATCTTTTCTTCTCAAACAAGGCGCTCGTTGGCTGGAAGATCCAGTATCGAGTAGACCTGTGTGGCTAGACATAGAAGAGGACCTTTGCAAGCCGATTCCTCTCACTTTTCTCCCTGGTATGACTCTCCCATCAGACTCCCACTTTCCACCAATGCTTTTAGACACCTTAGGTGCCTTTAATAATCTTATGCAATCTTTAGACTCCCGACTCTGTCCGTTAGACAAGCTCCCACTTTGGTACAATACCCGATTTCGAATACAAAATAAGCCGATGGCGTGGAGCCCCTGGTACACTAGGGGCATTTGGATTCCTAGTCAGTTGTTCCATGAAGGTCGCTGGAAAACTTTTAGTGAATTGCAAATTGAATTTGGTCTCCCAGCGAAACACTACTTTCAGTTGGTGCAACTTCAGCATTGCCTTCGGAGTGCTAAGGTGCTCCCGCCATCGGCCTCCCCTACACAAGGTTGGTTGGAGACTATCCGATCTATCGGTAGTTCTCCGGGTGTAGCATCCAATTTTTACAAAACCTTATGTAATGCTATAACTAGAGATACCCCTATAGCGCAGAAAGCATGGGAGAGAGAATTGCATGTGACTTTGACCCCGGAGCAATGGAGCCTTGTCTGGAGTAGAGTGACACGGGTCTCCCGATCCGCCTCACTCACTCAGACACTCTTCTTTCTAGCCCACCGGTGTTTTTACACTCCGGACAGATTAGCCAAATGGAACACTACTCAGGGCAATAGTTGTTGGACATGTCATGCGGCCATTGGTTCACTACCTCATGTTATGTATGAATGTCCCGCACTACAGTATTACTGGCGTCGGGTCTGGAGTCGTATCCAGTCTATTTTGCACTTTCAAGAGCCCCTTTCTTGGAGGATAGTGGGACTTCGCTCAGCTGCGGGGATCCCCTCTCTTCCAAAAACGGCTTACTTCCTTTTGGACTTTATGCTTGGCATTGCTATTTCCCTAATTACGAAATACTGGAAAAATAGCTCCCATCTGAGCCCCAATGAATGGTGGAATCATGTCTGTCTCTACAGTAAATATGAACAAATACCTCGTATGTTTGCTTCCCCCATTCAGACTCCTCATCATGGGTCTAAATGGAAGATGCTCAATGACTATGTACATTCTGCTCAATGCTCTCATCTGACTGTCTAAATTTGTATATATCTTTGTCCCATGATTATTCTGTATCGCAGATACTCTTTTGATTGTTTTGATGTTTAATCACTGTTGTTTGGAAGCGCTCACATGCTGGCATAATCAGCTAGAGAAGAAGCGTGGGGGGGGGGGTAATTGGGTTTACTTTTCCTTATTGTATACTTGTTTTGTCTCCTTTGGTGTGTTGTTTCTTTTGTTTGTTGCAAAATGAAAATAAAAGTTTAAAAAAAAAAAAAAAAGAATGGAGATGCCTTCAGAGTTGTAGGTTCCCCCTTAAGAATGGAGATGCCTTCAGAGCTCTAGTTTCTTCCTTAAGAATGGAGATGCCTTCAGAGCTGTAGGTTCCCCCTTAAGAATGGAGATGCCTTCAGAGCTGTAGGTTCCCCCTTAAGAATGGAGATGCCTTCGGAGGTGTAGGTTCCCCCTTAAGAATGGAGATGCCTTCAGAGCTGTAGGTTCCCCCTTAAGAATGGAGATGCCTTCAGAGCTGTAGGTTCCCCCTTAAGAATGGAGATGCCTTCAGAGCTGTAGTTTCTTCCTTAAGAATGGACATGCCTTAGCTTTGTCAGCTGTAGAATAGCTTCTGCTCTGCCAAATCTCCGAGTCATATAAAGGGCCAATGCCTGGAGCTATTCAGTCTGTATCATTCATTCTGCTGCTGCAGGAAGGATACTTGTCCTCGTTTGGGAAATATGTGACTTGGTCAACTAATAGTTTTCTCCTCTCCCTAATTTTTGTATGCTCTTTTTGAATATCACAGAATGAAGGTCGTTGTTCTGGAAGCATGCATTTGTTTATTTATTTAACTGTTCTTTTATACCACTTTTCACTGGGGCAAATCATTTCTCTTGTAGGAAGGAATATGTGGGGATTTGGGTGCCACAAGCTTGTTTAAGAGGACTTTCCAGGCACAGCTTGACAAATTACCTATACATGTTATATCTTATGAACTCCAAAAGGAGACTCTCTTTGGCACAATACAAGTATTATGTCGAGCGTTAGCAATAAATTAGAGAGACTGAGATCAAAGTCCACATACCTTGCCTTAGAGGTAAGGTTCTCGACTGTCACGATAAGCGCAAAACTAGCCCATTTGAAGAAATTACTCTAGAGATTCATGAATGTGGGATACACTTATGGGAATTTAAGATTTCTCATGTTAAGATTTAACCAGAATGAATTACTATCCCTCACTGAATGTATCGTATTATCATCCAATAGAGGATTTTCACTCAGTCATCCACAGCACTATCCTGCCTCTTGGGCAACCTACCAGCATCGTAGATCAGGACTTCCCAAACCTGCCTTGAGACCCCACAGCTAGTCAGATTTTCAGAACAATTACCATGAATATGTATGCGATAAGTTTGCATAAGGTACCTTGCTAATATAAAGTATGCAAATTTATTTCATGCATATTCATTGTAGATATGCTGCAAGTCAGATTATGCTCCTCAGTGGAACAGTTTCACACTTGTGCTAAAGATATGTGTCTCCGTTGACAAGCCAAGGGCTATCCCTCAGCTGTAATTAAGAAGGCTTATAAAAGTCCAGCCATGTCAATAGAGAGTGGTTATTATTGGAACAACGCTCCAATCGGCAGATAAATATGCATTCAACCAATCATAGCATGCATCATAATCTTTATACAAAGGCTTCCACCACTCAGGATTTGGAATCTGTAGTGGGGGTGTTGCCTTTTATGTATAATTCATCTCGGGTGGTCATGTTATTACGGAAACATTGGTCCATACTGTGCCTCCATCCATGCTATGCTAAACCATTGTTTTTTCCTTACTCAAGAGGTTCTAACCTGTGGGACATTCTAGTGAATTCGGCTTCCCCAAAAGGCCATTCTCCTAATTTTTCAGGACACTCTTGTTCTCATACACCTTGCGGTCAATGTTTACATTGTACTTCAATACTATCGGACACAGATTTGGATACTCTTTTACGGGATTAATCCCTTAAACGTTCATAGCACACACAACATGCACTTCGGAGTTTGTAGTTTATCTTTTAGTTTATCCATGTCAAGTACTCTACATTGGCCGTATGACTCGAACTGTTAAGACACGTTTGAATGGACATGCTTCACGTATTCGTTCCCAGCTTCGCACAGCCTCGATGGTGGAACATTGTCTGGAGCTGTCACACACATTTGAAGATCTTCTATGGACAATCATCAATCATGTTCCCGTAGACCCCCATGGAGGCAATCGGTTTTTAAACTTCGATGGTTCAAACAACGCTGGATTTATCGGCTCAGTACTGTACATCCTTATGGTCTCAATTATGAAATCGATTGGCTTAGCCTGATGTAATTGTAACCTATCATTGTAGGGTTTCCCCCATGATGTGGGGTTATCCCTTCATTCTGATTGGTAGCTCAAATGAATGCTCGTGTTGTCTATTGGCTAGTCGTTTCAGGGGCAGACTCCTAAAAGATTTCAACTTTTGTGTATGGCAGTTTGGAAGAAGCCCTTTAAGGACAACACCCGGTGGCACTTGATAGAGTCCAGGATTTGGATTCGAAATGTGCACCTGATGTAATTCTGGGATTAACTTTCCAATTAGAGTTGGGCTTATTGGATGCTTTTCCATCAAGAGCATCAGCTTTTTATAAGATAAGTGTGGTTCTTTGAGCTTTCTTTGAGAAAATGGATGTTTTCAGCTTTCGAGAGAGATAAATCTTTTCTCCTGCTGTTTCATCTGACAAAAATTTACATTTACATAGATTTTTGGAGTTCTCTGCTTTTTTGGTGATTTTTTAATGACATTTGTATGAATATGTGGCAACGTGCAGGGACTTTGAAAGGAGGGATGCTCTGAGAATGGTTTTGGCTGTCCTTCCACATATGTATGCAGGAATTTATTTATTTAAACCCAAATCTAATATGCCAATGCAGCAAAAGCTTTTCTTTGTGGAGAACAATGTAGCAAACAGAAAACATAAATGAAAAACAAAAATAGTAAAATGACGACAAACTGAAACAATGAAAATGCAAATGATCCATAAGCCTTTGTAATCAACAAACGTTTCCCAAAATAAAATAATTTTCAGTTTGTTTCTATATGTTTAAATAATTCTTTTCACCTTTGTGGTAACATAGTAACACATTCCACATGTGGGGACATTTTTCTACAGCTTTTTTCCAGGTGTAAAGCCATTTTTACACTTAAAAAGGGTTTTTCTTAAATTGTGCACCCAAATTAACATGTGAAAAATATGTGCACGGAAAGAGTGCAACTGCACAGAGGTGATCCCAGGAGCCTAGTTTGGGCAGAGCTGAGATGATCTGCAATGTCGATACATATTATGTAAAATATACACACACACTTAACACCTTTTCAGAAGAAGTATAATCAGTGTGTCAGTGTTTGTGTGCTGTTGGGGCTGGATCTGGGAGTCTATATTATAAAGGGACATGGAGAATGACTAGTGCGAGGTTTAGGGCACAGTTTGGGTGCATTGAGACAGGGACTGGGCAAGACGGGGCTGGATTGGACTAGATGTTAGTGCTAACCGCACTTAGTGCCATCAACCCGGGTGCATTTAACGTCTCTGCAAAGGGTGGCGTTAGTTGCATCCACAGCCCGCTAATTGCAGGGGAAGGACGCTACTGGAGAGGATTAGTAAATATGCCCTGTAGGCACCTACAGTATCTTGTTTTTGTAAAATGGCGCCTTTTGAGGTTTCTCACATAGACATCCTGTTATAAAATCGTGTCTTAAGGGACCATCAGTAAAAAGGGATTTCTCCATTGTAGCTGAGAAGCGTGTATTCCGTTGATGCCTATGGGACGTTATAAAACACTAGCACAAATCCTGCCGCAATTGCACTTCTAATGCAGGGGAGGACACTGTGCCTGCGGGTGGAAGTGCCAGTGTGCAATTTACATATGCATGCATGTATTTTATGAAATAGACATGTAAACCATGACTCCACCCATGCTCCGACCCTGCGCATGCCTTAGAGTTAATTTTATAAAATCATTTTGCGCATCTGCGTAAAAGTGCTTGTGCTTCATGAAGCCAGGGTGGCAGTCTGGGCCTAGCATGGATGGAGTTCGCAAGAGTGCATTGATTACAAGGTTCCTTATTCTGTGAGTGCACGTGCATTCTTCATGCACGTTCACTAACGTCCACTTGTGAGCAGGTGTTAATATCCACGCCTGCACTGAAGGCACGATCTCTACTCCTTACACTAGTATATTATAAAGCCACATAGGTGCCTAGGTATCTTTCTATCCTCTTAAACTGGGCAATGACCAGGTTGGTTGGCCACTAGTGCCTGTGGACCATATGCTTTGAGCTTGGTTACAAGAGAATATTCCTGATGCAGATAAGTCCTTTTACGAAACACAATATTGTGTTGGATTTATTTTCTCTGGATTGTCTTTAGGTGGATTTTTTTAAACTTGAATGAAATGTTAGTTTTCAGCTATTTATGAACTTTAGAAGATGAATTGCTCATACGTATAAAAACGTTCTGGGACCGATGATGACAAGCGAGCAGAACTGGCGGTGTAACCTTATCTATCTTAGGCTTCATTGCTAGAAAGATCGTTGCTCATGGTATTTGAATTGCTTTAAACCAATTTTTGGGCGTCTATCAGTGATTTGTCAGTTTTAGTTTGACTGTTTTGATTCCCTGATTTCTTTTGAGACATTGCTTTATTTGAATAGGTACTGTAGGAACATATACTGTCTCCTTTGGAAGGAAATAATTTACTCTATGGCCGGCATTCTGAACCATGAATAGCAGGGTTGGATGTCTGGAGTGGACATCCATCCCCCACTCAGCCCTGAAATGCTATTCCAGTCCCAGAGTTCCCCGCACGTACAAAGCGTTTGTACAGGGAGTGCTGGACAGGAGCGGGAGGGAGCAGGACGGGGACGAAACAGAGGTGAAACGGGGGTGAAGCCCTGTGCTGGGATGTACAAAGGCCATTTGTGCTTATTTATTTATTGAGCTGCATTTATATCCCGCTTTTCACCAGGTCAAAGCGGTTTAACAAAAAAGGGGGGGGGGGGGACAGTAATCAATTTGACAGAGAAGGGGGGGGCGTCACCATGAGGGCCAATATTGATGATCTGAACAGAAAATAATGAATTAGACAGTCTCTTAGTTGGTAGTAGAGGGGATAGGTCAGAAGGTCTGGATGTGCAGTCAGTGAGAGATGTCTGTTTCAGGTCCAAGATATTCATGAAACAGTGTTTTTTAATTGTTTCCGGAATGTAGAGAGGTCTCTGTTGCTTCGGATCTGGCTCGGAAGGGAGTTCCAGAGGGAGGGTGCATACAGTTCAAATGCTCTGTTGCAGGTCTGTTGATTGAACTTAGTTTGTTTGTGGGGGATAGTGAGAGTATTGCTAGTGGTCTGTCGGGTTGGTCTGTTGAGAGTAGGCTGGGATAGTAGAGTCCGGAGTTGAGAAGTCTTCATTTGATGGAGAGCTTTGTGGATAAGCAGGATAGATTTTTATTTAATCCTTGCTTCGAGTGGTAGGATGTGAAGTTCTCTCAGGACTGGAGTGATGTGATCATGCTTTTAGGGGGTTGGTGTGGGTGGCGGGTAGTCCGTGATAAATTGTATTACAGTAGTCCAGATGGGGGAGCATCATAGCCTGCATGACTGTTCTGAAGTCCTGTGGGTTAATGAGTGGTCTGAGCCGTTGTACGGTCTTTGCTTTGTGGAATATTGTTCTGGTAGTCTTTTTAATCTATTGGTTAAATGTAAGCGCTTGATCAATGATGATTCCCAAATATTTTATGTGGGGTTGAATTTGTATTTGGGTGGTTCCCAAGATGAGGTGTGGTGGCAGGGTGAAGTTAGGGTCCTTGGTCACCATGAGGGCTTCTGTTTTTTTAATGTTGATTGATAGGTTGTTCTCTTGTAGCCAGCTGGAGACCTCAATGAAGCAGTCTGACAGCTGACTGTTGGTTTGGTGGTTGTGATGGGTCCATAGAGCATTATGTCATCTGCGTAGATATGGTAGTTGATGTTATGAACACGTATTATCAAGCAGAGTGGCTGCAAGTAGATATTGAAGAGCATGGCGGATTGTGTGGAGCCCTGGGGTACTCCCTGGTGCTGTCGAAAGGGGGGGGGGAGGTTGCCATGCTTAAGTGGAACAGTTGTTGGGCCTCTGTACATCCCCCGGTACCTGAATGGATGCCCACCTTATTCCACCTTGATGGTGGAGTAAGTGAAGTAGGGGGGCTGACACCCCTATGTGAAGTAGGGGGGCTCACACCCCTATGTGAAGTAGGGGGGCTGAAACCCCTATGTGAAGTAGGGGGGCTGAAACCCCTATGTGAAGTAGGGGGGCTGAAACCCCTATGTGAAGTAGGGGGCTGACACCCCTATGTGAAGTAGGGGGGCTGACACCCCTATGTGAAGTAGGGGAGCTGACACCCCTATGTGAAGTAGGGGGGCTGACACCCCTATGTGAAGTAGGGGGGCTGACACCCCTATGTGAAGTAGGGGGGTTCACACCCCTATGTGAAGTAGGGGGGCTGACACAGAGTTTGTGGGGAATATACCGTGAAAAAGCGGCAGAGGAACATTTCTGCATTTATTAAAAAAGTATATTTCGCCTATTTCGGTTTGAAGTTAGGCGATCAAGACAAACCGTGGGCTCCTCACAAAGTGTGCAAGACATGTGAGGAAGATCTACGCTTATGGATGAAAGGTAAAAAACAAGCATTTCGTTTCGGAATACCTATGATGTGGCGTGAACAAAGAGACCACAGCAGTGACTGCTATTTTTGCTCTTGATATGGTAGTTGATGTTATGAACACGTATTATCAAGCAGAGTGGCTGCAAGTAGATATTGATGAGCATGGCGGATTGTGTGGAGCCCTGGGGTACTCCCTGGTGCTGTCGAAAGGGGGGGGGGAGGTTGCCATGCTTAAGCGGAACAGTTGTTGGGCCTCTGTACATCCCCCGGTACCTGAATGGATGCCCACCTTATTCCACCTTGATGGTGGAGTAAGTGCCAGGCAGTATGGGGTTCATGGTCTGCAGCCCCCCCTTCCACATTGTGATGCCACAGTAGAGTTCCCATTGCCCGATCCCAGCCTTAGCTGCCCCCACCAAGGGTCGGACGGTGGGGCAATGAGTTCCTCTGGCTGGACGTGCCAGTGTCATGGCGATGGGAAACTGCACCAGCACACCAGCTGGAGCATTGTGTGGGCTAGGAATCCACTCGGTCTTCAGCTTTCTTTTTCCTCGGTCCCAGACTCTGGAACTCACTCCCCCATTCAATCCATCTAGAAACCTCCTATAAGTCTTTTAAAGCCAAACTAAAAACTCCTCTTTTCTGCTCCGCCTTCAATCTCCCTTCCTTCCTCATCCCTCTCCCCTCCACCTCGTTAACGTTCTAGCTTTCCTATCCCTTCCCCCTCCTCCTCTCCCCTGTTCTTCTTCCCACTCGCAATGTTCAGTGTTTACTCCTTCCCTTACATGGTATGTACTTTTGCCTCTTTATCTCCACTGATTCTTTTCTTTTTTGTCCTTTAAAAAAGATTTTATGGTGTTCCTTTTCTTTTTCGCAGCCTTTTCCTTTTTAAATATTTTTTGTATGTAAACCGCCCAGATGCTAATCGTTTATGGGCAGTATATAAAGTTTTAATAAACATAAACATTGAATTGGGGGCACGCTCGGTCCTCTAAGTGCCCAATTCCACAGCCGCAGGTACATACAGCTCCCACAGTTGCAGAATTGGGTGTAAGTCAGGCCCAACCATGTTTTGTGCATCCTAACGGCCCGGCTGTGCACCTTTTGGAATGCGCTTCCACCCGTTTCTGAACAAATCTTTATTAACAAAATCACAGAACAGATGCCCAGGCTAATTTTGACAACACTGAGTTCACTGTATTAAAACAGCAGTTCAACACCATGGAATGTAAATGGGGAAATGCAAACCAGATTAATAGATGCCTCAGGTTTAGACACCATTAAATACCAGTCAATACATTTGATTAATCTTGTGCCTGGAGGGTTTTAAGAATAAGAAATAATTAAATATATAATTTTAAAATGAAGCAATTCAGGGATGCCCTTAATGTTATATATTTTTCTTTGAATTAGACATCAAGGATGCCACTTAACAGAGCCCCTCTGTGTTATTGTGACAAGGGACAGTGAGAGGTGAACACGTATTCGAAGCAACCTGGGCATTGAGATAACATTAAAACCCCTTCTTTAACGATCACAGTTACAGATGATAAAAGTGCGCGCTCACCTGGAAACCCGTTTTCACTTGATTGTTAAACACAGGTTGGAAACGGAAAAATACACTTACTTTTGTCAGCTTATTTTTCGAAAAATGTGAAAAAGAGAAGTTCTCAAGCATTTCACTTTTCACACTACACACATGGCAGCTGATAACGTCCACCCAAGGTGTGGGTTAACTTTGTGTGTATAATATATGTATGTATAGGTGTATTTTATAAAATTCATGGGTACATCGTCAGGGACGGACTGAAGACTTTTGTGCCCATAGGCAATGGCAGACGAAGATCCCAGAGAACAAGGGGAGGGAGGAGTCAAGGATTCTTAAAAGACTGGAGAGCTAGAAGGAAAGAGGAAGGCTATAGTGTCATATTGGTGCCCTCTGAAGTGGCACATGGACATGACCTTAAAGTAAGCAAGAGCAGGACTGGGTATTTGATGCCCTAGGCCCCTGCATTGCAACTCTACCCCAGCTCTGCCATACTCCACCCCCGGGATTGCCTACAAGTAAATTGCATAAATGTAGGTGTGCTCTTTCCATGCACCCACTTTTATACCTGTATACACAAGTGCAATTTTATAGGATCTCTTTCCCACATGTAAAAACATGCTTGCCAAATGGAAAATGATTTATAACATTACTCCATAGTGAGCATTATTTGGGGCAGTGCCCACTGGGGGCTGGTAAATGTATAAGTAGTTCCTTATCCATGTATTTTTTTAAATTTATTCTTTATTTAATGTTTCATAATATATAGTCAAGACAAAATCTTGTACATAAATAAAATAACTCATTGGAAGTATATTAGTACAAAATAGGTAATAAATTATAATGCAAAATAAAAAAGAGTTACCTACTAGTCCATAATATAAAGGGGGGGGGAGGAGGTAGCGTATGGAAAATCAGGAGGAATAGGTATACAAACCCTAACTAGCAAGAAAATTTTACAAGGAAGAAGGACCAGGGCATACACTTTTCATTACATGGTTAAGTAACTTCTACAGAAGACGTGACCACAGATGGTACAAGCAACCTTGCATTGATGAAAGGAGCTAGGTGAGCTGGTTGAAAAAAGACATAGTGCACTGACTTATGCAGAATCAAACATTTACAAGGAAACTTTAAGTGGAAAAAAGCACCTAATTGTAGTACGCCTGGCTTAAGTAACAAAAACTGCCACTTCTGAGTCTCTCTCAGTAAATCAGGGAAAATAGAAACTAAGAAGCCACAAATAGACATCCTGTTTTTCAAATATAATTTAAGAATCCCATCTCGGTCTTCCAGCAAAGTGCAGGAGACGAGTGGAGCTGGAACTTACGTATTTCTCTTCAGCCAAGGATTCCAAAAGTTGAGTAACATTTAAGACATCCTTGCTCTGGTCAGAAGCCTGAGCAGAAGGCTCGCTCTTAGCCGATGGCAAATATAGTTGGAAATAATTTCTAAGGCGCCAAAAGAGCCTCCACCAGGTACTTCAGATGTGTGTGTGTGTGTGTGAGATGATTATTTTAGAAGCATTTGAGAAAGGGGCTCTTTGCTCAAGGTCATGCACACCACGCTTGGTTTACTATGAGGTGTGATAAGGACTTGGGGGAGGGGTGGTTTGGGTTGGCCTAAAAAAATCAACATGTATTTGGCTAAAGAATCATATAAATAAGATGGTAAGAGCAACTTTTACTGCTTGGCAAATGATTCGGCAACCGTAATGTTATCTGTCAGACAAGTATTCTGTAGCGGTTACCCGAGCACTGATTCTGCCAAAATTCGAGTATTGTATTGTGTTACTGTTGGGAGAGGTTGAGAAAGAAATGCAGCACTTAACAATTTCTTCAAAATACAGCAGCAAAATTGATAAAAGGACTTTGTAACCCTGTGACCCTGTGATCCCCGTATTGATGGATTTACATTAGCTTTCGGTTGCATTTTCTTATTGATGTTCAAACCTTTATGGGGTAGGGCCCCAGAGATAAACCATGGCCTTATACAGGCCTCTGTCATGGCATAGAGCAGATTTGTTGGTGGTGCGTACTACGAAGGATATGCGTAAGGATTTCAAGGGGTCTGTGCACTTTCTGTGCAAGATCCTGTATTATGGAACTCCTTCCTGGTAGTTTATGGGCAATAGGAACTTGCCGTTTTTTTAGATGAAATGTAAAGACTTATGCTGATTAATCCATGGGAACCTAGGTGTGGGGATTATGAACCTGGCAAGCGTTTTAAGTGCAAAGCCTTTGCATTAACCACTGGGATGTGACCAACATGTTCCTGGCTGTTAATGCACAAATGCATATGTTAACATGTGGTACAGTTAATGTGGGGACACCTGAAGAATGCCCATTGGGATGCACTCTTGCTAGATGGTGATCATGTGTTAATGTGCTCTCCATCCCTAACCTGCCCACTCTCCACATTAGCATGCAGGTGCCAGTTAACTTGTATTCTAGCAGCCCGTAGTTAGCATGCTCGCTCGTTAGTGTTAACCGTGGCCAGTTACGTCATACTAAAATGCACATTAACCAGTTAGCAGCATTTGGTAAAAGTGCCCCTTGGTTGTTTTCTCAGTTTCATGTGGTTGGCTTTGCATGAATTGTGGGCTTTTCTTTTTACAGAGGATTATATAGTAAATGAATGAATCAATTTTATTATGTTTGTTGTTTTATAATTGCATGAATATTTTATTTACAGTTGTATTTATTTTATATTATTTTTTGTAAACTGCTTTTATACTTTATTGAAAGGGGTTCTTTAAATCAATTAATCAAGCAAATAAATTTTCCCCCTTTTATAAGGAGAATCCACATTGATTAAGAAAAAAAATAGATGTTGGCATTTTTGAATAAGTGCCACTCCCCCCCCCAGCATGAAGAACCCTTCCAGCAGAACTCTCAAACCCCCCTACTCCTCAATCCCCTGCCCAATTCTCACCCAATTCCCTGGTGTCTGAAGGGAGCAGAAATGATCCCCAGTCACTCCTACTCTGCCAGTCTTGAGTTTCAAAATGGTGCCTGTGATCCCTACCAGTAATTTGGAGGTACCAGCTAGCAAATATAGCCAATACGTGCCTATAATAGCATACCCCATCTCTTTGTGACATCACTGCCAAGCTCAAGATTTTTTCTCAGCCCTTAAGTAAGAACATTTTTTCTTCAGAGCAATGAGGGAGTGGGCTTATCTTACTTACATTTTAACTGTTCTGGAGAATGGATTCAGTTTTTTCAGGAAAGTTCTGTGTTAGCCTGGGATTCAATATTACTGTGTCCTTGTGAAAATTTCTAGAAGTTTTAGCAAGGATATTCCAAGTTGTTGTAGCTATTTTAAATCAATTGTTTTAAATATTCTGTTATAATTGTTATATCCATGTTTCCATCTTCTCTGTGACAGAGAGAAGTTGGAAAGGTTAAGGGAGCTTTGGCTAGGTAGGTTTTTAGAAGACAAAAGATTATATTTTATTACATTATGTTGAAATATTTCTATTTTTTATCATTTTATAATTTTTTGATTTTTATGTTGCTATAGCTTTTGTGCTGTAAATTGCTTTGGGTTTCTGGAGAATGATATATCATCTAAAAAAGAGCCGACTAAAATAAGAGCTCTAGCCTCCCATCCCAGTTGCCTGCAGATTCAAAGCCAATCAGAGCTTTTTTTTTATTATTTATTTATTTAACAAATTGAAGGTTACATGGCTTGCAAAGAATCCTATTTAGAACTGGGTATTTATCATAAAAACATCAGAAGTATTTTCCTGAGGCCTCTATAAATGTTGCTAAAAATTTCTCTGTTAGGATTCCGTATTCTCGTCTTGTTAGTGCCACAAGAATATTAGTTTGAAAATGTACCGGCAAGGACTGAGTTAGAACATGGCTTCCAGGAAAGCAGCTACTCCCTTCTCCTGGTTATTTCTGTATCTCCTTGCCTGCTACTATACATGATAGTGAATATCATGATCGTGAACATCAGCAGAATGAAAAGCTTTTTAGCACCAGGTGATAGAGAATTATTTTACCTTTAGCCTCAGCCCACCATTCCTTACCGGCAGATAGCAGATACAATTTGGCTCCCCTCGAATACAACCAGCCCATTATGCAGATACAGTGTAACTTTGCTGGAACAATGGCAAACATTGTAACATCTCCATAAAGTGATGTTCTGTTTTTAAATTTACACTTTGCTACTTATTTGATTCTCTCCTGGATTTATGCTGAACATTAATGGACAAAATAGTCATCTACTATAGATCAAACCTATATGTTCTTCAGATTTATTATACACGCATGGGAGGTTGATATTCAGAAGCACTCATGAAGCTGGTGGTGAGAGTAATGACATAGCTGGATGTCTAGTTTAAAGCAGTCAAAATGCACCTATTTTAATGCTATTTTACAAAGAGAAATAGGCACCTACTCTTCTTTATAAGCTACTAGCATAACTGACTTAAAATACTTCTTAATTTAAGGTGCAATCATTTACGCCAGTCCTATTGCTGGCATCACCGACTGTGCCTACATTTTGTAAGTAAGTCTATAATCTACAGATTTTTATAATCTATGCATGAATTTGTGTCTTCCACCTATGATCTTCCTAAACACTGGTTCTGTGCATGTGCCATACTGAAAGTACTATAAGTATATGGACCCTAGAGAATGAAAGCTACAGTCTCCAAAACATATATGTCAGAACCTCTGTATAGATAGCAAAACAACTGTCTAGAGATAATGAGTAATAAGGAAGGGAAAAAGACCTCGGTACTGAAGGAGAACTATGAATGTGGCCTCAACGACTTTAACAACATCATCGCTCAGAAAACCTTCCACCATCCTTTTTGTATGACTCAATGTATTTTTGTTATAATAATTATTCTTTTTTCAAAATATATGGTAAATTCATATCAATAGATGTACTGACACTTATCTTAAATGAAACAATTTCAGCATTGACCTCCCACTCCGACGCTGGCACTGAGTTGCGGAAGCTGCATCAGGGAGGCGGTTGAGCACCCGTGTGATTCATGAAGTGGGAGGACCGATATTTGGATAATACACTTGCTGTGTAAATGTAAGTATCAAACCCACTATAGTGTCATAGGTCTGTGAACGTTCCACACCCAGACTCCTAGATTCAGCCCTAGTACACAAAGATGCTCTTTCATAAATGTACACCTGCTTCAGAGTGTGGGTGCGTACTCCTAGACCAGCCTTATAATACCCTACTAATGTATATAGGAAGCTGTTCTACATGCATAAATCCCTTATAAAATGATCCCCTTAGGGCAGGGGTTCTCATACCAGTCCTTGGAACACCCCTCCCCCAAGCTGGTCAGGTTTTTAGGATTACCACATTGAATATGCATGAGAGAGATTTGCATACATTGCCTCCATTGCATACAAATCTCCGTCATGCATATTCATTGTGGTTATCCTGAAAATCTGACTGGCTAAGTGGGCATGTGGACTGAGTTGAGAACCCCTGCCTTAGGAGGTAACTTTATAACAAGTTGCCGGTATACAAAGGCCACATAGGCTCCTATTTATAAAGACACACATGCACCTAAGTGTCCTTATAAAACAGTAAAGGCAACCTGGTAGGAATCACAGTATGGTTGAAGAAGTGGATATTTATATCTACTCAGGATCAGGTGTTAAATAGAAATACAAGGCAGATAAAGACCATACGACCCTTCCTCCCCCCTCAGAAGCTAATGATGAAGGTACACCTGGATTTGAACTGGGGGCCTCTTGATCTGCAGTCAAAAGTTCTACTACTGAGCTATGCCCATGTTAGCGTGCAATGTGTACATGTGTGTGTATTTTATTAAGTGTGCACATATATTGTGCCTCTGATAGACAGAAAGAAAATTGATGCCTTTGAATTATGGTGCTGGTGAAGAATACTGTGTACACTATGAACTGACCTAAGAACAAACCAGTCAGTACTAGAGGAGATCAAACCAAAGCTTTCTTTAGAAACTCAAATGACAAGACTTCAACTTTCATACTTTGGACACCTCATACGAAGAGAGAGATCATTAGAGAAGGACATCATGCTTGGCAAGATTGATGGTCAACACAAAAGAGGAAGGCCAGCAATGAGATGGATCGATACAATAACAGCAGTTATGGATGCCACTATATTTAACAATGAGCTGCCTGCCTGAAGACCGAACACAGTTTAGGACAACTATCCAGAGGGTCGCCATGAGTCGACAGATTCAGTGGTACTTAACAACAACATTGGGTCTCTGCCCTTGCACCACTCAAACTCCCCCCCCCCAGCACACATACTCCATATCACTTAAAAGTACACACCTAATTGCAGTGTGTGTACTGTTACACATGAAGTTATTTTATGAGGGATTTTGGAAGTAGCTTTGTAATGAGCCACTTAAAGTTACATTCTATTGGCACATGCAAATCATGAATTTTCCATGATTTATGCACCCAAATGAACGTTTACATGCGTGCTTTAGTTGGGCAATATTCTATAAGTACACACATCAGGCAGATGGCACATTCTTTTAGAGTGAGTGAGTTCAGGGGCGGAGCCTAAATTTACACATGTAAGTTATAAAACACTATAACTTACGTTTGTTCTTTACAAATCTAGGCACATGCATTTACACCAAGTCTAAGGCTGGCATAAGTGCTTGTGCCCGCTTTTCTTTATAAACTAGGCGTGATGTGCACACTTTGGAATATGCACTAATCTAAGTGACCTTTATAAAAGTCTCCTCTTTACACATGCATATATAGGCATATATACACAAAATAATCCTTTAGAACATTCAGTGTTGCAACAAGAAGGGAAAATGAACAAATGAGAGATGATTTGATTTCTTTGCCTGACTTCTTATTCTAGATGAATCCAAAATCCGGTAATGTCTGAAATTGTCAGTCTGCTTATGTGTACGTTTAAAACCCATAATCAAATGAGCAAACCCCAGCACACACTGCACCATCTAGGAGAGACTCCAGCAAAGTCAGAGCTGGAGGTGCAAAACCAAATAGATAGCCATTTACTACTACTACTGCTGATCATTTGCATAGCACTACAAAGCATACACAGCACTGTACAGAGATATGTCAAAGATGGTCCCTGCTCATCAGAGTTTACAATCTAAAGACAGGCAACACAACAGCTGGGGACAAGGATATTTTTAGGGGAATGGTAAGGAAACGCATGGTTGGAGAGGAGGAGACAGGGGGGAATCGGGATCAAAAAGCTGCCTCAAAGAAATGAGTTTTTAGCCTGGATTTGAAAAGGGCCAGAGATGAAGCCTGACATACCTACTCAGGTAGCTTGTTCCAGGCATAAGGAACAGCAAGGTAGAAAGATCAAGGTCTGGAGTTGGCAGTAGAAGAGATGGGCACAGATAGACGTGATCGGCCAGAAGAGCGGAGTTCTTGAGAGTGGTGTAGGGAGAGATAAGAGAGGAAAGGTATTGAGGAGCAGCAGAGTGAGTGCACTTATAGGTCAGTAGGACAAGTTTGAGATGAATACGGAAATGGATGGGGAGCCGGCAGAAGCAACCTGAGGAGAGGGGTTATATGAATAGACTGAGGCTGCCGGAAGATTAGCTGCACCGCTGAGTTTTGAACAGATGAAGGGGAGAGAGAGAATTCAGAGGAAGACCAGCAAGGAGAAGGTTGCAATTGTCTAGACATGACTAAAGTGTGGTTAAGTGGCTTAGTAGTGTGTTCAGAAAGGAAGGGACAAATTTTGCTGATGTTATAGAGAAAGAATCAACATTTCTCATCAGTCAAATGAGCTTAGGAGACCTTCAAGATACTTGCCCACCAGTCACCAATCACACAATGTGCTATACCAGTCTTTATAATGCCTTGACTTAGGCAGCTTGTCTACAACTTCAGTGCAGTCACTCCCAGCATGACACAAAGGTCCTGGTGCTGTGTGCATAAGCAAGCTGTGAAAGTTACAGCTCTTCAGCTCTCATCCGTCTTGCCCTTAAACAGCCAAACAAATAGAATTCTGCCTCTCATTTCAGCTCTGGAAGAAAACATTCAGAGGCATGGGGACTTTTGTTTTTATAATCAAATTCCCATTGCTTCAGCTTAAGCCAAAACCTATGGATTCTGGAAGCTGTTCAGGAGTGCTGCTTTTGGAAGAGGTGTTTATTGGAAAATCACATCTTGCCCAGTAAAAGCTGACAGTGTAAGTTGTAAAGTCCAGAAGACACTCTTAAAGAATTTGGTTAATGATTGCTCCAGATGGGAACCTTGTGAATTCTGACTTGGCAATGAAAGTTTGCTTGAAGGGTTCCTAAAGACTTTGGTGGCTGTCGTGATGTAACCGATGATCTCTAGAATTCAGCTGCATTGCTAAACCATATTCCAAGCTTCTGATCAGGGCCCTAGGCAAAAACCTAAGTTGACAACCCCATCTATGAAAGATGCAAGCATTAGGTTTTCCCTGCCCCTGTCCCACCTAAACTCTTTCCTCACCTACTCTCTTGCCAGCATCAGTATTCTCCCTTTTGCCATGCTTAGTACTGCCTTTTCTCTCTCTCTTTTCACAGCACTAATACAGTTGTGGTCAACATTATTGGCACCTTTGCATTTTAAGTATGTTGTGTACAATATCTTGAGAAATAACTGGAAATATTCCATCTGCACGTCATCATAATTTAATAGTGTATTCAAAGGTACAAAACAACAAAAAAAAGATGCCTTTGCAACTTAGACATAGCAATTTCTGAGAAAAAAAAACATAATATGATGTGCACAGGATTAATGGCACCCTTCACTAATATTTGGTTGCGCAACACTTGGCAGTTTTGACAGCCTCCAAATGTTTCTTGTAGCCATCTATAAGTTTTGTACATCTGTCTGCTGGTAGTTTCTCCCATCCTTCAACTGCAATTTGTTCCAGTTATTGTTTCCAAGATTCCTTTTACCAATGGCAGATTTCAACCCTTTCCAAAGGTTCTTGATTGGCTTGAGATCAGGACTCATTGCTGACCAGTTTAAAACTGTATATTTGTTCCTTTTTATCCATTCTTCTGTACTTTTGGATGTATGTTTTGGGTCATTATCCTGCTGGAGGACCCATGACCTTCGACCCAGACCTAGTTTTCTGACACTAGGTAGCACATTTCATTTCCAAAATACCTTGGTAGTCCTCATGATTCCTTTAATATGTCCCAGGCTTTCAGTTCCTAAGGCAGCAAAATAGCCCCACAACATTATGGAACCTCCAACATATCTAACTGTAGGAAGAGTGGTTTTTTCCTTATAAGCTTCATTTATTTGCCTGTAAATTTATCACTGGTTTGCACTGCTAAAGAGCTTGTTTGATTTCATCTGTCCATAGAAATTTTCCCAGAAGGTTGTGGTTTTTCAAGGTTGGTTTGGGCAAAGATCTATGTTTGTCTTTGAGCAGTGGGGTTTTTCTTGTCCTTCACCCATGAAGTCCTTCTTTGTTCAGTGTGTGGCAAATGGTGTGGGTTGAAACCCCCACTGTAGATTGCTCCAGAACAGCCTTAAGCTCTTTGGATGTTGTATGTGGTGTTTTTCCAACAGTTTGCATGAATCTTCGAAGACTTCTTGGATTAATTTTCCTCTTCCCACCACGTCCTGGGAGATTCTTGACAGTTCTATGAGCAGAAAACTTTTTAATAACATTGCAAACTGTAAACACAGGAATCCCAAGGTCTTTGGAGATGATATTGTACCCCTTTGAAGTTTGATGCTTGGTGATAATGGCTTTTCTGATGGTCTCAGGCAGGTCTCTTATTTTATTTATTTATTTATTAAAGGTTTTCTGTACCGCGCTATTCATCATCACTGCGGTTCACAGGCAACATATTTATCCATTGTAGAAAGGTCTACATTGGACTTACAATAAACAGGGTGTTTAAACAGGGCTAACAGGTAAACTATGTACAAATTGGTAGCCAAGGTTCTACATGCAGCTCGGCATTATTTACAGGTCAAACAATGTGACTATATACCTTCTAGTTGTATGTCGCTGGGTAGTGGACATCTCATCGTTATCTCGGTTAGTGTCGGGTATCCGCAGGGAGGCGGTTTCAGAGGGAGGGTTCACTTAGGTGATCTGAAAGGTGTATGGGGTGGGTACTATTGTGGGTGGGTCTTCACTATTGTGAAAATGGAACAGGGAGTGAATGTGGCCATTTTAAACATTAGAGCCATCATTCATTGGTTGATTCAAGTCATGTGCTTACTGACAATTGATCGCAGATGTGTCTAATTTTATTGCAGTGGAAATGTACAATATTTATTCTGTTCAAATGGATCTGAATTGTTTATAAGGGTTTCAAAATCATGTCCTGGCAATGTCCCAGTTTTTATACTATTTCCTATAAAGTCCTTTTTTAATTGGTCTTGTTTTGTTTGATTATTTTATGTGTCAAATGTGTGCCTAAAGTCATTTTACTGGCCATGTTTTTTTTTAGGAGATATTGGACATTATTGGCACCCTTGCAGTTCAACCCTTAATGTTGACCACAATTGTATCTCCTAATCTCTTTTTTACTCCATATTCCCACATTCTCTGCCTAGTGCCACCATGTTTCCACCCCAGGGATAATGGTAGAGGGACAAAACATACCAATCTATAATCCTGCCCAAAGTAAATATGTTCATTGTAAAAATGTTGATTGTAAATATGTTATATGATTGGATCCACCTATTTTTAAAAAGTTTAATGTACTTGTTCTGTTCCTTGTAAACCGCCCTTGATCGCCGGAAGGGGCGGTATAAAAAACCCCACTTAAATAAAAATAAAGAAAGAAAGAAGTTCTCTAGATGCTGATGCTGTGCTGGGGGAAAAATATATTGGTGGGGCCACGGTCCCTGTGGCCCACTCCTTTCTGCTACCTCTATCCCACGCTGACTATTTCTTGCGTTAAACCCTTGCCATAGTGTTCGTCTTTCTCTTTCTCCCCACACAGCCTTTGCCTAGCCGAAAATACCTCTCCATCTCTCCCCTTCCTCTTTCTTTCTGCCTCTTCCCGGTAGGCTGTTTCGCAGGAAAGACGTGCCCTGAGCTAACCCCCCCCCCCTCCCTGTGCCCTACATGTCCCTTTCCTGCAATGACTCCCCTCTAGTATACCAAAGAAGTGTGAGTAATCCAAAAAGTAGTTTATTAGAACCATTAAGGGTTGTCTGTAGACACACAGGAATATGAGACGCTAACCCGACACGGCCGTATTTCAGCAGAGCCTTTGTCAGGAGTTAGTGGTGTAAGAGGGCGAAATGGCTTTGATGCATATAGCACACAGTATGATGATTACTGGGTAAGAAAATAAGAAAAGCCATACTGGGTCTGATCAAGGTCCATCAAGCCCAGTATCCTGTTTCCAACAGTGGCGAATCCAGGCTACAAGTATCTGGCAAGTTCCCAAAAAGGCACCCAGGTTCCACAATGCTTGTCCTAGGGTAAGCAGTGGATTTCCCAGGTCCTTTTTAATAATGGTTTATGGACCTTTCCTCCAGGAACTTGTCTCAACCCTTTTTTTAAACCCAGCTACATTAACGGCTTTTACTACACCCTCTGGTAAGGAATTCCAGAGTTTGATTACGTGTTGAGTAAAAGAATATTTTCTCTTATTAATCTTAGATGGGTTACATTCAATGTTCCCTCTAATTTTCTGTAGGCTGTGTGCGCATAAAATATCAGCTGTGTGCAGCTTTTGAAGGAAGGTTAAATTTTTGTGCGCCACATAACGACACTCGGAGTTATATACAGTACTTTAAAATTTGACTACATGTCAGAATACAGTATGTACACCACATTGATTTTAATCAAATTAAATGAAAATAGACGATTACTAAATGAAGCGGGAAATTTCTAGTAATTACAATCATAACTTTTAAATTTTATGATGTCTGTGTTGTTTTCTATCAGAATCAGAGCCGTAATTTTTGTGCGCTCTGTTGTAAAGTATGTGCGCTCGCTCAGCGAGGTGTGTGCGCGCGCACACGCGCACAGCTTAGAGGGAACAGTGGTTACATTGTAGTTTCACTGCATGTCCTCTAGTCTTTCTACTTTTTGATGGCGTAACTTTCTACAGTGGAGGCATTGCAGTCATGCTCAGACATGGGGTTTAGGAAGCAGAACCATGGCAGCTGAAGGAGACATCAGCAGCAGTGGAAGATGGGAACATCAGTAGCCTTGGGGAAAGTAATGACTCAGCCATGCACCAGGACACCAGATCTCAGTAGGAGATTGATCTGAGAGAGTTACTGAACATAGTCAGGGCTATGGCAGCAATTCACAAACTGGGATGCTTGAATGCTCTGATATTAAACCTCAAAGGTCAGTATCAGTGGTGACACAAGAGTTTCTGCCACTCTAGGCAGACCCTCCATGCTGCCCCCTTGACTGCACTGCAATCCGACTTGCTACACCGCCTGCCCCTTCCCTCCCCTCCCCTCCCCTTCCGCCGAAGCAGTGGCAGCTGAACTGCCACTTCAGTGCTGCGTCGGGCTTTAAAATGCCCGTGCACATGTCTGCTCTTGGCCATCCTCTCCTGCCCCACTCTGATGCAACTTCCTTGGAGGGGGCAGGACCAGCAGGTGTTTTAAAGCCCACTATGGTGCTGAAGCTGCAGTTCAGTTGCTGCCCACCGGGGTCTACTACCCTACGTGACCGCCTAGTTCATGTAATGGATGGGCTGACCCTAGTCAGCATATGGGAGGACAAGAAGATCCAGGAGTGATAGCAGCTGAGGTAATTGCACCTGGTAAGTACACACAGCAAAGGGGGGGGCGTACAAGAAATGAGGATGTTTGGGGAGTGGAAGTGGGTGGCCAGCAACGGCACCCTCCTGATGTCTGCTCCTGTGGGCAGGCTCTGTTTCTCTGGGTCGCAGTCACAGTTTGCACAGCCCCTGCCTGCAAGACGTGCTGCTCCCACAGGCAGAAGTGTGTGAGAGGCAATGATCATGGTCCTGAGAAGCAGAGCCTGCCCACGAGATCAGCATGTCCTGCAGGCAGGGGTTGTGCAAGGCCATCTGTGCCCTGCCGCTCTGGGCTTGGATCACATGCTGCTCCACAGGCAGACTCTGCCTCTTGTACATACATGGGGGGGATTAGGAAGGGGGGAGTGGACATGAGGGGGCATTGCGAGGTGGACGTGAATGGGCACAGGGAGTCAGAAAGGAGATGCTGGGTGTGGGGAAGTGGTGGATAGCGAGGCAGCAGGGATGAGATTATGGTCCTCCTTCGAGCCTATCTCTGCCTGTGATCTTTCCAAAGCTCTCACTTCTGCTCGTAAAACCTCCTGTTCCTCTGACCCCATTCCCTCCCATTGGCTCCTAGAGCCCTCCCTGGCCCTCTCCCCCTATATTCTCTCCATTATTAATAATAGCCTTTCCTCCGGTATCTTACCTACTCCCTGGAAGCATGCCATTATCCATCCTATTTTGAAAAAGAGATCTTAGAAAAACTCATTTTCTCTCAACTTTCCTCCCACCTAGAAGCCTCCCTAGCTCTGCACCCATGGCAATCTGGTTTCCGTCCTGGTTATAGCACAGAATCTGTCCTACTCTCTCTCCTTGATGAACTACACACTGCCCACGACCGCGGACTTTTCACCCTTGCCGTTTCTCTTGATCTCTCTGCCGCATTCGATCTCGTCGACAACCGCACTCTTCTTTCACGCTTACACGATGCCGGCCTTGCTGGCACTGTGCTCCTTTGGTTTCGGTCTTTCCTTTCGGGCCGTTCCTTCTTGGTAACCTCAGGCCCTTCATCGTCTCCCTCCACTCCCCTCCTGTGTGGTGTTCCCCAAGGGTCTGTCCTCGCACCCCTCCTGTTCATTATCTTTCTCGCTCCTCTCACTCTTTTGGTGCAGCAACACGGTATATCTGCCCACTACTATGCCGATGATATCTTTCTTCTTTACCACACCGACTCAGCCTCCCCTGACATTGCTCCTTTCAACAACTGTCTCTCTTCCATGGCTTCCTGGCTTTCCTCTAATTTCTTGCACATCAACCTTTCTAAGACCTCAGCCATTTGGTTCACCGCCAGTAGTCCTGCCCACCCTCTCACCCCCATGCTTTCTTCTTCCCCTGTTCCCCTCGTGATATCCTTGCGTTACCTCGGTGTGATCCTTGACTCATCCTTGTCTTTCAAAGCTCACATCTCCTCCGTCGTCCAACGTTGTTTCTCCACTCTAAGACAGCTTTGTTCCGTCCGTCCCTTTCTTTCTTTCTCATCCATGACCACCCTTCTCCTTTCTCTTGTTGTCACCCGCCTTGACTATTGTAATGTTTCCCTGGCTGGTCTTCCCCAATCCCAATTACAATGCCTACAGAGAATCCACCACACCGCAGCCCGTATCCTTACCTGCTCTTCCCGTTTTGACCACATTACCCCCCTTCTTATACGTCTACATTGGCTTCCTATCCCATTTCGTGTTCAATATAAGTTTCTCACGTTCGTCCACAAATCCATTTATTCTGGCACTCCCCTCTACCTCGCCGATTTGATCCACCTTCACACTCCCCACCGCTCCCTCCACTCCATCCATGCAAATCGCCTGATCCTGCCTTCCCCTTCTCAAGCCCACCTCGAATCCACACGCTCCTCTGCCTTCCACTTCCTCGGTCCCCGTCTCTGGAATTCGCTCCCCCCGGACCTCCGCCTGGAACCCTCCTTTAAAACCTTCAAAGCCCTCTTAAAGACTCACCTTTTCTGCTCAGCTTTTGATCTTCCCCTGCCCCCCTCCCGTCTCTCCCCACTCCCCCAGTAATCCCCTCCTATCTGATTGTCTTATGTCTCTTTTTCCTGTTCTCGCATCCTCTCCTGCCTGTCCTATAACAAATTTGGCGTTCCTTTCTTTTTTCTAAGCAGCTTTTATGCAAATTGTGAACCGCTCAGATGCTATTGCAATGAGCGGTATATTAAGTTCCTAAATAAAGATAAAGATGGTGTTGGGCTAGGGAGATACTGGACATGGAAAGGGGCATAGGGAGAAGCAAGGAGGGCGTGATGGAGTGGTGACGTTGGCCAGGGAGCTATAGGGGGACTATGAGGAAAATGCTGGACATGTGGAGGGGGAGATGCTGTACACTGGATAATAAGGAGAGAAGGAAATACAGGGCAAGGGGGTAATAGGGAGAGAGAGAGAGAGGGAAAAAGATGGACATGAGGAAATAGGTTAAGAAAGAGACGAAGAGATGTTGGGCATGGGAGTAATAGGGAGGGGATGGTATAGTATGAGATAGATGCTGTTTGCAGGGGGGGGTAGGAAAGGAGATGGCAGACATGGAAAGAGAGAGAGGAGGTACTGGGTGGATGGAAAGAGAAAGCCAGAGAGAGGTAGAGACATAGAGGCACTGGATGGGTGATGAGAGAAGTTAGACATAGAGAGAGTGAGCAAAAGGCTGGGGAATAATGGACCAGGGAAGAAGAGCTGGGGAATGGAAGGACTGGGGTGAAGGTTGAAAAGCAGTAGGTAGATGGTGGAAAAAAGAGGGAAATTGAGAACTGGATAGTCGGGAACAGTGAAATCTGGGTGGACAGAGAAATAAATGGAAAAAAGGTGGAAGGAAAAAATCAATATCCAAGTTGGAGGAAGGAATGAAGAAAACAAAAGAAGAGAAGAAATGGCAGAAGAGCCACAGACCACAGAAAGAGACCGAGGAAAGCAGGACCAGCATGATCAGAGAACAACACGGTCAGACAACAAAGGTAGAGAATTTTATTTTCAACTTAGTGATATCTTTATATTTTATAAAGTGCAGGGAAATGCGTCTCTTTTTATTTCTCTGGTGCTGCATTGTATGCAGAATCTCACTTCTTGGGGATACAGTTTAATATTTATCTACATGTGTTTATTTTTAGATTATGGTCACTTATTCTGTACTTGGTAAGGATCAGTGTTCTGAATGTGTGTCCAAGGCCAGGTGTTTTGTTAACATGGAGTTTGTACGTAGGCATCTGTACTGTAGTAATCTGAATTATTCAGCTTTTCAAATAGCCATTGCATGTTCCAGGGCCCGCTGCAGTATTTACAGTGATGCTTTTTTTGGGTAGGCTCCTTATGTGAGTTTTGGAAGTTGGTGCTAGTATGGTATGGCAGATTTGCACTATAGATCCTCAGTAACATTTGTAGGGTTTTATATTTTATTTAACAGTTTTTTATACTGATTTTATCATTTTTAGTCAAAGTACTTTACATTGGAACTTAAACGTGGTAATGTACATTAAACAGGAGTATTGATAACATGGATTCTTCTGGGGCAATGGAGGGTTAAGTGACTTGCCCAAGGCCACAAGGAGTGCTATTGGGAATTGAATCCTGGTCTCTTGGTTCCTAAGCCAGTGCTCTCCAATCCTATTAGTTTGTAATATGCCTGATCTCCAGGAGCAAGCAGGAATGTAGTCTTCACATATGGGTATCGTCGGTACCGACGGAGCCTGCCGCGGAGCCGACAGGTCGCACTTCCTGTCACCGCAGAAAATTTCCCTTCTTATTCTTCTTTTTTGTGGTCGCGTCTGCCTTCCCTTGACGCTATACCGATACCGCCTGTTCTTCTTTTCTTTTTTATAAAAAAAAATAAACCTTTGTTTCTGGAGTCTTTCTCCAGTAATTTTCTTTTCAGGTGCCACACGCCATTTTGGGCACTAGGCCCAATTTTTTTTCTCAAAATGGAAAAATCCGCTCTGCGTTTTAAAAAGTGTTCTAAGTGTGGCGGTACCATCTCCGTCACTGACACCCATGAGTGGTGCCTCAAATGTTTAGATCCTGACCACTCTATTCCAGAGTGTGTTGTCTGTGGGATGTTGTCGAAAAGGGGCCGGCAAAACCGAGCTGCTAAACAGCACCCTTTTTCCCTCCGATGCAGCCTCTGTGGCATCGACGTCTTCCAGGGCTTCATCTTCCTCCCATGGATCTCAGTTAACTAAACATAAATCTGGCCGGTCCTCAAAGGGTAGATCTCCTTCTAAGCATTGAGATGCCTCTGGCGTTGCCATTGAGGGACTTTCACCGGCAAAATTGCCCCGGCGGGAGGCTTCGGCTTCCAAAGCACTAACAGGGCTCCAGGATGTTCTCGAGGCCTCAACCTCGACAGAACTACTGGTGCCATGCTCTGGGGTTCTGGCCGCTTCATCCGGCACTGTTACCCAAGCATCAGCAGCGTCGATAGACCAGAGATTCTTGGCTATTGAACGCAGTCTGGCGGCTCTTCTCACGGCCTCGATGCCCCTGAAACTGCTTCAGACAATTGAACCGGTACCGGCACCGACTGCATCGACATAGGCAGGTATTCTTCCAGGACCGAGTCAAGCGTCTCTATCCGGCATTGACAAGTCGGTACCGGACCACTCCGATGCCTACTTCTATCGGTATCGGTACCGTGCCTTGCACGATCACCCGGATCGGATATACTTTGAATCCTTGCATGAGTCTGAAGACTCTGAAAGCTCTGCTGATACCAGAGTACTTCTTCCTGAGTATTCCTCTTCTCCTCATCTTAGGATGTCTCCACCAGAGGATATGTCCTTTCAGGATTTTATCTGAGATGTGGCCCGAGGCCTTTCCATCACAGTGGCTCCTGAAAAAGAGCCTAGGGGAAAGGAATTAGAAATCCTACAATACCCTAAAGCTCCCAAGGAGGCAGCTACCTTACCTATTCATGAGATCTTGCATGATCTTATGTTAAGGATGTGGGAAACACCTCTGACCACATCTCCTCACTCTTGAAGAGTCGACACCATGTATCGAGTTCCTCCTTGTCCTGGGTTTCAGAAGACTCAATTACCACACCATTCCATGGTGGTGGAATCAGCCATGAGATGGATAAAGAGTGTAAAAGGCATACATCTAATCCTCCAGGACGTGAGTGTAGGACTCTTGACGCCTTTGGATGTCGATCCTTCCAGGCTTCCATGCTTTCTGCTAGGATCAATTCCTATATCTTGTATATGGGAATGTTCCTTAAGGAGGTCACAGGAGACTTAGAGCTTATGAGCCCTCTCCTTCCTGATGATAAAAGGCAAGATTATCTTGCTCTTGTTAAACATGCTCAGGATGTTTCCAAGTTTATGAATCATGCAGCCTTTGACTGTTTTGAATGCATAAGCAGAACCTCTGCTATTGCCATAGGTGCACATAGAATTGACTGGCTCCAGGCATCTGACTTGGAAATCTGGGTACAGGACAAACTGGGGAATATACCTTGCACAGGAGAGAATCTCTTTGGCAAGAACTGGCAGGAAAAAGCTAATGAGAGAGATGCTGACAATATCACTTTGCATAGATTGTCTAAATCTACAGCTGATCCTGCGAGGAAAAGATCCTCTAAGAAACCATTCTTCAGCAAGAAGAAAAGGTTTTACCCCTCCTATACCCAGCAGGGACATCGTTTAGGTCAGTCTGCCCAAAAGAGACAGCACCAACAACCTAGGCAACAAAGGAAACCAAAAGTAGCTAAGCCTCAACCGGCTCAGCAGACTCAGCCTCCACAGGGGCTTTGACTCCTGTCTAGAGAACTTTGCCTTCCTGGCCCTGAACGGCCTAGAACCCTCCACCATCCCAGGAAGGTTATGTCATTTTGCCCCAGATGGGGTCAGATAACAGCAGAAAATTGGACTCTATCTATTGTAACAGAGGGGTACAAGCTTCATTTCCTCAGCATGCCCTCTCCTACAATAGTAAGACAGTTCAATTCTCAGACCTCTCTCATTGACCGGTTAGGTCAAGAAGTCACTATGCTCCTTGCTCAAGGGGCAATAGAAGAGGTACCCATTCCCCAACAGGGTACAGGGTTTTACTCCCCCTATTTCCTTATTCCAAAGAAAACAGGAGGACACAGACCCATTCTAGACCTCAGAGAATTGAACAAATTCCTGTTCAGAGAGAAGTTCAAAATTATTTCTCTAGGAACTCTGCTGCCATACCTTCAGAGTCAGGATTGGCTTTGTTCTCTAGATCTCAAGGATGCGTACACTCACGTTCTCATCCATCCAACTCACCAAAAGTTCCTTCGCTTCCTGTTTCAAGGGAAGCACTACCAATACAGGGTTCTTCCTTTTGGCCTGGCCTCTGCACCAAGGGTGTTCGCAAAATGCATGGCTGTGGTAGCAGCATTTCTTCGCACCCTGGGAATATTTGTCTTCCCTTACATAGACGATTGGCTCATTCGAGCCCCTTCAGAGCCAGAGGCCAGGGTTGCTCTGTCTCGCACAATGCGTTCCTTCAGTATTTGGGACTTGTCATAAACTGCCCAAAGTCCAACCTTGCTCCCACTCAATCCCTAGAGTTTATAGGAGCTCTTCTGGATACCAGACAAACAAGGGCCTTCCTTCCACAGCCCCGCTGCCTTCGCATTGTGCAGTTAGCTTCCCAAGCAGTACTAAAACCTCTCCTCACTGCTCGGGAAATGTTACAGTTGCTAGGCCACATGGCATCCACCATGCATGTGGTTACTTATGCTCACCTCCATATGAAGAAGCCCAGTGGACCTTATCCACTCAGTGGACTCAGGCGTCAGGTTGCCCGTCAGACAAAATAGCAAACTCAGATCACCTTATTTTGTCCCTCCAATGGTGGCAGTCACCCAAAAATCTTTCAGTGGGGTCTCCTTTTCAGCAACCCCTATCCCAAGCCACTCTGCTTCACAGGTGGGTTGGGGAGCCCATTTGCAAGGCCTCTCTACCCAGGGTACCTGGACCCCACAGGAGGCCTATCTCCATATCAATCTCCTGGAGCTCAGAGCAATCTTCCTTGCTCTTTGAGTATTTCACACCCAGCTCAGCTACACGACAGTCCTAGTTCAAATGGACAATCAAGTAGCCATGTTCTATGTGAACAAGCAGGGCGGAACAGGCTCTCTGTTGCTCTGCAACGAAGCTTTGAGACTATGGGCCCTCGTCAGAGAGCATCAGATTCATCTCCTTGTGGTGTATCTTCCAGGCATTCAAAACTCTTGGGCAGGGGGGCGGAGCTAGCCGCGGTGCAGAATGGACGCGTGAGTCGGTAGCTCCCGTTGTTAGCCACAGAATCCTGAGCTTTTAGCGATATTGTGTATATCCTGCTTGCCCCTCTTTTGGCGTGCCAGCGAGTGAATAGGGAAGGAAGATGACTGCCCTAAAACCAGCGCGCCTTGAATTCCAATCGGGCGCCGGTTCGGCGGCGAAACGCTCAAAACCAGAGGCTGGATCCCCTCAGAAAATGGCCGCCGGGGAACGGGAGAACTCCGGGGAAGGCCTGCGGGAAGTGTTGGCTGAACTAAAATGTGTCAAAGAAATGATCGCTACCAACGCAACGACGCTGACCGCGATACAAGAAGATCTCTGCGAGGTGAAAGGGAGAATGAATGAGATGGGCTCTCGACTGCACGTGGCTGAGGAGAAAATACAGCAGCATGATAATTTACTAGGCCAGCTAGGCCCCCTGACCAGACGGGTCAAGCGGATGGAAGACCTGATGGAAGACCAAACTAACCGCGCTAGGCGCAATAATATCCGGTTGGTGGGTGCTCCGGAGGGAGCGGAAGGGCCCGACCCAGTGGCCTTTCTGGAGAAAACTATTCCGGAGCTGCTACAAATTACTTTTGGGAGACCGTTTGAGATAGAGCGCGCTCATCGCGTCCCCATGCATAGAACTGAGAATGCTAAGTACCCTCGGCCTATTATATTCAATGTGCTCCGCTATCCGCAGGTCCTCCAGATCTTGCAGGCGGCCAAAAAGAATGCCTCACTGCTGCTGCAGGGCCAAAAAATTACACTTTACCCGGATCTCAGTAAGCAGACTATGGATCGTCGGAGAGAGTTGCTGGCCTGTCGGCCCCTACTACAGAGCATGCAGGCCAGATATGGACTCTACTACCCTGGCACCATGCGTGTGACACTGCAGAACACTACCAGGAACTTCGTTGAACCTGATAAGCTGAGAGCCTTCATACAGGAACATTCTGCTATGGACTCCTAAGTATTATGCTTGTTTTTCTCTCTGTATAGATGCCTTTTCGGGGGAATAAGACCGCTCTGCTGATATCAATTCCCGGGGCACTCAAAGTTTCTGTGGACGGGGTTTACAGCGCCTGAACCTAGATTGCAGAGCCACGGTTTGCATTTCCTTCTTCTGGGCGCTCTCTACAGTATCCTCTCAAGGCTGTCATATTTGGGGAATGATTGCGCTTTCCTTCCCTTGTTTTCTCCCCTACTTTTCTCCCCTTCTTTCCCCTCTGGTTTTCTCTCCTGCTGCCTTGGGGTATGCTTTTTGGTACATCTGTGAGCTTGTTGTTACAAATTAGGGGCAACAACGGGGGTGGTGGGGAAGATTAGTTTCTGGCACAGGGTGTGTTTTCCACCTTAAAATGTTTTGTACATAATTTAAATGTTAAGTTGAGACCATTCCGACCCTGGGGCACGCTGGCGCTGCCGGCGACAACGCCTTGCACTCAGTCGACCTTTGATTGGATGACGCACTGCCTTTTCAAGGATGGCAGCTGAGTTGGTGATACTTACCCTGAATGTTAAGGGGATCACAGACCCCATAAAACGTAAGAAAATCCTATCCTATTGTCAGCGGAAAAAAGCTGATATTGTGTATCTGCAGGAGACACACCTGTCGGAGAAAGAATCGTGGAAGGTCACCTCCAAAAGGTACAAGGTGCTGGTGGTTTCCCCTGCTGCCGGGCGGAAAGGAGGGGTGTTAACACTGGTCCGTGGATCGCTCTGCTATGCTCTCCAAGAGGTGAAAGTAGATCCTGGAGGTAGATGGGCTAAAGCTACCATGCTGATAGAGCAGACACCCTTTACTTTTATGAACATCTATGCACCCACTATCGAAGATCCTGCCTTCTTTAAAACTATTGCAATGGAATTAGCACTGGCGGCTCATACTAACATAGTGCTGGGGGGCGATTTTAACATCATTCTTGACCCACTACTAGACAGAACTCCATATAAACCAGTCACTAAAACTAAAGCGCATGCTGTCTTGCTGGGCATGACCGAGGAGCTATCAATGGTGGAACCTTGGCGACTCCTTCACCCTACTGACAGGGAATATACATTTTATTCCACCCCGCATAATTCTCATTCAAGAATTGATTATTTTCTGCTTTCGGCTAATCTCCTTAAGCAGGTGGCGGCCGTGACGATTCATGAGAGTGCAGTGTCTGATCACGCAGCGGTTTCCCTGACCCTAGAACTGGGGCCCTCGCAGAAGATACCCCCCAGATGGACCTTTGATAGAACGTTACTGCGAGAGGAGGCTTTTGAAACTCATGTTAATCAAGCCATCGAGACATACCTTCACTGCAATGATCCTGCTGCTACCTCTATATGGGGATGGTGGGAGGGGTTTAAAGCGATGCTCCGTGCGCACATCACCTCGTATGCTATCCGCAGAAATAAGTGCAAAAAACTTGAGCGGGAAATGTTGGAGAACCAAATAAAAGCTGGCGAACGACTACTTGTGAAGAATACAGACCCGATGATACTGATCAAATTGCAAAGACTCCGATACCAGTACAATACCCTGCTTTATAAAGAAGCTCATCTTGCTGTTCGCACTCAACAGAGTACATATTATTATGAGAGTAATCGTGCTGGTTCCTTGTTAGCTAATACCCTTAAAGCACGAAAGAATGTGACGCGAATAGCTGGGATGCACGATCGAGATGGAAACCTCCTAGTCCAGGAGGAGCAAATACTAGGGCGCTGCAAAGAATTTTATGAAGATCTCTACCGCTCGGAAGTAAACTGCAGCGATGACGCTTTCTCGGACTTTGTCGCTAACATCGCTGGACCCAAACTCCATGCGCGACAGGCTCAGGAACTAGAGCGGGACGTTTCCACCACGGAGATCCAGAAAGCCATACGGCAGATGGCGCGGGGGAAGGCTTCCGGCCCGGATGGCTTGCCCTTGGAATTCTACCACAAGTTCCAGCAACTATTAATACCCATGTTGCACATTTACTACAGCGGCCTATACGATTCGAGTTCCGATGTTGGGGCCTTGGCGGAAGCCACTGTCGTGATTCACCCGAAACCGGGAAGAGACCCGCTGAAAATAGAAAATTACCGACCCATATCACTTTTAAATGTGGATTATAAGATATACGCCAAGATACTGGCTAGCCGTCTGAATATGGTCCTGCCAGACCTGATCCACACTGACCAGTGTGGTTTCATACAAGGCAGATCCACTACAGATAATGGGAGATTGTTAGCTCATGTTTTACTCAAGGCCTTGGAGCTCTCGGATCCTCTCATCGGATTGTCCCTCGACGCCGAAAAGGCTTTTGACCGGCTGGAGTGGTCCTACCTATTTAGAGCCCTACGGTGGTTTGGGTTTGGCGAGAGCTGTCTTAAGAGAATCACACTCCTGTATGCCAACCCAATGGCACGCATTGCAGCTAACTCTCATCTTTCGGCTCCCTTTACCTTACAAAGAGGAACACGCCAAGGTTGCCCCCTCTCGCCTCTACTTTTCAACTTGGCGTTAGAGGTGCTTGCACTTGCCATTCGTCAGCGCGATGATATCGCTGGCGTAGAATTCCCCGATGGCCAATGTAAACTATCTGCATATGCTGATGATCTTCTGCTTTTTTTGAAACCGGACTCTTTGCCAACAGTCCTTCAACTTATTGATGACTATTCCGCTCTCTCGGGATATAAAGTGAACTTAACGAAGACCACCTTAATACCTTTGAATGCGCACGTCCAGCAAACTGACCTGCAAGCCTACCCTTTTCAATTCGCACAGTCTTCATTTAAATATTTAGGGGTGGAATACGGTTTTACCCTTCACGATACCATTACCATCAATACTCGGGCGTGTAAAACTTTAGTTAATGAATGTATCCATAAGTGGACCCCCTTGCATCTCACCTGGTGGGGCAGGCTGGAGACTATAAAAATGATGCTGGTCCCCAAAATCAGCTATGTGCTGAGTATGATCCCAGTGCTCTTTGCCCCGAGCTTCTATAAACACCTCAACCGCTTGATAGTGTCTTTTCTCTGGGGCAATCGTATACCACGGATTGCGGCATGGAAGTTACGTTTGCCGAAGACTAAGGGCGGTGTACATCTCCCTGATGTGGAGTGGCTGCATCTGGCCTCCTTACTACGACAAGGTTCGATGTGGACATCCGAGGGGCATCTAGATGATACCGCTCGGTGGCTCGCGATTGAGCAAACCCTTCATGCCCCACTGCAGACGAAATTACTGATTGGGATGATACCCGACCCGGGTCAGTCCCCCAATCTGGTGGTAAGGTCCACACAACAAGCCTGTCGATGGCTTGAGCAATGCCTTGAAGGTGGTGAGGAGTTTACAATGGACATGCCCATCTGGTTGAACCCCCGTCTTCGGATTGGAGGAAAACCTGTCAGATGGAAGACATGGATAGAACATGGTATTCAGACTCTGGGACAGCTGATGACGGGATCGGCTTTCAAGACTTTTGGAATGCTACAAGCAGAATTTGGATTACCGCCCACTGGTTATTTCCAATGGTGTCAGCTCCGACACTGTCTGAGTAAGGCGGGGGTCTCCCCACTGGTTCTGCGACCGGGATGGCCGTTGGGGCAAAAGCTACAGGAGATCCAAGCAGGTCCACGGGCCGTCTCGAGACTACTCGAGATACTTCGCTCGAGAGGGGAGAAAGAATGTACCCAAGTACAATCGACATGGCTTACTGACACTGGAGATTGTTTACCGGAGGAGCACTGGAGTACCTTTTGGGGGCCTCAAATACGGGTCACCCGATCAGCCTCCCTTACTCAATCTTTATATTTCTTGGCGCACCGGGCCTACCTCACCCCATCTAAGAAGATAAAATGGGCGCCACAAGAGGGGAATCGGTGTTGGTCCTGTACCACCACAGAAGGTACCTTGTCACATATGCTCTTCTACTGCGAACATTTACAGATCTTCTGGCTTTCCGTGTGGCAGCGGATATCGTGTATACTGAACATTCAAACCCCGATTACTTACCAGGTCGTCATTTTCAGATCCCTGATGATATGGCCGAGACTACCCAAAAGAGATAGTCGACTGTTCGATCTTATGATTAGTCTGGCTATAAAAGTCATCCTTATGCACTGGAAAAACTTTGAGAAAGTCCATTTTGAACTTTGGTGGAACCTGCTGTCTTTACACCGAAGCTATGAAGGCCTTTATACAGAACGACACTCCCCAGCGGGCCAACACCTTACGAAGGAAGACGCTCTGAGCACATATATTCAAGGCCACCAATAATTACCTTACAGGGCTGTTGTTGCTGGCGGTGGGGCGGGTCACGGGGCTGGAATGGTCGTAGTTCTAATTTTCATTTTCATTTTCTATTAGTTTACTACTACTTTTAGATCGCAGTCTGTACTGCTGTTGATATTTTATTTATCCTAAGCTGAAGTTATTGCAGGTTCTAATATCGATTGTTGTATTCTGATTCGACTGTAAAGATTTACTGGATGTATTTATCCTCTAAAATGCGAATAAAGATACTTTACAAAAAAAAAAAAAACTCTTGGGCAGACAGACTCAGTCAAGTTCTGCTTCCACACGAATGGTCTCTCCATGCAGACCAGATGGCCAAAAGTTTTCAAATTTGGGGAACCACGGACATAGACCTCTTTGCAAGTCCGCTGAATGCCAAACTTCCCCGGTTCTGTTCCAGAATTCCAGCTCGAGAATGTCAGGCCAGGGATGCTTTCCTCCTCCTCCATTGGGGTCAGGACTTCCGGTATGCCTTTCCACCCATTCCCCTAATTCTCAAAACCCTGTTCAAGCTTCAGAGAGACAGAGGTCATATGATCTTCATAGCTCCACGTTGGCCACGGCAAATGTGGTACCCTCTGCTCCTACATCTCTCTCAAGCTCCGCCTCTGGAGTTAGGATCTGCTCCAGATCTCCTTTCTCAAGAGGACGGGATGCTGTGGCATCCCAATCCCCAGTCTTTGCATTTCAGGGCCTGGTTGCTGAAAGCCTAGAACTTCACGGTCTTAACCTTTTCCAGCAGGTAAAGGATATCCTTCATGCTTCCAGAAAACCTTCCACAAGATGCTCTTATGCATTTAAGTGGAAAATGTTTACCATATGGTGTTCGCAGAAGGGTCTTAACCCTCTTGCGATACCTCTGGAATCATTACTGGAGTACCTCCTTCATTTGTCAAATGCAGGGCTTAAGACCAATTTAGTGAGAGTCCATTTGAGTGCTATTGCAGCTTCTTTCAAGCCTCTCAATGGAGAACCTATTTCCTCTCATCCTTTCATAGCGAGATTTATGAGAGCCTTCTTTTAACGAAGCCTCCCATTAAGCTACTACCGGTGGCATGGGACTTAAATATGGTACTTGGGCAGCTCATGAAACCACCCTTTGAACCATTAGCCACTACCTCTTTGAAATTCCTTTCCTGGAAGGTTATCTTTCTCATTGCAATCACATCAGCACGGCGCATCAGTGAACTGCAAGCATTGGTGGCTGATCCTCTATACAAGGTTCCATCATGATAAGGTAGTCCTTAGGACTCATCCACACTTTATGCCAAAGGTGGTTTCGCCCTTTCATTTAAACCAAGTGGTTTACCTTCCTGTATTCTTTCCAAGGCCTCACGCCTCAAATGCAGAAAGGAACCTTCGTACTTTGAACTGTAAAAGAGCTTTGGCCTTTTACTTGCAAAGGACACAGCAACATAGAAAATCCTCTCAACTTTTTGTTGCTTTTGATCCTAGTCATTTGAGACTTCCATCTCCAAAAGGACACTGTCCAGCTGGATTGCACAGTGTATATCTTTTGCCTGTGAGAGTAAGAACCTTCCTCTTGAAGGCCATGTCACAGCTCACAATGTGAGAGCCATGGCAGCCTCAATGGCTCATCTTCACTCTGTGTCTATCGACGACAACTGTCGAGCAGCTACTTGGGCTTCGGTACATACCTTCACAGCCCATTACTGCTTAGACAAGGACTCCCGCCGGGATGCCTTGTTTGGTCAGGCTGTTCTTCAATACCTGTTCCAGACTTAATCAACTCCTACCCACCATCCCTGGTAGGATGCCAGAGATCCATGGGGGTAAGTGGAGCCCTTTCACAAGGGCACACAACTTTCTGGGGCCATCTCCCTGGCACCTGCAGCTAGGGAGTCCCCATATGTGAAGACTACATTCCTGCTTGTTCCTGGAGATAGCATAGTTACTCACCTGTAACAGGTGATCTCCGGGAATAGCAGGAATTTAGTCTTCACAACCCGCCCACCTCCCCTAGGAGTTGTATCTCTCTATCTCTCTCTCTTTCTCTCTTTCCCTCTCTCTTTTGTCTCAGCTATAAACTCAACTGGAGATGGATAGTTGGGAAAGGCGGGAAGGCAGCATGCAGGCACTGTGGGATGCTCCCAAAAGCTTTCCTATTGGATGCTGGGGAGCGTTCCCGCACAGGCTCCATCGGTACCGACGATACCCATATGTGAAGACTAAATTCCTGCTGTTCCCAGAGATCACCTGTTACAGGTGAGTAACTATGCTATACTGCAGAATGTTTGTTAGTGAAATGACCAGAATCAGATTTTTTTTTAAAGATATTGAGTTCTGTGGGTGAATGTCCTAGTTCTGCCTTACACCTGTTGTTGAGGGAGGGGGCTCTGTGAATGCAAAATTTATGTTCAAAAAGGAAAAAGCAACAACCTTAACAAGTTTATAACAACAAAATAAAAATAAGTTGTAATTTGGTATTATAAAGTGTGCTGTGGTTCTCACTCTTTCTTTTAGTTCCTTGGTATGTGAACATCTTGCATTTCCTCCACATTATCTAATTAGCTTTTTGATTTGGTTCAGTCCCTGACTGGAGTTTTGAGAAAGCCCCCCCCCCCGGGAAGGGGGGGGGCACCATCTTATACCTCACCTCAGGCAGCAGATTGCCTTGAGCTGCCCCTGCCTGACAGTCAATCGATAAATGATTTTTTAGACCAGTCACTTTGTTGGGCCAGGCATTAGACACTGTGAAAGCATGTGGGTAATGGGCATGGCTGGTGAAGACCAATATCGAATCAGCTTTTAGATTTCTGCCAGTTCATCCCAGTAGTTTTTATCTTCTAGGATTCAAATTTAATGGTCTTTATTATTTTGATAAATGCTTCCTCATGGATTGCTCAGCTTCTAGCTCCTACTTTGAAAAATTTAGCATTGCCATCCAGTAGATCATTGAGAGGGAAATGGTGGATGACAGGCTCATGCACTTGCTTAATGGCTTCCTGCTAATAGATAAAGAGATGCAATCATGTTATAGGGATCTAGCCACCTTTCAGAAGAAGGTCATGGAACTAGGGATCCCATTAGCATAAAACAAAACTGAGGACCCGAGTCAGTGACTACCCTTCCTAGGCATTGAGGGTAGATATTGTGGAAATGGCAGCCCTGAAAGAGGCAGTAAAGGCCACAATAAAGGTAGGAAGACTTTTTGAAACAAATACAGTCCTTAAGAGGTCATCTTAATTTTTCATGCATAGAAACATACAAACAGGATGGCATAAAAAGACCACATGGCCTATCTAGTCTGCCCTTCCATATCAACAGTCCCTATTTTTTCCTTTAGCGATCCTCTGTGTTTGTCCCATACTTTTTTGAATTCAGATACTGTCCTCATCTCTACCACCTCCAATGGGAGACTATTCCACACATCTACCGCTCTTTTCATAAAGAAATATTTCCGTATAACTCGTATTACTCCTGAATCTATCCCTTTTCACTCTCATCTTATGTCCCCTCATTGCAGAGCTTGTTTTCAATCAAAAGATGCTCTCCTGTGCATTTATGCCAGGGAAGTATTTAAACGTGTCAATCATATTGCCTCTATCCCACCTTTCCTCTAAAGTATACATATTAAGATCCTTAAGTCTGTCCTCATATGCTTCATAACGAAGACCATTAACCACCCTCTGTACCGACTCCAACCTGTTTATATCCTTTTGAAGCTGTGGTTTCCAGAGCAATGCTGATGGAGAGGGCATTTATAAAGAGGCTAACAAGTTTCACCAAAGGTGAAAAGAGAAGCTACCACTTCATTAGAGTAAACACAAAAATGAGAGAAGATATGGAAACATGGCAGACCTCTCTGGGGAAGTGTAATGGCAGAAACATGGAGGGAGAGGCCAGTCAGTAGCATGGAGATGGAGCTGTTCACTGACATAGTGAGTAGTACAGGCTTTGGAATATATTTCAAAGGGAGATGGTGCCACGAAAAACAGCCAGCTGAATAGTATGAGTGGAGAATAACATAGGACATAACATTTTTAGAGTTGCCCATCGTGGTTCCTTTGGCGATGTGGAGATCAGATTTCAAGAACAGGTGAATAGTTTTCCGGTTGGACAATATGAAAGTGGTGTATGTCATGAACAAGTAGGAATATGCAGGTCAAACAATTTCATTTCTTTCATTTTTTTTTTTTTTTTTTGGTCTTTGAATCTTTTTTTTTCAGTAGTGCGCCTAATAGTACATCCCTATGTACAAATAAATGGCCAAAGCTATCTATCTTTTTAGTCCCCTCCTCCCCTACTCTTATCCTCTGTGATTTTAACATTCATGTTAACAATTCCTCTGATCCCCATGCTCGTAAGCTCCTCTCCATTACCTCCTTATTCTATCTTCAACTTTGCTCCACCACCCTCTCTCACCAACTTGGTCACTGCCTTGACCTGATTTTCTTCTCTAATTGCTCACCCTCCAACTTCTGCAACTCAGTCTTTCCCTTATCTGACCACTACCTGTTAAGTTTTCTTATTCATCATCCCCCATTTCAGCCTCGTCCTGTCTCCACTAATCTTTTCAGAAACTTTCTTGCTATTGATCCCTTAGCCTCTCCTCCTCTATTTCTTCTCCCCTTTCCTCCTCTCTGTTATCCAAATCCGTTGATGAGACTATGGCATCCTATAACTTTGCACGCTCCTCTGCCCTGGATACTCTTGCTGCCCTTACCCCATACCCTGTAAGGCGTTCTTCTCCCCAGCCCTGGTTCACACCCACTGCCCGATATTTGCATTCCTGTTCCCGCTCTGCTGAGCGTCTTTGGCTTAAATCCCGCTGCCGTGCTGACCTTCTTCACTTTAATATCATGCTTTTCTCATTCCAATCAGCCATAGCACTTGCCAAACAAGCCTACTTCACCCATCTGACTAACTCTTTTGTCTCTGATCCTCGTCATCTCTTTAATACTCTGTTATCTCCTCAATGTGCCTCCACTGCTGATTCCTCCCTCTCTTTCTGCCCAAACACTAGTTGATTTCTTCCATGACAAAATCCATAAGATTACCCTCCAATTCCCCATTACCCCTTCTACCTCACCTTTCTCCCATCTCTCCCCACTAACATCTGCTACCCTCTCCTCCTTCTCTGTGGTCTCTGATGATGAAACAGCACTCCTTTCTTCCTCCAAACACACCACCTGCTCCTCCGACCCCATCCCCACCCGTCTCTTATGCCTCATCTCATCCTCTATTGTCACTTCCATTTCTCATATCCTCAACCTATCCCTCTCCACTGCTACCTTCCTTACTGACTTCAAGCATGCCATAGTCACACCCCTCCTCAAGAAACCCTCACTCGATCCTACCTGTCCATCTAACTATTGACCCATCTCTCTCTTTCCCTTTATCTCTAAACTACTTGAGTGTGCTGTCCACCTTTGCTGTCTCGATTTCCTTTCGTCTCATGTGCTTCTTGATCCTTTACAGTCTGGCTTCCATCCCTTGCACTCCACTGAAACAGCTCTCACTAAAGTATCAAATGACTTGTTCCTAGCAAAATCCAAAGATCTTTATTCTGTTCTCATTCTTCTTGATCTTTCTTCTGCTTTTGACACTGTTGACCACAACCTTCTTCTTATCATCCTGTCATCAATTGGCTTTAGAGGCTCTGTACTGTCTTGGTTCTCCTCTTATCTTTCCCATCGCTCTTTTAGTGTGTGTTCTGGTGGCTCTTCCTCCTCTGCCACCCTGCTCCCAGTTGCTGTTCCCCAGGGTTCTGTCCTGGGACTGCTCCTCTTCTCTCTCTATACCCAATCTCTTGGTGCTTTTATCTCTTCCCATGGCTTTCATTACCATCTCTATGCTGATGACTCTCAAATCTACCTCTCTTCGCCTGATATCTCTCCAGCAATCCATGACAAGATCACTGTTTGCCTTTCAGACATTGCTACTTGGATGTCTCACCGCCGCTTGAAATTAAATATGGCTAAGACTGAACTCCTTATCTTTCCCCCCAATGCCTCCCCTCCTCTATCCCCTTTCTCACTCTGTGGATAACTCTTTAATCCTTCCTGTTTCTTCGGCCCGTAACCTGGGTATTATCTTTGACTCCTCTCTCTCCACTCATATCCAACTTCTAACTAAGACTTGTTGTTTCTTCCTTTATAACATTAACAAAATTCACCCCTTCCTTTCTGATGATACTACTAAAATGATTGACCACTCCTTGATCACCTCCTGTCTTGATTACTGCAATATTCTCCTTGCTGGCCTTCCCACAAACCATCTCTTTCCCCTTCAATCTATTCAACATTCTGCTGCTCGACTAATTTTCCGTCAGCATCGCTTTTCCCATATCACTCCTCTTCTCCCCTTCATTGGCTTCCCATCCGCTTCCAGATCCAATTCAAACTCCTCCTCTTGACCTATAAATGCATTCACTCTTCAGCCCCCCACTACCTATCATCTCTTATCTCTCCTTACATCCCCTCTCGCGTTCTTCGCTCTTCGAACAGCCTTTGTCTATCTATGCACTCCACTCGTACTGCTAATTCTAGACTTCGCTCCTTTCACTTGGCTGCACCCTTTGCCTGGAACAATCTACCTCTGTCTGTGTGCAATGCGCCCTCTCTGGACCTCTTCAAGTCCAGATTGAAAACCCATCTCTTCTCTATTGCTTTCTGTTCTCGATTCTTGTTTTTGCTCTTCTTGTTTATTGTATACTTTGTCTTACTTGATTGTACTTGTATTTTGTGATCTTCTTGACTAGATTGTGAGCTCTGATGAGCAGGGACTGTCTTTTCTTCATGTATGTACAGAACTTTGTACGCTTGAAGCGCTTTATAAATGTTAAATAAATAGATAGATAGATAGATAGATAGATAGATAGATAGACCAATGAAATTGTGCAGGAAGTTGGTATTATCCAGCCTAGAGTTAAATGCCTTAATTACTGCCAGCCATGTCCCAGGTGAGACAAATGAGATTGCTGATGCCCTTTTTTGTTTCCAGCTGATTCTTTTTCGGCATCTCACACCAGTGGCAGAACAGGGAACAACAAGGATGCCATAATGGATGTGGAGCCTTGGGTTGAAAGAGCCAGCGAATTACTCTACAGCTCCCTCTAAAGGAATACCTCAAAAGCACATTTGGGGTATGGAAAAAATAGAAGCTGTTTGTGGAGAACAGGGATATAAGCTTAAAGAATGGTATAACCTGTAGACAGCTGATCCAGTTTGTAATATGGCTCAGGGATAAAGGTAGCAAATAAAGCAGGCCAAGCTAATCCTCTCTAGGTTATCGTGTTTCCTGAATATCCAAGATAAACTAAACAAGACAAAAGCCTTCATAATGATGAAATTAATGTAAGGTTGGAATGGGGCAGCCTAGGAATAAGGACAAATGAAAGCCAGTCATTGTGAATATGCTGCGGGAGGCATTGGTAAAGACCGATGGCTTCTTATGGGATGACTATAAGCGAAAGCTTTTTAGGCTAGCTTTTTAAGTCACATTCTTTGGTGCCTTCAGAATAAATGAGGGAGTAGCCAGGTCCAATGATGACTTCTAGCGTCCAGTTCTGAAGCTGGTAGGGGTGAAAAGATCAGATGATAGAATTTACTTATTACTGGAGAGATCAAAAACTGATCAAAAGGGTGCAGGTAGAATGGTCTAGCTAAGAAAACCAACAATGAGGAACCTGTGCTCAGTGACAGCAATGGATGAGTTCATGCTCGTCAAACCACCAGCACCCAGAATGCTGCTGATACATAGAGATGGCCACAACCTATCACAATATCAGTTTAACAAGGTGTGGTCCAGAGCCTTGATAGCAGCAAAGTATATTCTCGAAGGAATATCTTCTCATTTGTTTAGGATAGGTGTGGCCACTACAGCACATACAGTGCCTTGTGAAAGTCTTCATCCCCTCAGTGTTTGTCCTGTTTTGTCGCATTACAACCTGGAATTAAAATGGAGATTTGGGGGTCAGCACCATTTCATTTACACAACATGCCTACTACTTTGAAGGTGCAAAATATCTTTTATTGTGACACAGACAATAATTAAGACAAAAACACCTCCAAGAAATCATGAGTCTGCATAGGTATTCCCCCCCCCCCCCCCCAAGTCAATACTTTGTAGAGCCACCTTTTGCTGTAATTACAGCTGCAAGTCTCTTAGGGAATGTCTGTATTAGCTTAGAACATCTAGCCACTAGGATTTTCACCCATTCCTCAAAGCAAAACTGCTCCAACTCCTTCAAGTTAGATGGGTTGCATTGGTGTACAGCAATCTTCAAGTCGTGCCACAGATTCTCAATTGGATTGAGGTCTGGGCTTTGACTAGGCCCTTCCAACACATCTAAATGTTTCCCTTTAAACCACTCCAGTGTAGCTTTAGCAGTATGGTGAACTGTAATATCAGTCTCAAATGCTGGCAGACTAAAACAGGGTTTTCCTCAAGAATTGCCCTGTATTCAGTGCTATCCATTTTTCCTTCAATTCTGACCAGTTTTCCTGTCCCTGAGAATGAAAAACATCCCCACAGCATGATGCTGCCACCACCATGTTTCACTGTGAGAATGGTTTTCTCAGGGTGATGGGAAGTGTTGGGTTTGCGCCGCACATAGCATTTTTCATGATGGACAAAAAGTTCAGTTTTAGTTTCATCTGACCAGAGAACCTTCTTCCATGTGTTTGGGGGGTCCGCCACATGCTGTTGTGCGAACTCCAAACATGTTTTCTTATTTATTTATTTCAGCAATAGCTTTTTTCTGGCCACTCTTCCATAAAGCCCCGCTCTGTGGCGTGTACGGCTTAAAGTGGTCCTATGGACAGATACTCCCATCTCCGCTGTGGATCTTCAGTGTTATCCTTGGGGTCTTTGTGGCATCTCTGATTAATGCCCTCCTTGCCCGGTCTGTGAGTTTTGGTGGGCAGCCTTCTCTTGTCAGGTTTGTAGTGGTGCCATATTCTTTCCATTTTATTGTAATGTATTTAATGGCGCTCTGTGGGATATTCAGAATTTGGGATATTCTTTTATAACCCAACCCTGATCTCTACTTCTCCACAACTTTGTCTCTAATTTGTTTGGAGTGCTCCTTGGTCTTTAACTAATTATGTGACTTCTGAAGTTCATTGGTTGCACTGGATCTTATTTAGGGGTTTCATAGCAAAAGGGATGAATATATATACCCTCACAACTTTTCCGTTTTTACTTATCTTTTTTGTATATGCAAGGTATTTTATTGTCATTCCACTTCACCACTGTGAACTATATTATTAGGTCTATTACCTAACATCGAAATAAACCTCCATTTTCATTCCAGGTTGTAATGTGACAAAACAGGACAAACACTGAGGGGATGAATACTTCCACAAGGCACTGTACACTAAATCTACAAAGCAAACAGATAAAGGAGATAGGGATATGGGAATCCAGTAGATACAAAGGTTATATAAGCTAGTTATGGAAGGATAGAGATTGTTAACTGTATGAGATTTCATTACAGGCAGCAAGTGTCTCAATATCTGGGTGATTAAGCATTCATTCTTATATTGGGTAAGGAAAAAAAAGTGCCAGATAGCCCCTACGGCAAACAGCCGGGCTTCATGGCAGAAGAAGTACGACTACAGTGGCTAGGAAAGCAGGGGATGCTGTGGGACCAATTGAAACCAGCACTGGAGAAGTGGATCAGAGGCTGAAAACCACCCGATTATGTGCTCCTCCATTTAGGAGGAAACAATTTGGTGAGTATGTGAAAGGCATCAATTTGATTATAAAGAAAAAAAGATATCGCATGTATCAGATCCAGCTGGAGGTCTGGCATCACATGGTTTCATATCATTCCCCCTCAAAAAAGGACAGGTGCCCAAAAGGCAATGGGGATCGACAGGAGTAGGAAAAAGGGCAATGCAGAAATAGTGTGTTTTATCAAGGGTCTATGGGGGAGTGTGGTGAAATATGAGGGCATTATAATGGGGCCCCTTTCAGTTTACAGGGCTGAAGGGGTACACCTGAATGACATAGGGCTTGATACTTTTAATGCTGATCTGCGCAGGGCCATCAGTTTGGTACGGCAGCTTTGGGGTTAGGTGGAACTAGCATCACTTCTGCTGGCAAGACCTCACTGATATGAAATGGGTATCGATATAGGGGGAGCTAACTGCAAAGATAAAGGGCATCTAGGTCCGTGTAGACTTGAGAGGGGGCTCAGATACTTTGGGGTGCCTGGGCCCAAAAGATGGGGAGACTCAGTGCCAATCAGGGGGCACCTTGGTTTGAACAGTTAAATTACACAACCATGGAGAATGGTGGGGGTATGCATTGATGAAGAATGAAGAGTGACATGAGATTATCTGGTCTGCTCTATCAGTACAGAGCAATTAGCTGCTGCCAGGAACAGTCTTGGCAATCTTGGTCATGGAGCGAGCCAAGACAGTGGACAAGAGCCATCAACAGAAAAGACATTGCTGTACCACTTCATGTGGTGGAAATGGTCCTCACCATTGGGTTAAATAATTATTGGGAGTGGAGTATTAGCTGGTTAATCCCACTGAATAAAGAATTCTGTTAACACATGCGTGTATAAAGACTAGGGGATATGCAATGAAGCTACAGTGTAACCCATATATGACTAAGAGAAAATAGCTTTTCATTCAATGTGTAATCAAACTCTGGAATTCGTTACCGGAGGATGTAGTAATAGCTGTTAGTGTAGCTGGGTTTAAAAAAGGTTTGGACAAGTTACTGGAGGAAAGGTCCATAAACCATTATTAGGGAACCCAGGAAATCCACTGCTCACCCCAGGATAAGCACTGTGGAACCTGGGTCTTCTGGGGAAACTGCTAGGTATTTGTGACCTGGATTGGCCACTGGTGGAAACAGGATGGACCTTGGTCTGACCCAGTATGGCATATCTTACATCTCATTTTCTTAAATGTTTGACTAAGAAATGTGGGGAGGAGAAAGGAGGGGTAGAGGGGTGAAGATCATATGGATGGAACCTGAAAGACGAGGTGTGGCATGCCCACCATTATGTAGTAGACATTCAGAATTGGAAAAACTTCAAGAATCTGTAATACATATAAATCCTTCATATGTCTGAAGGACTCCTGACTCCATGACTTGGGTTATTGTGGCTCAGACCACTCAGGCTGGCATTTCCTATCAGGCTGTTGGGCGTTAGTGCATCAAGAGGTAATACACATGAGATTCAAGTAGGTGGGGGTTTGAGGTATAGAAGAAGACTACTGTTGCAGCAGGCAACCCTTGTTTGGCTAGGACTGGCATTGAAAGGCTCATTCCTGAAAGAGACTTCCTTTTTACGGTTTTGCCTGCTGGGGAGAATCTATGCCATCTGGGCAGTTGTTTAGGGGGGAGAGTGGAAAATTGTGAGTGTGTTTGGAGTGAAAGCTGCAGAGAGCAAACAAAAAAAGCCCATGAAAATTAGAATTGGGAATCCAGACTGATTTTTTTTTTCATAAGCCTTAACTATCCTATTAAAAAATAATGGAGAAAAAAACATTAGGTTGAGTTATTGTTGGCTGGTATTATCCTTTACAGTCTATGCTCTGCAAATAGTCCATGGCAGGATTATAGGACAGAGCTAAATATATTCTGAAAGAGGAGGCTGTGACTGATTATTGCCTCTAGCTATAAACCAGAAAACGATGTAACCACGCCATAAATCAAGTGCTTCTAAAGATGCAAAACTATAACCAAGAATTCTGTAACCGATGATGGATGAATTTCTTTTAAAATGTCAATTTTCAATAAATCACCAGAAATTGAACCTTAATGGGATGGGGCAAGAGAAGGATTGGAGGCTGCCCTGGTCACGGACCAGCACCGGCTCCCCTTCAGATAGCCTCATTAAGTCTCTAATGCTGAATGCATTTCCTTATGAGTGTCTCCGTGGCCAGCACTCTCTGGGAGGCTGAATGTTCCCCACAGGCATCCCAAGTCAAAAAGCCTCCCAACTTAAATGTCAGCGATCCTTTCTTAGCGGTTATTGTCTCTGTCTTTCCCAAGCAGGTATGCCACAGTCCAAAATAAACACTAGCTTGGCCTCTTAGTTACTGCTTATCTAAAGTTCCATGAAAGCCCAGCAGTGCGCTAGCTATCATGACCTCTATCGCCTTTTTGCAAAATGTAAGCCGTAGAAGGGTTCCATGGGTAACCTTATACAATGGCAGGCAGCGATAACATCTCCAGGCCCCTGTGACAGGCAGGAACTCGCAAGCATGGAGTTAATAATGAAGAAATGCAAAAGGGAAAAAAACCCCGAAGCTGGCAGAAGGAGTCAAGGAGTTGAATAAAAGAAGTCGGTGTGGCTGTAATTGGGACCATGTGAGCTTCCTTAGAGAAGGATTAGGGGGAAGAGACAGGCCTCACCCGCGAAGATTAGTTTCAATTATACGGGCTGGAGGCAAAAGTCAGGAAGGACTTGGTGAAAGATTAAAACAAGAAGGGAGAAACTTTCCATGGCTTGTGGGCTCCGGGCCTGTACAGAGGATTCAGTAACGAAAAAAAGAAAAAAAACCCCTCATGTTAATTAAAGGCAAAGCTAGCATGGAAGTCATGAAGAACTTCTATTAATTGATTTGATGCTGCTTCTCTGCCCTCCCACCCCTCCCCCACACCCTCTCTCTTTCTTTTCCCCTCCACTGTTCCTTGAGATTTCATGCCTAGGTACTGGAAATAAGAAATGAAGCAAACGCAAGGTCAGATTGGGGCGAGTTGTCTTTGTGAGCAGCGTTTACCTATTGTCCTGTTAGCCTTAGAGTAGTTACCACTCTGCATTCTGAAACACACATTCAAACCTTGTTCAATGCAATTTTATCCATATGCAGATTTAATTTAGAGCGTGACCTTGAAATGACAAAGCCTTAATGTCCCAGAAGAATTCTGGAATGCTTAGAATTACCTTAGCCATCATTATAAAAAAAAGAAAAAGTGTACCCCTGACTCTACATTTATAATAAGACAACAACAACCTGAATAAATACAGATCTCATGCCCATAAATTCAAAGTTTAAATTAGGGGAAATGATGGAAGAAAGATTCATCGTGGTTAAGGACGCCCTCCTGCATTAAGTGCACCCCTAAACACTAAGGGTGTGCTTGGCTAAAAAAAAAAAGTTTTGGTTTATGCACATTTTAAATTAATTTTTAGCAGTTTTCAGTCCTTTTTCATGTTTGTGTCACCTGTTTATTCTTTGTGAATGTATTATGTGCATGCTAGAAGTTTTATATACGTGCAAATCGATTGCATGCATGTCAGTTTGTAAGTAGGCATGCGTACAAGTGATTTGAGTGCGCGCTCCATCTTTAGGCTTCTAAACTAGCTGAATGCACGCTCCGAATGCACATCCCTGCTGAACTGCTGAACATCAGAAGGGCGGGATGTGGGATGGGCTTCTCTGTGTATGCCTTGCTGCTTATACCTGTTCTTTAAGGTAGCATCCACTCGCTTGTCACTCTTGGGGATAAGGTACTGGGAAAGATGGGACCTTTAGTCTGACCCAGTTTGACATTTCTTACATAACAACACAAATTAAATCCTTGAAAGAAAAATGTAAAATTTACTCTTTCTAAAATCTTCTTAGTGGGCATTTAAAGGGCTCTGGGAAGAGCAGTTTGCTGTTAAAGTTAAATGTTTTAGATGAAGTTACATGATTTCATCATGGATGGACTTCAGTCACTATGGGTCCAATTTTGAAGGCATTTACATGGGTAACCGCTCTAGTTACCTATGTAAATGCCTTATCCAGGATTCTGAAAGGCACCTTCACGGGCAGTGCCCTCCGAAAATCCTGGATCTGTCCCTAATGTGCCCAGATGCTATGCAGTTAGCAACAGGGTGTGTTAAGGGCATTCTGGGGCAGAGCGGGAGTGGAGGAAAGGGCTTAACTGGATAGCAGTGATTTTCAATGCTACCCGCTTAGCGTTCTGCGCCTTAAAGAAAATCACTGCTACCCGGCTAGCTCCTGCGGCTTCCAGGGTGTACAGCGAGAACCGGATTTTCATTGGCAGAGCTGCATATGACCCCGGCATTGAAAATCCAGATTAGACAGAAGGGGGGTGGCCAGCACCGCCCAGTTCAAAATCGGGTCCTATCTCTTTGAAAAGTAAGAAGAGCAACCCTGGATAGATAAAGGCCTTTTGTGCAACCCATCTATCCAGTTGTCCCTGAACTACTATGTCACTTAGGGGGGCTAGTTACAAAGCTGCAGTAAAATTTTGCATTTTACCACTGTTTAATTTAGCACAGGAGTCACCTACCTGCAAAAACTCAGTACTGCCAAAAATAACTCCTGCAGGAAAGGAATAATGCAGCTTGCACTGAACTTTGTATTATTCCTGGGAAAGTAGCACGAGCTTAAAGCTGGCATTATTTTTGCTTCTTGGGAGCATCGTGCCGCTAACTCTACATTTATAATAAGACAACAACATGGCTTTAGACAAGGAAGATCTTGTCTTACTAATCTGTTATGTTTTTTTGAAGGAGTGAATAATCAGGTGGACAAAGGTGAGTCGGTTGATATTGTGTATCTGGACTTTCAGAAAGCCTTTGACAAGGTCCCTCATGAGAGACTTTTGGCAAAACTAAAGAGTCATGGGATAGGAGGCAGTGTACTATTGTGGATCAGGAACTGGTTAAAAGATAGAAAGCAGAGGGTAGGGCTAAATGGCCAATTTTCCCAATGGAGAAAGGTGAATAGTGGTGTACCCCAGGGATCTGTGCTGGGTCCGCTGCTTTTTGACATATTCATAAATGACCTGGAAAGTGGAATAACGAGTGAGGTTATCAAATTTGCAGATGACACAAAACTATTTAAAGTTGTTAAAACCCAAGAGGATTGTGGAAAATTGCAAGAGGATCTTGATAAATTGGAAGACTGGGCATCAAAACGGCAGATGAAATTTAATGTGGACAAGTGCAAGGTTATGCACCTAGGGAAGAACAACCCAAACTATGGTTACACGATGCAAGGTTCCACATTAGGAACCACCACCCAGGAAAAAGATTTAGGCGTCATTGTGGAAACCATGTTAAAACCCTCGGCCCAGTGTGCAGCGGCGGCCAAGAGAGCAAATAGAATGCTAGGTATGATAAGGAAAGGAATGGAAAATAAAACAAAAGATATTATAATGCCTCTATATCGTTCCATGGTGAGACCGCACCTTGAATATTGTGTGCAATTCTGGTCGCCGTATCTTAAAAAGGATATAGCGATTTTAGAAAAGGTTCAGAGAAGAGCCACCAAAATGGTAAAGGGGATGGAAGGATACTCCTATGAAGAAAGGCTAAAAAGGTTAGGGCTCTTTAACCTGGAAAAGAGACGGCTGAGGGGAGATATGATAGAAGTCTATAAATTAATGAACGGAGTGGAACGGGTAAATGTCGATCGATTGTTTACCTTGTCAGAATATAGAAAGACTAGGGGACATGCAATGAAGCTACAGGGTAAACTATTTAAGACCAATAAAAGAAAATATTTTTTCACTCAACGTGTAATCAAACTCTGGAATTTGTTACCGGAGGATGTAGTAAAGGCTGTTAGTGTAGCTGGGTTTAAAAAAGGTTTGGACAAGTTCCTGGAGGAAAGGTCCATAAACCATTATTAAGAAGGGACCCAGGATATCAATGCTTGAACCAATACAAGCATTGTGGAACCTGTGTCCCTTGGGGAAACTGCTAGGTACATATGACCTAGATTGGCCACTGTTGGAAACAGAATACTGGGCTTGATGGACCTTGGTCTGACCCAGTATGGCATATGGCATATGGCATATCTTAACATGTGGCACAATGCTCCTAGGTGCCATCTTAAAGGGGCCAGTACCTGTTTAAATCTTGCAAACCCTTTCTTCACATTCAAGAGTCCCCACCAAGACCTCTAGTCCAGATACCCCACCCCTGGAAGTCACCCACTCGGAGCATCTCCCTCCTTAAGATGTTTCCCCACCCATGACCTCCTTGAAACAGATCTCTCCCCCTCAGTGAAGACTCTCCTCCCCCCTCAGGCCTACCTCAAGGCCTCACTGGTAGTCTGGAAAGTCTGGGAGTGATCCCCAATCATTCCTGGCCCTTCCAGTGCTGGGGTCAAAATGGCACCAGGTGGCCCGTAGTGGTAATCTCAAGGTACTACCACTAGGTGTCAAACTGCCATGTAAGGAGACCATGGGAACCTTTTACTAACGGTGTGCACTTACCACATGATTAGCAGCAGTCGCTCATGTGATAAGTGCAATCTCTGGAAACCGAATGTTGAGGATGTGCCCCGCAATTTCACAGGAGTTAGCACACGATTGCGTATCAGAACGTGCCACACGATTTAACGCAGGTGCACCTAACAACACTCATAGAGATACTGTATGTACACTTGTGCTAATTGCCACTGACCTTGTAGCAATTGCCCTCACGCTAGCCGCAGTGTGCCCTCTATGCCCACACTCCACTCCTAACACACCCACTCTCCTCCCTAGCACAAAATGACCATTTAATGTGCACTTTAGCGGTTGATAGCCAGCATGCACCTGTATTAGCATTCTCAGCTGCCAGTTTCCACGTGCTAAAATGACCCCCTATGTCTTTATAAAACAGCACCTACTTGTCCTTTTAAGCTAGGCACCCCCTTATAAACTTACTCCCTAAATGAATAGATTCATATGATGGAATTAGGCATGCACTTTTCAGCCTGAACAAGCCAAGCTGATTTCAGATGGTAATGGCTCAATAGTCAAAAGCACTTGTCCATATAGTGGCAGGTGCTGTACAGATAAGGGCTCTATCCATGAAATTTCATCAGCGTGATCCGAATAGTGCTGTTGAACATTCTCATAGGTGTCCTGGGATTATCTAGATAGTGCTGCGATGGAGTGAGGGTGAGGCGTAGATATTCAGTCACGAATCATATAGCTGTTCTGTTTAATGTAGAACGCTATCTACAATGAATAGTGAACTGGATGTTGTCACTGTCTGCAGAATGATGGAAGTCGTCATTCTCCAGATATCTTAAGTGGTGGTCACTATGAGGGTCATTTAAAAAGGTTTAGTTGTGATTTGGACATCTGAAGACATGCGCTTGGATGATGAAATCATGGACACGTCTCCGTATGGATGTTGAAATCACAGATATGTCTCTGTAGCCATTTCATAAATTATGCACACAGACATCTCCTGTGCAGGGATGTCCACACAGGCACGGAGGTGTGACTGAGGCAATGTAGTTACAAATCCCTATCCAATCTCAGAAACATCAGGGATGTTTGCAGGCACGTCAATGTTTATACCTGTCCAGGCATCAGGAAAGTGCTCGTTTTCACCTTAATACATCCACAGTGAAGAGAAGATGGAGAATTAAGTGACTAGCCTTACACTACAAAGGCCCGCACTGGGATTTGAACCTGACCACTCTGCTCTGAAGCCAGAGGGAGGAGTGGCTCAGTGGTTGGGACAGGTTACCTCAGGCCAGAAGGCCAGGGGTTCAATTCCCACATGGGGACAAGCAACTTCAGGCCGGAGGGACTGGGGTCTCTAGTCCCATGGCCACTCCTTGTGGCCTTGGGCAAGCCACTTAACCCTCCATTGCCTCAGGTACACTTAGATTGTGAGCCCTTCGGGGACAAGGGAATAAAAAGTACCTGTTAGTATACATGTAAACCGCACTGATTCTAAACAGCGCTGTATAAAAAATAAATAAAATAAATTATGCTATTAGACCTCTTGGTTGTGAAATGCCATCCCGATATGCATGTGTATAAATGCTATGCAGGGGACGTCTATAGAGACATTTGATATCGTGCCTGAACTTTCACCTGATGCATTTTTTTTGTCAGACGTTCTGGCTTTGATGTCCCAGATCACACTTGGGCGTCCCCTTGTGAAAATGTGCCTCTATCCGGATAGCAGTGCTGAATCTACATGGATAATTTGAACGCTATGAATGGTGTTTCAAAAAAACCTGACCTATTAGTGCCTGCATAATTAGTGCTTGAAAACTAAACAATTATGTGGACAGAAAGTGAATGTATATTTTAAGTCTTCTCTGATGAAAATGGAGAATTCACTCAGGACATCTGTTTAACGTTCATGTCTTCATGTAAATTTTCTCCCAATCAAGTTTTGTCTCCCCAAGAATGGCCTTTTTCACTGTGGCTAAAAGTGTGCACATTGTGAAAATATACACTGGGCCCAATATTGAAAGGATTTCTGCTCCTAGAGTTATGAGAAGGCATGTTCAAAGGTATTTAGGAGGTTTGCAGCTCACTGCGACAGTGCCACTGAATATGCCCAGTTTGAGCCACTAAATGCCCCAATGCTAGCCTGCTAGTGTCAGGGCATTGTGCGGCTGATACCTGAGGACAGCCAGTTAGTGGTGATATTCATTCACTAACCAGTAATCCTAAACTGGCTGATGTTAGGCATTTTAAAGGCTGGCCTATCTTTAGCTGGTTTAGCTACCCAGCCAACCTGGATATTCAGTGTCGGTGACTTGATATGACCATGGCATTGAATTGGTTTTCATTATAAAGCATATGACAGACTTAAGGATCTTAATATCTATATTTTAGAGGAAAGACGGGATAGAGGAGATATGATAGAGATGTTTAAATACCTCCGTGGCATAAATGCACAGTTGGAGAGCCTCTTTCGATTGAAAACAAGCTCTGCTATGAGAGGAATAGGATGAGGGTGAAAGGGGATAGACTTAGGAGAAATTTGTGGAAATATTTCTTTACAGAAAGAGTGGTAGATGCATGGAATAGTCTCCCAGTGGAGGTGGTAGAGATGAGGACAGTATCCGAATTAAAAAAGCATGGGACAAACACAGAGGATCTCTAAAGGAAAAAAGGGGACTTGTAGTTGATATGGAAGGGCAGACTAGATAGGCCATGTGGTCTTTTCTGCCATTATGTTTCTATGTTTAATTTAAAGTGGCGAAAGCACTGGCAGCCACCACTGAATACCGGCCCCTATGCTCTTAAATTGGCCTCCTTGAAAATGTATTAAGGCTAAGTGCCTAAATATTTTCTTAAACTTTCACTAAGCTCCTACATTTAGGAGTATAGAAAGTGGGATTTAGGATGCTCTGTTTTTATTAAAGAAAATCCTGGAGAAGGACCACCTGTGATTCCCAAATATAAAAATGGAAATGGAGTACATACCACACCATTCAGAGAAGATGATGCATTAGAATAGCTTGCAAAACTGAAAGCGGACAAGGCCAAGGGACCGGATGGGATACTGAAAGAGCTCAGAGAGGTTCTGGCAGGGCTGTTAAAGGATGTCTTTAATAGATCCTTGTAGACAGAGAGGTTCCACAGGACAGGAGAAGGGCTGATGTGGTATCTCTTCACAAAGGTGGTAACAGGGAAGAAGTGACAAACTACAGGCTGGTAAGCCTTATCTCGATGGTGGGAAAAGTAATGGAGGCGCTCCTGAAAGAGCCAGTAGTGGACTTTCTCAAAACCAACAGGTTGCACAATCCGAGGCAACATGGTTTTACCAAAGGACGATCTTTCCATACAAATCTGATCGAGTTCTTTGACTGGGTGGCCAGAGAACTAGATCAAGGGCATGCGATGAATGTCATCTACCTGGATTTCAGCAAAGCCTTTGAAACTGTTCCTCTTGGGGGGCTTATCAATAAACTCAACAGCTGCACAGGAGATGTCTGTCCCAAGGTGATGAACTGGATCAGAAATTGGCTGACTGGCAGATGACAGAAGGTGATGGTAAACGGAACTCACTCGGATGAAAGGAAGGTGATTAGCAGTGTGTCCTAGGGTTCGGTTCTGGGACCGGTACTATTCAATGTATTTGTGAGTGATATTGCTGAAGGACTGAATGAAAAAGTCTGTCTTTTTGCAGATGACACGAAAATTTGCAACAAAGTGGACTCCCCTGAGGGAGTGGATAACATGAGGAAAGATCTACAAAAGCTGGAAGAATGGTCTAATGCTTGGCAGTTAAGATTTAATGTGAAGGAGTACAGTGTCATGCACTTGGGAAGCAGAAATCCAAGGGAATTATATGCGATAGGGGGCGAGAGATTGATGTGCACGGACCAGGACAATGACCTCAGAGTGATTGTTTCTGAGGATCGCAAGGTGGCGAAACAGTGCGACAAGGTGGTGGCAAAAACCAGAAGGATGCTGGGTTGCATACAGAGAGGAATTACCAGCAGAAAGGAAGAGGTACTAATGCCACTGAACAAGTCACTGGTGAGGCCTCACTTGGAATATTGTGTTCAGTTTTGGAGACCATATCACACAAAGGATATAAAAAGACTGGAAACTGTTCAGAGGAAGGCAACTGAAATGATTTGGAGCCTGTGTCAGAAGACTTATGAGAAGAGACTTGAAGACCTAAATATATACACTCTGGAGGAGAGGAGGGACAGGGAAGATATGATTTAGACCTTTAAATACTTAGAGTATTAATGAACAAACAGACCTCTTTCAAAGACGGGGAAGCTGTAAAACTAGAGGGTATAACATGAAGCTGCAAGTGGGTAAATTGAGATGCAATGTCAGGAAATACTTTTTTACTGAAAGGGTGGTAGATTCTTGGAATGCCCTCCCGATGGAAGTGGTGGGGTCAAATACAATGACAGAATTCAAAATGGCATGGGACAGACACAGTGGATCCCTTTATAGCAACAAGATAAAATCAAAACAAACATAACTATCTCTTATATCTCAGCAAATAGGGGTGACCTGCACAGAGCAGTGGGTACGCCCCTAAACAAAGGCATGGAGAGGGGTGACCTGCACAGAGCAGTGGGTACACCCCTAAACAAAGGCATGGAGAGGGGTGACCTGCATAGAGCGCCAACTCTTGCCACCTTGCTGGGCAGACTAGATGGACCATACGTTTCTTTATCTGCCATCATATACTATGTTACTATGTAGATCTAGGCACCTAAAGTAGACGCGTAAATCTAGGCAAGTATATGGTAGGCCTAAATTTAGAAGTATAAATATTAAGCTCCTAGTGGAAATGTTGTTTCCCCCCTTTAATAATTTCATACAATTTTAGTAATATTGTAATAATATCACATTAATCATGTTTATCTGTTCCATGTTGGAATTAGACTTTGAGTTTGTTCATACTGCTGGTGACGGTATTGAAGTATTGATGTGGTTACTGCTATATTAATAAAGAGATTTAAACATAAGCTCCTACATGAGGATGGCTTTTCAGCTGAAAACATTAGGCTCCTAAGTGTAGTTGAAAATAATGCACAAATTTAGGGACTCGGCTTTTTTTTTTTTTATTGAGTCCATAATTTTTATCAGCTAAAATTTTGTTTAAGGGGATTCTGCATTTTATCCATTGAATGACAGATTTTACTTACATAGTTCTTGACGAATGCTTTGAATTGTTACCCCTTAGTAAGATGATAAAGCAGCGACATAAACCTTTTAGCATTTGGCTTCTATAGGGGTCTTTTTACTAAAGGGTGGTAAGGTGATGTACATAACTCCTTGTGGCCTTGGGCAAGCCACTTAACCCTCCATTGCCTCAGGATTGTGAGCCCTTCAGGGACAAGGGAATAAAAAGTACCTGTTAGTATACATGTAAACCGCACTGATTCTAAAAAGAGCGCTGTATAAAAAACTAAATAAATAAAAATAAATGAAATAACACGCCAATAGCACCAAAAATATTGCCATTAGGTGCAATACCACCTATAAACTATTGGGGGCGTGGTAAGCATTTCCCCAGAAGTTAATGCGGATCCTTACCCCCTATCGCATGCTACATTAATGCAGGAGCATAACTTTGCCTATTGAGGTGGCACTAGGTGAACTCAAGCTAATGTAGTTAGTGTGCGGTGTGAATTGCATTGAGTTCACCATGCCCACTCTCTGCCTCTAACCTGCCAACTCGCGTCCCTAATGAGGGTTGCACAGTTAATGTGGGAATCATCCCATCATAACTATCATGGCCCTGTACTAGCTGGCAACACGAGTCCCAGCATGCCTTCAGCGTGTACCAAAACACACGCTGGCTTTAATAAAAGACCCCCTATAACATTTTCTCTATTGCCTTTTCCCACTTCTCAGCCTAAATTCAAAATTGCATATTGACTTAAAAATAAATAGAGACTTAACGTTAGTACAGAGATTTTTTCTCTTTTTGCCCAGTGCAGAAGTAAATTATTTTCCCTTTACTGGTCTGAGGCTTACCATCATGCTGCACCTGATAAATGGATCAGAGGAACCACCATTTTCTAAACATTGTGGGAGCTCTTTAAAGAGGTGCTGTTCCTTTTCCTCCTGGAGCTTATAATGTGCAAATAGCCCAGTGGATGTTTTCCTAGCTATTTACCATCTGCAGTATGACTTTGATTGATGCCTCACTGATGGCTTTTAAATAATACGGAGCTACAACTCCAAGCATTCAATGGGGGCAAAACAAGGATTGGATCATCATATTCAGTTGATTCTTGGGTGAGTTGGGAATCCTACTGCATAGATACACATAGGAGTTTGGACTGAATCCAAGATAGCTCACTTTTCTATCGAAATCCATCCTATGTTTTAGATTATTGTCACCAACCCACCAAATACACCTAGGCAGTGTTCCACATCCCCCAAAAGCCCAAATGGTAAAGCAGGGCACAGACCAGTTTGCTTTGTTGTGTGCAGACAACAGCTTGGAAATAGTTTTTCCAGGACAGACAGAGCACCTACACTTTCTCGTATCTCTCCATGAGGAACGCTGCCCCTCCAGACACAGTGCCCTCAAGCTTCTGTCATGGCATGGAAATGGCATGAAGTACCAGTAATCTTTGATCGCTGCTACCTGAAATCAATTTAGGAAGCTCAACACGTCTAAAATTTAAAAGGAGAACCATGGTGGGGATTCTGACTACTTGGGCTTGGAGCTCCTCAACAAGAAAAGGGACAGAACTTAGAAAATAAACACATTAAGTGAGGATGAGTATCAGCGATGTTCAGAAACATCTGCTAGACTTGCCGAATTCAGCCACTGTCATGATACTCTCTTTCAGCTTCTGCTTTCTTCCTGGTCCTCCACATGGCAGCTACTTGACAATACAGTGAATCATTCCATTTTACTACAACAGTTGAAAACAAGTCAAACCTTGATAATATCACATTTAGACTACTGCAACAGCTTAAACTCCATGCATGCATCATTCATTCGCTTCAAATAGTTCAGAATTCAGTGGCCCATGCTATTGCTGGTTTGAGCCACAGGGATCATATTTCCACCATTACACTTGCCACCCATCAAATGGCACATCTTTTTTTAAAGTATTAGTTCTGGTTTTTAAAGCACTAAATAATGAAGCTCCATTATGCATACCCCCAGTTCTGGAAACCTATTGTCCAATTTGTAACATAGTAAACGACGGCATGGTCCATCTAGTCTGCCCAGTTAGGTGGCTGAAGTACGTGTATGGCACTCTGGGCAGGTCACCCTCTCTATGCCTTTATTTAGGGTTGTACCCACTGCTCCATGAAGGTCGCCCCCCCTCTCTATTTGTTGAGGTATAAGAAATAGATACGTTTATTTTGGTGTTATCCTCTTGCTATAAAGGGATCCATTGTATCTGTCCCATGCCATTTTGAATTCCGTCACTGTATTTGCCCCCACCACCTCCATAGGGTGTTACATCCTCAGGATGGTTTAGTACCGACGAAGCACTGGTAAGGGGAAGGGAGAAAGGGAGGGAGGTGGGGGGAGAGGGACTAGAGGTAGGGACTAGATCTTTGTACATGGAGTAATGGGGGAGGGGAGGGGCCTGGTAGACAGCCAAACATGGGAGGGATCAGACAAGGAGAGTTAAGGTAATGCAGGGAGGATATATTGATAGGATCCTGGAATTGTGAGTGCCCTAGGAAAAGGCAGATGGCATTTAAAGAATTAATACGCTTAAGGGGAGCAGTAATATTCTTATAGTAAACCTACCTTAGGGCAAGGGATGCAATATTGTTAAAGGTAAAGGAGTATACAAAGTACTTTTGTACTTCTGTAAGGGGCGCAAAGCTGCAGGGATGGCTGTTCTACTATAAGAAAATTTCCTGTTTGAAGTGACTTATATATATTGGAAGGGGAGATGTGAAGGAGAGGGGCGGTGAAAGGGAGATATGGAAGGGGACAACATTTGGCATTGATTGCTATGTATACACCAAAGAATGACCAAGCAGTATTTTTCAAAAATATGTTTCAAAAATTGTCTATTGAAAGGTCGGTGATCATGGAGAGAGATTTACTCGTAAACACTGCCTTGGATGTGCACTGGAATTATTCAGGAGGAGGGGGAGTCAAGAGCTCCAAAATTGACAGGAGTTTCCAGAAGCTATTGCATATCCTGAATTTAGTTGATGTTTAACAGTTGCAACATCCAAGGCAGAGGGATTACTCCTTTCATTCTCATGTTCATCAAAGTCATACGGGCATTGACCACCTCCTTGTTAGTAGGAATTTATGTGCATGTGATGGAAATAAGTATAGATAACATAGCTTTCTCGGATCATTCACCCATTTGGGAGAAATTGAAAGGGGTGGAGATGAGAAATAGAAAGTTTTGTCATTTAAATGAATTATTATAGAGGGATGGGAGGGTGGTTGAAGAGGTAAAAAGGATGATGAGGGAATATTGGGACAATCAGGATAATGGGGAAATGGCAAGAGGGGTAGTTTGGGGTGCCATGAAGGCAGTAATTAGGGGCAGGGGGTGTTTATAAAATGGGGAAATTAGAAGAAGAGGGGATGGGAAAACAGCAAAGTAGAATTTTTGGAAAATTTGGTTTGCTTAGAGAAATTAAGTAAGGAACACCCACCCGGAAAGTTGGCTGAGCAGCTAAGAAAAGAGAGAAAGAAATTACAGGATCTTGCTTGAATAGATTAAGAGAGAGACTGTATGAATTCGGTAACAAGCCTAGTAGGCCTGTGCCTTGCATTCACAGGATAGTATGCTTTTAGATCGTCTATCTTTCCAACGCATTCAATTCAATTCAACAAACTAAATCGTATATTCTCAGTTGCTGCACCCAGAAAATGGAATTCCTTGCCAGTTGAAGTACGAATGATATCTCAAGTTGGGATATTTTATAAGAAGCTAAAGCCACATCTAGTTTCCCAGGCATCTATGAACAGTATGTAAATACACCAAGTCAGGCAGGGTTTTAGGTGAGTAGAGATTAACTTGTCCCCTTACTTTATTTATTTGTCTCATGTTTTTCCAGTTGTAGTTCAAGGTGAGTTACTTCAGGTAGAGTAGTTTTTTCCCTGTCCCCAGAGAGCTGACAATCTAAGTTTGTACCTGAGGCAATGGAGGGTTATGTGACTTGCCCAAGGCCACAAGGAGTGCCAATGGGATATTACTTGGATATTTGTATATGTTGTTGTTGTTAGATTATGGTTGATGGATATGATTGAATTTTAATTTTTCAATTTATAAATGTTCTTAATTTGTTTTGTTTTTATCATTTAATGCCTTTTTATTTGTAATTTGTTACCAAGGGGTTTTTTTTAACCTTTTGTGAATGTTTCATTGTTATCCGCCCAGAGCATGGTGTAGAGCAGAATATAGATACTTTAAATTAAATTAAATGAATATTCCCATGAAATGGCATGGGAATCCTTCCACCCGTGCTGCTGCTGGTAGGGAGAGATGCTGAAATATCATAGTACGTCCCCCTATTGGCAGCAGTGTTGGTGGAAGACTCACACGCAGCTTTGCGGGAATGTTGCCCACTGGATATTATTTGTAGGGATTATGTACTCCAGCCATGTTTCATCTCATTTCATTCTGTTTCAGGTTTTTTTCTCCAAAGTTGGTTTCCTATGACTTTTTTCCCTTTGTTTTATTTCATGCTGTTACAATGAAATGAGACAAAATGATAAAGAAAACTTTCACCGTTTGTTTTTCAGATTTTGTTTGAAAACAAGCCTGTTTCTTTTTGGGTTTCATTTCACTTCAGAACTAATGCACTTCCCTAATATTTTTTAGACCACAAATGACCACTGCTAGTTCCTCTAGAAAATGATACCTGAACATCCTATAAACAGACGAAATAGCTTTGTTTCATGTAGAAAGTAGACCGTCAGATATCCAATTCACTGACAGAAATCCAAGAAAATGGTTGGCTGGAGATGAGATATTTGTTGGGTTAATGAATATTTTGAGGTGCAAGCTTTAGAGACTGCTACAACCGCTTCTGGTTTCTGGTTTATTATTCTATTTTTCTACTGCCTTTTGTGCAGTGCGTTTTCTGCCCATTAAAATTAACGAAGGGGATCTTCTCTATTCTTCCCTGTCTCCTGTTTTTATCCTCTGTTTCCTTCCTGTTTGCTGGGACAAATTTGCCTCGTGTTCTGGACAAACTTACCATTTGCTCCAAGGCTAAAAAGTGCTTGTTTTTACTAGAATTCAACTTACCTTGTTGAGTCCTATCTCATTTGTTTATTCCAGCATTGCATTCCAGTGATTGGGGGTCAGCTAATATTTTTGTATGTTTGAGGTCATCAGTCAAGTCTAGTAATGTCAGCAGAAATCCGTAGCCTCTCTGTCTCTATAGTATCATAACTGAAATCTCCATTTACAACTAAAATAAGATTGCAGGTGTGCACAAGTATCAGTAAGATGCTCTAGAAATTTTGAAAGACGCGAGTTAATTTTTATGCATTTATTTAACAGTATTTTTATACCGCCTTATTATTTCAGTCAAAGTGGTTTACATTGTAACTTCAACTTGATAATGTACATTAAACAGGACATTGATAACTTGGATTTTATCTGAGGCAATGGAGGGTTAAGTGACTTGCCCAAGGTCACAAGGAGTGCTAGTGCAAATCAAACCCTGATCTTTTGGTTTCCAAGCCAGTGCTCTAGACATTAGGCTATTCCACTCCACTAGTTATGGATGCTACATATTAATTAATTTTCCCATAAACACAAGATGAGAGATAACCTTAGCTTATATGTCCCCATGTGTCCAAATAAGGCTAGAAAGTAGATGGTTTTACCGCCACACTGTTGAGTGGATTTTCATCTTGAAAGGTGTTAAAGGTTATTACACTGGACATTTAAGTCTCTAAGTTGACACCTGTCTGATATTTACATGAGGATTTTAAATGCATATTGTCTTATCTGGGTGCATCATGTGAGATCCATTAAAACAAATCACACTCAGACGCACAACCATTCATCTTACAAAATTTAGGGGGCAGTTTTCAAACAAATTCTCTGTGGGTAAACTGGCTGCTTACCTGTGAAGCAAGCCCCTTTGAAAACTTCCCCTCTCATTGTGGGGAAAGCGGCACTATTTTGGGAAGGGCCAGAGTAGAGCTGAGTTGATCCAACAAAGTATGTGCAGGGAGGTTATTTTTAAAGCTGATCAGATGCAAAGCCAGTTGCTATAAATCATCAGGGGTCTACTTTACTTTTCCCTCTATAGAAATTGTATGTTGGCTGGCAGTACGGGGTGTGTTTACTGCGCCCCATGCTAGTAAAACAAGCATGGGCTATGTTACTAGCATGGGGCTTTGTGCTACATGTAGGGGGGATGGGTACCTCCGCCCCCTTGCATTTCCCACTCTGCACTATAGTAATACAGCCACAGGAACAACTACTGAGATGGCAATAGTTGTACCCATGATACATGCGCCAATTGAAGGTGGCACAGGCTACAAATGCTGCTTGTGCCAAATCGAAGCATCATGGCCAATAAGGACCATATGACCTATCCAATCTGCCCTTCCGTACCAACTACTAAGCTTTTTATAGTCCCTTTTTTTCCTTTAGAGATCTTCTGTGTTTGTCCCATGATTTCATGAATTCAGATACTGTCCTCGTCTCTACAACTCCACTGTGAGACTATTTCATGCATCTACCACTCTTTCTGTGTAGAAATATTTCTGCAAATTACTCCTGAGTCTATCCCTTTCGCCCTCATCCTATGCCCCCTCATTGCAGAGCTTCCTTCCAATTGCAAAAGGCTCTTGTCCTTTGCATTTATGCTATGGAGGTATTTAAATGTCTGCCATATCATACTTGGTACCTCGGTATCAGTGGTTTTTACCTTAATGCATTTGGGAATTATTTTTGATACTTGGCTATTCTTTGAACATCAGTTAGAAGCCACAGTTTGATTTGCTTTTTTTTTTTCTTGAGTCAGATCCACTCAGTACAAACTGTTTCTCTCTTTTGTTGCTTTGCACTCCCTAATCCATGCTATGATACTTTTGCATATTGATTATTGTAACACCATTTGCCGTGGTCTTCATTCTACTAGTCTTAAAACATTGCAGCTTATCCAGAACATTGGTATCTGCCTTTTATCCAATGCCACAAGGTTTGATCATATTTCTCCTCTTTTCATCAGATACCATTGGCTTCCCCTCTAATATTGTTTTCGCTTTAAAGTTCTTGTGCTTGCCCCAATGGTCTGCCCCTTTTCTTCTCTTTTTGATTCCTTAATGTCCTGCTTTGATTCTATGTTCACAAAACTCTAATCTTATGGTCATACCATCAGTTTTGTGTGTGCGTCTTGAAGTATCACATTATGCAGCCTTTTGCTTTTTAGCACCAACATTGTGGAACACACTGCCCACCTCCTTTAGATCAGAATTTTCTTTTCAGAAGTTTAAGGCTTCTTTAAAGACACATTTTTTCACTGTTGCTTTCCAGGGGGGTTTTATGGTGGGTTGGGAAAGGCATTGTGAAGTTTTTGTTGCTCTCAGTACCCTTTTTTTTCCTTCTGTTCTTTATTTTCCAATCATTGTATTGCAGTTCCTTTCCTTAGTTTGGTTTTATTTTATGTTTTAGCCTGTAAACTGCTCTGGTATCCCACGGTATAGAGTGGTATAGTAAGTTTTAAATAAGCATAAACATAAACATTTCCCCTCTCCAGCCTTTTTTCCAAAATCTTTAAGTCTGTCCCCATATATCTTATGACGAAGCCCACTGACTATTTTGGCACCGACTCCATCCTGTTTATGTACTGTTGAAGGTGCGGTCTCCAGAATTGCAAACAATATGCCAAATGAGATCTCGCCAAAGACTTATGCAGAGGCACTATCACCTCCTCCTTTCTGCTGACCATTCCTATCCCTGTGCATCCAAGCACCCTGCTGGCTTTTGCCATCACCTTTTCTACCTGTTTAGTGACCTTAAGATCATCAGAAACAATCACACCCAAGTCCCACTCTTCTTTTGTGGACAGAAGTAATTCACTCCCTATATACTACTCATAATTTGTATAGCACTACAAGATGTACACAGCACCGTACAGACATGTAATAGACTGTTCTCTCTCAAAAGAATTTACAATCTAGTCAAGACAGACAGCCCAACAGCTGAGGACACTGATATATCTAGGGGAATGGTAAGGAAACATATAGGAGACTAAGCGGATCAGGATCCAAAAGTGGCCTCAGAGGTGAGTTTTCAGCCTGGATTTGAAAAGGTCCAGAGATGAAGCTTGAATCACAGACTCAGGTAGTTTATTCCAGGCATAAGGAGCAGCAAGGTAGAAGGATCAAAGTCTGGAGTTGGCAGTAGAAGAGAAGGGCACAGATAGAAGGGATCTGCCAGAAGAGAAGAATTCCCGAGGAGGGATACAGGGAGAGACAAATGAGTGCATTTATAGGTCAGTAGAAGTTTGAACTGGATACTGAAGCAGATAGGGAGCCAGCGAAGTGACTTGAGGAGAGAGGTTATATGAGCATATCGGAGTTGGTGGAAGATTAACCGTGCAGCTGAGTTTTGAACAGATTGAAAGGGAGAGAAATGATTCAGAGGGAGACCAGCAAAGAGGAGGTTGCAATAGTATAGATGGGATATGACTAAAGAGTGGATAAGTACCTTAGAAAGGAAGAGCCAAATTTTGCCAATGCTATAGAGAAGCGAGAGGTTTTAGCTATTTGTTGGATGTGTGGAGAGAAAGAGAATAGAGTCAAAGATGACCCTAAGGCTGTGAGCTGAGGAAACAGGAAAGAGTGTAGTGTTATTCACAGAACTAGAGAAGGGAGGAGGTGGGTTTAGAGGGAAAGATAAGGAGCTCAGTTTTGCCATGTTCATTTTCAGATGGCGGTGAGACATCCAGGCAGCAATGTTGGACAAGCAGGCAGAGATCTGGGCTGGATTCCTGGAGAGATGTCAGGTGCAGAAAGGTAGATCTGAGAGTCATCAGCATAAAAATGGTACTGAAAACCATGGGAGAAAATAAGTGCACCAAGGGACCAAGTGTAGAAAAGGAGAAGGTCCCAAGACAGATCCCTGAAGTACACCAACTAAAGGCAAGACAGCGGTAGAAGAGGAACCACCAGAACATACACTAAAAGTGTGATGGGAGAGAGAAGAAAAAAACCAGGATAGATCAGAGCCCCTAAATCCAAACAAGGACAATGTATCAAGGACAAGGTAGTGATCAACAGGGTCAAAGGCAGCAGAAAAGTCAAGAAGAATGAGAATCAAGTAGAGGCCTTTGGATTTGGTGAGGAATAAGTCACTGGAGACTTTAACAAGAGCTGTTTCTGTGGAATGTAAAGAATAAAAAACAGATTACAGTGGGTCCAGAAGGTCTTGAGAGGAAATAAAGTCAAGACAGCAGCAGTGAACCACTTATTCAAGTAGTTTTGAAGAAAAGGGGAGGAGAGAGGTCGATAACTGGAAGGACAGGGGGATCTAGTGAAGACTTTTTGAGGAGAAGTGTAAGCATATTTGAAGGCCACAGGAACAGTTGCAGTAGAAAGCAATAGGTTAAGGATATGACAGATGGAAAGGATGATGGCAGAAGAGAAAGGGAGAGCTTAGTAGATGGGTGGGGATGGGATCAGAGGAGCAGGTGGTCATTTTGGAGGACAAAAGAAGATTTGCAGTTTTCTCCTTAGTGATTTCAGAAAAGGAAGAAAGGGCAAGGGAAAGATTTTGGGTTTAAGAGGGGGAAAATGAGGTGGGGGTGACTCTTCAGAGTATTCAAAGCTAATCTTCTGGACTTTGTCATGGAAGTAGTTAGCCAAGGTCTAGGCAGAGAGTGAAGGAGAGATTGGGGGAGAAGGGAGTTGACCATAGCAAAGCGATGGCGAGGGTCAGAGGCAAGAGAGTTAGTCAGGTGGACATAGTACTCTTAAGAACATAAGATATGCCATACTGGGTCAGACCAAGGTCCATCAAGCCCAGTATTCTGTTTCCAACCTGGTGAGTGCTATGGCCAACTGGAAAGAGGTTAGCATGAATTTGAAATGTAGGTAGTCAGCATGGATACATGATTTAAGCCAAAGGCAGTCAGCTAAGCTGGCACAGGAACGTAGGTAGCAGGTTGTCGTGGACAGCCAGGGTTGAGGTCCGCTATGCCTCACAGGGCATGGAATAGGAGGAGTAAGTGCATTCAGAGCAGAGGAGAGTATACAGTTATAGGAAAATACTGCCCCATTAATGGACTCAGATGACATAGTGGAGGAAAGAGATGATAAGACAGCAGTGGAGAGAGCTGAAGAGTCAACAGTGTGAAGATTCCTGAACATGTTGGTCAAGATCAGAAAAGTCCAAGATGGGAGTGTTAAGGATGAAGGCTAGCAGACGATGGTCAGATAAGGGCAAAACTGAGGTGGAAAAGTTTGAGAGTGAGCAATTGGAGGAGAAGACAAGGTCAAGGCAGTGGCCATGCTTGTGAGTGGGAGCGGTAGAGCACAACTGGAGATTGAATGAGGAAGTTAGGGAAAGGAGCTTTAAGGCATATAAAGGTCATCAAGTTGAATGTTAAAATCCCCAAGAATAAGGGAAGGGGAAGACACATCCAGAAAGGAGGAGAGCCAATAGTCAAATTCTGTGAGAAAGGTAGAGCTGGATTTGTTGGGGGGAGGGGGTTGATAAATGACAGCTACCCGGAGAGGTAGTGGAGAAAATAGGAAGATGGATGAACTTCAAAATAAACATAGGAATTAGTTGGAGGCAGAAGGAAGGGCTGAAATTGGCAGGGATGAGAGAGTAGGAACCCAACACTGCCACCACAGCCAATGGGGCAAGGCACAAAGGAAAATAGGTAGTCTCCATGAAAGAGGACAGCGACTGAAGCTGAATCTTCAGGGAGAAGCCAAGTGTCAGTAAGAGCCAGGAGATGTAGATTATTAGAGATAAAGAGGTCCTGAATGAAAGCAAGTTTATTGGAGTCTGAATGTGCATTCCACAATGTGCATTAAAAAGGAAGAGAAGAGGGAGAGAGGAGAGGGATATGAACAAGATTCGAAAGGTAACACATTGATCTGTCTTGGGAGTGTGAAAAAAGTCTAGGGGGCCAGGGTTGAGGTTGACATCTCCATATGAGAGAAGGAGTAGGAGAGAATGGGGGAGAGAAGAGGCGGCATGATGGAAGTGAGGGTGAGGTTCCCTCAGTGAGAGTGGAGATGGCTGAGTGAGAGGAAGAAAACGGTGAAGCTGAAGTGCAGATGATAAGGTAGAAGACAAAATGTTAGGTATGGTCTCTAGAACTGTAGACGTTACTCTAAATGAGGTCTCACCAGAGCCTTATACAAATGCCCTATCACCTTCTTTTTCCTGCTGGCCTAACTTTGTTGGCTGCATTAGTGTTGATGTCATTTGGTCTTTGATAAAGGAAAGCAAATCATCTAAATGTGGTTGGACCTTATCACTTCATTTGACTTGGTGTATCAAGAGCTTTTGTTGTTTTGGCTAAATGAATTGGGACTATCAAGTGAACTCCTTAACTAGTTTAGGGAATTTTTGGGAAATGGAAATTGGAGTGTAAAATTTGAAAACAAAATATCAAACTCATGGATTTTAACCGCATTCAGTTCAAGATGGTTATTACTCATTCATGTATCCACCACCATAAAGTCATTATTTAAAAGAGTGTCTGCTCCAGGAATTCTTGAAATGAAATAACATGCAGGGCTGTAGGGCCTGGTCGGATGAACAGCCTTGTATTCTGCAATAACCCCTCCCCGCACGGCCAGAGCAGTGGTGCGGAGGAGGGGGTGGAGTGTAGCAGAGCAGGGGCAGGCTGAGGCGGCAGGATGTATAGGGCTGATTCAGGTCATGGCCCTGTACATCCTGTGGGTCGAGGTGGACATGCTGCTTATTCCACCTTGGAGGTGGAATAAGCAGCAGGAATGGCAGGGATCAAGGTCCGGAAGCCCCACAGGCCAGGATCCAGAGAAGGGATATCCCCACCGCCTGATCTGGGCCCTGGCCAGCCCCGCCAATGGTCAAGCAGTGGTAAAATGGGAGTCGTCACCATGGTGGGCTGAAGGGAGGGACATCCTTGCTGGGATGCAGGGGCCTGATCTGGCTCCCGCGGTGCAGAATCAGTCCCTAGTGGGCCCATCCTGCTCAGGGTCATCCAAATGACCCAGACGTGCCCCTTATGGAAAATGTTCATGAATTCCTTTGGTATTGGTTAACAGGTGTTAGTTATTTCTTTTTATTGTTATACTGATGACATGGTGATGTTATTCCATTTCAAGAATTCCTGGAGCAGACACTCTTTTAAATAACGATTTTATGGTGGTGGATACATGAATGAGTAATAACCATCTTAAAAAGGATATAGTGTTATTCGAAAAGGTACAGAGAAGAGCCACCAAAATAGTAAAGGGGATGGAAGGATACTCCTATGAGGAGAGGCTAAAAGGGTTAGGGCTCTTCAACCTGGAAAAGAGATGGCTGAGGGGAGATATGATAGAGGTCTATAAATTAATGAATGGAGTGGAACAGGTAAACGTAGATTGATTGTTTATGCCATCAAAATATAGAAAGACTAGAGGGCATACAATGAAGCTACAGGATAACCTATTTAAGACTAATAAGAGAAAATATTTTTTCACTCAACACATAATCAAATTCTGGAATTTGTTACCAGAGGATGTAGTAAATGTTGTTAGTGTAGCTGGCTTTATAAAGGTTTGGACAAGTTCCTGGAGGAAAGGTCCATAAACCATTATTAAAGGGGACCTGGGAAATCCTCTGCTTGCGCCAGTACAAGCAATGTGGAACCTGTGTCCTTTTGGGAAATTGCTAGGTACTTGTGACCTAGAATGGCCACTGTTGGAAACAGGTTACTTGGCTTGATGGACCTTGGTCTGACCCAGTATGGCATATCTTATGTTCTTATCTTGAATTGAATGCAGATAAAATCCAACTTTTTGGGCTGTGACATTCAATTGACTGTATCTCTAAAAAGCCCCCCAGTGTTGGCTGGGGTCAACATTCCATTGGTGACATCTTTAAAAATGTTGAGAATAACATTTGACTTTTTTTTGACCATGGAGTTTCAGGTCTTGAGCGTAGTCAAGAAAGTACTGTATTTTTTTAAGTTACATCATTTAAAACAATTAAGATCACATCTACCAGGTAAACATTTTAGGATGTTAACTTGGGCCTTGATACTATCCCAGATAGTTTATTGTGATACTTTGCACTTGGGTTTATCAGTAAAACAACAATAAAGATTGCAATTTTTGCAAACTATTGTGGCTCAATTGATATTAAGAGGCCACATTAGCAAAAGGATGATTCATTTTTATCTAGACCACACTGGTTACTGGTGCTGGCTAAAATTATTTCTAAATTGCTCTGCCTGGCTCACAAAATGGAAAAGAGCAATTCCAGGTTTTATATGCTCTCGATGGTGGAATTCAACTGCTCTAATAGGGATTTACATTCAGAAGAAAGCATTAGATTAGTTTTTCCTTTAGCAAAAAAAAAAAAAAAAAGCTTAAAAAGGACCATGGATAAGCTATTTACTTTTAATGTCACAGCTGAATGGAATTCTTTGCTGACTGTATAAGAAATATGTTTAGGAGACTGGTTAAAACCCCTTTTGTTGGATTCCTTTTAGATGACAGATATTAGTGATTAGAACGTTATTGTAATTTTATTTACCTGGAATCTTTATTGACAATATTTTATATGTCTTGCACTTTTATTTTTTTTCTGAGCAATATATAAGAGCATAACATATGCCATTCTGGGTCAGACCAAGTTCCATCAAGCCCAGTATCCTGTTTCCAACAGTGGGCAAGCCAGGTCACAAGTACCTAGCAGGTTCCCAGAAAGGCACACGGGTTCTATAATCTCATCCAGGGGTAAGCAGTGGATTTCCCAAGTCCTCTTTAATACATAATAGATTGAGTATATAATTTTATTTGGACTATGGGGGTCATTTTGTCCTCAAAGGTGGAATAAGTCCCCCTGGATGGAGATGAGGTGGAGCAGGGGGTTCCTCGCAGCCTGACCCAGGCCTTGGAAGGCCAGATCGGGGGTCAGGCTGTGGGGTAAAAAGAACTTGGTTGATGGCCTGGGATCACGGCTCCTGAATGGAGCCACGGTGCCATGGCGATGGGATTCCATGGCACTGCAGCTCCATTCAGGAGCCTGGCTGAGGTCGCTGGGTATGTGGCTGGGCGTGCAGGCTGATCAGAATCGGGGCCCAGCCTGCATGTCCAGGCCATAGATATGATTCTGATCCCGCGGGCACGTCTAGCACCCGCAGGATCAGAATCAGGTCTACCTCTGTACACCCCGCTTTTGATCTGCCGCACAGGGGCCGCACGGCCTGAATGAAATTGGTCTCCCCATATATATCTATTTTATCTTAATGCAATTGACTCAGAACTTGACTGGTAAAGGCAGAATAAAATTGTGTGAAATTAAATTAAATTGAGGGGCTGTTGAAACTAGCAGACAAGCCGCTTGTTTCTTCAGGCAACCTGAGACCAAAGCAAGGAGGCGAAAGATTATAGGTCACCTAAAGGAGAAAGTCACAGAGCAGCTACACATGGGCAATAAATGACTTTCGCTTCTACGCAGAGTCTTAGTACCAAAAGAACTTCTCACATCCACCCTGTGTGGCTGTGCCGTTGCCAGGTCCCTGGATAAGGAAAGTTATGCAGATTATGGAGAACATTTACTGCACAGGGATCAGCAAAACAGAGCTTGGAAAATTCATTTGAACTTGTGATATTATGGCACCTGTGTTTTCATGAGCTGAGATTTTGTTTCTCTGTTAATATCTTGGCAGCAATATTGTTCTGGGGACTGTATCAACTGATTCCTTTAATTTAGAGGCTACAGTGAGTAACTGTATAGAGAACACTAGCATGTTTAGATAAAAATTACTGAAAAATGAATTAGTGGTACCAGAGCATATAAAAAAGGAAAATCCACTGAATGAGAAGGCGGAGAACTCTTCCCTAGGGGCAAATTGGGAGAGGAAATACTAGAAAAAGCCAGATCCAGCTCTTTAAAAGCTTTAAAAGCCAAAATATGGAATTATTCCGACCACTTACTTTGAAGAAATGAGGTCAAAAACGTTTTCTTTGCAGAAACGGTTTCTTTTCTTTTTCAGCTATGAAAAGTAGCATTTATTTTGCAAGTTGTGGAAAGAAAACATTTTTCTAAATCAGGGTGTTCCTGACCCATGGAAATAGTTTCTGTTTTAAGATCATTCTGCCGAGGAGAACCTAACCTCAAGCAGGGACTACTTCACAGGGTGGAATACGACTGAACTTTCAAAAGCTGGCTCATCCATAGAATGGCACAGTTCACAATAGTGCCAGGATGTAGATGGACAAAGATGTCTGTTTTCTGCTATCTTTACTGCCAAAGTTGCATAAAGGATGAGCCAGTGAGGCACGGTCTTCGGGCACCCGAGCTTTAAGAACACCACAAACCTGCCTCACTGGCTCAGCTCTGCCCCTTCCAGCAGCTGGAGGATGCTGCTTCGCTCCTGTTGCTGTGCTCTTGGTCTGCCACAGGCTGTGTGGCCAGTCTTAGATGTGAAAAGAGGCACTTCCTGTTTCTCATGAGATAATGGATGTGCCCCTTTCCCCATTTTAAGTCAACTGCCTGGTGCACAGCTGATCAAGAGCATAGCAGTGGAAGTGAAGCAGCATGCTCCCATTGCTGGGGGACAGGTAAGTGTTAGGGTGGGAGTTGGAGGCTAAGGCTGGAGGCTGAAACTGGGGCTGGGAACTCGGAGAAGGAGGTGGGGGAAGGGATCTACGGATTGGGACAAGAGCAATGGGGCTGGGAGAAGCGAACTGGAGGCAGTTGCTGTGGCTGGTAGCTGAGTGAAGTGAACTTGAAGTTTGGGACTGGGGCTAGAGAATGGGAGAAAAAGATTGAAGGTAGATGCCTGGAGAAGCAAGAAGAGGATAGATACTGTGAGGGAAAGAAGTAAGGACATATACAGGTGTAGGTACTAAGGACAGAAAGAAATAGCTATGGGGGAAAGCAGGGGCGGCCCAAGGGGGGCGCGGGGCCATGTGCGGAGACTCGGTGCGGGGCCTCATTTGCATAACAGGCCTAATTTGCATAAATATTTGCATAACCGTGGGACCTTGTAATAATGCTCCTATCCAGTCTATTCTTTCAAATGTATTAGTTATGTGCCTAATAATTCAGGACTACAGGAGGTTTTTGCCTCTTAAATTAACATTTAACAATAAGAGAGCTTAGCATTATATCTGGAAACTTCCATGTGCCAGCATCAGCACCTGCCAAACTGTATGCACAAACAATGCAGCTACACATGACACCATCCCCAATCAAGTTGCCCAAACATTATTGTAGGCAACTTCCTGTTGCGTCCCAATAAATCATCACTCCAAAATGAAGGGTGCCGCAGTTCTATTGCACAGGTCTGAGAAAGCCTCTCCCTCCGAGGGTCTCACACAAAACAATGCAATACAAGGTAAACCCATTCTCTCTCTATATGAACACTAAGTGACTTTGTCAGAGCCCCAAATTCACTGACTCATAAGGCTGCGAAAATGATGCTAAGGCTGTCTCAAACACTTGCCCCATCATATGGCAACTAACCTACCCTCATCATATAAAATGGCCCATTGCTGTGTCCAACCTAACAGGGGGTCCCTATAGCCACCCCGAAACCCCGCATCAACTTACAGGAAGATATCACAGGAAGAGAAAGGGAATTCAGCAAAATATAAAAAAGAAAACAATGCTACACCAGCAATGAAAGATAAATACAAAAAAGTGTACAAAGAAAAGAGAATGAAACAGGATGGCAGCTCCCCTGCTGAGATCAGAAGGAGTGCCAGCCCTTACTGCTGCCCCTGCCCCAAACAACCCCTCCCCTTAGAGGCACAGCCAGCCGGCACCTGCTTTTTCTCCTTAGAAGCCAAGATCCCCCCAAAAAGAAGCAGCCAAGCCAAGCCAAAACCACCCCCACCATAAAGCTGGTTGAGCAGAGAAAACGCCAGAGAGACAGGCATTCCCCCTCCCTAGCTGGTCTCAGTCGCACGAGGGGTGAGCGGCCTGGCAGGAAGAAGTCGCTGGCTAGAAACAGCAGGGGCGACGGCTCTTTCTCCTGGCTCAGACCATGCCACTGTGATGGACTTATTAGAAACACCTTCAGGAGCCAGCCAAAACAGCTCTCCACAGACCGTCGAGACCGAGGCCCTCTCTCACGCAGTGCCGGCAGCCGGAGAGGGGACCAGGAGAACATGGGCCAGACAATGAACACAAGATCACAAAAATAATTTTACCTACTGTGCGTATGCTGGCTGGCTTTTTTTTAAAGATTCCCACAATTTAAATTATAAAGTACTCGTCGCCGTGGCGTCAGAGAATCGACGTTGTCTTCCTTGCAGCAAGCACTCAGCATGCAAACTCCAGTTCCACGTGCAGCTGGTGTGCTGAGTCAGTGGGAGGAGTTTTGGATCTACGTCATGCATGCCTGTCTATAGTGAATGGTAGCGGCACGGCACGGCACGGCACGGCACGGCACGGCACGTCGACGTCGGGCAGCAAAGCAAACCAGCAAAAACCAGAGTTGGATTGCAAGAGCGGGGCTGCCGCCGAGGCTGCCGGGGCCGGTAGAATGCAGCGGTGCCGCAGCGGCGGCAGGACAGAGCACTATTTCTAGGCGTCGGTTGAGGCAGGCAAGACAAGGGCAGCAGCAAAAGTGTCTTTTGCGTGGGGCCCTGTGCAAAAAACATTCTTACTCAATGGACGGGCCGGCCCTGGGGGAAAGGAGAAAGGCAATATAGATGCTTAAGAAAGGGGAGAGAGGCAGGAGGGCAGATATCAAGAACATGGGGATGTGGGAGAGCAGGGAAGTAGAGACATTAGGATTAGATGGGATAACAGATTAGCTGGGTATTGAGAGTGTAAGTGGGGACTCAGAGTTTGGGAGGGATTGTTATTGTGGACATGGGGATTGGGTAGAATAGAAGAGTGGGCACGTGGATATCAGATGGGTCTATAGTGGAGAAGAGGAAACTGAGCAGGAATTAGGAAGAACAGTGACAACAAGGGTAATTGGGTGAGGGATATGAATAGGGTTCTGAGTCTGAGTGTAGAAAAATGGGGAGGAGAAATAGTTTGAAGGACCAGGAGAGTTTAGAGATGGGTTGGGAAGCAGTTAAAAGACACGGAGGTCTACAGAGAGGGTGTGACACAAAAGAAGGAGACAAGTCTTTGAAGGAGGCGAGAGAGAAAAAATGGGAGAGGTTAGAGGGGAAATGGGAGATGAATGGATGGAGGTGGGTAAGAAAGGGACCACAAGCTGAGAAATGAATGACAGGGAAGGAGATAGGGCTGATGAGAGACTGAAGACGGTAGATGAAGCTAAGGAGGAGATAAGTACAGAGGGTGGAAATGAGGAGACTAAAAAGTCAATGAAAGATGGTAGGGGGGAATAGAAGGCTGGGGAACAAATGAAACAGAAATGGGATGATTAGGGAAATAAGAGTAGGAAAATAGAAATCTGGTGCAGGGATAAAATAGGGACACCTGAAGACTGTGGAAGAGAGAGGGTGATAAAAGGAGGAATTTTCATTTCATTTGTTAGCTTATACCTGCCTCCAAAATTTATTATTAGGCAATCTATAATAAAAACATTCACAACAAAATAGAACAAATACAAGCCATTCAGTAGCATGACACATACAACATTAAAATATCATAATCACACAAATACCTGAGAGAAAAGCCAAGTTTTGACTTTCTTACAGAAGGTGACTTAATCTTTTTCAAAACTGAACTGAAATGGTATTTAAAGGTGATGTTGCAGAAGAATTGAAAGAAATGCCAATACACCGGGAAGATGTATTACAACTATTTGATAAACTGAAGAGTTGCAAATCACCTGGACCAGATGGTATACATTCAAGGATGTTGAAACAACTGAAATATGAGATTGCAGACCTACTATTAGTAATCTGTGAACAATCATTAAAATCATTTGTAATACCTGAAGATTGGAGGATGGCCAATGTAACGCCAATTTTTTAAAAGGATTCCAAGGGTGATCCGGGAAACTACAGACCCTGATGTCAGTACCGGGAAAAATGGTAGAAACCATTATAAAGAAGAAAATTACTGAACATGTAGATAGTCATGGCTTAATGGGAGACAGCCAACATGGCTTTACTCAAGGAAGGTCTTGTCTTACTAATCTGTTATGTTGTTATGAAGATGTGAATAAACAGGTAGACAAAGGTGAGTTGGTTGATATAGTGTATCTAGATTTTAAGAAAACCATTGACAGGGTCCCTCATGAAAGACTCTTGGTGAAATTAAAAAGTCATGGGATAGGAGGCAGTGTACTATTGTGGATCAGGAGCTGGTTAAAAGATAGAAAGCAGAGGGTAGGGCTAAATGGCCAATTTTCTTAATGGAGAAAGGTGAATAGTGGAGTACCCCAGGGATCTATGTCAGATCTGCTGCTTTTTAACATATTCATAAATGATCTGGAAATGGGAATAATGAGTGAGGTGATGAAATTTGCAGATGACACAAAATTATTAAAAGTTATTAAAACCCAAGGGAATTGTGAAAAATTGCAAGAGGACCTTGATAAAATGGAAGATTGGATGTTCAAATGGCAGATGAAATTTAATGTGGACAAGTGCAAAGTTATGCACCTAGGAAAGAACTACCCAAACTATGGTTACATGATGCAAGGTTGCATATTAGGAACCACCACCCAGGAAAAAGATATAGGCATCATTGTGGATAACAAGTTGAAACCCTCCACCCAGTGTGCAGTGGTGGTCAAGAAAGCAAATAGAATACTAGGTATCATAAGGAAAGGAATGGAGAATAAAACAAAGGATACTATAATGCCTCTATATCATTCCAGGGTGTGACTGCACCTTGAATATTGTGTGCAATTCTGGTCAGAATATCTTAAAAAGGATATTCTGTAGTGTTATTAGAAAAGGTACAGAGAAGAACCACCAAAATGGTAAAGTGGATGAAAGGATACACCTATGAGGAGAGGCTAAAAAGGTTAGGGCTCTTCAAGCTGAAAAAGAAATGGCTGAGGGGGAGACATAATAGTGGTTTATAAATTAATGAATGGAGTGGAATGGGTAAATGTAGATCAATGGTTTACACCATCAAAATATAGAAAGACTAGGGGACATGCAATGAAGCTACAGGGAAACCTATTTAAGATTAATAAGAGAAAATATTTTTCCACTCAACGCATAATCAAATTCTGGAATTCATTACCAGAGGATGTAGTAAAAACTGTCAGCGTAGCTGGGTTTAAAAAAGGTTTGAACAAGTTTCTGGAGGAAAGTTCCATAAACCATTATTAAAGGGAACCCAGGAAATCCACAGCTTGCCCCAATACAAGCATTGTGGAATCTGTGTCTTCTGGGGAAACTGCTAGGTGATTGTGACCTAGATTGGCTACTGTTGGAAACAGGATACTGGGCTTAATGGCTTTGTTCTAACCCAGAATGTTATGTTCTTATAAGAAATATCAATTTACAATGAATTTCATGGGACAGGATCATAAATAGAAAAAAGTCCTATTTCTGTATGTGTAGAAACCTTTCTGACATGCCGTACAGTAGGGACTGTGATAACTGCTACTGGGAAGACCTGAGGATTCTTGACGGTTGATATAACTTTAAAAGTTTTTAATGTCAGCAGCAGAAATGAAATCTAGCTATAAGTGGGATTTTAGAAGGGATATCTAGAAAGCAAGACATCCAAAAATCCAGGGTAATGGCAAAAGTGAAGGGAGGCACATATAAGTGTCTTCTGAAATTGCTCTGCCACGGCCCTGAAAGATGAACATCCTAGTAAGTGATTCTGGGGATGGGCCCATGCAGATAGGAAAGCCGGTTATGTCTATGGGGGTGGGCCATTTTATAAATGTGGACGCCCCTGAATTGCACACCCGCAGAACTGGGTACTTGACCGTCCCACCCAGGGTAATTCAGAAGAGGTGTGTGTATATGTTATGAAACCAGCACATGCAGAGGGGACATTTCAGATGATCAGATGTGTGGTAATGGGCCACTAATATCTTTGGAGTAAATATTTACGTGCAGGTTTCTTTGGCCAGGAAACATTAAGTGTGGCAATGAAAGCACATTTTTTCTCTTCCCCCTGGAAGCATTGCAGCCATGAGATGAGCACATTTTTGCACCTTATTCATAGTCAGGAGCCAGGTATAGACATGGATGCCTCAACAACCAGGGCCAGACATTCTTGTTCTGTTCTGAAATCACACTACGACATGCATCTTCATTGCTGTCCGCAGGCCACCTCTCCATGATACATACTCCTCTTTCTAAATTGGGTCCAGAGACATCTCTTTGATTTGCACTTCTGAATGCCCATTTTCAGGCATCCAAATCACAAATACAGCTTCTAAATTAACCCACTATGGAGGTCATTTTCAAACACGGGTTGCGGGGACGTGCAGCTCCACAAGGCATCCGGAGCCAATTCCCGCTCTGTCTCTCCCGATACGTCCTGTGCATCAGGATGAAGAGAACAGGTGGGGGGTGGGAGGGTGCAGAGCGGGAGCTGCTGGGCTCATGGGAATGTGCTGCTTATACCACCTCGAAGGTGGTATAAGCAGAGGGTTTTGCATGATCAGGGCCAGGGGACCCCTGCCGGGGCTGGGTATTGGGGGTCCCTGCCACTCAATCCAGGGCCCACTGGCCAGCTATGGGTTGAGCGGTGGGGAATAGTGGAACTGGAAACACCGGAATCAGGGTGCCTGTGGGGAGAAGGTCCCCACAGGTGGCAGGGGTACGCCAGGCCATCCTAGGTCTGATTCTGGCTACCACGGGAATGTTTTGTTCCCACGGTCCAGAATTGGGTCCAGATGGGCCTGTCTTGCCTGGGGCCAGACAACCCGGGCGTGCTTCTCTTGGAATCGGGCTCTACATATAGATAAAACATGCAGAAGAAATGGAAGGATCAACATCAGAGACAGATGAAGGGGCAGAAGGGAAGAAGACAAGGAGCAAAAATAAAAACAGAAAATGGAAATGAGATCTTGGAAAAGTACTTAAGAGAAAAATATAATGATTTGAAAACACAGGGACCTTTTGATGTAGGGCCCTTCTCTCAGTATGAGCCCTGACATTCTTCACCATTCATTCCACAAGACTGGCCCCAAAATAGAGGTGTAAAAGAAAATTTGGCTCAGAGTGCCATAACACCTTGAACCATCCCCATTTACTGCTTAATAACTTAGTAAGATAGAGGCTATGCAGTGCGATCGATGACAAAGCTTTATCCATTTAATTAATCCCAGATATTCAGTAGTCCTTATTAGTGTCACCTGCCGCCACAGTCTCTGCAAGTCAGATAATGGGGTTCCCCTAAAATTTATAGATAAAGCACAGTAACCAGGAATGATGTTGAATATCTAACCGTCTGCAAAGAGTGACATCCAGGACAAAAAACCAAGATTCCCCTGGGATACCCTCTCCTCCTCCTCCTCTCCTGAATTAAAAGAGAGAGAAGGGAACAACAGTCGGAATAAATACAACTAATCCAAATGGATAGGAGTTTTTGGATCAATGGGATGTTACAACATTTGGATTTTGGTAGGTATTCTTAAAAGGACTAAGCTCCAATAAAATAAGTATTCCATAAATAGTGTTGGTAACAATTGTATTTGGTTTTATATACAGAAGAAATAAAGTTGCGTTCTTTGGATGTGTTACACTTTTTTTTTCTGTTAGTATACACTTAACAGATTTAAAGGTAGGGAATAAACACAGTTCTTGTTCCTTAGAAGCATGTTTTCTTTTGAACTTTGGTGTCAAACAATTTTTCTAATGTCTCGTGTTGGTGTACACCGTATTAGTATTTATCTTCCATTGCTCAGTTTGTCGTTGGGGCCCTTGTAGACTCTTCCTGGTCAGATCTCCATAGAATCTCTGTTCAGGAATTCTGGATTTAATTCACTTCAAAGCTGGGACTGGATGCTCTTCAGGAATCTCAAATTGAATATACCCCTTTACAGAACTTGACTGACACTTTGTCCTACTAACTCCTCCCTTATATCTCACTAAAAACATATTCTGGTAAAGTAGCAAGCTTGCAAAGAAAAAACTCTCTCACTCATCTCTTTCATTCCCAACCTCTATTCATTATGCAACAGGCTGCTTTAAAAGTTCACTCTTGAGCCCACAAAAACAGACAAACTTTCTTACATAATTTACATTTTATTGGTTATTTCTCTGTGTAGGAGAATTTGTCTTTACCTTTTCTACTCTCCACCTCTACTCACACATGTCACAACCTTTACTACTAAAAGGAAAAAAAAACCCTTGGACAACATATTTTTTATACCTTAGGAAACGTCTCACCTTTAAAACAGCAGACCTACATAGAGCTCCCTTTGTAAGAAGCTCCTTCTATACCTCTAATGGCTCCCTTTCTAATTTTTTTTTAGACACAAGTTTAAAAAAAAACACAACATTCTCCTTCTGCTCCCTATTGATCCTTTGTCAGGATTTTTAATTAGGGAAGACTTACCTAACTCTATTACCTTTCTTTAAGAGACCTGGTTACTTTCAGACATACAGCTCTCAAATAAAACTTAAAATTCACTCTTAAACACTCATAGTATGTTTATCCCCTCTCAAACTCACTCACGTCACAAATCTTTCAATAAAACACTCATTCAGAGGCCTCTTCACTTGAACATCCTGACACACCTCTTCACTCATACACAAACAAACATAAACTGAAATAAATGTTTACGTCACGAATATTCTAAACCAGCCAGGTATGTGTCCCTATACTTGTTGATGTCACCATAAGGTCCCATTCTAAAAGAAGTAAAAACCTATTTCTTTGCTTTTTACAATCCTTTCAAATTTTCTTTTACATTAGAGGTCTAATAGCAATTTCCCAGCTGTCTTTAGCTTCTGTCAGCATGATGGAAACTTTTTTCACAATCTGCCTCAGTGCAGGCAGTCTGTTGCAACTGACTACTTTACAACAATGTTGCCAGGCAAATCCCTCCCCCTCCCACTACATCTGTGTACTTCTGTTACATTAAAAAGGTTTTATACACAGAAGTCACTTGTACGAGTACTTTATATATATGAAAATCATTTTTATTCAATTGGCATTTCTTTTGAGCACTTTCTATCTTTCAGCAGTTCTTTTGTATTCACTTTTTATATTGTCAAAAATTGCTACGTGTCACCAGATCGGCACCTGATATAGGGAATCAAAATCAATCTTTTAACTCCAAACCAGATAAATGTAGTGTCGGTTTGCGTCAGTATGCACCTGAGAGTGTGAAAAAACAACATTGCTACTTCAGAGTTTACGTCATTCTGAGCTACACGCATGCGGTCCAATCAATTTGCACATTCAATCCTTTCGTGCTAACGGATTGTAAATTAAAAATCCACCGTTGCTCACAAATTAATGTCTGATTTTTAGACTTCCCATCTCGTCCTGAAAAAATATGGTCAATGCAGAAACAACGCAGCTCATCAAAAATGTTGTTTTTTCACACTCTCAGGTGCATACTGACGCAAACTGACACTACATTTGATTGGGTATAAAAGATCCTCTTGCTTAACAGTTCGCATGCGCGGCGTTGATTCAACTGACTGAAATCAGAAACACAAGGGTCGTTTTTGAGAGCTGGTATATTATGCATATAGACACTAATGGTCTGTTTTATCTTTATCTGGTTTGGAGTTAAAAGATTGATTTTGATTCCGTATATCAGGTGCCGATCTGGTGACACGTAGTGAGTGATGCATTTACGATCCCCTGAAGAAACATACTCAAGTGAAACGCAACAGCGCTGAAGTTTGGCGTTGGGAAGCTGGAATGCAGATAAGCACTCGTTTCTAAAGTTATTTAAATGGATAGCTTTAATGCAGACAAGCACCATTTTTCTAATGCTCTACAAATGAAAGAAGCTGAACTTTAGATAAATATTTTAAAAAATTCTGAATTTGAACTGATTTCAAGGCATTTAAACACATGAAGCCCGATTTAAAGCAACTGATTGGGTCATTGATGCAATACGGAGCATAAGCCCTAGTTCAATTTGGAAGCGGGTGATAGCTCCATTCAAGTTTGAGACCTGTTGCTTAAACGGTTAAAGTTAAGAAAGTGAGTGAGCCATTAAAAAACTACAGGGAACATAATATGTAATTATAAATATTGTTAAGGATTGGAGTGTGGTTTTTTGGATATTTGCTAATTGAACCGCTCTATTAGGAGACCACTGTCATAGTTTCCTCTAATGTATACATGCTAAGATCCTTAAGTCGATCCTCATATGCTTTATAACAAAGACCACTAATCATTTTAGTAGCCACCTTCTGCACAGACTCCAACCTGTTTGTATCCTGTTGAAAGTGCAGTCTCCAGAATTGCACACAATACTCCAAATGAGGTCGCACCAAAGACTTATACAGAGGCCCTATCAACTCCTTTTTTCTGCTGGTCATTTCTCTCCCTATGCACCCAAGCATCCTTCTAGCTTTCACCTTCGCCTTTTCTACCTGTTTAGCTACTTTAAGTTCGTTATACACCAACACCCCCAGGTCCCGCTCTTCTTTTGTGGACAGAAGTATTTCACCCCCTACATTGTACCGTTCCCTTGGATTATTGCAGCCCAAATGCATGACCTTGCATGTTTTTTAGCATTAAATATCAGCTACGGAATTCTAGACCATTCTTCAAACTTAGCTAGATCCCTCCTCATGTTATCTATTCCTTCCTGGGTTTCTACTCTATTGCAGATTTTGGTAACATCTGCAAAGAGGCAAACCTTACCCAACAACCCTTCTGCAATATCACTAACAAAGATATTAAAAAAAATCAGAGCAAGGGCAGATTCCTGTGGCGCACCACTGATAACCACCTTCTCCTCAGAGTGGGCTCCATTTACACGTACCCTTTGTCAACCAATTTCTAACCCAATCAGTAACTTTAGGGTCCATCCCTAGGATGCTCAGTTTGTTTATAAGTCTCCTGTGAGGAATGGTGTCAAAGGCTTTACTGAAATCCAAGTACACCACATCTAGGTCTCTCCCTTGGTAGACTTAGCAGCGAGAAGTGTTATTCCCCAGGAGGCAGGATGAGCTTGGTGGAGAAAGCCAAGAGGCCTGTGAGAGGGCATAAGAGAAAACATGGATCTGCTGAGAACAAACAAAGGATACTGCACACCATCAGCCTGGTGAGTCACCCAGAGAGGATATTAATGATGAGGACGTTGACCTTGACTAGTGCAAAAGTTGCTATGGAGCTTGAGGTGCATGCCCAATGTTTATTGATGTGAATGAAGATGAAAACCTTACCTTAAAGGAGATATTAGTTAATCTAGTGTATCAAAGAGGGATAGCACCTTGCTAAAGAGAGAGAGAGAGAGAATGGAGTGATACCTGTCATTCCCAAGACAAAGAGACTGCTGAGGCAAGAGAAGAGCAGAAGGGACGCTTGAAGAGAAGAGTATCCCAAGGGAGACTTTCCATTACAATTCCAGAGAGTCCAAGTTAAGTTCTTTTGTTTATTCCTTACCAGAAAATATGTGATTTATCTATTGTAATTGTACCTATGATTTTATTCCACCGAGTAAATTAACTGGTCAGTGTTCAAAAGCAAATACCTGCATAATGGCAGTCATTATCTAGATATTTGCTCTAGCTGTCACTCTTCATGGGTCTTCAGCAACCACTGAAAATCCTTACAGACTTGCCTCAGCACTATCCATATAGTACCAAGGTGAAGTATGGAAATTCCTGGAAATTATCTGGATAGCGGCAATAATCAGTTTGCTATCCTAATAACTTTAGGAGAGCAAAAAAACTGTCTTAATCTGGATAGTGGATGGAATATCACCATTATCCAATTAACAAGTTGTGAGAGTTGAAAGGGTGGAAAAGACTGCTTCCAAGTCATAGTGTAGGGTCCTGATGATTCATTCTTTCCCTGACCCCTCAAGACTCACAAAAATAAATTCCCCTGTAGCCTTCAAAGCTACTTCCTACCATAGGGTCTGCTGAGGGTTTCACTACACTAGCATGACCATTGTCTGAACATCTGACCTTCAAAATCCCCTCTGTAGCCTGCCAGACAGACCTAGATATATGAGCACGTGCATTAGAACTTCTACGGTAGTTCTTACTAGCTTCCAGAACAGCACATGTTTTAGTGAGTACAGAAACGTGCATTTTGTACTGCTTAAACTGCTCATTTTTGGGAGTGAAGATAAATTGTACTTTTTACATCTGGACTCTGGATACCATTCCATCATCAATTTCCATTGAAAAAAAGCACTGCAATAAGGGGGTGTAGGATGAAGGTGAAAGGGGATAGCTTCATGAGTCATTTGCAGACATATTTCTTTACGGAAAGAGTAGTAGATGCATGGAATAATCTCCCAGTGGAGATAGTAGAGATGAAGACTGTATCTGAAATCAGGAAAGCATGGGACAAACACAAGATCGCTAAAGGAAACAAAGGGGACTGTAATAGTTGATAAGGAAGGACAGACTGTGGATAGGCCGTATGGTCTTTATCTGCTGTCATGTTTCTATGTTTCAATCATTTTCCCCCAAGATTGTCTACCATGAAAATTAGATGTGAGATACAGACTGAATTGTTTTCTATCAGGGATTACAGACTTTAATAAGTCTGCTGAATATGTTTGTTGATAAATGTATGTATGTGTGTGCATAACAAACTTGTTTATTGTAAACCGTGCTGATGCCGAATAGTGCGGTATAGAAAAACCTTAAATAAATAAATAAAATATGTAAATGTATGTAAATATATGTAAATGTATGTATGTGTGTATAAATGTATAAATGTATGTATGTGTGTGCATAAATATAAATATATATATATACACATACATATATATATCCTTTTCTGTTTCTTGTCTCAATTAGTTCTTGCAGAGCTACGACAATCTTAAGATCCTCAAATATGTGAAACTGATATCAACAAATGCCAATGTCTAGGTTTTCCATAACGTCCCTCGCCAACCAGTTTCTGCTCCAGGCCTCGGGATGCAAATTAAAGGTGGCAATTACTGTTTCCAGGCCCTGAGGTCCAGGGATGCCAGTTAAAATATGAAGAAACTTGCTGACAGTTACCACTTTGCAATTTCAAATATCATCACAGTCAACAGGTTCGTAACTCAGGAGCACATAGCATGACCCTGCTGGTTTATCCTGATGGAACACAGGGAAACAGATGGCAATTTTGTTCTGTGCTAAATTCAAGCCCTTCTCTGTTGGGGGACCTACGGAAAAAAAAAATCTTTCCATAGGAAGTGGTAGAAGTGGTAAAACGTGAAGCTGGAGATGGGATATTTCTTTGTAACCTTTGGCATCCACTGTACTGTACATGACATCTTGTCATAGCTAGCTTGACTTCTGAACCTCCTTTAGACGCTCGGCAAAGGATGTATATTGATTGGTAAGGAAACCAAACTGCAAGGGTTTTCCTTCAGGCCTTCTTGCTAGAAAGTTGGTTCCAGATAAAGAAAGAAGGGGAAAGAAAATCTGAGTAATCAAGGAAAGCAATTTGTCCTCTGTCAGCATTGCTTTTAGTTTTAGTTGCTAAGAGGGTGGATCTCTCTTGATTAATATTCCATCAGTAAGCATCATAGATGTTTCACGTGATCGGATTGGTTTGCAGTTAGGCCAGATGACATGAATTTATACATGATTAGACCAGAGACTTTCACTGTGAAAACATTCATTACAACTTACACAAAAGTAATGCTACATGGTGGGCAATGTCTTGCTAAGCAATACTAATTTTGTGTGAATCTGCTTCTGCCAGGGACAGTGGGACACTTCTTTAGATGGAGGGGCCAGACAAACCAATCTCCAGCCTGTCCCCAAGCTCTCTATTAGTGCTGTTGTGTTGGGCAACATATTAGTGGGACCATGACCTCTGCGGTCCACCTTTTTTTCTGCCTATAGCTGCTGCCCATCCTATTTCATGAGTATCTGGGGATCAGTGAAAGATTAGGGACTGCTACTTTGTGTGAGAATAGCAGCCAAGCTTGGTCCTTGGAGTGTCACAGGTCACCTTCTCTATAAAATATAGGAGCACCTTGGTTTTTGTTGTCTAACATTCCACCACTATCTCTGAAATTTCTCTTTCTCTCCCTCTGTTTTGCTTTTTCGCTCTCTTTCTTTCTCTAGCATTTCTTGCCTTTGCCCGCCATCTTGCCATATAAGGAGAGCTGTCCTTTCTAGGAATATCCATATTATGAGGAGCTCAAACTCCTCCTGCTGACCTATAAGTGCATTCACTCTGCAGCTTCTCACTACCTTTCCTTCCCTACACCCCTCCTCGGGAACTCCACTCTTCTTGCAAATCACTCCTATCTGTGCCCTTCTCTTCTATTGCTAACTCCAGACCTTTTACCTTGCTTCTCCTTATGCCTGGAAAAAACTACCTGAATTGGTATGTCAGGCACCTCCTCTGGCCTTTTTCAAATCCAGGCTGAAAACTCACCTCTTCGCTGCCACTTTTGGATCTTCTTCGTGATTCCTTTCCATTCTCCCTAGATGTATCCCATGTCTACAGCTACTGTGTTGTCTGTCTTGACTAGATTGTAAGCTCCGAAGAGCAGGGGCCATCTTTTACATGTGTCTGTGCAGTGCTCCGTATTTCCTGTAGCGCTATACAAATGTTCAGTATTAGTAGGGGGGGGGGGGTGGAGAATATTGGCTAGTTGGGAGGAGTGACAGAAAAACATTAGCTACTTTGCTTTTAGACGTGAGGGGACTGTCAGTAGGAGTGTGAGTTCAGAATGTGCAGTGGTGTGACACTAACCTCTGTATGTTTGGTATGGTGCTTGCTTTTCAGTGTAGAAGGAGCATACTGAGTGTCAGTGGAGAGGGGGATGTGTGAATGGATCGCCGGAAACTAGAACTGTGAAAGGTGGGTCCAGAATGAGCACATCCCAGGAAGCGCCACAGAGAAGTCAGGGGGAGAAAAGGGAAAAGGAAGAGGCCAGGAGTGGCAGAGAGCCAGGAGCAGGCAGAGAGGGCCGTTCCCATGTCAGCCTGCCAGCAGAGCATCCTGCATGCACATTGAGCATTCAGCACCAGCATGCGCTTCTGCGGTGGAAGCAATGATTTGCTGCTGGAGATGGAGACTTCCAAGTTCTCCTGGCTGTCTAGCAAGCAGAACCTCAAGATGCTCGTGACCTCCTAGAAATCATTTGGAAGACTGTAATGAGATTGTTGAGCAGCCTGGCGATGCCGAGTGCTTGGTAAGTCAGCTCACATACTAATACCATAGCATGAAGGGGCAATAGACGAGTAGAGCTGCAAGTAGTGAGAGAGTGCAAGGAAAACATTTTAGCATCACGAGAGCCACCACTATGTCGCCAATGGCTCATGGATGAGCAGCACCGATTTCCTTAACTTTTCTGTTCACAGATAATGCCACTGACTAAGAAAAAACTATGTCCTACTGGTAGGTCAAAAGCACATGACATATACATTAATTTCAAAGCAGAAGGACAGCAAACAGCGGTGAATGTATTGTTGACTGCTAGGAAATGTTAATATTTAACTCATCTCAATGACAATGATGGCAAAACTACCAGAAGGGGCATCAGTAGGAGACCCTGTATGTTGCAGGCTACTAGGGACCTCCTCTGCATAGTTGTTTATGTCTCGTCTGCAAGTTTTTTGTGGGTATCAAAGATCATCTGCACATAACAGGAAATGAAGTACTACAAGGTTAATTCTATAATATTGCACAAAGCATGCACAGGTTCTGTTCTATAAAACAGGGGCATTCAGACTGCCTTAACCTAGGCACTGTGGTTTCACGTGGCCATGCCTAGATTAGCACAGTGACATGTGTAAATTATAGGCCCCGCCTATGCTCTGCTACGGTTCCACCCCCGTGCACACCCCAACTGAAGGTACATGCGATGGAACTACACACACATCTACAGAATAATGACTGTTTTAAGTGCATGCATTAGTTCCCATTCATGCAAATAAGCTCTTTAAAATAGGGGTTTACATAATTTCACGCTGATACCGTCCTGCACACCCTATACAAAATCAGCCCCTACATGTGTACAATCAATAGCTCCTATCACAGTAGGTAGGCAGTGATGTTTAAACTCTCCCTAGGGGCTTCCCCACTGCTGCCTCTCATTAAAGAAAAAAATCAAAAATCTCACCCTGTCTCCTCACGGCCCATAGCACCTGGTGGAGACATGAGAAAATGGCAGCACCGGCTCATTCCAGCAACTACGCTCACAGCTTCCATCACGTACCATCGCAGGAAGAATATTAAGGGGTATGTTTACTAAACTGCGGTAACGTTACATAACGCGCGTTATGATGCGCTAACAATCGTTAACGTTACATAAACGCGCATTAACCAACATGTCCTGCTGGGAGGTCACTCTCACCCTGACTGAGCAGTGACCATGGCATGGCTAGGTTCCCCCACAGTGCTATATAGCATTTCTTTCATGTGATATTTATGGGTTTTCTTTTGGGGCCCAATCACTGACTTATCTGCTTGGTGTGTATGCTGACATCCCCGTTCTGGGTACATGCATCTCCTCCAGGACCATGCACTATGGACTAGCTGGCGGACTGTCTGCAGCTAGTATGTGTCTTGCTGGAACACCTTGCAGGGTGCAGCGGCTGGAGGCTTGCTGCTGGAAAATGTCAGATAATGGTGGGGGGCAGCTGAGCATTTCCAGGCCTGCCGTCTGTCTGCTATTGTGTTATGGATGTGTACCACTCTGTCTGTTCCCCAGCAGGACTGGGGTTAATGGTCCCCTCTACTGCTACCATTGCAGGGAGGTAGACTGTGGATCTATTGGTGGGTGATCCTGTTTCCCACCCTGAGCCCCAGAGGGTGGGTTGTGTGGTGGTACGTAATCTGCCTATGGGTCCATACACCCCCCCCTTCACATACAGCAGGTAACCAAGGCACCAACACAGGATATGCACTATTCTGGGTGCATCATCGCCCATAAGGACTAGACATGACCGAGACATACAGCAGGACACAGATGTATCCTAGGTGTGTATAACGGAACTACCTATCACACACTGATGGGGACCTGCAGCATGGTGTATTTCAGCCATGAAAGGTGCTGTGGACCTGGTGCTGGGCGCCCCACCTCAACCTCAGGGTGGGCACAGTACCCACACAATGTGACTGTCTGTGGCTACTCTATGGCAGTGCCACACACGGTCTGTTGCCCCTACCAGCCGAGGTGCTGTGGGGGTGCATACCCAATCTTGTGCCCATCTCTCAACTGCTGATTTGCATGTGCAGTGCATCATGGGTACGGGTGGGTTAACCCTATCCTGGTAACCACAGCAGACAGTTTGTGTGGTGACATGCAGTCCTTCTGCAGCCAGCCAGGGCTTTGTTCACAGCCTTATAAGGTGTCCCATGGGGACATTATAGGGTGCCTTGGCGGACAGTACACTTTATAATGGGCCCTGTGGAGTGTGTTATGGGATGCCTTATGCGGCACCTTAGGTTATGCCATCGTGAGGGTGTGTTTTCTGGCAGCACTAATTAAAATACAGGTCAAATGCCTCAACAATCACTACTTAAATGTAAGGGGTGCTGCCTCAGCCAGCCTTATACATTAGGCCCACTGGGGAATCGAACCCATGACCCCTGTACCATCAGTCAGTGTTGAAACCATTGTGCTACAGCTCTGTTGCTGTGCTTGTATGCCTGCGCGCCTTCTTAAGATTAACGCGCGGTAACGTGCCCTGTAGCGCTCGTTCATTTATGGCGCCTTGTAACACGTGTTATTGGTAACGATGTACCGCTCATGTCCTTATTTGGGATTTCTGTATCTACCGCGGCTCCTAACGTGAATCACACTAACGCAGTTTAGTAAACATACCCCTAAGTTAGAGAAATGCATGGGAAAAGACTTGCTGCGTTTTGATTGGCTGACTTGTATGGAGGCTGGTCCAGGAAAAGGGTTTCCAGGTTTTTAATGTATGTTCGGTGGAGTGTGGCTACTGATGGTGCACTTAATACTTCCTCTGAAGGTGACATTAAATGTGCCATGCTCTTTGCTGTATTAACAGTGTCCGCTAACATACCGTGTGTTAACTGTAAGGTGTGTTCTCCGCCCACATTCCACTCATTCTATTCTCCTTCACGCGCTACCATGAAAAGCTATTTCAGTGCGCAGTAGCCATTACTCTCCCTAGGATCCCAAACACAGCATTTGGTTGCTGTTAGTCAATTGCTGAGGGATCTATATGCAAAAAGGAACAATGAGCAAGTTACTATTAAATATTCCCCTGAAACATGAATTCATGTTGGGAACATTGGAGAAGAGGTAAGTGATTTTAAATACAATATATAAATATTCTTGAAAAATAGCACTTTTGTGGAGACCGATGCTAGTGCTAAGGACTCTATGATGTTTATGATACATATTAACACCCAGACTGATAGTCTCCTTAAAATTTAAATCATTTTTGAAGTCGTCATTATGTGCTTTACAGACAGTGAAAACACAGGTCTGCAAAAAAAAATTTTTCGAGAACTGTTTTGGTTATTCCACATAATCTTTATGTTTTTTGATGCGCTGAATCCGAAAATGACCTCAATTTTGTCATAAGACATCACGTTTTCTGACAATTTAGGTAACTATGTTAAATAAGACAATACCTCAAAATAAATGGAAATAGACTTATAAAATTAAAGTTTTATTACAATATTTTCATGAAAATCCTTTTTTGAACTGAAATGAGCTCACCTACACACACTAAACTTGATTCTTCTTCCTTGTGAGGCTCCTCTTGGTGCATTTACGCTTGTGAGTAGCATCTGGAATGTCTCTCTGAAGCATCCAACAGTAGTCTGCCATCATTGTAATGCTCCATTTTCCCTGCTATCTCCTTTCCATCTCTTTAATGGTTGGTGGAATCATTCACCTTGTTCCTCACTCACAGCTCCCAAATTTTCAGGAAAGTAGTCAAGGTGGGACTGGAGGAAATGCACTTTCAAACTCATCAGGCAACCTAAAGCTTGAAATGCTTTCAGCATTCGTCCGACGATCTTTTTGTCGTGAGGATCTTTGTTATTGCTTAAAAATTTCTGTACGACTTCTTTAAATGCAATCCACCCTTCTTTTTGAGGATCCGTCATGATATTGACAAACTCTTAATCAACTATAAGCCTTCTAATGTCTGGTCCGACGAACACACCTTCCTTCAATTTTGCCTCAAACAGGCCTGGAAACTTGGTGACCAAGTATTTGAAGCATTCTCTATCTCTTGGAAGTGATTTTACGAATTGCTTCATCAATCCCAATTTTTGGGGAGAGGTGGTAGAAGAACTTTACGGGAAGGTACCAAAGTTTTTCGGAGGACGTTTTTTTCACCAACTGTTAGCACCCTCGGCTGCCAACTCTTCTTGGTCCAGTGATTTTGTCGGTCTCGACTGTCCCATAGACACAGAAAACAAGGATATTTGGTATACCCAGCTTGTTGCCCGAGCAGCATGCACAAGACCTTCAAGTCCCCACACACTTGCCAACCATGGTCTTCATATTTAAGTTTACGAAGAACCAATTCCAAGTTCTCGTAGGTTTCCTTCAAGTGTACGGAATGACCTACAGGTATGGAAACGTAAAAACCGTTGTGGAGTAAAACTGCTTTGAGACTTCTTTTTGAAGAATCTATAAAAAGACGCCATTGCTCTGATTCATATTGAATTTTAAATTGACCCATCAGACCTTCAACATCGATGCAATAAACCAACTTGTCTTCCTGGTCGAAGTAAGGAACGAACTCCTTTTCACGATGTCTGAACCATGAAGATGACACTCCTGGCAACAATAAATTCCTGCTTTTCAGCCTTGATCCGAGTAACTCAGCGGCATCTTTGGGAAGATTCAAGTCTCTTACCAAATCATTCATCTCCTCCTGAGAAAACAATTTTGGTCTTGTATCATCTTCAAAGTCAGAACTTGATTCGTCATCTGGTTCAGGTATGGCTTCACCTTCATCGGAGCTAGGTATCTCTTCCAAGGTAGCAGGGGGCTTGGGTACTGGTATATCTGTGCCAGGGGGGATGGGATGAATTGCCGAGTGAAGACTGGGGTATGAAATGGAATGCTTCCATTTGGAATTAAACCCTTTCACATCGCATGAACAAAAGTAACAGTCGTCACTATGGTTCTTTTGCTCTCACCATACCATAGGAATCCCATAATGGAAAGATTTTTTCTTACCCTTGAACCAGTTTCGGAGGTCCTCAACACACCGTTAGCACACTTTATGAGGCGCCCAGACTTTATCTTGATCTCCAATTTTTAGTCCAAAGTATGCAAAGTATACTTTTTTCACAAAGTATGTAATATTCTGCTGTTGCTTCAACATTGTATATTCACCACAGATGAAACAGAAACTGTCTGGCGAATTAATACACTTTCGCGGAGCCATAACATAACGGTTGAAGAATGACGAGCTAACATGAATTGCGATGAAAAAGTGTGAACAGCCTAGAACCAAGAACCTGATGATGATTCGTGCACAAGTGTGGCATGCAGGAGAGAGCAGCTCTGTGTCTGTACACGAGACGTCACAGTGCTGGCCACGCCCCCCTGCACTGACCGGAGCTGCTGCTATCTGCCCTGTGTTTCCCTCCCACTGGATTCTTCAGGAAAGATTAACCCCTTCTACCATTAGAAGCACGAACTTAAAACTTGCTTAGCTTATGTATATATTGCTGACCATCAGACTTACAGTGCTATATTTTGTTTACATAACTCAGACAACCCCTTTAAGGTTTTTTTGGCATTTTATATCTTAAATGCACTTATGTGAATTAATTAATAGTAATTTGAATTAGTTAATAGTAATTTGAAGAAATTTGATAAATTTGAAGACAATTTTGCATGTTGTGGCAAATCATGACGGCTAGGAGGTTTTTCAATATTTTGTTTTCAGCACACCAAAATACATGGAAATTAGATGAAAATAATCAAACAGCTTTTTAATCGCAGACCTGTGAATTGTAGGAGTGGGTATATGTGTATTTAGGTCATTGTTTTGTTACTACATTTTTTAATGCACACTAATGAAACTACAAGTCAGGGATGTACATTTAATTTCTCCAGGCAAAATAGAAGAATATATCTGTACCTTATTCTAGGGGCACATCTCTGAGTCCCTCATTCTGTTCTTGATGACATAGAACCTTCTAGTAACCCTACTAGTCAAGTAGCAGATGAGATCTTTCCAGATGCTCGGCAGAAGGTGCTTCCTACATTCCTAGTGGGCATTGCAAGATCCAAGGTAAGACATGATATGAGGTGGAGACAGTGATCATTTAATTTTTATTCACTTTGTACATTTTAATTTAACTTCATGCAGTGGTTTCTTTTAACTTCCTTAATAATGTCAGTTGAGGTCATTTCTTCTCTTTCTCCCAATATTTAAAAAAAAACACCTTTTCAAATGTTGAGTATTTCACAAACTGTCCGGAATTCTGCAAAGTGTTCTAGATGTCCAGAGAAACCTGAAGCACTGCTTTAGTCCTCCCAGCCCCAGTTCTAAACTGTTCAAGTTTTGCAGTTGAAAAACAAACTAGGTCATATAAACGAGAAAGTCATAAGAATTAATTGTGAAAGAAAACTCTTAAAAGTCTGTTCTGTACAGGTGAGGAATTACCTTAAATGACTGTTCCGCTGTCTGGGTTTACAAGATTTTAAGGATCGCAAATGGAAAGATAAATACATAGCGTTGTCCAAACAGTGAGATCCATAGCTCACTGCCAATTAAAACAGCAGAGCATGAGGGGGTTCTTACGAAGCGCAGCCCTGGCTTGTTTGAAAACGACAGGGGAGAGGTATGAAGTGGCTCTTTGTTCAGGCCATGTGTTTTAAAAGCTGAGGAGTTCTCCCCTGTATCAATCATTTCTGTCACACAGCACAAGTGCCATTCTGTTAACCTTAAAGGACTCGTCAAGAAACATGATTTCATTTATCAGGGTGGGCTTTTCTTTTCTATTTTTTTCTATTTTTTATTTTTTTAACGCTTCACATGCATTTTATTACTTTACATCAGGAATGGAAGACAGCATGAGGCTGATATTGAAAAGTACTTATGTGGTTGGCAGCAGCACCGACCTCACAAGTGTTTAAATATAAAAAAGAAGGCCATTAAACAAATAATTTTGGATGGATAATTTGTTATATGACCAACATATAACTTATTGGGTCCATAAGCAGCCGCAATTCAAATGTTTAAAAATCTAGCCATGGCATACAAAAAAATACAGATGTTCTCTGAATGGGTACAGACAATGAACATATATATGCCATCGCCATTGTGGCTACACCTATAGCTGTCCATATAGCTAAGCGGTTTAATTTAGGACAGGCTTTATTCTGGCCTAAAGTAGACTGCATAGCCATGCGGATAGCTGGATGAATATTGTTACTATACATATCCACCCTGACTCAGCGCTAACTCTATCCTGGTACTACTTGCATCGTGCTGTGATCATTAGAGAGATTTTCAGTGGTACTGTCAGGACAGGAGCACTGAAAATCCACAGATAGGGGACATATATGTAGAGAGAAATTTTATAATAGTGCATCTAGGCTAATAGGGCAGGAAGGCATATTTTTGCCCATTTTATACATACACCTGGGCAACTATATGTCTTTATAAGACAGTAGAAACTGCACTTACATTGAAGGCATGGATATTTACACCTGCTCAGGAGTAGGCATACATGTGGGAGCATAAACTGCACATGTGAATCGCGACTTTGCTCATGTTCGTTTATTTATTTATCTGACTATCTCGGAGTCAAAGCCGTCTACAGATAAATGAACTTTGAACGTTTACATAGAACATGGAAGACTAGAACTTCGCAGGTTAGTGTTGATAAAGTACTTAAAATTAATACAACAAAACATAGAACGAAATACAGCTAATATAGAAATGTAACAAAGCATAGAATTAAATACAGGTGATTTAGATTGGAATTTATTCTGCCCAAAGTCTTCCACTGATCATGCCAGCTCTAGAAAGGCACACCTACTTGCAACGTGTATACTTTTAGTGTGACCTAATTTTATAAGAGGCCTTTTATACATTCAAATCAGCATTTTACATGCAAAAAAGATGTACAGACTTACCTTAGGGATGGGTGTGCCAGAGGAGTGATAGGTGTATGGCCATAAAGTGGCATGCATATTATGCGATATCATGGAGAGTTGTGTGGGAGTAGTATAAAAACTAGTGTGGGAGGAGGGGGGTCAAACATCGTCAGCTCTTTCTTTAGCTGGGAGTGTGTGCAGGGCTCAGGGAGTAGTGATTGGACTCTACGGTCAAGGGGTATTAGTTTTTAGGTGGCTAACACTGGAAAGAAGGGGTCTACCAAGACTTCTACTGGGAGGGCAGCTCAGACTCAGGTAGACATTAGTCTTTGTATGGATATCAAGGTTACTGAGAACCAGAATAGGACCCAAGGCAAACAACCTTTCCAGGCCTCTTGCATTGTTTTAAAATTGGCTTTAAATGTGCCGGAGCAATAAATATCAGAGCAAAGTAAATGACCATGCGAGTTGTGCTGTGAATACTATGACAATCATTCCAAAAGGTCAGTAATTGGAAAATCTGCCATCCGCTAATATTGTTCATAATAAAAAAATAACAAGACAGGCCGAGGAGATAGGGCCCCTTCAGAGACCCATGGGCCATGGGTCACACATTTCATCTGCCTCCCCTCTTGTTGGGCCAGCCTGTGTCCTAGCAGAGAAATCTGCCTGTCTAAGGGTTTCAATAAGTCTGCTGAATATTTTTTGAATGTCCAATAATGCTCAGCTGACATGTAGGAATCTCTTTGGGGCCTTTGGCGGTGGAGGTTACAGAAAGCAAAGGTGGTAGCACATTTTCCCCAGACACATGACCTTTCAGTGATGTTTTCCAGCTGTTTCCCATTCTAAGTGCAAGATGAGGTTCTTCATTCACTTCTGATGAGGTCTACCACGCTCCTGCTCCATCATGTAGCTTTGGAGCTTCAAGTCCGCGCTTCGTATGGATGATGCTCTTATGTCAGGTCTGAGTGTAATTCATCAGCAGTTAATGGATGCTTAGATTTCTTACAAGCAAAATAAATACATACATAAATAAAGCATATGGAAAAGCTCTTCCAGTTGCTTTTGGCTTATAACAACATAATGATGATGAAGCTGGTTGGCGTTCATCTGCATGTTGCGGGCATAGCTCCAAAAGAATTTTGCATAAGTAAAAACTCACCTCAGAGACCTGCCAATGATCCATTCGCATGCTAGAGTGGTATACAAGTTCTTGCCAAGCTGTACAGGAGCCCTCTGCTGCACTGTCTGCTCTTCGCAACTAAAAGTGCAATATTGCAATACTTCCCTCTTCCGGCAATAGCGCTAGTGGAAGATTCATGTGCAGCTTGGAGGAAAAATTGGTATTATAAAATTATTACTATCCTTTTAAATGTTTTTTTTTTTTTTTTTTTTACTTTTTATTTATAAAGTATTAACAAAAAAAGCAGAGGCAATATTTATAAGCAAACATGATCCATAAAGAAAAAAGAAATTTCAAGTAATTCAAACATCATTGCCATTTTGACCACAATTATGGGGAGGACAAGAAAAGAAATAAATAAAAAAGGAAATTAAACAAAACAATGCAGAGACAGTAAGGCATTCCATCACAACTGGAGCGCATGCCATGAGCCCCAACAGCGGCCCTAGAGTTCCCTTCACACAAACCCAACAAATCTAGGAGTTGCTTTGGCTCACAAAAAGAAATCATTTTTTGAATCAAGACATACATAACATAAATGAATCAAGACATACATAACATAAACAAGGAAATTTTAAAGACCAAGTACTCCGAAGGGCTAGAACCCGCGGCTGCAAGGCTAGGAATTCTTTCGGCCTAGCCTGGGTAGTTTTAGAAATATCAGGAAATATACAGACAGAAGCACCAAAGAAAAGCTCCTTAATGTGCCTAAAGTAAAGACATAATACAGAGTTCTTGTCCTGTTCAAAGGTGAAAGTTACCAAGGTAGTATCACGGGCAGTCACCAGCTCCAAGGAAAAAGCCAGTCAGGTCCACCCGATTCTCTGGCTGAGTGAGGCTCCCAGGAGTCACACTAGTAGGAAACAGATAATAAGCCTGAGTTATAGATGGCAAGTTATCCTTTGCCCGCCCCAGAATGTCTACCAAATATTTCTTCACCATTTCAACTGGACTAAACATGGGAGACTGAAGGAAGCTCGGCAAACTTACGTTGTTTCTCTAGGTTTGGTCCTCGAGGTATTCCAGCTTCCTTCATAGCACCGAACTCTCCTTTAGCAGCACCCAACTCCTCCAACTTGCTGTTTAAAGACTTCAGCTTAGTAGTATGTTTGCCAATTTCCTCTTTCTGCACAGCCACAACCTCTACCAGGGAATCAATCTTCATGCCAATTTTCTCCAAATTAATATTCAGGGAAGCATCCAAGGCCATAATAGAGTCCCACAGCATCTTTAAGGATAACAGAGAACCATTGCCCCCACTGTCGGGTGTTCCGAGACACCCTTTCCCCCTGGAAGGTGATTGAGCAGCCAATCTCCTCACTACAATTTATTGCCAATATCACCAGAGGAGGACTTTGCAAGAGGGGAACCCATTGCATCTCCAAGCACTTATAGAGCCTCCAGGCTTTCAGGCAGGACAACTCACTCTCTTGGTGGAACACATTGAGGTGTGGGAGGAGAGCTCTCTCTTCGGGGCTAAGAGAAACCCCATCTTTACTCTGCTGCAGTCCAGCATTACCGAAGCGGTCCAAAGTGGTGGAACAATTCTTAGTTGGGCGAACCCCAACTTGTTCCAAGGTAAGCTCTTCTCTCCCGAGCACAGCCTTATGAGTGAGCCTGGTTCTTGCCTTTCCCTTTCAGCATCCCAATGGTAAGGAAGAGCTGAATCTCAAACGCACAGAGCTTACCACTGCCTCCACAATCTGCCATCTTGCCTTGTTGATTTTATTGTCTTTCCTTTTAACCCTTGAGATTGTCAGGTTTGACATTGTGATTTTTGCAGATTGCAGAGTTCCCTAACATCAACTGACTTGTTTGAGGTTTACAAAGAGGAATTGTCTGATGAGGTACCGTAGAGAAGTATATAACTGCTGCTTTATATCAAAGAGGGAGGGAGGGAGAGAGAAGAGAGGTGGAGAGAAAAAGACTAACAGAATAACATGGAATTACACCGATGCTTTTACATTTTAACTGGAGGATTCGTCCTTTTTTTACTTTTTTCCTCTACAGTCTAAAATCCAATCTGGCTATCTATCATATCTATCCATGTTTCTGTCCAGTCATCTATCTCTGTCTTCCTTTTCATCCATCTCTACAATGACTTATATGCCTGACAGTCATGTGAATGCATCTATGGAACAGCATATTGCAGGAGACACACATGCCTTTGTGTAATAGTGCCAAGATGCTAATTCTACGACTTTCCCAGCCAAGTTCAGAAGTTTCTAACAGGCAGCGCCGTTTATGGGATACAATTACTCCTGCGGGTATTATGCGCAGAATATTAGCTGGGCCACCAGCTGGAGAGAGATTGGCTTGTCTGATCTCATAAATGTTCCTTCAAAGAAAAATTAGAAGAGAAACAATTTCAGTGCTTTTGCCCCTACCCTATGGAATCTAATCCCATTAGAAATTTAACTAGAGCCCCATTGCTTGCCATTTAGGAAAAGGCTTAAAACATAGCATTTTGAACAGTTTTATTGGTGCTCACTAGGGCCAGATCATCCACTAGGAAAGCTAGGCAGCTGCCTAGGTTGACCAACCCCCCCCCCCCCCAGCTGATTCAGTCTTGGGGGGGGGGAGGAGGTGGGCGGTGTCAGCGGCAGTATTTTACAAAACCACCGCTTTATTCTCTGCCACAGACCATGTGCTTCGGCACACATTGCTTGCTGCTTTTCATCCCCTCAGATGCCACTGTTGGAGGGGAGTCAGAAGCGGCAGGCCACGGGGAACAAAGCGGTGGCGTTGTAAAATCCTGCCACTGCTGCCACCCGCCTTCCCCCCCCCCAGATGGAAATGGCAGTGGCAGGGGAGAGGGTGACCTGCTGTGGATTCTGCCTCGGGCAGCAGAGAAACCCTTGGGACAACTCTGGTGCTTACTATGTGTTTTCATTTGAATGAGATTTAGGACGTCATTCAAATGAAAATTTCAGTTGGGACTTTTGGATATCATGGGAACTAGTTGTCTGTATAACTTAATTGTAGGATTCTTTGGGTCATAAGTGGATGGAATAGGTATTGATGTGATTACTCAATGTTAATATTCAGCAGTGCATGAATGTATAATTTGAAAATGTCTATCCTGGATATTTTCGAATTATACCTATAGACAGCAGCTTAATCCATTTAGATGGCTCTACTGGATATATTTGTATAACATGAACTGTTTAAGATATATCTTCTATATGTATGGCCGACCTGTCTAATTCAGAAGTCTAGTGTTAAGTGCCATTGAGTTGTTGTCGACTTATGGAGACCCTGTGGGCCCGATCCCATCCCGGACGTCCGGGCCCTCTATGCCTCTGTCCGGAACTGGACGCAGAGAGGGAGTTGCAATTCTGATTCCGCAGGGCACATCTAACCCTGCAGGATCAGAATCGCGAACGGGCCTGTACATGCAGGCCGGGACCCCAATTCCATCTGGCCTGCACGTGCAGGCCTTCCCTGGCTAACTCAGTCAGGGCTCTTCAATGGAGCAGCGGTGCCATGACGTCCAGTTGCCATAGCACAGCAGCTCCATTGAAGAGTTGTGATTCCTGGCCGCTGGCTCCTTAAGCTGATTCCCCACAGCCCAACCCCTGATCTGGCCTCCTAAGGCCAGGGTCAGGCTGTGGGGAATGTCCTCAGCCCACCCCTGCCCCATCCGTGCCCTGAGCCTGCTGATCCCTGGTGCAAGTCGCTGGCCCTGGTGCAAGTCGCTGGCCCTGTACATCCAGGGCCAATGATCACCCGCTGACCACCCTAACATTGCCCCTTTCCCGCCCCAATGGGATGTCCATCCCCGCTATTTAAGCCTCAGAATGATCCCCTGTGTATATCTGCATAAACTGTGTTTTGGTCTTGAGTCAGGTGGCTAATTGTTGATAGAGTGGCATCCATAGCTGCTGTTATTGTATTGATCCATCTCATTGCTGGCCTTCCCTTATTGTGTTGATCTTCAACCTTGCCAAGCATGATGTCTCTCTTTAATGATCTTTCTTTTTGTATGACGTGTCCAAAGTATGAAAGAAGAAGTCTTGTCATTTGAACTTCTAAAGAAAACTTAGCTTTGCTCTTCTTTAGTACCGACTGATTTGCTCTTCAGGCAGGCCATGCTATACACAATATTCTTCACCAGCACTGTAATTCAAAGACATTGATTTTCTTCCAGTCCTTTCTTCTTCACTGTCCAACTTTTGCATCCATATATTATTGAAAATACCATGGCTTGCAGAAGTCAAATCTTTTTATACAGAGATACATCTCTGACTTAAAAATTTTGTCTAGGTTCCTCATAGCCATTCTGCTAAGTGCAATGCATCATTGAATTTCTTGACTGCTTGTTGTTTCATTATTAATTATTTGATTCAAGCAGGTTAAAGTTGTCTACTATTTCTTATTCATCAAGGATAAGAACATAAGAAATGCCATACTGGGTCAGGCCAAGGTCCATCAAGGCCCAGTATCCTGTTTCCAACACAGGCCAATATAGGTCATACGTACCTAGCAGTATCCCCAAGAGACACAGGTTCCACAATGCTTGTATTGGGTAAAGCATTGATATCCTGGGTCCCTTTTCAATAATGGTTTATAGACCTTTCCTCCAGGAACGTGTCCAAACCTTTTTTAAACCGAGCTAAACTAACAGCCTTTACTACATCTTCCGATAACAAATTCCAGAATTTGATTACACGTTGAATGAAAAAATATTTTCTCTTATTAGTCTTAAATAGTTTACCCTGTAGCTTCATTACATGGCCCCTAGTCTTTCTATATTCTGATAGCGAAAACAATTGATCTATGTTTACCTGTTCCACTCCATTCATTAATTTATAGACCTCTATCATATCTCCCCTCAGCTGTCTCTTTTTCAGGTTGAAGAGCCCTAACCTTTGTAGCCTCTCTTCATAGGAGTAGCCTTCCATCCCCTTTACCATTTTGGTGGCTCTTCTCTGTACCTTTTCTAATAACGCTATATCCTTTTTAAGATACGGCGACCAGAATTGCACACAATATTCAAGGTGTGGTCGTACAATGGAACGATACAGAGGCATTATAATATCCTTTGTTTTATTTTCCATTCCTTTCCTTATGATACCTAGCATTCTATTTGCTTTCTTGGCCTCCGCTGCACACTGGGCAGAGGGTTATAACATGTTATCCACAATGACGCCTAAATCTTTTTCCTGGGTGGTGGTTCCCAATGTGGAACCTTGCATCGTGTAACCATTGTGTGGGTTGTTATTTCCTAGGTGCATAACTTTGCACTTGTCCACATTAAATTTCATCTGCCATTTGGATGCCCAGTCTTCCAATTTATCCAGATCCTCCTGCAGTTTTCTGCAATCCCCTTGGGTTTTAACAACTTTAAACAGTTTTGTGTCTGCAAATTTGATAACCTCGCTAGTTATTCCCTTTTCTAGGTCATTTATGAATATGTCAAAAAGCAGCGGACCCAGTACAAATCCCTGGAGTTCTCCACTATTCACCTTTTTCCATTGGGAAAATTGGCCCTTTAGCCCTACCCTCTGCTTTTTATCTTTTAACTAGTCCCGATCCACAATAGTACACTGCCTCCTATCCCATGACTTTTTAGTTTTGCCAAAAGTCTCTGATGAGGGACCTTGTCAAAGGCTTTCTGAAAGTCCAGATAGGCTATATCAATCGACTCACCTTTGTCTACCTGTTTATGCACACCTTCAAAAAAACATGACAGATTAGTAAGACAAGATCTTCCTTGTCTAAAGCCATGTTGGCTGTCTCCCATTAGGCCATGACTATCTACATTCTGAGTAATTTTGTTGTTTATGATGGTTTCTGCCATTTTTCCTGGTACTGACGTCAGGCTTACCGGTCTGTAGTTTCCCGTATCACCCCTGGAACCCTTTTTAAAAATTGGCGTTACATTGGCGATCCTCCAATCTTCAGGTATTACAGATGATTTTAATGAAAGTTCACAGATTACTAATAGCAGGTCTGCTATCTCATATTTCAGTTCTTTCAACACCCTTGGATATATACCATCCGGTCCAGGTGATTTGCTACTATTCAGCTTATCAAATATTTGTAATACATCTTCCCGGTGTAGCGATATTTCTCTCAATTCCTCTGCAGTATCACCTTTAAATACCACTTCAGTCTTGGGTAACATCCCTACATATTCCTCAGTAAAGATTGAAGCAAAGAATTCATTCAGTCTCTCCGCTATAGCCTTGTCTCCTCTTACTGCCCCTTTTACCCCTCTATCATATAACGGTCCAATTGACTCTCTTACAGGCTTTTTGCTATGAATGTACTTGAAAAAGTCTTTATTTCGTGTTTTTGCTTCCATAGCAAGTTTCTTCTCAAATTCTTGCTTTGCCTGACTTATCAATGCTTTGCATTTAACTTGCCAGTGCTTGTGCTTTTTCCAGTTTTCGTCGTTTGGCTCTTTTTTCCATTTCCTGAAAGACACATTTTTGGCAGCAACAGCCTCTCTGTCCTCACCTTTAAACCATGCTGGCAGTTTTTTGGACTTTCTTCCACTTTTCTTAATGTGTTGAATACAGCTGGTCTGGGCTTCCAGGATAGTATTTTTAAACAAAACCCAAGCTTGATGTAAGTCTTTAACCTTTGCAACTGCTCCTTTTAGTTTTTTCTTAACTATTTTCCTCATTTTATCATAGTCTCTCTTTCGAAAGTTAAAAGTTAGTACTGTGGATTTCCTTACTATCCCTCCTCCACTAATTAAATCAAAAGCGATAATGCTATGATCACTATTGCCAAGTGGCCCCAACACCTTTATCTCCTGCACAAGATCTGGTGTTCCACTAAGGACTAGGTCCAATATGGCTTCCCCTCTGGTCAGTTCATGAACCAGCTGCTCCAAGAAGCAGTCATTTATTTCATCTAGGAACTTTATCTCCCTAGCATGTCCTGCCATGACACTGACCCAGTCAATACCGGGGTAATTGAAATCACCCATTATTATTACTGTCCTGTGACTTTTGTTAGCTTCCTTGATGTCTTTGAGCATTTCATCATCCATTTGTTCATTCTGGCCATGCGGTCGATAGTACACCCCCACTGCCGTCACCTTCCCCTTCATATATGGAATTTCAATCCATAGAGATTCTACAGCAAATTTTGTTTCCTGCAAAACTTTAATCCTTTCTGACTCAATGCCCTCTCTAACATAGAGCACAACCCTTCCACCAATTTGATCAGTTCTATCATTACGATATAGTTTGTACCCAGTATCACAGTGTCCCACTGGTTATCCTCCTTTCACCATGTCTCTGAGATTCCCTGAAATGACTAATTATGCTAGTTTGCATGTTAAGGTGCAGGCCCATTTTTAGACCATGTTCCATGATCTTCATAAGCAGATGTTTCAGATCATCTTCACTTTCAGCCAGTAATGTGGTCTTGTCAACATAGCAAAGATTATTGATGAGTCTTCCACCAATCTTCACACCTGGTTTGTCTTCATACCGTCCTGCTTCTCTGATAAAAACTTCTAAAAAATCCAGATGTGCGTGCAGTAAAAGTTTGGCATTCGAGACAGGATAAGTGGTTCTTCAAGGAAAGAGTTTCATCCAGAAGTGCAGGAGCCTTTTCTCCAGGATGTGTAAACGTGTGCCTCTATGGTTCGCTAACATGTATGACTTTGAAACCCTCCCTATCTCCAACTTTATGTTCTTCTGACATATACTGAAAATATAATGTGAAAAGGACACCAATCAGAAAGGCCATATTAGCATTCTTTTCCTCTTGGCAAGTTGGCTAAAAACTGGGCCAACAGATAAATTAAATTAATTCAATTTAATGTAAAATTTATATTCCACCATCTGCAGAATGACTGCCACAAAGCGGATTCCTGACATAGAGGAAAGAATAATAAAAAACTCCCTCCATATAATGAACTTGGTGGGGTATAGTGTCTGTCTGCTAGCTCGCAGGCGTTTCCTGTGGTAAGCTGGGATGGAGAGATTCTGCAGAAACCTGTAATATTTATGATGACAGTATCAGAGTTGTGTCCTCTTCCTCCCATTGCTGCAGTCCAGCTGCCTGCTGGATCCACCAGCCTAAGCAATCTGTAGAAGGCAGCGGTATGAACAGAGCACCAGTGGGAGGTAGGGAACAATGGCGCTAGCACTGTTGGGCATGAGGGAGAGAGGAAAGGGCAGATTATGGGACTACCACAAGTATTTTGCATTCATCTGCTAGTAATAATAATAATGCAATATATAAAAGAAATAACATTTCTAATTACCTTTGCCCTGTTATGAGAACAATAATAGTGAAGGGCAATTTTATAACAAGTCACCTAGATAGGAAGTCCAAGTAGCTGCCTATTTTGAGGTTATTTCATGAGGAACTTGTGGCTAAGGATGGAGCCATGTGCACTTATATCAGCTCGGGAGCTGTGTAAATCTATGCAGCTGAAGTACACTCATAGGATACTATCTTGTAATCTATGTGCATACTTCATGACTCGACTCGTACCCCTGAATGCGTACCCTTAGGTTGCTTAGCAATATATGGCTTCTTATCACCACTATTACATGTGTGGTCATTTTATAAAAGTTTTTTATTTTTAGTGAAATAGCTGAATAAAAATGCAATGCATGCCTTCGAGTAAATGCTGACTCCTGGCGACCCAGCAGTTCCTGGGTTTTCTTGACAGTGTGACCAGAAGTAGATTGCCAGGCCTTTCTTCCGAGGCAATAGAAGGTTAAGTGACTTGCCCAAGGCCACTATACAGTCATAATTTTAAAGTTATACCTGCCGTGTGTGGTACATCTAAATACAGAACCAGTCAATGCTGAGCCATGGCAGTCAGTTTTTTCAAACACCAGCTACCACATCTAAAAATACCCCACATATCCTGCACCAATATGCAGATTGTGGCCAGTGCTAATATTGAGTTAATACAGCCTCTAAAATGCCTGTATGCAAATGCTAGAAGTCTAAACAATATGATGGAAGAGTTAGAATATATAGCGCTAAATGAGAAGTCAGATATGATTGGTATCTCAGAGACAAGGTGGAAGGAAGACAACCAGTGGGATATTGGGATACCTGGGTACAAACTATATCATAATGATGCAGCAGATCAAACTGGTGAAGGAGTTGCACTCTATGTTAGAGAAGGCATTGAGTCACAAAGGAATAAAGTTTTGCAGGAAATAAAATTCACTGTACAATCTCTATGGATAGAAATTCCATGTAAAAAGGTAAAGGTAAAGGTGATGGGTATGTACTATCGACCGCCTGGCTAGAATGAACAAATGGATGATGAACTGCTCAAAGAAATCAGGGAAGCAAACAAAAGTTACAGCACAGTATTAACACTAGAAGCCCCAAAATAAATTTTACCTAGAAATCCCAAAGTGCGTCAATTGACGCATTATCACGACGACTGCGTTTAGCATGAAATGCAGATGTGAAGTAATGTGAAGTTACTTATTTGTTAAATACGTGCAGTATGTGATGTCATTACATGACATCATCATGTGTTTATTGTTTGTAATGTCGGAGTAAAACTGTAAACAGTGATTGATATAAGCCACCTAGCAGGAACATTAATTTATACCTAGAAGCCCCAAAGTACGTCAATTGACACATCCAAGACAATTGAGTGCGTCAATTGATGTACTTTGGGGCTTCTAGGTATAAATTCATTTTCCCGCTAGGTGGTGCATCTGTCATTAATTTTCAGTGCACATATTTGAACATCTTGACCTTGCTAACAAAGTCATGGAACATGACTGACATGGTTCTAGCAGTGGCGCTGGTATACAACTTCGAAGATTCATTTGTGTCAATTGACGCACTTTGGGGCTTCTAGTGTTAATAATGGGTGATTTCAATTACCCCAGTATCGACTGGGTTAGTGTCACGGCAGGACATGCTAGGGAGATAAAGTTTCTACATGACATAAATGACTGCTTCTTGGAGCAGCTGGTTCATGAATCAACCAGAGGGAAAGCCATTTTGGACCTAGTCCTTAGTGGGACACCAGATCTAGTGCAAGAGATAAGGGTGTTGGGGCCACTTGGCAATCGTGATCATAACATGAGCACGTTTGATTTAATAAATGGAGGAGGGGGAGGGTAAGGAAATCCACAGTACTATCTTTTAACTTTCAAAAGGGAGACTATGATAAAATGAGGAAAATAGTTAAGAAAAAACTAAAAGGAGCAGTTGCAAAGATTAAAGATTTACGTCAAGCTTGGGTGTTGTTTAAAAATACTATCTTGGAAGCCCAGACCAGCTGTATTCCACACTTTAAGAAAAGTGGAAGGAAGTTCAAAAAACTGCCAGCATGGTTTAAAGGTGAGGTCAGAGAGGCTGTTGTTGCCAAAAAAGCATCTTACAGGAAATGGAAAAAGGAGCCAAATGACAAAAACTGGAGGCAACACAATCCACGAACTATCATTAAAATCATCTGTAATACCTAAAGATTGCATGATGGCCAGTGTAACGCCAATTTTTAAAAAGGGCTCCAGGGGTGTTCCGGGAAACTACAGACCAGTGGGCCTGATATCAGTACCAGGAAAAAAGGTAGAAACCATCATAAAGAACAAAATTACTGAAAATGTAGATAGTCATGGCTTAATGGGAGACAGCCAACATGGCTTTAGCCAAGAAAGGTCTTGTCTTACTAATCTGTTATGTTTTTTTGAAGGTGTGACTAAACATGTAGACAAAGGTGAGTTGGTTGATATAGTGTATCTGGACTTTCAGAAAGCCTTTGACAAGATCCCTCATGAGAGACTTTTGGCAAAATTAAAAAGTCACGGGATTGGAGGCAGTGTACTATTGTGGATCAGGAACTGGTTAAAAGATAGAAAGCAGAGGGTAGGACTAAATGGCCAATTTTCCCAATGGAGAAAGGTGAATAGTGGAGTACCCCAGGGATCTGTGCTGGGTCCGCTTCTTTTTAACATATTCATAAGTGACCTGGAAATGGGAATGACGAGTGAGCTTATCAAAATTGCAGATCACACAAAACCCATGAGGATTGTGGAAAACTGCAAGAGGATCTTGATAAATTGGAAATCCAAATGACAACAATTTAATATGGACAAGTGCAAAGTTATGTACTTAAGAAAGAAAAACCCAAACTATAGTTACACGATTCAAGGTTCCACATTAGGAACCACCCAAAAAGATTTAGGCGTCATTGTGGATAACATGTTAAAACCCTCCGCCCAGTGTGCAGCGGTGTCCAAGAGATCAAATAGAATGTTAGGGACAGACACAGTGGATCCCTCTATAGCAACAGGATAAAATCAAAATGAACTTAACTATCTAATTTTTCAACAATTTGGGGTTCCCTACACGGAGCGGTGGGTTCATCCCTAAACAAAAACATGGGGAGGGGTGACCTGCACAGAGCGGTAGGTGCATCTACTCTTGCCACCTTGCTGGCAGACTAGATGGACCATACTGGTCTTTATCAGCCGTCATTTTCTGTTACTATGATACTATAATGAAAGGAATGGAGAATAAAACAAAGGATATTATAATGACTCTGTATTGTTTCATAGTGCGACCACACCTTTAATATTGTGTGCAATTCTGGTCGCCATATCCCTAATAAGGACATAGCGTTATTAGAAAAGGTACATAGAAGAGCCACCATAATGGTAAAGGGGATGGAAGGATACCCCTATGAAGAGAGGCTAAAGAGGTTAGGGCTCTTCAACCTAGAAAAGAGATGGCTGAGGGAAGATATGATAGAGGTTTATAAATTAATGAATGGCATGGAACGGGTAAACATAGTTTGATTGTTTATGCCATCAAAATATAGAAAGACTAGGGGGCATGCAATGAAGCTACATGGTAACCTATTTAAGACTAATAAGGGAAACTATTTTTTCTCTCAACATGTAATCAAACTCTGGAATTTTCTACCTGAGGATATAGTAAAAGCTGTTAGTGTAGCCGGGTTTAAAAAAAGTCTGGGCAAGTTCCTGGAGGAAAGGTCCATCAACCATTATTAAAGGGGACCTAGAATATCCATTGCTTGACCCAATAGAAGCATTGTGGGACCTGTGTCTTTTGGGGAAACTGCTAGGTACTTGTGACCTAGATTAGCCACTCTTGGAAACAGGATACTGGGCTTGATGGACCTTGGTCTGACCCAGTATGGCATATCTTATATTCTTATAAGTATTTATTATGAGGAGTAGGTTGAAGGCTACATAGTCTGGGGAAGGTCCATAGCAGAAGGCCCATATATGAAGGAGAGGATCTGGGGAGGGCCCGGGGTATAGTAACATAGTATATGATGGCAGATAAAGACCAATATGGTCCATCTAGTCTGCCCAGCAAGGTGGCAAGAGTAGGTGCACTTGCCGCTCCATGCAGATCACCTCTCCCTGTGCCTTTGTTTAGGCATGTACCCACCACTCCATGTTGGTCACCCCTATTTGTTCAGATATAAGAGATAGTTATGCTTATTTTGATTTTATCCTGTTGCTATAAAGGGATCCACTGTGCCTATCCCATACCATTTTGAATTCTGTCACTGTGTTTGCCCCGCCACTTCCATCGGAAGGGCATTGCAAGCATCCACTACCCTTTCAGTGAAAAAGTATTTCTTGACATCGCCTTTCAGTTTACCCCTTTGCAGCTTCCTGTTATGCCCTCTAGTTTTATAGCTTCCCCGTCTTTGGAGGAGGTTTGTTTGTCCATTAATTCTCTTTAAGTATTCAAAGGTCTGAATCATATCTCCTCTGTCCTTCCTCTTCTCCAGAGTATACACATTTAGGTATTCAAGTCTCTTCTCATAAGGCTTCTGACGCAGGCTCCAAATCATTTTGGTCACCTTCCTCTGAATCACTTCCAGCCTTTTTATATCCTTTGCGAGATATGGTCTCCAAAACTGAACACAAAATTCCAAGTGAGGCCTCAACAGTGACTTGTACAGTGGCATTAGTACCTTTTCCTTTCTGCTGTAATTCCTCTCTGTATGCAACCCAGCATCCTTCTGGCTTTTGCTACCGCCTTGTCACACTGTTTCGCCCAGTTGAGATCACTGGAAACAATCACACCGAGGTCCTTCTCCTGGTCCGTGCACACCATATCTGCTGGGTAGACATTCATGTTATGGAATCAAGCTCCACATGGCTAGGCTATCCACACAGCAATCAGGACAGCTTTTTTTCTGTCTTAAGTTATCAGGAGAGTTATCCATATAGTGGTGCTGAATATTACTGCTACGCAGATAATTCCTGGCTCCATCTCTGCTTTGTCCAAGGACGTCCCTGGCACTGTTCAGATAGTACCTATGTGGTTTGTCAGGATATTCGTGGCACTATACATATAGTGCCGCTGAATGTGCCCTTCAGTGACCTTTGGTGGTAAACAGTGCTAAATTTCACCACTAACCACATTACTTTGTCCCTGGAATGCCGCCCTAACCACACCTCCACCCATATAGATACATTTTGGCTGTTTAATGACTGAAATAGTTAAAATGTATGCATTTCCTGGACTGGAATTTTAAGCACAAACCACTTAGATGGTTAGCACCTGCACTGACCACATAAGTGGTTTTGAATAGTGGGATAAATATTGGGGGGGAGGAGAAGGGATTTTCAGCAGTGGTGGCGAACACACTTAGGGGCATGTTTACTAAAAACCGCACAATTGCGCGCCGCACAATAGCGCACTAAAAGCAGCACTTAAGTGCTCTTAAGTGCCCCGCACACGTGCGATGAACCCCCGCACACGTGCGCGGCACACTAACGGGCTCCGCACAAGTACGGGCCCGCAAATGTCAGATAGAGGCGTGGAAAGGCTAACGGAGGGCGGAGGAAGGCTCCCGAGGGGCGGAGAGACAGCTGCAATGGGCGGGGAAGGGGAGGGGAGAGGCTCCTCGCACATTTACGGGGCCGAATATACAAGTAAAAGGGAAGAGAAACCATTTCCGTCAGCAATGTACAGGAAAACCGGGGAAACCTACAAAACGTGAGCAGTGTGATACATGTGCATAGAACAAAAGTGCAAATAAAAAGCGAAAATGACCACAACAAAAATATTAAAAATAGTACTTCAGCTGGGCAACAGTGATATTAATGGGCAACAACAAAAAACACTCCCTGGAAAGCTCCATAAAATTAGAAATGAATTTTGGAAGGGTCTACGGAGTGGAGACCCTTCCAAAAATCATTTCTTGCTATTGGAGCTGTCCTTGGAGTGTTTTGTATGGTTGCCCATTAATAACACTGTTGCCCAGCTTGGCTATCTTTTTTCCCCCTTTTTTTGCAGGCATTTTCGTGGTGTATTTGCACTTTTGTCTCCAGACAAGGTGAACGAACCCACAGTAAAAATGTGCAGAGCATGGCTTCCGACTCCTTCTTGCCAGGTTTCCTATCTCCAGGGACTGCACTGTCTCTGTGGCCACAGTGTGGTGCAGTGGACAGAGCCAGTATCTCTAGGACCAGAGAGTCACAGGTTCAAATCCCAGCTAGGGCACCTGCCAGCCCTGTCCCCATATTTTACCCACCACTAAACAGAGATAGTAAAGACACTCCTTTATTGCAGAGAACATAAGCATGTTGCAAACACCCATATTTTACCCTACACCGCTCACACACCATAACAATGGGCATTACCTACTGCCGAGTCCCCCAAATGCAGGCCTGGAGTGCCACAACTCAGTCAGGTCATATGGTTTTACTACGATAAGGACATGCCAGCATGATGGCGGAAGGGTACAGGTGGTGGAGGGGCAGTGGCTGCTAGCCACAGAAGACAGTGGCCTAGCCATGTGCAGGATGGCACCATCCACTGCAACTGACAGGCCCTGTCGGATGTACAGTCATGGACCTCCCAGGGAATTCAGCCAATCTGTGGCAACACGGTGGTGCAGTGCACATAGACAGTGTGTGCAAGAACAGAAGGTCACAGGTTCAAAGCCCAGCTGGGGCTACTGCCAATCCTGTCCACATATTTTTCCCACAGCTAAACCGTGATAGTAAGGACAAACCTTTATTGCTGAGGGCATACGCATTGGTAATACGCCTATCTTTTACCACACCGAGCACAGACACCATGAACAGGGGCATTACCTAGAGCAGAGTCTCCGAAATGCAGTCCTGGAGGACCACACACCATTCAGGTTCCATGCTGCCTCTAATACAAATGCCTGTGCTGCATATCTATGCACCACCCCCATGGCATGTATATGTAGCTCATGCATATTCATGAGGGACAGCAGGAAAACCCGAACAGTGTTAGGCACACCAGGACTGGAGTTGGGAACCTCTGCCGTAAAGCAGCAGCCAACAGGGGCAGACACACCCACACCCACAGGCCCCATTGGCCAATGCCTCCTGGAGAGGCAGGACATTGGGCCCTGCGTGCATCTCCCAATACTAGTAAATGCATACCTTAGCAATGCCACCCTACACCTGGGTATACGGTACACAGCTCTCAAACGTTTGCTATGAGTACTGGCAGATAGACATTCCTACGTTAAGCACAGTTTGCTCTTTGAGCTCCATCATAACAATCTTTCTGATGTCTGCGGTGTGTGCTTCAGGTCTGGCCTCTGACAGTGGTCACCACCCTGGGGAGTGACCCCCAACAGTATTGCGTACCATATCCATGCCTGTGCTGTGCCCAGGACTGGTGTGGTGGGCAAGGCTGATAAACTCCTCTATAGTAGCACAATGCTGGCATACGTGTGGGAGTGTGTGTCTGTCTATACCAGGGGTGGGCTATCTCGGTCCTGGAGGGCCGCAGACCAGTCAGGTTTTCGGGATATCCCTAATGAATAAGCATGCGATATATATGCATTACAGATATCCTGCCAATCTGACTGGTCTGCGGCCCTCCAGGACCGAGATTGCCCACCCCTGGTCTATACAGTGTGTGTTGGCTGCAAACACCTTCCACAGCCCACACTGCCAGCACTGTTGCCATTATTGGCCTGCCAATGTGCATAATGAGCAGCAAGGTACCATGGGTATAGCTCAGACAGGGTGGGCTGGTCAGGATGCATCTGCACAGGGCATAGGGCACTGCCTGGGACATTGTCGTGGCCGGCCACCACCTACACAGACAGGGTGACCTCTTTCTGTCCTGCTGGGGGATCACTCTCACCCTGACTGTGCAGTGACCACAGCATGTCTAGGCACCCCCATAGTGCTATATAGTATTTCTCTCATGTGATATATATGGGTTTCCTTTTGGGGCCCAGTCACTGACTTATCTGCTGGTGTGCACTGCCATCCCAGTTCTGGGTGCATGCATTTCCACCAGGACTAGCTAGCAGACTGTTTTCAGCTGGTCTGTGTTGTGATGGAGCGCCTTGCAGGGTGCAGCGGCTGAAGGCTTGCTGTAGGAGAATATCAGATAGTGGTGGGGTGCAGCTTAGCATATCCAGGCCTAATGTCTGTCTGATATTGTGTTGTGGAGGTGTATAGAGCTGCTTTGACTGCCCTGTAGGGTGTCTGTTCCCCAGCAGGACCGGGGTTGATGGTCCACTCTACTGCCACCATTGCAGGGAGGTAGAATGTGGATCTGTTGATAGGAGACCCTGTTTTTTCAACCTTGGGTGGTGGTACATAGCCCACCTAGGTGTCCATAAGGGGTTCCCCTGACTAAGACAGAAAGTGATATCCAAGGTGTTTCTGCAGAAACTACCTATCTCACAGATTAATACTGCTGTGGAGCTCTGGCATGGCCTCTTTCATCCATGGAGGGTGTTGTGGACCTGGTCCTGGGCGCCTCTTCACACCCTCAGGGTGAGCACAGTACCCGCACAATGTGACGGTGTGTAGCTACTCTGTGCCAGTAAAACACCCGGTCAGTACCCCCTACCAGGCCGAGGTGCTGTGTGGGTGCTCATGGCCACTTCCCCCTACCACGCCGGGGAGCTGTTGGGGTGCATTCCCCATCTTGTGTTCATCTGTGGACAGCTGATTTGCATGTGCAGTGCATCATGGGTACGGGTGGCCTAACCCTATCCTGGCTACCACAGCAGACTGTCTGTGTGGTGACGTGCAGGCTCTCTGCAGCCAGCCAGGGGCTTGCTGGCAGCTATAGAGCTGTAGCCCAATGGTTACTTCACTGCCTGAGAAGCCAGAGGTCATGGGTTCAAACCCACAGTGGGGTAATTTGCTAGGGTTGTCCAAAGTCTTTATTTAATGTACATATGTTGATGCCAGCAAAAACACCCGCAGAGTACTGTACCCATAAGGTGCCGCTGAGGGTGCTTTATAGGGTGCCCTATAGGGCACCTTATGGTTGCTGTCCATATAAGGTGCACTATACATTATCCTGTGACGCAACATATATTGTGACCTATAGGGGACATTCTAGGGTGCCTTGGCGGACAGTGAACTTTAACATGTGCCGTATGGGCCGCCTTATGTTAACACGCTTTGAGAGTGAGTTTGCTAGTACTGATAAATAAAATAGAACTAATATGCCCCCTACAGCACTCATCCCCATAATACATTATGCCTCAGCCAGCCTTGTTCACTGGGCACTGTGAGGGATTGAACCCCTGATCCCTGCACCATTGGTCAGTGTCTTAACCATTGTGCTGTGGCTCTATTCCTGTGTTTGGAAATTGCCGCACTGCCTTAGGCCTTCATGGCATAGCAGCGCACCACCTTCTGCCGCCCAAACCGCACAAACTTAACAGCGCGCCGCCTAATGCCCACTATTTACAGTGCTATGCCTTATGACGCCCACACCTAACAGCGCACCGCCTAATGTCGCCCAAAATTAACAGTGCGCCGCCTTATGCCGCACAAAATTAATATGCCTCCTACAGCACTTTAACCCATTACAGTTATTGCCTCAGATAACAGCTTTTGTTGCGCACAATGGGGGATTGAACCCATGGCCCCTGCACCATTGGTCAGTGTCTTCAACGTTGTACTACGGCTCTGTTCTTTTCTGTGCCCAGCAGCGCGCCACTTAGCCTTCCCACGCGCTAATGTGGACCCCGCACATTAGCGAGATGCGCACAAGTACGGTCGCTGTCTCCCTTTTTTTTCTTTTCTCTGCCTGAACCGCCCACTCCTTATATGGCACAGGCACACTACCGCGGCCCCGCACAATTTCGGAGTTTAGTAAACATACCCCTTAAAGTGCCCTGGCAATGAATATCTGAGTTGCTCGGATTGTGATTTCGCAATCCCATAAACAGTGATATTCAACTGTTGTCTGCAAAACTAGTTAAGGTTAGGAAAGCCATTCAGCTATGCCCCCAGAACGCCTGGATGATAAGTGAAGCGTTGGGGTATTTAGAGGCCCAAACAGGAGATATTCAGTGGCACTAACTGGGTCTGCAAACCATGTAAATTCCTTTGAATACCCCCTCCCCCCTCGGGGTTAATATATACAATTTGCAGTTTCCTTTTAAATGCCACCCACAGCATTTAAATAAAATACATATGTTCAGTACCACTATGGGCCCGATTCTGAGCCACAAATAGTGGGGATGGACGTCCCAATGGGAAGTCCATCCCTGCTATTCGTGCCTTCCTCCACCATGTCAAACTTCCCTGGCGGTTGTGCGGGGAAGTTAAACAGGGGCGGGGAACGGGCAGCTCTGGGGCAGACTATGGGTGGGCAATGGGCAGTCGCCAGCCCTGGATGTACAGGGCCAATTCTAATGTTGGCCCTGTACATCCAGAGCCAGCAACATGTGCGGGAAAGTTATTCCACCTCCATGGTGGAATAACTTCCCTGCACGTCTGTTTTTCGGTGGCCTGGGGCACAGATGGGGCAGGAGGGCCTGAAGGCATTCCTCACAGCCTGACCCTGGCCTTAGGAAGCTGGATCGGGGGTCAGGCTGTTGGTAATGAATCCCTGAAGTCCGTCGGCCGGCTCTTCAATGGAGCCGCGGTGCCATGGCAACATGATGCCATGGCGCCGCGGCTCCATTGAAGAGCCTTCACTGAGTTAGCTGGGTATAGTCCTGTATGTGCAGGCTGGGCTGAATTGCAGTCCTGGCATGCACATACAGGACTGTTTGCGATTCTTATCCCGCAGGGCTAGACGTGTCCCGTGGTTTCAGAATTGCGATCCCCTCTGTACGTCCGGTTCAGACTAGATGTACAGAGGGGATCTATGTCCGGGATTGAATAAGCCTGTATCTGTTTAAGGAATATCACAGAATAGACATGGAGAGCAACCAGTGCCAGAGTGATTTGGATAGTGGTGGTATTCAGTCCTTTATCTGCATATCTATCTGTCTGTAATGATTTTCATTGGAACTATCCATATATCACTGCTGAAATCCACGTATGGTCCTGTAAGGGGAATTATCTGGAAAATAATTGCTGTTAACCAAATAATTCCTCTTGAATAATGTCCCATACGTTTTTAAAGATAGCAGATACTCATGACATTACATCATCTGAAACTGAATGAATGAATGAATAAATAAATAAATAGCTAAGAACATTGATATTCCTTCTATATTTAGGGGCTCATTCATGCATTTTGCAAACCTGCAGACTGCGTAAATGCAACTCGCTGGGATATTCAATGGCACTAATCTGGTCAGTGCCACGGAATATCCCCAGTTTGTGCCGCTGAACACCCTGATGCTAAGTGGCTAACGATGGCGCAGAGCGGAAGCAGTACCGCAGGTTAACTGGGCAGTGGCGATATTCAACCATTGTCTGGTTAACCCTAACTGGCTAAAGTTAGGACAGCTGAATGGCTGTTCTAACTATAGGCAGTTTTGCAACCTGGCCAGCAGTTGTATTGCCACTCACCAGATTGGAAAATCACAATCCGGGCATCCCAGATATTCATCGTGGGTCCCGTATATGGCTCTGGCATTGAATATCCAGAGTGAAATTAAAGTGGCGATGGCCAGCCCGCTTAAGTGTGCTGGCTGCCACCACTGAAAATGTCCCTCTTACAACCCTAGTAATCCGCAAGAGTGAATAAGGTCTATCTAACAAATCAAAAGGGTGATAAATATGAACTGTTAAGGAGAGATTCCAAATTGACGAGATTATACCTGATAAATGGTTAAGTTAGGAGGTGGATTCTCAGCCACACAGGCTCTTAATACCTTTATATAGATAAGTTATCTACTTAATGTTAGGAAGATTTTCGATGATCCTAAATGTGAACGGGATTATTTTAGAAGTCCTATTCGTGATTTAAACCTTTATAAGCAGCATCTACATATGTAAATCGTGGCCAAGTAGAAATGGCCATTTTAGAAAGGGTGAAATCTAGACATGTATGACCACACTATGACCAAAGTTGATGAAGGCATGTCAGGGGTGTTCCCTGAGTGGGGCAAAAATCTACATGTATATCCCCCATTTCATATAGGGTATGTATGCGTAAGACCAAAATTGCCCATGTCCAAATATACACCTGCTCCCTGGCACTAATAGAAATTTAAAAAGTGTTCCTTTTGGCGATTCCTTTGCAGTGATGATTAAAAGAGATACCCCCCTTAATTTCACAATGTTTATTCTCTCTCTGAATTGAAAGGGGGCAACAGAGAGTTCTCTGGGATTAATCAGAAGCATCTGCACTTCTATGTTCATGAAACGGCCCCGATACATGTGTTGAGTGCTGACATTTACACATGTTTATTGTAAAATGCCTGCACTTACACATGTAAATTGCCAGGTTTCTCCATGCATGGTTTCCACATGTACATTTCTGAAATGACTCCTCCCACTCATGTGAATGTGTATTTTAGAAATACATCATGTTTAGCAGAGCTTTCTAAAATATTGGCACAGTCATATACAGTGGTGACCTGGATGTCCCAGTTCTGATCTCAATGTCCCATCTAAGATGTGCCCTGTAAGTAAGATCAGTTTAAAATGCATAAAGTTATATGAGCCCCTTATTCCATTTAGCATTTTACACAGCTGAAGTTATTCATATAAGTGCCAAGCTTTCATTTTTAAAAGAAGTACTTCTGCGATTGGCCCTGTGGTTGACCGCAGAAGTGTTTCTGAATATTGACCTATGGATATTTGGACAGCCACCAAATAACTGGAGGCAAGGAGTCCTATAAACTAGGAACCACTCCTGTGAAAGATTAGGTTCTGATCTTAGCTTTAGCAAGAACGTTAATTGATGGAATCACTTAACATAGTTCTTGAACAGAATGCAAATGTCTTGTAGGCCGAGATCTTCCCTTAAGTATGTAGATCGAACACTTTGAATCGCCCTGAAGGTAAGTAAGAGAATTTTGAAATTGATTCAAAAAGAAACTGGCAACCTGTGGAGAGAGAGAAGTAAGGGCTCTAGCCTCTCCCATTGGCTTCACTTATTCCTGAGGGCTTTATTCCTCAGCTGTTTAACATGTCCTGAAGCAGCCCTGATAGTATATAAGCGAAACTTGAGTCAACCTAGTGTCTTACAGCCTGCTCTGTCCCCTTGAATTCTGGAGAGCGATTGGGATTACAGTTAAGTGTTTTTCAGTTCTTTTAAATGCATTTAAAAATTGTAAAACAATTGTACTGAAACATATGAATGATAAATTAGGGCAACATCGAAGTGTACTTTCTAGTAGGTAAAAGCGCGCCACTAGTTAGCCATTAGATCTACACTGAGGCTTCGTCCCTTTCTACTGCAGAGGGTTTTGAGTAATTCATACACTCTAGCAATGATTCAGCTGAAATACTGTCTTAATAGCAGTGCATTTTTCAGGCTTAATGGTTTGTAATACATATCCCCTCCCCCTTTTTTTGGATATTTAGGATGACTAATGTGGCAGGAGAATTTGAATAGCCTCAGCATGGATACATCTTCCCGTCTGGTTCCTAATATGTCCTAGCAGAGAGTAGAGGTTTGCATTAAGGGGGCTATTTTAGAAAACTTGGGGCCGATATCAATTGCAGCAGCCAGCCCGAGTAAAGGAGCTGGCCATCCATATTTTAATTTTGACCCTGATGCCAGGTTATATCTAGCCACTGCCATTGAATATCTGGTCCGCTGCCACTCAGTTAGCTAAATCAGCTAAAGTTAGGCCAGACGTTTTTGTAGCTAAGTTTAGCAGATTTGTGTTCACCGACCAGCAGCTGAATATTGCCGCTGACTGGTTAACACAAATGCCCTCCTGGAATGCACTGATACTACGTGATTAGCATCGGAGCAATTAGGAGGGGATATACAACAGCACAAACTATCCTGCTCGCTGTGATTAACGTGATTAGCAGGTCTGCTCACCGATTTAATCGTTCTGAATATGCCCCTCCTTATTCACAAGTTACATGTGTAAATACCAGCATCTCCACATGTCAATAGAGTCCAGCTGTAAACTCAATTTAGACATGGATGTTCTAACTATAATTAGAAAATTATAGCGGAATCTGTGGTTAACTGCTGACATATGCATGTATAGCTTGCGTAATGGCTCGCATACATGTGTAAATGAATGCAACATTTACATGTAGGATGCAAAATAATGGCCTACATGTGTAAGTAATATACACGCCTACTTGTGCGCGCCACCCATGGTCTTATCTGCCATCAAATTCTCTGTCTATTTGAAGCCAGTAACATTACCCCAAAGAAAGCTATTAAAAGATGATCATATACAATACAAACTTGTGAAAAGTAAACTGCATCTGTTTTGGGTCAATACTGAATCATTGATCCAGAGTCCGAAGTACCAGTTTTATCTTAAGTATACTAAATGCACTTAAAAACCACTTAACATAATTGCTTCTTACATATTCTTCTGCACTGCTTCAGGGAGTTGGTCCGGCTATGATGGTCCTTTAAGAGCTTTCACTGGGGTTAAATTAATGGTATTGGATTGAACATATATTTTTGCCCAAGCTAGGATCACTTTGTGTGCTTCTGTATTTGAAGCAATAGTGCTAACAGAAATGTCTTTCAAATAATACTGTGGGGAGTTGTAATAAATCCTCATTAGTGCTCTGATTTTGGATTCATTCCAGAGGGGACAGATGTGTGAAAAATATTTTGCAGAAAGAAAAGGAGGCTTTAGTTTACTTTGAGGAAAAAATAGCAAAAGCAGAGAATATGAAGTGAAAACTTTGGAAGAAGGCAGCAAATTTCACCATTTTCTGCCCTTCATGCAGAAAGTCACCCAGTGCACAAAAGCCTCCAGGGTGAAGGTCGACTGGTCGGCTGGAGCGCAATGAAGTGAGGGAGCTTGATCAAAGTCTGGAAAAGCATGAAAGTAAATCTCTAACTCAGAACTTCTAACTCCTATGCCTAGTGCTTCAATCACTAGTCTACTCATCCTCCATAATTAACAAGAAATGCCCATAAACCCTAGAAAGTCTGCTTGAGGTATTGAAAAACTGTTTGCTCCCGTTTTTAAGAGTTTCTCTTTCAAGTTAAACAGCTACGTGTACACTATGCGCCCGATGATGTGTCCAGCAGTAAGGGAGACATTACCCAACCTTTCCTGGTCTGGTGATGATCCTATATCAGGGTTTGAACATGCCAGCTGTTCAAGGTTTAGTAGCATCGGAGAGGGGAGGAGGATTAACCTTTTATGGTTAGCATTAGATAGTGACAGGTAAAACAGCATCATCCTATACTGTATGTTACCTGTAATTTAGATATTCAATCATAGGTACGGTTTAGTGAATTGCGATCACCGATCCTGATGGCATCAGGGGAAACCATGTAAACGCGCCAGCTTCACTGGCTACTTTATTAGTTGCAAAGGGCAACTTTTAATCCTTTGTTTTGCCTTTCCTCTGCCTATCAGCATTGCCAGCTATTTAAGTTGAAATGTGTATGAAGCTTCAGTACATACTATGATGCCATGAAAACATGTATCTGTCCTTCCATTGCTTAACACCTCCCAACACAGTAGCAGAGTGTTACCTATGGGCACCCAATGCAATGTAATGTATGTCTTCAGGTATGACCCAAGAAATTACTGTGCTAGGCATTTTCCAACAGTTTGGGGGAAGTTTTGTAAATATACTAGCTCTGTGTACTCTGCACCTCCAGGATAACTCATAAGGAGCCTGACCCACTCTATATACTCCATCCTGGAGAAGTGACTATGCTCTGGAAACGTAGTCTCAAAATCCTAGACATAATGTCCTAGTTATTTTACGGGCCCCTGCATAACTATGTTTATTTAGACTTTTGAAACTGACAGTTCCAATCATGTTAATTCACCTGAAGCCACCCAAGCCACCCTTATGTTTATTTTATAATATCGGAGTACGGTAACAGAATCTGCCCCATCTCTGTATCTTGTTTACAAGGGGGCAGGGGGAGGAGTGGGCCCTGGTGACAGCATCTGCCATATGTAAAAATATAAAGAAATCACATTTCCAAAAATATGTGTATTGGTCTGTTGGGGGTGGGGATGGAAGGGTGCCAGGGGTGTTAAGGTGGAGGGGGCCTGGAGAAGAGAAGGAGAAAAAGAATCTAAAAAAAGAAAAGGACCCTGCAGAGCTGGATGACAAAAACTACCAGAATAAAAAATGCAAAATCAGTGCGATCGGTTTTATATATGTAGCTGCTCTCTAGAATACTTTTCATTCATTCAATATCTAAACTCTTTAGATTATGGAATATCTTGCAAACTACAAAGAGCTGTAGGACTGTAGCATCTTTCCTGTGACCACTTGTGACAAACCTGTGGATTCACTGTGGAGTTCCAAACTCTTTGAGTCAACCAACTTACTTACCCATGTTCCCTGTAAAATAGCTATCTCCAAGTTACAACGCCCTGTTCAATGTAATTTCAGTTTGTTCAATGTAAACCACCTTGATATAATGAAAGGCAGTATATAAGAAATGTTAAATAAATAAATGTCTACCTTATATAGTTCTGCTCAGTTCTATTGTGAATTAGCAACTGGGTTTAGGGGTATCATTTAAACCAAAATGTTAAGAAAAATGATAGGGAAGTGCATTCATTGGAACACATTTGGTTCATTAGAGTGTCTTAAAAATATTAAAGCATGCTAAATTGTTTTAACAGATACTAGCCTTTAAATTAGCACATGTTAAGTGAATTAGTGCATGTTAAAATGCTATAGCATGCATTTAGTCTATTTCTGTTAAAATGAATGGGTGAACTGAAGAAAATACACGCAAAAATCAGGAAATACAGAAACAAATGAAAAGAAACTCAATGTTTTTGCTGTGCACCTATCTAAAAAAAATGATTCTAAATGCTACATTCTTAAAATCCTAAGGCCCGATATTGAATTGGGCAGGCTATGAGCCGCTACAGCGCACAGCCCTTTCTGCCGACCTTTAACCCCAGATATTCAATACTGCTGCGGCAACAGCACTGAATATCCGGGTTTGCCGCACATGCCCTGGAATCACCGAAGCTGTGAATAAAACTAGGCCAGCTTTTGCTACGTCTAGTTTTACCTGCCGATCGCTAACCAGGTAGTGGTGCAATATCAGTGCTACCTGGTTAGCGACAGTCTCCGCCTCTGCTCCACCCCAGAACGATACCAACATAACTGGATGCTAACTGCATAGCATTGGGGCATGTAGCGGGGTTAGAAGGGGATATTTAAAGGCGCTAACCGTGTAAATACCGTTGAATGTCCTGATTTAAGGCATTTACACAGTTTACTGGGCTGTAAACCATGTAAATGCCTTTCGAATAACGGGCCCCTAGTGTCCTATTTTGTTGATGTCCTCTGGAATTTTGCATCTTTCTCTCTAGCCATTATGAAGGTTAGTAGAGTCAAAGATGAGGGGGCATCTATGTTTCTGCCAATATGGACATACAGGTCAGGGACGTCTATCTTACTAAAATCGGGAGGAGACATATATGTCTCTGGCATTTCTCAGCATGTTTCTGCCTTGGACATCCCCAATTTGAATTGGATGTTCTTTCTCAAATGCCACTACAGCTGCAAACATTTAGAAGCAGACATAAATATTCCCACATAAATTGTATGTACTCATGTATTTTACAAACATGCATAAACTGTGACTTTGCCCAGGCTCTAAGTATGTTTTAAGGGAAGCCTTAAATTTGGGATAGGAAGCTTCTGACCGAAGTCTTGCTTGTGTGACAGAAGGAAGGTGAAGGCTACTCCCTAACACTCTCCGCAACCAGAAAACCAGCCCCTCCAGGCTAATCAATATAAATCTAACTAAGTACGACCATACCCCCCACAACACAGATCAAGCCAAAACAATGACTTAAAATGCTACTTAATAAACGCAAGATCAATGAAAAACAAACTCCCGATATCACTGACCTAATCAAAGACCAAAACCCAGATATAATTTGCATAACTGAAACCTGGCTTTCCGACACTGATAATGTCCTCATAAACCAACTCAAAGAACCAAGCTATGAGATATTCCACTCCCACAGACCAGGCAAAAGAGGAGGTGGCAAACTAATTATCATAAAAGAGCACCTCAAAGCAAAATCCATAGCTGCTGACAACATGGCCAGCACAGACAACCTCATTCTAAAAATTAGGCACCTCCACATCTGCTTAGTCTAAAGACCACCAGACAGATGTCCTGACAACTTAGACACCCTAACCGAACTATTAGGCTCATCCTCTGACACGAACCCCGTACTACTGATGGGAGATATAAATCTTCCATCCCTTCCCAATGTCACAATAAATTCATTCTGGAATGCCATCAAGGACTTGCACTACCACCAAATAATCAACAGCAAAACCCATGTGAAAGGAAACCTCCTAGACCTTGTCTTCCTCCCAAGCTCACTTCAAAATGTTATCAGCCCATCAACCTTACAGATACTCCCTGTCCCATGGTCTGATCACTACCTCATTAAGTTTAACCTTAATATAGCTGACATGCGCCAAAACAAAACTACACAACAATATTTCCACAACAGATTCAAAAAATGTAATACGAATGAATATCTAGATCAAGGCTTACCCCAGCTTACACTGACCCCACACAACCTAGATGAAACAGTAGAGACATGGAACAAAGTAATATCTGACGCAGCCTCTAGCAACCACCTACATAAACAACAAACAAGACAGAACAATAATGCCCTATGGTTCAACCCCACACTCAAAATGATGAGGACAGAGCTGAGAAAGACAGAGCGTAAATGGCGCCACTCGAAAGACTGGACCCTTCAAACAAGCTATATAAACACCCTTAACAAATACAGAACCACCTTGGATAACACAAACTCCTCAAACACTAGCACACCACTACATGAACAAAGTAAAATTGCAAGCTACAAACTCCATAGCACAGGAAATAACTTCAGTGAACATACCCAACACATGGTCCCCCTTCCACCACATCTCTAAAGATAACCTTAAGAACTTAATCACCAATCTTAATACCACAACCTCATACCTAGACCCATGCCCATGTCACGGCATGGAATCTCTCCTTACAGTACTAATAGACAGGCTATCAAGAGGCACTGACAACACTAAACAAGTATTCATATTCCTATTCCTGGACATAGCTGCAGCATTTGACACTGTGAACCACCTTCTGATGATCAAAAGACTACAACAAATTGGCCTGAAAGATACTGTCCTCAACTGGTTTACTTCATACCTCCAAGATAGATCACAAACAGTCAGAATCTATCTAGAAACATCCCTAAATTTCAAGCAGGAACAAGGCCTCCCACAGGGCTCGGCTCTATCTGTCTTACTTTTTAACATATACTTACAGCCCATTTGCCATATATTCAAGAAATTCCACAAATATTACCACATATACCTCCCATTCACAATACCAAACTCCCCAATTCAATGTCTATCTGAATGCCTCAGTGAGACCGTACAGTGGCTCAAAAAACATAATTTACACATCAACTTCGCCAAAACGGAAACTCTATATGTCACAAGAAACAACAATTTTGCTCCACCTAACGCAATACCGCTCCTGAATACCAACATCGCGGTAAAAACGGAAGTAAAATATTTAGGAGTCATCATCGACCGGACCCTAAGCATGGAACCCCATGTCAAAAACATTGTGACTAAAATACACTACAAGCTGAAACTATTAAAACAACTACGCCCCCTGATCCACCAACAAGATTATAAATCAGTTATACAATCAATTATCACTCCACATTTTGACTTTGCAAATGCCATTTTACTCGGACTTCCAAAACAAACCATTAGACGGTTACAATTAGCACAAAATGTAGCAGCTCACTCAATCTTAAACATCCGATCTACAGAACATATAACGCCCATCTTATCCGACCTCCACTGGCTCCCAATTCATTGTCGCATTAAACACAAAATACTTGTTACTACATTCAAAATAATACATAACTTAGCACCATCCTTCCTCAACACCCTAATCTCGAATGACTCCCCAAACAGAAGCCAAAGAACGCAACACAAAAATAAACTAAAACTCCCAAAGGATTTCAGACATGCCATAAAACTAACAAACAAAAAGGCATTTTCTCATGCAGCCCCAATGCTCTGGAACGAACTCCCGGAGGAAATTAGAGCACAAAATGATATTAAATCCTTTAGAAAAATGCTGAAAACGTTCCTATTTATATCCCACTATGGCACTCAACCTACACAACAGACACATGATGCACAACTTAGCCAAATAGTAACACATACACTGAACAGTACGAACACCGACACAAATACAAAACCAACAGTCAACAGTGACGCATGAACAGATGTCTATTATCACTAGAACATCTTAAATACTGTATATAGCTCTTTGTATTGCGATAAGTTGAAAGTGCAATGTATAACTTCTAATGTCAATAGTTAATATAGTTCTATGTAACTGAATAACAATATGTTCATTGTTCTATTCAGTATTTCTGTTCCATGTAAACCACGCTTGATCATGTGGAAAGCGCGGTATAGAAATGTTTGTTAAATAAATAAGGCGAGTAGTGTGTAGTGACCGAAGAATCCTATGAGGGGCATGCAAAAGTATGAGTGAAGAGAGAGATAGGATGGGAGACCAGTATGCATGGCTTTATGAGCCAAAATCAGAATTTCATATTAAATTCTAAAGGAGAAAAGGAAACCAGTGCTGGCTAATTCGAAGAGGGGAGTTATGTGAAACCTGGAAACAGAGGTAAGGATATGAACCACTGAATTCTGTACATATTGCAATCTCTTGATTTCATAATGGGAAGGCCTGAAAAGACCGTATTATAGTAATCCAGCCTGGTAATAACAAAACTAAGGAGAAGTGTGCCGAGGGCAGATGGAAACAGAAAAGAATGAATAGATCAGATTTAGTGGAGAGTAAAGAAGGAACATTTGATAACAATGCTGATGTGATCATGGAAAGACAAAGTGGAATCAAGAGTTATGCCCAGATATTTGAGAGAGGGAGTCAGGGAAATGGGGGCATTGGAAAATACAAGAACAATCGTAGGAGATCTGGAGGGTTGTTGTTGTTGTTGTTAAGTGCCGTCGAGTCGGAGTCGACTCATGGCGACCCTCTGGATAGCTATCCTAAATTGTGTTCGATCTTCAGTCAGGCGGCTCATTGTTGACAGACTGGTACCCGTAGCTGCTGTTATTGTATCGATCCATCTCATTGCTGGTCTTCCTCTTTTGCGTTGACCTTCTATCTTGCCAAGCATGATGTCTTTCTCTAATGATCTCTCTCTCCACATGATGTGTCCAAAGTATGAAAGTCGAAGTCTTGTCATCTGAGCTTCTAAAGAAAGCTTAGGTTTAATCTCCTCTAGTACAGACTGGTTTGTTCTTCGGGCAGTCCATGGTATACACACATATACCTCCCATTCACAATACCAAACTCCCCAATTCTGGGGGGGTGGAGATAGCCAAATTGCTGCAATTTTTTGAACATTAAGTACAAGATGATTGTCGAATAGCCAAGATGCCAAAGCAGAAAGACAGGCAATTTAAGGTGGAAAGATTAGGGGCCAGTGGATTCATATGATGGACAAGCAAGATATTGTCAGTGCAGTAGTACAAAGAAATACCAAACTGCTGCATCATGAGAGCAAGAGGGGCTAGAAAGATATTGAACAGAAGGGGGTAATTTTATAAGAGGCCTTCCATGTGTGAAAAGTCCTTTATAAAACCTCCCCCTAACTGTGTATATATCTATATCTATAGATATATATAAGTATACTCACACATACTCATATACATGGCCTTTCTTTTTTTTTCTTCAATAACTTTATTGAGAAATAAAGTAAGAAAAAACATACAGTACTAGTCCACATCAAGAGGGACTACAAATAGGTAATACATAAACAAACATAAAACATATCGTTACAACAAGAATAAGAATCCCCAGATATTAACCTATCCAAATATACCCGCATTTACTAAGGCAGCATGAAGGAAAAGAAAGTAAAAGCAAATTTAATTATATTAAACGTTCTTCCCCAACTTCTGCCTCTAACTGAGCAGGATCAAAAAATACATATTGTTTTCCCTAAAAAACAATTTGACATTTGCATGGATATTTTAAGAAAAAAGTTGCGCCGAGGGCCGAAACTAGGGGTTTCAAATCTAGAAAAACCTTCCACCGCTTTTGAGTAGGTTTAGATACATCCGGAAAAACCTGTATAGGGTTACCACAAAACTTATCATTCTTTTTCCAAAGGTACAGTCATAAGATAAGAATCTTATCCAATTCAGATTAAAAAAGTAACAACCAACGCTGCCCAAGAGTATATATATTCGGCAGAGGATTCCAAAAATGCAGAAACATCCAGACTGTCGACAGGTGATAACTGAGCAAAATCATCACCTGTCTGACCCTCAGTTTTGCCCCCCCTAGCCACATTATATATTAGATAACATAATACTATCCACATCAGAAATAAGCAATATTTCTTTCAGATATTTTTGAAAAAGAATAATTCGCAATGTGTACAAGGAAAATTTAGAAAACAAAGATTCTTCCCATGAGCAGAATTCTCCACCTGCTCCAGCTGATGATGAACAACTAAACTGTCCTTTACAGATGACAAGAGGGCAACCTGTACAAATGAAAGCCGACTCTCAACCTGGATCATAGAAGAATTATAAGCAACCAGTACAGTGTCCTGCTTAACCAAATTATACACAACCTCATTAGAAAACTGAGAAACCTTCTGCATATCAGTCCGGATACCCACCTCCCAAATTTACCAGAGAGAAATGTCCTTAGGAGCCTACAACTTATCAGTAGCCATAGAAAATTCAAGGGGGAATGGTAAGGAAGGAGAGTGACATTGATCAATTCCTGACTCAAGCACAGACGCCTCCATCTGGGGAACAAGCAATGAGGGGACTGCACCTTCCTGCGGAAAAGGTAGGGGAGTATCTTGAAGATGTAGTGTGATTCATGCAAAAAACATGATTATTAAATCCCTTTCATGTTGATTACTTTTCATATTAAATAAGCAACAGGTCTCAGACTTATCTGGGCATTGAAATACTCAGACTTTAAACAGTTTACTGAATATATGCCCTAATTGCATCAATGACCTCTATAATGTTGCTTGATGAAAAATAAATTATAAATAATACAAGCCGTGCTTAACTTTCAATGCAGTCCCCAACGCCAAACCTCAGCGCTTATTCTGCGTTTCACTGTGCCTCAGTTTCCTATGAACCGAAGATGTTTGTTGCTGTGAAGTACCTTTAAGAAGTCAATTTAAAACTCCGAGTCATAGGGAAAGTATAAATTAACAGCCTGCATGCATAGCGTTTTTTGGGAAGCCGGTAGGCTCGTAGGAGAAATTTTCAATGGAACCTTTAGAGAGACGATCTGTTTGATGGAAGTAAAAGCTCTCGATGTAGACAAAAGATGAATTCAGTTGAAGACATTTATATTTGAAGAGAATGTGATCAACTTGCATGTTTTTCATTTTTGTTCTAGTGCTTATACACAAAAAAAGAACCCCCTGAGGAAACTGAGGCACAGTGAAACGCAGAATAAGCGCTGAGGTTTGGCATTGGGGACTGCATTGAAAGTTAAGCACGGCTTGTATTATTTATAATTTATTTTTCATCAAGCAACATTATAGAGGTCATTGATGCAATTAGGGCATATAATCAGTAAACTGTTTGAAGTCTGAGTATTTCAATGCCCAGATAAGTCTGAGACCTGTTGCTTATTTAATATGAAAAGTAATCAACATGAAAGGGATTTAATAATCATGTTTTTTGCATGAATCACACTACATCTTCAAGATATTGTCAGAGTGTAACAAAGATTAATTGACAGAACATTCGGCTCTGGTAAAAGTGACCACATCTGGTTTTTTGAAAGGTAGGGAAGGACACGTCCTTGATCAAATTACCACACTGGCTGGGTGGGGTAGAACCCAAAACCATAAAGGGTAAAGAAGTTGGCGTATTTACAGTTGAAGATGCCCTCTCACTGCCACAAACCTGCTCTTCCGGTAATACCATCTGCAAATGGCAATCCATTGGGCTAATTATTCGGCCAATTTAACAAGTGACGCTTGCAAGCCCCTCTTCTTTCTTTTCCCAATAGAAAGGGAGGAAAGGGAGAAAAGTAGTAACACAATACCAACTCCTCTTCAAGACTCCGAAAGGGCTACAAAGGTGAAGGCTTCCCTTTGGTCACATGCCCATGGGCACATGGCCACAGTGTGCCAACGATTTTATAAGTTTCTGTGATGACATCAGGAGCCATGCCTCCACCCTGTGGCTGCCAGAGATCTTGTGCAGGTAATGGTACAAATGAAAGGCAAAGGCAAAGAGTCCCCAGTCTCCCCGCAGAAAGCCAAAGATTTTATAGGTCCCTGGGATGATGTCAGCAACTATTCCTCATCCCCACGGCTGCCGGAGATCTTGTGCAGGTAATAGTGTAAATGAAAGACAAAAACAAAGCGTCTCAGGTCTCCCCACGGCAGGCCAAAGATTTTATAGGCCCCTGGGATGGGATGACATCAGCAACTACTACTCCTCCCCGCGGCTGCCGGAGATCTTGTGCAGGTAATGGTGTAAATGAAAGACAAAGGCAAAGTGTCCCCGGTTTCCTTGTGCCAGGCCAAAGATTTTATAGGTCCCCGGAATGATGTCATCAGCTACTTCTCCTCCCTGCAGCTGCTGGAGATCTTGTGCAGGTAGTGGTTCAAATTAAAGGCAAAGGCAAAGCGTACCCCCCCCCCCCCAATATATGACCTTTCATGCAGTAACATATAAGGTAATATGGTAGTTGAGGACCTTTTGGCTCAGCTAGTGTGCCCAGTTGCTCTCTGCCTCCTGTAGTACAGCAAATCCTACTCTATACATCAACCAAAAGAACATAAGATATGCCATACTGGGTCAGACCAAGGTCCATCAAGCACAGTATCCTGTTTCCAACAGTGGCCAATCTAGGTCATACGTACCTAGCAGTTTCCCCAAGGGACACAGGTTCCACAATGCTTGTATTGGGTCAAGCATTGATATCCTGGGTCCCTTTTTAATAATGGTTTATGGACCTTTCCTCCAGGAACTTGTCCAAACCTTTTTTAAACCCAGCTACACTAACAGCCTTTACTACATCCTCCGGTAACAAATTCCAGAGTTTGATTACACGTTGAGTGAAAAAATATTTTCTCTTATTTGTCTTAAATAGTTTACCTTGTAGCTTCATTGCATGTCCCCTAGTCTTTCTATATTCTGATAACGTAAACAATCGATCTACGTTTACCCGTTCCACTCCGTTCATTAATTTATAGACCTCTATCATATCTCCCCTCAGCCGTCTCTTTTCCAGGTTGAAGAGCCCTAACCTTTGTAGCCTCTCTTCATAGGGGTATCCTTCCATCACCTTTACCATTTTGGTGGCTCTTCTCTGTACCTTTTCTAATAACGCTATATCCTTTTTAAGATACGGCGACCAGAATTGCACACAATATTTAAGGTGTGGTCGTACCATGGAACGATACAGAGGCATTATAATAGCCTTTGTTTTATTTTCCATTCCTTTCCTTATGATACCTAGCATTCTATTTGCTCTCTTGGCCGCCGCTGCACACTGGGTGGAGGGTTTTAACATGTTATCCACTATGACTCCTAAATCTTTTTCCTGGGTGGTGGTTCCCAATGTGGAACCTTGCATCGTGTAACCATAGTGTTGGTTGTTCTTTCCTAGGTGCATAACTTTGCACTTGTCCACATTAAATTTCATCTGCCATTTGGATGCCCAGTCTTCCAATTTATCCAGATCCTCCTGCAGTTTTCTACAGTCCTCTTGGGTTTTAACAACTTTAAACAGTTTTGTGTCATCTGCAAATTTGATAACCTCATTAGTTATTCCCTTATCCAGGTAATTTATGAATATGTCAAAAAGCAGCGGACCCAGTACAGATCCCTGGGGTACTCCACTATTCACCTTTTTCCATTGGAAAAATTGGCCATTTAGCCCTACCCTCTGCTTTCTATCTTTTAACCAATTCCCGATCCACAATAGTACATTGCCTCCTATCCCATGACTTTTTAGTTTTGCCAAAAGTCTCTGATGAGGGACCTTTGTCAAAGGCTTTCTGAAAGTCCAGATACACTATATCAACCGACTCACCTTTGTCTACCTGTTTATTCACAACTTCAAAAAAACATATCAGATTAGTAAGACCATGAGATTCGGTGGGCGCTTTCCCATTGGTTAATGCATGCTGAATCCATCTGTGCACATTTTGGTGTTGCAGTGACAATTAGAAAGCACAAGGGAGTAGTCCAGAATATTTGGGGCAGGAAGGATAAAGGCATTGAGCAGGGCCATAGAAATGATAAACAATGTGACTCTTGCATTTATTTAACATGGCTTTTATACCACTTTATCATTTTATACCCTCCATAGCCCATGTTCCCTGTAAAATAGTTATCTCCAAGTTATAATGCCCTGTTCAATGTAATTTCAGTTTGTTCAATGTAAACCGCACTGATGCAGAATAGCGCGGTATATAAGAGAATGTAAATAAAAAATTTAGTCAAAGCGGTTTACATTGTAACTTAAACTTGGTAATGTGCATTTGGTACAAGTGCATTGGTGAAGTATATTACATTGCTAATGCACATTCCATTCTGATTGACTTGCTAATATTACATAATTAAAAGAATTGTGGCATTGATGGACTACTGATTCTTTCAGTGTGGTCAGCCATAGCTTCCTGTTCTTCAAAATTCTTGAGTTGTATAAATGGGCCAATAACTAGAGATGTTTAACCCTAATGCTATTTTTTTGCTCAGAATACAGCAATATATTCAAAATCAAGAGAAGAACAGTGTTTTCCATTCCCATTCAAGTCCTGGAGGCATACCAAAGTAATCTGGTGTTCTACCACAACAAGTATTTTTCTAATATATCAAAGGTAAGAGTATAAGAATTGCCATACTAGGCCAGAATCATGGTCCTGCCAATCTGGTCACAAGTACTTGGCAGGATCCTAAAAAGTAGATAGGTTCCATGGTACTTATCCTCAGGGATAAGCAATGGCTTTCCCCAAGTTTACCTTAACAACAGTTTATGGACTTTTTCTTCAGGAATTTGTCTAATCTGATCTATTATGCAGACTATGACACTCCCGCATCTGGATTACTGTAACTCCATATACCACGGTCTCCCAACTGCTGCTCTCAACGCACTTCAAACTGCCCTCAACACAACAGCCAGAATCATCCAAAGAGTGAGAAAATGTGACCACATCATCCCAGTCCTGAAAGATCTCCACATCCTCCCAATAGAGGCTCAGATCAAATGCAAAACACTAGTACTGATTCACAGAACATTTCTTCAACAGCAGCCGTCACATCTACATACTCATCTGACTAAACTGCATTCAGGAAGAACTACCTGACAGCTCGCAAACAATACACTGATTGTGCCACATGAAAGAACTAAATTCAACCAGCAAGCCTGCAACCGCGCATTTGACCTATACACACCATCCTTATGGCATTCTCTCCCAAATAAAATCAGATGCATCAAGGAGCTTTCAACATTTAGAAGACAGCTAAAACCCCATTTATTCAGAGCAGAACATCACCCATTGATACTCCTCCCGAAAGAAACACCAAAAACTGAGATTGGGAATAAAAACTGAGAAATACTGGACAAACAGAACTGTAAATATGTTAGATAGGTAAACCAATGCAAATCTATTGAATGTAAATACCCCACTCCTCCCGGTGATGGGTTCCCCCTCCCCCAAATTATGTCACACTTTATCTATAGGTTGTAAACCACTTTGTTGAATTGTAAACTGCTTTGACCAGGTGAAAGGCGGTATATAAGCACAGCTAAATAAATAAATAATCCTTTGTTAAACACAGCTATGCTAACTACTTTTACCATATCTTTTCTCATGTTCCAGATTTTAACTTTGTGTTCAGTGAAAAAATATTATCTCGGATTTGTTTTAAATGTACCACTTAGTAACTTCATGGCATGCCCCCTAGTCTTTGTACTTTTCGAAAGAGCAAACAATCGATTCACATTTAGCCATCCACTCCATTCATGATTTTATAGACCTCTATCTTATCTTCTCTCAGCCATCTCTTCTCCTGCCTATAGAGCCCTAACTTCTTTAGCCTTTTATCATATGAGAGGTGAGTTAAATTTAACTCCAATGGAAGTAATTTTTAATGAGCTGTATAAAGTTACGCACCATCAAATTGCATAAATCATGTAGTGTCCATGACTTATGCATACGGATGGGTCTTTATGTGTATACTTCAGTACTTCAGTTGGATGCTATTCTATAAGTACATGTGTCAGGCTGACGTCAAGTACATTTGGTGTGGACATGGCCTCAGATGGAGCTTAGGCAGAGCACAAATTTACATATGTAAGTTATAAAATACTACAACTTATATGCATTATTTATAAATCTAGGCATGAACATTTACACCAAGTCTAGCGCTGGAGTAAGAGATCACAGCTAGGTTTACCACATGTTTCTTATGACTTACATCCCTGTTTTATAAAGAACAGTAGCACAATTTGTACACGTTGGAACATGCATTAAACTAGGCGACTTTTATAAAATTACCTTCCACATGTATTTCCCTATCCAAAATACAATCTAAGGACTAGATTTACACCAGTGCTTCACAAGTCTGTCCTGCGGACCTCACAGTCAGGTTTTCAGGATAGCCATAATGAATGCACATGAGGTCAATTTCCCTGAACTAGGTTTCAAGGCATGAAAACCGATCTCACACATGTTCATTTTAGGAATCCTGAAAACCTGACTGGTTGTGGGGATTCCAGGACAGGTTTGGGAAGCCCTGATGTACATTAAAAGGGGTCACTTCATGCATTAATTACTACAGTCTTTGTTTACGTAATAGGATCTATTTACTGTTAGCAAGTGCAGTGGAGGTCAATTCAGTTCTGTGCGTCCCCGAACTGTCCGGGCTTCCAGAATCTGGATGAGATGGGGTTATATCTTATTCTGATCCTGTGGGGGCTAGACGTCCCTGCGGGATCAGAATAGGGTGCAGCCAGCCTGGATGGGCCGGCCGTGCCCCAATTCTGGGTCCCAGGACATAAAGAAATGTACCCGGATAGCTCAGGCAGGCTCTTGCATGGAGCTGTGGGGCTGTGGCATCCTGTTGGCATGGCACCATGGCTCCATGCAGGAGCCATGATCCCCAGCAGCCCTAAAAAGTTCCTTTCCCTGCTGCTCAACCCCCAGATTGGGCCTGCCATGGCCAGCGTTGGGCTGCATGGAACCCCCTGCACCCCCTCACCTTTCTTTCCAGGCCTGGCCACGTAATCTGGCTCTGTCTAGGAGGACCTATTGCACCTCTGAGGTGCAATAAGTCCCTCATCGAATACACCAACCCCAGAGGTACAGGGAATTGGCCCTGTATGTTGGGGGTCAGGTTCTTGCCCACTTCCCACCCAACCCCTCCCGCCAAGGAACAGAGCTCCCCACACAGATTTATGTGCAGGGAATTCTTTGTTCAGAATCGCAACCCTGCCGTTTAGCTGGTCGGAATCGACCCCTTAGTGAATAAGGCTTTAAGTTTGTATCTGTTGTAATGGAAAGTGAAATGATTTTCCCAAGATCACACGGAGCCATCAGCATAGAGAAAGAAATAACAGATTTTAGCTATCACTGGGATGTGTGTGGAGAAGGAGACGAGGAGTCAAAGATGACCCAAAGGTTGCGATCTGAGAAAACAGGGAGTAGTAAAGTGTTATCCACAAAGACAGAGAAAGGAGGAAGAGTGGCAGTGAGATATCTGGGCAGCAATATCAGATAGGCAGGCAGAGATCCTGGCCTGCATTGCCAGAGAGATTTCAGGTGTAGAGAGGTAGATCTGAGAGTCATTAGTGTAAAAATGGTACTGAAAACCATGGAAGGAGATGAGTGCACCAAGGGACTGGGTATAGAGAGAGAAAAGGAGGAGACACAAGACAGATCCTTAGCGTTCACCAACTGAGAGCAGGATAGCAGTAGAGGAGAATCTACCAGAACAAACACTGAAAGAGCAATGGGAAAGAAAGGATGAGAACCAGGATAGCACAGAGCCCTTAAAACCAAGAGAGGACAAGGTATCAAGGAGAAGATCGTGGTCAACAGTGTCAAAAGCAGCAGAAAGGTCAAGAAGGATGGGGATTGAGTAAAGACCCTTGGATTTTACCAGGAACAGGTCACTGGAGACTTTGACAAGAGCCATTTCAGTAGAATGTAAAGGACAAAAACCAGATTGCAGTGGATCCAGAAGGGCATGAGAGGGGAGAAAGTCAAGGCAATGGCGGTGAACTGCACATTCAAGTAGTTTAGAAATGAAGGGGAGGAGAGAGATGAGTAGATAATTAGAAAGACGGGTAGGGTCTATTGAAGGTTTCTTGAGAAGAGGTGTGACTACAGCATACTTGAAGGCTGCAGAAAGAGTAGCAGTGAAATGTGATAGGTTGAGACCTCGAGATATGGAAAAGATGACAGTGGAGGAGATGGAGTTTAGGAGATGAATGGGAATAGGACCAAAGAAGCAGGTAGTGAGTTTGGAGAAGGAAAGAAGATGTATGATTTCCTCAGAGATTTTAAAAAAGGAAGAAAGAGTGACAAAGGTTGAGGGGGAGAGTTGGGAATGAAAATGGGGAAGAGGGGATGGAGCTGATCTTGTGGGAACTGAAGTGTAATCTTGTGGACTTTGTCATGGAAATAGTTGGCCAAGGTTTGGGTAGAAAGGGAAGGAGGGGACAGAGGTGGAGGCATCTTGAGGAGAGAGTTGAGAATTATAAAGAGATGGTGGGGGTCAGAGGTAGGAGAGTTAGTCAGGTGGACATAGCAGTTTTGGTTGGTGAGTGCTATGGCTGACTGGAAGGAGGCAAGCATGAATTTGAAGAGTAGAAAGTTAGCAAAGGTGCAGGATTAGAGCCAAATGTGCTCAGCTGAGGCGGCACAGGAACGGAAATAGTGAGTAGTCGAAGACCACCAGGGCTGAGGTACAGTATTCCTCACAGGACTTGGCATACTGTACAAGAGCATCCAGAGCAGAGGAGAGTGGAGTGCTATAGAAGGGTACTGTCTCATCAACAGATGACATAGTGTAGGAAAGAGGTTTTCAAACAGTAGTGGAGAGATCAGATAGGTCGATAGCATGCAAATTTCTAAAGAAACTGGAGGAAATTGGGTGAGATTAAGGCAGGAGTTGATGAAGAGTGAAGCTTAACAGGTCAGATAAGGTACAGAAGTTAGAGGGTAAGCAATTAGAGAAGAATACAAGGACAAGGCAGTGACCATGCTGATAAGTGGGTGCAGTAGAACAAAGCTGGGGGTTGAATGATAAGGTAAGGGGTCAGAGGGGTTATCAAGATGAATGTTAAAATCACTGTCTCCAAATTCTGTAGAACAGAATTATAGTGCATTTAGCCCAGTAGCTCAGTATTCAAATGGTATATTATGACAGGCTTGGAAAAATTAAAAAAAAAATGGATTTGTTTAGTTTTAGTGTATTGTCATGTGCACAGGTTGGGGTTAATGCAATAAACTCCAAGGTAAAGTATTGGCTTTGTCTCAGGGCTCTCAATTCCCCCCATATGCCCTTTCTGCTCAAGTCTAAGACAATTCACTGTCATAGACAAGGCAGACACAAAGCGATGTGCTTAAAACATAAAACATTTATGCATTTCAAAATGCACTTGTAAGCACATAGGTATAAAGAAATAAAGCCATACAGAGGAAGTGTCAAAACAGGGTTTGTAGTGATCAGGCAATCCATCCTAAGCCACCTTCTTTGCAAGGGTTTAGTGGGGACCCTTTAGTACTCGGCACAGAAGGAAAAGCAATAGGCATGTTTTATTGAATGTTTTATATGGGATTCCATCACAGCCCTTAACCTGTAGTAATGTCAGCGCCAACGGACCGAGCGGTTTTAGTATAATAAGCTTTGACTTGTGCTCTGCTGCAATTTCTGAGGAAAAAGCAGAGATCTTTCTGTCATTAATGTTATAAACAAACTGAAAAGGTGATTTATACTCTTTTTTAAATTTTTTTTATAACTAGTGCAAAAAGGCAGCCTTGTTAGTAACAAAACAGCCTTTTCGAGTTATCTCAAAGATCTCAAAGAAGGCCCAAGGGAGAGGGGACTTCACTCGATACCCAGACGGTCACGTTTACAGATGTCTGAGAACCATGCAAGATTGCTAAAAAGGAAAGGGATGTATTGATAGGAAAGCAATGTATATGAATTTCAAAACTAGAGGTTTTTTTTTTTTAATATGCTTGGAATCCTCCCAAACCCAATTTGAAGCAAGAGAAATTGCTCCTGTAGATACACTATGTTTTCTGTAATGCAAACCAGTGCATGTGTTATATAATTGTTACTGTGAGAAACGTTTGCCAGAATGGTAGCTGAGATGTAGACTGCTACTTTTTTGACACTAATTTCAACTGGGTTAACCACTTTAGTGCTGAATAACAGATCCAGTATGTCCAACCTCTATGCATAACTTGTCCCTATGAGTGTAGAAGATAAGTCCTATGGATTTGATTGATATCATCTCCCGGGGTGGCAATTAAGGGGCAAAGCAAAATGACTGACTTACTGAACCTCACTGTGATAAAGCAGAAGTGTGGCCCTTGTATCTAGGATGGTACATGTCTGTCTGAATGTGAGTTCTGCATTGCCATTTCTTGTCGCACCATTATAACCCCAAGTGTTACGGACGATTCCATTTGCCACTGGCCAAAGTGAAATCCATATGCGATCTAGACATTCCCTGGATAAAGGAATCAAAATTGATGATGACATTTTATAAAATGGGCACATTCACTGCTAAGTCTCCAGACTGCATTCACGGACCTACTTTCTGCATTATCAGTAACCTCCTTATTCTAAAGCAAAACTTTGATGCCAAATGTAGGTGATGGAAATTATTAAACAAAAGTGGCAAACTTGGTACATGTTAAATGATGCATATTGTGGTAACTAGACTTCCTTTAGGCACATATAAAGCTGTCACTGCTTCTTAATTAAATATTACAAGATGAAACCTTCTGAACTGGGCATCCACTGAGATGGGCACAACTTTTGCCAGCATGATTAAAGCTTCTTTGTTATACCAGCATGTGGGAACAAGGGCTAAAGGTTCTGTACCTGACGGTGAGAAATAGTGACTGAATGTTTACAGAAATTAACCATTCATGCAGTTGTTTTTGCAGTCACAGAAGTCTCACATTTGCAAATCAATATTTTTTTAATTTCGCAAATAATTCTGATACTATTTCAGTTTGCCCTTTATATTCTTAAAGAAAGATCAGCATCTCAGGCTGCAATGATCAAGCTGATGGTAAAATGAAAAGGCAACGGCATGACTTTTTGAGGAAAGACTAATGGGGTTAGGGCTCGTCATCTTGGAGAAGAGACAGCTGAAGGGAGATATGAAAGAGGTGTATAAAATCATGAGTGGCGTGGAACAGGTAAACGTGAATAGAAACAGAGAAACATGACAGCAGGAAAAGATCAGATGGCCTATCTCGTCTGCCCTTCCATATCAAATACTGACGTCCCTTCTTTTCCTTTAGAGATCTTCTGTTTGTCCCAAGTTTTTTTTTTTTTTTTTAAATCAGATACTGTCCTTGCTCTACTACCTCCACAGGAGACTATTTCATGCTTCTACCACTCTTTTCTAAAGAAATATTTCTGCCCACTACTCCTGAGTCTATCCCCTTTCACCCTCATCCTATGTTCCCTCAATTGAAAGAGGCTCTCCTCTTGTGCATTTATGCCACTGAGATATTTAAACACTTTGGTCATATCCCCTCTATCCTGCCTTTCCTCTAATGTATACATATTAAGATCTTTAATTCTGTTCTCATATGATTTATAATGAAGACCACTAACCATTTTAGAAGCCACCCTCTGCCCCAACTCCATCCTGTTTATGTCCTTTTGAAGGTGTGGTCTCCAGAATTGCACACAATACTCCAAATGAGGTCACACCAGACATATGCAGAAGCACTATCACTCCTTTTTTCTGACGCCCATTCCTCTCCCTATGCACCCAAGCATCGTTCTGGCTTTCTCAGTCACCTTTTCTACCTGTCTAGCCACCTTAAGATCATCGGAAACAATCACGCCCAGGTCCTGCTCTTCTTTCGTGGACAGAAGTACTTTGACCCCTACACTGTACCGCTCCCTTGATTTTTGCAGCCCAGATGCATAACCCTCTCAGCTGCCAAATTCTTGCCTATTCTTCAAGCTCAGCTAGATCCCTTCTCATGTTATCTACTCCTTCCTGGGTGTCTACTCTATTGCAGATTTTGGTTTCATCTGCAAAGAGGAAAACCTTACCCGACAGCCCTTCCGCAATATCACTAACAAAGATGCTAAAAAGAATTGGATCAAGGACAGATTCTTGAGGCACACCACTGGTAACTTCTTTCTCCTCAGAGTGAGCTCCATTTACCTGTAGCCTTTGTCGCCTCCCACCCAACCAATTTCTAACCCAGTCAGTCACTTTAGGGTCCATCTCTAGGGTGCTAAGCTGCCTGTGCAGAACAGTGTCAAAGGCTTTACTGAAATCTAAGTACACCATATCTAGGGATCTCCCTCGGCTCAACTCTCTAGTCACCCAGTCAAAGAAATCAATCAGATTTTCTGAGAAGACCTGCCTCTGGTAGACTGTCTGTGTGGGGGAATCTGTTGAAACAGTTATAGTAAAGTCTCTTTCAGTAGAGTAGTCAGGGATGTGTGAGTGGATGGACATGGTGTGCATAGTGACTGATGGTGTATATATGTGATGTGTGTGTGTATTTGCGAATTAGAGATATAAGGTGCATATCTACTTTCAGGAGAAGAGTTTAGCAGTTTATCTAAACACATGTGAGAATAGGATGTCAAAGGGTGCATCTACGAGTGTGTACTAACATTGTGTGTTGGGGCTAGGCCGTGTGCATGTTGGACTCAGTGTGTTTGTATGTAAGGGGGCTCTGGGTTTGGGGATCTATTCATATGTATGTATTTGTTAAAGGTTTTATGCATGTGTGTATTGAGGGCTCTGAGTACGTGTGTGAGTGAATGTGTGTATGTGTATGAATGTGTATGTGTATGTGAGTGAGTGTGTGTGTATGTGTGTGAGTGAATGTGTGAGTGTGTATGTGTATGAGTGAGTGTGTATGTGTGTGTGTGAGTGAGTGTGTCAGGGAATTGGGCATACACATGTTTGTGCATGCATTTGCATCAAGGACTGTGTGTGTGTGTGTGTGTGTGTGTGTGAGACTCCTGCTGGATCTTTGATTCTACTGCACCTCTCTTCTATGTTGGTGGGCTGTTTGAAGCCACTCTTCCTCTCTTGCCTTTTTTAATGCACTGCCCCTCGGAGGCTGGGATGTTGCCTTATGCATCTGTTCATTTCTACATGCACAAACAGATGCATATGGACAGAAAACCAGAAAGGCAGATCAGGCTCTCAACAACAGGGGCTATTGCTTAAGAAAAACACGCATTAAAAATGTTTTTTAAAATTTCTTTTACATAAGAACATAAGAACATAACATAAGATATGCCATACTGGGTCAGACCAAGGTGCATCAAGCCCAGTATTCTGTTTCCAACAGTGGCCAATCTAGGTCATATGTACTGTCACAACGCCGCCCTGGTGGTTAATAGGATCCAAGACGGGTCGGACATAAATAAAAGTAAAGTTGGGTTTGGTATGTGTTTCTTTCTAGGGCCCAGGGTTGTATAGCCCTGGTAGCGTCCTGAATACCAAAAATACCCAAAGAACAAAAGGTCATCGAGTGTAGGGAAAAATAAGGCTTTATTTCCCTCGTTTGCACAAAGGTTCAAAGGATCGGCTTCAAACACCAACAGAAATATCCTTACATCAGGGTAGAAAAACAACAACTCATGTTCAAAAGAAAAACTGTTCTCTTCACAGACAAAGGTTACAAAACAAGCATTCCTATTTACACCGGTTTTAAAGCTCACTGGTTGTACAAGCATTCCACGCTGCCCGTAATACAATAGCTGCAATCCATTTCTTCTTCTGACAAGGACTCTACCTCTTCCACTTGCATCGGCTCCTCCTGCAATGTATCTGAGCTAGAGTCAACAGTTCCCGGCAAGCTATAGTCAGGTTTCTCCCTCAAATGCTGAATGACCTCCCAGTGTCTAGAGTTTAGCGTGGGGTGTCGGCCATGAGCATTTTTACAATGTGAACATCTTTCTTTCTTCCAAGGACTTCCATGCACTTCATGCAAACAGGTTTACTTAAAAGTTTCTTATTCAATAAAAACTTTTCATACCTTTTCTCTTGCGAAGTGGGACATGTACAGGGAGCTTCTGTTTCTTGTCCTTTCCATGCGCTAACCCTCTGTGGGCTATCTTCAATACAGTATGGGTTACCTTGTAACTCCTGCTTCTTCCTCTGGGACGAGGCTTGTGGCCTACTCCTGGTAATATTCTGCCTTGATTCAGCAATATGGCTTGGGTTCTGCCTACAGCATTCACAATGCAGCTTTCGTGTACCTGAATCTCCCAGACCCTTCTGGATTCTTTGTCCTTTCAGGTTCCTTTGGCCTGTACCTCTTTCCTGCACTCCAGCAGTGTCTGTAGCTTCTGCAGTTTCTCCAGCTCCTGCAGTTTCTGCCACTCCGGCAGCTCCTGCCGCTCCTCCGGCTTCTGAAGGCCCTGCAACCTCTCTGCTGCCTTCCTTGCTGCTCCTGGCTTTACCGCTACTTCTGCCTTTCCAGTCCTGCTGTGCCTTCCAGTCCGGCTGTGTCTTCCAGTCCGGCTGTGCCTGTGCTTTCCAGTCCTGAGGTGTCTGTGCCTCTTGCGGTACCTCTGCCCCTCTCCAGTCTTCCTGACTTCCTTTAAAAGGAGTTCCTCTCTTCCTGGATTGGAGGCTGGCTGGCTTTCGGTTACACCCTGTAGGGCGTGGATCCTCAGTCTTCCAGAGGTCCCTCTTGCTCCCCCTATCAGGCTCCTGCGAATAGTGCAGCTTGTGCATGTCTTTTTTTCAGGTTTAAAACATTTTCTCCTAAGCCCTGCTGATCTGCTGCATCACACATCCCCCTTCTTAAAATATTACGGGCTGGTGAAGTTTCTTTTACACAGCACGTAATACACGATACCGTGCTCTTCTGCAGCTGACTGGTCCCGTACTTTCCTCGTCGGTTGCCAACCGGTATCGGTTCAGGGTGGAATATGTTCTCAGCCGAAGCCAGCAAAACTGACCGCTCACGCCAGGGCCGAAGAATATTGGCATGATATACTTGGGTATGTCCTTTTTCATTCCGGATCAAGTAGGAGGTTGATCCTATAGGCTTAACCACTGTATGAGGCCCCTTCCACCAGGCTTCAAATTTAGGAGTGGCGCCCGATATCAAGACCATCACCTTTTCTCTCCGACCTTTAATTGCCGGGGTTTGGCATGCCTATCATAGTATTTCTTCTGTTTTTGTTGACTCTCCTGTAGACTTTCGCCTGCGAATCGGGAGGTTCTTTTCAGGCGGGTTCTTAAGTTCTTTAAGAATAAAGGTACGCCTATCTCCGTCTCAACGGGCTCAATCCATTGTTCTCTTAGGACGTCCAATATACCTCGGGGTGGTCGTCCATACATAAGTTCGTACGGCGAGGTACCCAAGGAAGTCTGTTTTCTTTCCCGACAGGCATACATGATAAATGGCAACATGGTGTCCCACTCCGTCATTTGGCCACCCAATGCTCGACGAAGCATTTGTTTTATGCTCTGGTTTAGTCATTCCACCAGACCATTGCATTGGGGGTGGTAGGCGGCTGTCTTCACATGATGGATGCCGAAAGCGTCCCAAACTTGTGCGAGGTACTTTGATAGGAAGTTACTCCCTCTATCTGTCAAGACCTCCTGCGGGAACCCTATCTCGCAGAATAACTTGACTAACTCTATGGCAATTGACTTTGCCGAAATGTTTCTCAGGGGAACCGCCCAGGGAAAGCGGGTAGCTTGGTCGATAATCACCAGGATATACTGGAATCCTCTGGGTGTTTTGATGAGGGGTCCAACTATGTCCATGGCAAGTCTCCTTACCGGCTCCGAGATTATGGGCATCGGAACCAGCGGTACTTCAGTTGGTCGATGAGGAGTGACCCTTTGACATGATGCGCAGGATTCACAAAAACGAGATGTTTCCCGGAAGACTCCTGGCCAGTAACATCGGGCTAAAATCTGTTCAAGGGTGCCCTGTGCTCCCTTATGGCCCCCTACTGGATGGTCGTGGGCTAGCCGCAAAACCAGGGATTTAAAGGTATTCGGGACCACCAACTGTTTCCTAATATTTCCAGTATGAGGGTCCTTAGTCTCCCGATAAAGTATGTCCTCTTCCGTGAGGAATCTGGGGAAAGAATCCTTTCTTTCCTGTGCATGCTCAAATGCACGGGCTAGTGCCGGGTCTGCTCTCTGCTCCATCTTAAAGGAGGGGAACCTCTCCATCAGGTCCGCAGGCACCCATGGCATCCCTCTTCCCGCTTCCAACTCCGCTCTGCCCTGAGAACGGCACGTCCTTTCTCTCCTCCGCTCGGCTTTGGATTTTCGGTCCCTCCTCGGGGGATCACCTATTAGTTCCTCATGTGAAGGAAGGTCTCCTAAGGAAGTTTCTCCTGAACACGAGGGCTTTTCAGCATCTTGGCCCTGTGACCGCATAGAAACTAAGGCTTCCCTAGGATCGGTACCCTTCTTAGGGTTATTTGGCTGTGGCTTGGGACTCTCAACAGGCTCATGCCGAATACAAGTGGAAGTTGGTACTGTCCTAGAGGCTAAACCCTCTTTCATACTCTTCCTAAATTGTGGCCAGTCGCGGCCTAATACCAATTCTTGTGGTAACTTAGGTACGACTGCCACTAACATCTCCTTTTCAATGCCCAATCCCTTCACCCACAGCTTATAGACCGGGTAGCGGGTAGCCGCTCCATGGACACACTTTATCTTGACATTACCCTCTGGACACTCCGGAACTGACCATCCCTGATCCCTGATCACAGACCATAACCTCTTCGAAATCATGGTTTGGTCAGCTCCTGAGTCCAGGAGTGCTTTTACATCTACCCCATGAATCTGTACATTTAATATGAAACCCTCCCGTACTGTTCTCGGGGCTTCCCCTACCAGAGCAGTACGTGAGTAACAGTCACTTTTCAGATGACCCTTTTTCCCGCATGTAAAGCATCTCTTAACATTCTCTTTTGCTAGAAGTTTATTCACAACACTATATGGGGACCATGAGGGGCTTTCCACTCTTTGGGCCTCCATACCCAGTGTCAGTCTGGGAGTCCCTACCCTGGGTTGGGTGACTCTCTCGGCTTCTAAATAGCGCTCTGTGAGAGCTATTGCATCTGTCGTTGTACAGAAATTTTGCAAAATCAAGAAATTCTGTACCCTATTTGGCACGGCGGACATGTACTGTTCAAGTACTATCGCGTCCATCAACGTGTCTATGTTTTTCTTTTCTGGCTGTAGCCATTTATTCACGAGACCCCGTATTCTATGGCCTAAGGCTTTTGGGGTTTCATCAGCTCTAAGGGTGGTGGCTCTAAACATTTTATTGTAGGACAATGGTGTAAGGCCTAACCGATCCCTTATGGCGGTGACTACTTCCTCATAGCTGTTAGCTAGGGCTGGGGGCATCGACCTATACGCAGCAAGTGCCTCCCCTGTAAGGGACGCTGCGAGTCGAATGGCCCACTGTTCAGGCGGCCACCTTGCTGAACCTGCAATCCTAGTGAACGAATCTAAAAAGTCATCAATATTATCATTGGGACTTAGCTTCCCCACGATCAAATCGTGGCATGTCCATTGTCCACTCGCTGGATATGTCGGTCCGGCTGCCTGCAGCTTTTCAGCGCTCGCCTTTGCCATCTCCTCCCGCTGTAAGGCTAACCAGTTTTCCATAGTCTGTAAGACTGGCAGTTGCTGTTCCTGCATGGCGCGCAGAGCTTGTGCTTGGTTCGCCTGGGCAAATTCGGCTTGCTTGTCGAACTGATGCGACATCCAGGCACAGAGCTCCTTTGGCTCCATGGTGAACCTGTATAGAGACAAACAGAAGAAAAACGAAAACCAAGTGTGGCTCTCATAACACTAGTTTTTTTGTTTGTTTTTTTTCCTCAAACTTCCCTTAACATCCAACACTGCCCCGGGTCAATTACTTTTTACCTGAGGTAAGTGTTGAATTCAGCTCGGGAACATCCGGTGCTGTTGCATTCCGCAGCTCACCACTCCGAAAACCGGCAACAGGATTTTCTGCTTCCAGGATTTTCACAAGCCGCTCCGGATTCCACCTGTTTCACTCCGGGTCTTTCTTCTTCCACTCCGGGTTTTTCAAGTGATCTGCTCCGGGTCTTGTTTTTTACTCCAGGATTTTCAGCAGCACCATCTGAGTTTTTCCTTTTAAATTCAGGATTTTTATTTTTATTTTTCTGGTAGTTTGAAGGCTCTGATCCAGCATCCTGCCAACTACTCCATTTTTATGTCACAACGCCGCCCTGGTGGTTAATAGGATCCAAGACAGGTCGGACATAAATAAAAGTAAAGTTGGGTTTGGTATGTGTTTCTTTCTAGGGCCCAGGGTTGTATAGCCCTGGTAGCGTCCTGAATACCAAAAATACCCAAAGAACAAAAGGTCATCGAGTGTAGGGAAAAATACGGCTTTATTTCCCTCGTTTGCACAAAGGTTCAAAGGATCGGCTTCAAACACCAACAGAAATATCCTTACATCAGGGTAGAAAAATAACAACTCATGTTCAAAAGAAAAACTGTTCTCTTCACAGACAAAGGTTACAAAACAAGCATTCCTATTTACACCGGTTTTAAAGCTCACTGGTTGTACAAGCATTCCACGCTGCCCGTAATACAATACAGTCAAACCTCGGTTTTAATGATTAATCCGTTCTAAGCAGTCTGACTAAAACCGAAACGTACGAAAACCGAAGCAATATTTCCCATAGGAAATAATGTAAATTCAATGTAATCCGTTCCAGACACCCAGCTCCAGTCACTTCTCTCACCTGCCCGATCGTGCACAGGACAGCAAACACACAGATATTGTACTGTACGGCACTGTAATCTGATCGCTGCCTCCCACATCCATGCAACATCTCCTGCTTACATTGACAGCTACCCTGCTACCTCCGAGCCTGAGGGGGCGCTCCAGAGAACAGGCAGGCGGTGGAGAGATCGGGGCCTTCCTCTCTGTGCAATCCTTGCATCTCTGGCTCGAGGATGTTGCTCAGCTGACATTGGCTTCTCAACACGCGATCGGGTGAGTCCGGGGGGGGGGGGGGTAGTGCTGCCGGGACTGGGCGGGCAGACCAGCGCGAGGGTGTAGATTTTCAGATCTGGCAGCACTGGTTCCTGACGAAAACCGAGGCAAAAACCGATAACCGAGACAAGATCTCAGTTAGAAAAGACGTCGAAAACTGAAACCAACGAAAACCGGGGCACACGAAAACCGAGGTTTGACTGTAGCTGCAATCCATTTCTTCTTCTGACAAGGACTCTACCTCTTCCACTTGCATCGGCTCCTCCTGCAATGTATCTGAGCTAGAGTCAACAGTTCCCGGCAAGCTATAGTCAGGTTTCTCCCTCAAATGCTGAATGACCTCCCAGTGTCTAGAGTTTAGCGTGGGGCGTCGGCCATGAGCATTTTTACAATGTGAACATCTTTCTTTCTTCCAAGGACTTCCATGCACTTCATGCAAAGCAGGTTTACTTAAAAGTTTCTTATTCAATAAAAACTTTTCATACCTTTTCTCTTGCGAAGTGGGACATGTACAGGGAGCTTCTGTTTCTTGTCCTTTCCATGCGCTAACCCTCTGTGGGCTATCTTCAATACAGTATGGGTTACCTTGTAACTCCTGCTTCTTCCTCTGGGACGAGGCTTGTGGCCTACTCCTGGTAATATTCTGCCTTGATTCAGCAATATGGCTTGGGTTCTGCCTACAGCATTCACAATGCAGCTTTCGTGTACCTGAATCTCCCAGACCCTTCTGGATTCTTTGTCCTTTCAGGTTCCTTTGGCCTGTACCTCTTTCCTGCACTCCAGCAGTGTCTGTAGCTTCTGCAGTTTCTCCAGCTCCTGCAGTTTCTGCCACTCCGGCAGCTCCTGCCGCTCCTCCAGCTTCTGAAGGCCCTGCAACCTCTCTGCTGCCTTCCTTGCTGCTCCTGGCTTTACCGCTACTTCTGCCTTTCCCGTCCTGCTGTGCCTTCCAGTCCGGCTGTGTCTTCCAGTCCGGCTGTGCCTGTGCTTTCCAGTCCTGAGGTGTCTGTGCCTCTTGCGGTACCTCTGCCCCTCTCCAGTCTTCCTGACTTCCTTTAAAAGGAGTTCCTCTCTTCCTGGATTGGAGGCTGGCTGGCTTTCGGTTACACCCTGTAGGGCGTGGATCCTCAGTCTTCCAGAGGTCCCTCTTGCTCCCCCTATCAGGCTCCTGCGAATAGTGCAGCTTGTGCATGTCTTTTTTCAGGTTTAAAACATTTTCTCCTAAGCCCTACTGGTCTGCTGCATCACAGTACCTAGCAGTTTCCCCAAGAGACACAAGTTCCACAATGCTTGTACTGGGTCAAGCATTGATATCTTTGGTCACTTCTTAATAATGGTTTATGGACCTTTCCTCCAGGAACTTGTCCAAACCTTTTTTAAACCCAGCTACACTAACAGCCTTTACTACATCCTCCGGTAACAAATTCCAGAGTTTGATTACACGTTGAGTGAAAAAATATTTTCTTTATTAGTCTTAAATAGTTTACCCTGTAGCTTCATTGCATGTCCCCTAGTCTTTCTATATTCTGATAACGTAAACAATCGATCTACGTTTACCTGTTCCACTCCATTCATTAATTTATAGACTTCTATCATATCTCCCCTCAGCCGTCTCTTTTCCAGGTTAAAGAGCCCTAACCTTTTTAGCCTTTCTTCATAGGAGTATCCTTCCATCCCCTTTACCATTTTGGTGGCTCTTCTCTGAACCTTTTCTAAAATTGCTATATCCTTTTTAAGATACGGCGACCAGAATTGCAGACAATATTCAAGGTGCGGTCTCACCATGGAACGATATAGAGGCATTATAATATCTTTTGTTTTATTTTCCATTCCTTTTCTTATCATACCTAGCATTCTATTTGCTCTCTTGGCCGCCGCTGCACACTGGGCCGAGGATTTTAACATGGTATCCACAATGACGCCTAAATCTTTTTCCTGGGTGGTGGTTCCTAATGTGGAACCTTGCATCGTGTAACCATAGTTTGGGTTGTTCTAGATTCATCATTATTTTTGCACATTCTGAGTGGCAACATTTTAAAATTTCAAATTGATATACCCATGGGTGGGGGCTAGAGTTTTATAGTGTTACAGTGTACACACAGTAGTCAGTGAACACTCACAAGCATTTCTGTAAGAGGGTGAAATTTCTTCTTACCTGCTAATTTCCTTTCCATGAGTCCTGCTTCACCAGTCCAGACCAGTGGGTTGTTGACTTTTTTTGTAAAATGCAGAAACTTAATTACAGGCTGAGGCTGTCTATAAGCACAGCAAGGAAAAGAGAGCAAAGGGAGAGTAAAGAGGGAGCCAGAGAAAGGTCAACTAATCAGACAAGTGATCTTCCCTTACTTACCCCCTTCCTGGTCAAGGCCAGGTTATCCCATGGCTCAGTCAGGGAAGGATCCAGACATTGATACCTGAGAGCAGAGGTCATGAAAGACAGAACTCAACCTGCAGGCATAGGTCTTAACCTGTGCCTCGGGGAGCTAAGTCTCACAATCCTGCTACACTAGTCCATCTACTGGAGGCAGATTCCAGGGCTGCACCAGTCATTAAGGGAGTGATGACATCACTGTATTCTGTGCCTCCATCTGCTGGTTGGAGAACACAACCCACTGGTCAGGAAAACACTTATATACTGCTGACCAAATTCACTGACTACTAAGTGCACAATGCAATTAACATGCACTAAATCACAGGTTATCTGTTACCACAGGACATGACAGTTAATGCAAGTCCATTTTCCTGCTAACTGCTGTTCGTGCATTAGGGAACCAAATGGGCAGATTTGGGGCAAAGAGTGGGTATGGTGAGCACATTGCAGTTAGTGCGGGGATACATATCATGTACAGTCAATGTTGCCATTAGTGTGGGTTCACCTAATAACACCTCAATAGGTAGAGATGAGTGGATCCGCAATAACAGCGCTGCGTGTTAGGTTATGGATCCACGTGTTAACTGTTGGGAACATGCTGGCAGTGCCCTCAATGGTTACCGCAGGGGCTTTGCACTTAATGCTCATTAGCTTAAGCTTAGTGCAAAAACCTAACACACTTTAGCATCTACTGCTGTGGTCCTCTGTGTACCACAATATCACCTTTATACAGAGAGAGAGCTGTCGCCAAACAAACTGAACAAAGACACAGTTCCTGTCAGAGAGTACTTTTCCTTAAGATACATGTTCTATCAGGTGCCCTACTGGTATACTGTATCAGTTTAAAATATCAAAGCTAGAAGCTAACTTGGGGGTTTTCACTTCTGTAAGGGGGTCAGGTGCTAAAACTCCCTGTCCCTGGGATCCGAGATGGCGACAGGTTCGTTGTTCAGACACTTTTCCTTAATGGGGAAGAAGAGAAATGCAAGCTGCCCCAGGCTGCCTAACTGACCCCCTCTTTAGTTACCTTTGTAGGTTCCTTGGACACATTTGTTCTTTGTCGTGAGCAGCAACCGTGAATGCAGGAGCGGTAAGCCTGGCTGAGAGATCTCTGGAGTTGAGTAGCTCGGGATTTCCTTGGGGCAGTGATCTTACATCCCCGGAAGTATGGAGACTCTTGAAGCAGGTGTGCACCAGTGCTAGCCCAGCAGGTTTGATAGCTGTCTGATCTCCTGAAGTTGGAGTTCCTGCTTCTTTGCTGGGAACGCTGCCCAGATGTGACACGAGAGTTGGTGTGACCCTGTGGGGTCAGCTATTGCATGGTGTACAACCTGAGAGTGGAAGACCGCCATCGGCAGCTGAAGGAGCTGTTGGGTTTACTTTAGAAGCAATTTGGACTGCTATCAAGCAATTGGGAGAGGCCATTATCCCTCAGGATCAGGTTCAGGTTCAGGCGCTGCACGTTAAGGTACACCACGATAAGGAGGTTTGCACTAAGAATATGGTATTGACTGAGACTTTAAAGGCGTCTGTGGCAGATTTATCTCAGCAAACTGAGCGTTTGGAAACTTACTCAGATGTCTTTATAAAAGGCGCTAATCACCTAAAGGCTCTTATGGAACAGCTAAATAATCATAGATTGGCTAACCGCCGACTGACAAATTTTCCTAGGTCTCCTAACACATCAGCTAAAGAGATGTTTAAATTATATATATAAGAAATGTGGGGTGTCCACTCTGAATCTTACCCGCCTTTAGGAAAGTTATATTATTTGCCTAGTGACCAGAAAGTCTCTGCTGGTGCTGAGATTCCTGGCCCCCAATCTGCAGATGTTTTGAATGTCTCTGCTTTACTGGAGAATTCGGATGGAGTTGATTACTCCTGCTACTTGTTTGGTTACACTGGCGCTTGTTTCAGATAGGGGGTGGCTCCTTAAGATGTTTTTTAAGAAGAGAAATTTTCATTTCAAGGGCTGTCTGGTAAAGATATTTGCTGACTTAACTAGAGAAACCCAATGCCGCAGAAGGAGTTAGTGATCCTGCAGCCTCGGATTTTGCAGTTTGGAGAGTTATTTTTCTCTTTGTCTTGGGTACTCATTGTGGGCTAGAGGAGGATTGCATGTGTTTTATTTCTCATTGTTGTGTATTTCTTCTTTATATGATGATTTCATTTTCTTGTAATCGTTATTTCCTATGCAAGTGGTTGTATGCTTGTATATTTATGAAATGCATAAATATAAACTTTAAAAAAAAGAAGCTAACTTTGGGCTCAAAGCTTAGAACTCATAGTAACACTGCACAAAGTGCCCAGTATTTACCGAGAGCACTGATACAGTGAATTTTTCAAATGTTTCTTCTTTCTCTAAACTCCGAAAAGAAAGGAGTTTCTCAAACTATATCTTCACTCATTAAAAAATTGCACTGAGGTGACTGACTGGAAAATGGTAGCTGTTGTAGCTTCTGTTTTACATTCACTTTGAGACAAGCTGGGATTGGCTGGTTGAAAATCTGCTTGCCAGGGATTGGTCTTTCTGTAAACCTCATTGACCCAGGCTCTGAGCCCATATGCAGTATTTCTGTTTCCCTAAAGACTTTAAAAGCTCATAGGCATGAATGGAAAATAAAAACAACACAAATTGAATATTTTGTTGACAACTGTATTTTACTTTCTCTCCTGATAGTTTTGGTCAGTTTCACAAATTCATTTAAAAAGGGAATTTTTAGTGCATGTTGAATTTATTTAACACTCAATAACCAATAAATTATGATGCCCAAATGGCCGTGTTCACTAAGAAGCCTGCTTGAGAGCATGGGTTGTGGCTCAAATGTTATCGTGGACACCTGAGTATGTTAGTAAACATACTGTACCCCTAATTCAATGAATGGGCAGAAAATCAATTTAGCCCGCAATAAGGGGTCCTTTTACGAAAGTACGCTTGCAGTTAACATGCAGTTTGATGTGCATTAACTATGTGCTCAGATTCATGGTTACATGTCAGAGTGTCGAATGGGTGGGTGGGTGGGTTAAGGGAAGAGAGTGGGAATGGTGAGCACATTGCAGTTTAATTCGGGGGTACATGTCGTGCACTATCTGCTGTTGTTCCCATTAGTGTAGGTTTACCTAATGCCACCTCACTAGGTGAAGGTAAGTGCACCCACAGTAATAGCGCTGTGTGTTAGGGTACACGATAGCTGTCGGGAACATGCTGTTCATATCCCTGACAGTTACCATGGAAGTTTTGCACTTAAAGCGTGTTAGTTTTTGCACTAAATGTGCAAAAACATAATGCACTTTAGTAGAAGAGCCCCTAAAGTTTCTTTTTAAGGTGCCTTAACAAGCTTAATATGTAGTACAAATGCATATCCCTATTATCAATAGGTATTGCTATTATTAACCAGTCGCATTTAACCAGCCAGTGATCAGGGATGCCTAAAGATAATTTGTTGCTTATGCAAATTGCCTGTCTCCTATGTAATAATGAGAAAAAAGTATTTATATTCTCTTAATGCTTGAGTTATGTTTTAATAGGCAGTAAAGTTCATAAACATACAATTGGCCGAACTTCCAAATACTTACTCAAAATGTTTTATATTGATTTGACTTTAGCTTGTGGCTTTTTGACTAGTAGTTCAAAGCACATTATAGTCATATACAGTAGGTATTTCACTGTCCCCAGAGGGCTCACAATCATTGACTGAGGCAATAGAGAATTAAGAGATTTATTTACCCAAGCCAAAAGAAGTAGCAGTAGTATTTGAACGCTGGATTTCCAAGCTCCCAGCTTGTGTTCTAACCACTAGACGACGACTCCACTTTTTATTTTCTCATTTTCACTTCTGATTAAGAGCAAATGGCTCTTCTCATTTACATTCACATACATGAAATGGTGACTGAAGTAAATGATGGATCCAGAGACAGGCTATTCCTGGTTTTACCCACAGTGCATACCTAGAAATGTAGCTGTGATATTGTCTCATTCTAACACTTATATCCCTATTTTCATTCAGCAAGGATTGCCCAAAGCAGCTTACATCAGGTTAAATACAGTTCATAAGATTCAGTAAATATACAATATAATTCATAAAATATTAAAATTGAAATTCATAATATAATTGCTAACAGGTCAATTCATAAAAACACACAATTCAGAATATATTTGGGAAGTAACATCATAATAAAACCCTCATAATACCCAGTGAAACCCACAAGGGAATGGGCCAACAAAGTCAACAGCAATATTCTTAGACTAAGGGAGAAATTTCATAACTGCACCCACCTGCATAAAGTATGTGCATAATTTTCTCTGTGAGTGCTTTGGTGAGTTTTCAAAGCAAACATATGCACATAGATCCATTTTAAAAAGCTTATGGCCCTGATATTTAAAGGGTTTAATGCGGTTAGCAGACTTGGCTGGGATGTTATCGCAGCATGGTAAAAGACTGGCCTAGCTTTCACCTCAGAAGCTAACCGGGCTGCGACTTAATATTGCCGATGCCCAGTTAGCTACATCCATATCTGGGCAACCTGGATATTGAATACTGTGGCCCATATATGGCCCTGTCCTGAATATCTGGATCTAAAGTTCCACGGTGGCCGCTAGCCTCTTTAGTCGTGCTAGCTGCCGCTGCTGAATACCAGGCCCTATATTTATAGCTGGTCTTAACTCTACACAAATTTTCAGGGTTAATTTATGCGCTTACTGTATGGTCAACCTTTTTAAAGTATGCACATAAATGCAACCCTGGCAACATAAATGCACATAAATGCAACCCTGCCCCCGGGAATGTCTGTACTTAATCTGAGCTAAGTTATGCATGCACTTAACTTCACAAGCATTTGGGAGCAGCGCTGCCTTTCCCACAGAAATACTACTGAAGACTACACTCATACATAGCTGATAACCTAGTATAAATCTAGAACCGTTCTAATAAAAACTGAGCATAATGAACCCATTCACTTCCAAATGAACTCCCTAAACATTTCCTAAAGAAAATGAAGATCTGCACCTTCGTGCATGCAAAAGAGGGAACTGGGTTTTTGCATGCAGCTATTTGGTCACCCTAGTGCAGAGTCTAATCTGCATCCTGTAGATTCATGGACTCCATCATCTCTGGATAATTCTTACATTAGTATAAAATAAGGCACAGTATCATAGGCCACAGACAATATGCTAAAACTAAAGGCCAACAGAAAACTCCAGAAACAACTCAGGGTACGGCCAGAAATGTGTAATGTTCTAAATGCTGCTAAATACCTTTTTTTTTTGTTAGTATTCTTTATAGGTCTTTCTTCTATTGAGAGAGAATTCTCCGCTCTTACACTTCCTCTTGGGATGAAGTGCCCAAGACTTGAGCCTGGCCATACATCTCTGTCAAAATATCTATGAATAAATTAACCTTTTTAAAGATTAGTGCACCCTAATACCTCCGGGTGTTTAAAACAGAACAAATGCTAAAAAATGTCTTGATAAGCCACAGCAGGCGGATGCACTGTATCCCCAGCAAAGAGGCTGCAGTGGCAGGCAGTTTAAAACACCTCTGTCTGTGAATTACAAAGAGTGGTATATCAAATGAAATGAACGATAAAAAAACAATAGCACCAGCACACATAAAACAACCAGTTTCTTAATAATTCAATCAACAGTTCTATGACTTTAATACTGATTTTGTACAGGGCCACAAATGGGATATATCTAAGTTGTGATGTTCACAGTTTTCTTGCTTTTTTACAAAAAGCTGACTGAACATGGAGCTTTTTATAAAATGCATACAAGTCTGTAGGAAATACAGGTGTATTCCCCTAGACAAGGCATGGGAGCAGCATTTTACAAAATTATATACACTAAAAAAAAAAGTGGCATCACTCAACACCTTGAATGTGCACTTACTGGTATTTATACATGTAAGGGCCAATTTCTGCAAACTTCACATGCAAAGGCTGGCACTTACATGTGTAAGCACTTTGTTTTATAAAACTACATATATAACAGTACCTAATTAAGGGCCCAAGCTTCTAAAACGTTTTCACTTTTTCAAGGCTATTTAAAGTGGTCTTTTTACATATGACGTCCAAGTGCAATCTGGAACATCCAAGCCAGAACATCTGGGAAAAAAACAAGCAGGCACTTCCAAGCTCAGGTACCATTTCATAAATGTAGACGTGCCCAATATGGACATCTGCAGGAATATCTACATAGATGTCTCCAGAATAGTATTCTAGACCGTGAACATCTAGGAATAGCCTAATGGTTAGAGTAGTAGGCTAGGGTCTGGGTTTAAATCCCACTGTTGCTATAATTGTGATTGTGCAGAGTATTGGAGATGTTCTACATCTTCTGGATGTTTTATGGCGAAAACGAGCACTTTCCCAATGTCTATTCATGCCTGGAGCAGCGATAACCTTGGATGCAACTCCAGACATCCAGGACATTTCTGAGATCAGGCAGTTGCATACAGGCTTTTGAGAATTGACCCAGCCACACCTCCACCATGCTCCCATTTAGACCTGGGTGTCCTCATGCTGAGACTGTCCAGAGTCCTGTCTTCTGAAATGCCTCTGGAGACATTTCCGTGCTTTGGACATCTCTATGCCAGTTTTCAGACGTCCAAAGCTTGAATAGGGCTTCTAAAATAACTCCCTTAAAATACAAGAGGGTTAAGCATAATTGCCCCCTCAATCCCCACTCTAACATTCTGTTTGAAAAGAGCAGTTACTGGAAACGTATGCATGACTAGAAGGAGGTGCAAATTTGAAGTAGAATTAAAGAAATATATATGTATATCTGTCCAAGAATGGGAATGTATGTGTTCTTTTTTGTATCACCCAGACCACCTCCCAGAACACACCTCCTTTGAATTTGTGCATTCCACTCGATTCACAAATCCATTCACACAGGTACTCCTCTCTATCTCGCTGACCAGATTCACCTCCACACTCCCTACTGTTCCCTCCGTTCTATCCATGCCAACCGTTTGACCCTACCCTCTCCTTCACAGGCTCACCTCGAATCCACTCGCTCCTCTGCCTTCTACTTCCTTGGGCCCCGTCTCTGGAATTCGCTTCCCCTGGACCTTCGCCTGGAACCCTCCCTGAAAACCTTCAAGACCCGCCTGAAGACCTACCTCTTCTGCCTTGCGTTTGATCTTCCCCCACCTCCCTCCCCTCTCTCACCCCCCCCCGTTGATTTCTTGTAGCCCCCATTTGTTACCCGACCTTTCTCCTTAAGCTCTTTCCTTCTCTCTTATCTATCCTATCATATATTTGGCGTTCCTTTCCTTTCCCTTGCAGCCTTTTTTTGTATTTTGTGCACCGCTCTGACGCGATTGCATTGAGCGGTATATTAAGCCTCGAATAAAGAAAGAAATAAAGATTTGCACGAGTAAATAGAGGCACCATAATATCAGAGTAACACACATGTATGATATCAACAATATATATGTCACTGTTTACATTTGTAAATGCCATGTAAGACTTCACAAATGATGTCCTTTATCTCATCGCAAAGAAGATGTATAGTACTTTGTGAAAGTATTTATCCCCTCAGTTTTTGTCCTGTTTTGTCGCATTACAACCTGGAATGAAAACGGAGGTTCATTTGGATGTTAGGTAATGGACCTAAAAATATAATCCACAGTGAAGTGGAATGACAATAAAATACCTTGTATATATATATAAAAAAAAAAACAAGTAAAAACTGAAAAGCTGTGAGTGTATATGTATTCATCCCTTTTGCTATGAAACCCCTACATAAGATCTGGTCCAACTAATTAACCTCAGTAATCACATAATTACGGTCCACCTGTGTGCATTCAGGGTCACATTTTCTGTCACGTGATGCCTGTATATTTGTTCTGAAAGGCCCCTGACTCTGCAACACCACTAAGCAAGCATCATGAAGACCAAGGAGCACTCCAAACAGGTTAGAGACAAAGTTGTGGAGAAGTATAGATCAGGGTTGGGTTATAAAAAAAAAATCCCAAATTCTGAATATCCCACAGAGCGCCATTAAATCCATTATAACAAAATGGAAAGAATATGGCACCACTACAAACCTGACAAGAGAAGGCCGCCCACCAAAACTCACAGACCGGGCAAGGAGGGTATTAATCAGAGATGCTACAAAGGCACAAACGATAACACTGAAGGAGCTGCAAAGATCCACAGCAGAGATGGGAGTATCTGTCCATAGGACCACTTTAAACCGTACACTCCACAGAGCGGGGCTTTATGGAAGAGTGGCCAGAAAAAAGCCAATGCTTAAAGAAAAAAATAAGAAAACACGTTTGGAATTTGCACAACAGCATGTGGCGGACCCCCCAAACACATGGAAGAAGGTTCTCTGGTCAGATGAGATGAAAATTGAACTTTTTGGCTATCATGGGAAATGCCATGTGTGGCGCAAACCCAACACTTCCCATCACCCCGAGAACACCATTCCCACAGTGAAACATGGTGGTGGCAGCGTCATTCTCTTGGGATATTTTTCATTGGCAGGGACAGGAAAACTGGTCAAGATTGAAAGAATGATGTATAGCACTAAATACAGGGCAAGTCTTCAGGAAAACCTGATTGTCTGCCAGAGATCTGAGACTGGAATGAAGATTCACCTTCCAGCAGGACAATGACCCTAAACATACTGCTAAAGCTGGTTTAAAGGGAAACATTTAAATGTCTTGGAAGGGCCTAGTCAAGCCCAGACCTCAATCCGATTGAGAATCTGTGGCATGGCTTGAAGATTGCTGTACATTAACGCAACCCATCTAACTTGAAGGAGTTGGAGCAGTTTTGCCTTGAGGAATGGGTGAAAATCCCAGTGGCTAGATGTGCTAAGGTAAGCAAATAGAGACATCCCCAAGAGACTTGCAGCTGTAATTGCAGCAAAAGGTGGCTCTACAATGAATTGACTTGGGGGGGGGGGGATACCTATGCACACTCATGATTTCAGGTTTTTTTTACTTATTGTTTGTATGACAATAAAATATATTTTATACCTTCAAAGTGGTAGGCATGTTGTGTAAATCACATGGTGCTAACCCCCTAATCTCCAGGTTGTAATGCAACGAAACAGGACAAACACCGAGGGGATGAACACCTTCACAAGGCACTGTATTTATGTTTGAAAGTGTTTTTTAAAGTACCTGACTGAGACACTACCACAATTTTTCAATTTAATTTAAATTAATCTGGGCTTGGTTTTGACCCTACCAGACCACAATGACTCAACAATGCTACCTGAAACATTTGACTGTAGAAATGGACTGACACAGGGAAGGGGAATGGTTTTGATAACAAAAAGTACAAACCTATAAACAGATTCTTGCCTAAGTTGCCTTTCATTAAAAAATATGGATCCTATATTTGAAAGGAATTAGCTGGTTAGCAGGACCTGCTAATCGGTTAAGTCCCGCTGAGCCCAATTTCATTGGCAGTATCTGGATATTGCAGCTGAATATTTCCTCTGACTGTGGCGCAATCTGGATAATACCAAGGCTGTCCATAACAGAGCTAAGAAGGAGCTGGCAGTTAAACGGACAGTGGTGACTTTCAGTGCCACTATCCGGATAGGTCCTATGCTATATCTTCTGAGTGTGGTTTAATGAATAAGATTGTTCTGGAAATTTGTGGTCACATTGTCTTTTTGTCATTTTGGCTGGTTGTTGGGCGGTGTGGTGCCTTTCCTGTATTGTGTAAAAAAAACCAACTGACTCCAGCCCCTGGGTTTTCTTGGAAGGGTATGACTGGAAGTAGATTGCCAGGCCTTTCCTTCCGAGGCAAAGGAGTGCCAGCGGGAATCAAACTCCAATCTCCTAGGTGCTAGGCTGTTGCTCCAACCACTAGACTACTCTCTTGCATAACTTAGGACAGGTAAAAAGCTGTCCTAAGTCTGTGTGGCTTGGGCTATCTGCATAGTGGCTGAATATTGCTGAAATCTGGATAGCTGCAGCATGGACTGCAAAATCCAGATATTCAATGGCAGCTACTAACTGGTTATTGCTTCTGAATATCCAAATTCCTTTTACCCACATCGGCTGGCGTTTAAAAAAAATTCTGATCACCATATGCCAAATATTGCCCCATATATTTACGAGTATGCGGAAGCAGATTCTGCAAGGTGCACTTCTGGGCTGTCTGGGCAGCCAAATTATGTACGGGCCCAATTTGTATCAGCTTCCATAACTGCAGGAGCTATACGTTCCCACGGTTGCAGAACCAGGGCACTTAGACGGCCCTGTGCGCACACAGTTCCGAGGAGGGAGACATCCAGTGATGTGCCTGACCAACCCTCCCAATGCTCCGGCTGCTGAGCCATAGCACTGGCATGTGCAGCCAGAGCAACCGAAGACACAGATGCGGTTCTGTCCCGTTTTCCTGCCATCTGACACTTGGTGGGTGCCCCCAAGGCTGGGATGGGGGTGGAAGCCCTCTTACAGTGGTGCAATGGTGGCGGAGGGTCCAGCCTGCAATTTTCTTACAGCCCAGCATTTATTCCCCACTGGTTGGAATAATCTGGGTGTCTAGGTAGGTGCCGGGGGACGTACAGATGGACTCTCCTCTGCACCGCTCCTGCTCCACCCCCTCTACTGCCCTCTCCAGCCCCCGTCTAGCACTCCCCACACAAACGAAGTGTACGTGTGGGGAGCACTGACACTGGAATCGCTATCAGGGGCTAAACGTCCAACTCTATTTTTTTAGTCCGTTGTAACTTTTTTATTGTTTATTATTGTAATTTGTAACATGGTTGCTTTCCATTCCTTTTCGAGAGTAGGAAGGAAGTTATGTTTATTGATATATTTTATGTTTATGTTTTGTTGTTGAATTATGTCTATATATTGTAACATGCATTGAGCATGGGTTTACCAATAGAAACATCTGATCCAAACTGAAATTACATTACATTGCATTAAAGTATATTGCACAGGAATACCTGGAACCGGCTACCAGCAGAGATTGCCAGAGCTGAAACTAATAAAAGTCAAGCATGCAGGTAGATCCCTGCTTCAGACAAGCGCATCAGCTGAGATGGCTGCAGCAACTATGTGGTTTAATCTTGATTCTTGAACTGTTTGGTTGCTTTAATTCTAAAAGTTTGGTTTCAAAGAAGGTAGTAAGTCTAGTACTAGTGGGGAGTTTTATTAAAAGTGTGTATTGGTGAGTGTGCATTCAGTTTATTTGGGTGCCTAAAAATTAAAGCACACACACAGCACTTATACACACATATACGTGCAAATCAACATGCACACAAATGACTGCATGCATAAAAACGTTCTTGATACAGAAAAAAAACAATAGAAGGATGACGGCTGCGTGTGTGTTGAGTGGAAAAACCTAACGCACTTTAGTAAAAAGGCCCATATGTGTCTGTAAGATGCTGTGCACACCTGGTAGTGCTATTAAAATAATAATAAAATAAGATACAAAAAGGGTAATTTTATAGCAGATTGCCTAGGTAGGGAGGCCAATAAGTTGCTCATTTTGAAGCTATATTATAGACACATAGGCATCTATGTGGCTTTAAAAATCGCCTCACAAAACTGATGTAATTGTGCTTAAAGGACAGCTCCATATATTTACACCATCTTGGGAATTGATGCAAATGTTCACGTTGTAAGGAATCTCTCTCTGATATACAGGGAACCCCAGAGAAAAAGAGGGATCTGAAGACCTGGGGGGCAAGGCGGAAGACAGGGAATCCTGCAAAGGGGAAATCCTTTCCTGGGGGAGGGCTCTAAGACTCTGCAGAACAGGAGAAATGCCAGGAGGGAGGAGTTTGAGAGGGACAGGAAACAGGAAGTGCAAAGAGTCACAGAGAGGCTAGAGGAGGGAAGAGAGAGGAACAAGCAGAGGATCCAGCGGAGTCTATGGAGACAGGGCCTTGGGAGCTGGAAACTGAGGACTCTGCAGAACCTATGGAACCGAACCTACCGGATGATAACAGTTTGTCAGACCTACCAGAGGACAGTGAGATGCAGATATGTTAAAGGAAAACCCCCACTTGTTTCTCTGGGGATTCTTTTATAACTCCTGTATGGGAGAGAAGAGACTGACTGCTGGTTATTTGGAGTTTTTGTTTTATTTGTTCTTGGCAGCCAGGAGGGTCAGTGTGAAATGAAACACGGATAGGGGGGTTGCTGCCACAGCCTAAGGGTTACTTAGATACCCAGGCTGGAACTTTTTCTTTTGAGAGTTTGGAGTTATAAATAAATAAGAGACTAAAGTTGGCTTGGGGAGTACCTCCCCCTCTAATCAAGAAGAATGGGGGAGGGGCCCCAGACAAACTGAATTGATGGACATCCAAAGCTGCACAGTTTAAAAAAAAACCAAAGGAGTACTGCACAGTTAACTCAACGGACTAAGCTTAGGCTGTGTATGTGCTGTTTTTGATGTTATTTGGTTTGGACTTGAGAATGGTGTTATGTTGTATCTGGAAGCATCTGACCTTCAGGATTCCACCCCCACGGGAGCAGAAGAGTCTCGGCAATGTGTAGGTACATATAACTTGCATGTCTTTTGTGTGCGCCCCACTCAAAGTCTGCCGACGAATGAACCTACACACAAATATGCATAATTTTGTCACCATATATACTGTGTGTGTGTGTGTGTGTGTAACCACTGGCAACATTTTATATGAGGCCTTTATAAAATTACCCATGAAATGGCCCCTTAGTAAGCTGTCCTAGGTGCTTAATGTGGCTTTTGACACAGGCTAAACTACAGTGCTTCATTAACAGTTAACATGCTAATTTCCATGTTAAGCACCTAGTTTATGGATTCCTATTGGGGGCAAGGCATGGGAGGGGATTGCGCTTTTCAGGTAACAGAGAGGATGTTATCGGCAGATTATATGGTGCAGTTAGCTATACCTCCAGAAGTAGAGGTGCTACCAGCTGTGCTGTTAACATAAGAATAGTTACTGTAGGGCCTTTTTACTATAAGGCGCTATAGTGTTGCACTTGATATGCCAATAGCACGCAAAACCATAACACATTAGGTGCAAGACCACTGTATTAACTGTCTTGGTTGTAGAAAGCATCTTCCTAGCAGTTAATGTGGTGCACCTTGCCTTAATGTGGCCTCAGATTAGCATGGGTGCACCGTGCTAATGGCTCACTTTGCAGTTGGCACAGGGCATGTTGACTACTAGACTCTCACCCTGTCCACTCTTCATCCAAACCCGCCTACTTAAACCCCAACACGTCGAACATAGTATGGAAATCAGGCCACGCTACCTGTGCTGGCCCCATTGTAAGAGTTACCACAGGTCACAGCATATGGTTAACCTATGCTGTAACCCACACTAACTGCTTAATAAAAGGGCTCTGATGTGTTAATTACAGTGTTGCCTTCCTTTAAGTGCTTGGAATACCCCCAAAAGATATTGTGGAGATTTGGCAGCTACCACAGGTTAACTGGTGTTCACTGAAAAACCTTAATGCAAGTTAGTCACTAGGGGGTATGTTTACTAAGGCACAGTAGCAGGGAGTGTGGGATTTAGCACAGGAATAATGCACGTCCTGGCCCCTTGGTAACCAGGAGCATGCAGCCACAATACCTCTGTGCTGAGTACCATACAAAAAGGCAGGGTTAGGGTAGGTCTGGTGTGGAGAGAGAGGGTGAGATCAGCTTTGCTCAGCTAGAGCGACTGGACTAGTAATGCTTCATACCACAAAAATCACCGCTAGCGTGAGTGTGGTTAATGCCAGCCCCCAACCATGCGCTAGTTGCAAACTCATGCTATGGGCGCGATTTATTTATTAATTTTATTTAGCTTTATTTATATACCACCTTTCACTGGGTCAAGATCATTTACTTAGAACAAATGCAAGAACATTGTAACAATGACAAGAAACTATATACAACAAGCAATCAGGGCCCAGAGGGCTCTTAACTATATACATTTCAGACTATGTATCATGTTTTGATCCTTATGAGGGAGGGGGTTATGCAGTTGTGTTGAAACGTTCCATGAATAGATGTGTTTTTAAGTGTTTTTCGGAAAGTCTTGAGGTCAGTGATGAGTCTGAATTTGTCCAGTAGTTTGTTCCATATGGAGGGTGCGTATAACTGGAACGCTCTTTTACATGCTTGCTGGTTAGATTTGGTCCTGGTATATGGAATGACAAGGGTGGTTTTGTGGAGGTTCATCTAGTTCTTTGTGGTTGGGAGGGTTGAAGAAGTGAGCTACATGGGGTATTACTGAGGCTTGTAGTACAGTCCAGATGTTTTCTGGTTTGAGGAGTGGTCGGAGTCATTGGAGTGTCTTTGTTTTGTGGTAAATTGTTTGGGTGGTTTTGTTTATGTGGGTTTTGAATGTTAGGTGTTGATCTAGGGTGATTCCCATACAGTTAACATCACACACATATATCATCCCATATAATCATGGTCTGCACTGCCAGTAGACAAAGCAAGCAGTCGCATAGGGAAGTGGCATCTTGAGGGGCAGTGTTGTGCTGTAGTCATGATAGCAAAACAGAATATCCTGAGAGCCACAAGAACTAGAACCATCAACATGTGATTGCACCTGGTGGGAGAATGGGCGCACACATACATACAAAGCGATGTTAAGGCTGGAGCTACATCTAGGGCATCCAATACCCCTGCACTGGCCCTGCGTACAAAAAAGGCAAAGCTGTACCAATGGACCCAGCCCTTATGGTGCCATCTGCAGCAGGAAAAATGGTTGCTCAGTCCTGATTGGCAAATATATAGTAAGTGGATATTCCTGCTGTAGCTGGGGGAGAACAAGCTCAGGACAGTCACACATGGTTGGACAACCAGTGCTGGGAGTCGGGAGATAGGCTATGTGCTCAGTGAAAGAACCTGGGGAGTATTTGTGGGCTCTCTAGGGCTTGGGGGCCTCCAGTTTCCTGAAAGCTGGCATGCTTGAACTGAAGAGGGATTGGGGATACCCTTCTCTATGGCAGTGTGTAGGGTATATTGTGGTGTGCCCCCAGAGTTCTCACCACATTAGGAGCATAAGGGCTTCTGTGGATTGTTTCTCACTTCCAGGCAGTGGTTTGGCCATGGGATAGGTGTCCTATATGCCAGATATAGGGGATGAGTCTGGACAGCCTGGACACCATTTAGCAGAAGGGGTGGATGTCAGAGAAAACCAGCCATATGCCCCCCCTATCTGTATGGTCTTTGTACTAGATCAGCAGTTTTGCACACTGGACCACTGTGCTGCCCTTAACCCATATGTGCCACTCCTCACTAGCAAGCATACAGTGCCAGGTGTATGAGAGGTGCGACAAGGAAGTGTCCCAAACCCTTGCCCCTAACACCAGAAATCTGGCCACCAGTCTATTGCACCCTAGGCTATCAGGCATCTTGGGTGACTCGGGGTGAGAGGGTTTTATACTCTAGTGCTGACATGCTGGGCTAGACAGATTCTTTGCCTTCACCAGAATGGGACTTCTAGCTCACGCGGATATAGAATCTTTCCCCTAGCACCCACAGACACTGGTGTAGCACGGTCTCTGTCCATGAGCTTGTTTCACTGATTTTCAAGCCCTGCCCCTTTGTTCTTTGGCCTGTATCTTTGAGCTGTGCATCATGGTGCATATATTCCCCAGTCAGCCTTCTCTTTCCTTCACTGGTCACTTGCACTATGATTTGTTGGTGGGGGTTAGGGACCATGTTCACTTTGTGTGCTGGGTTGTGTCCACCAATAACATTGCTCTTGCTCCTCTCTCAGAGGCTGTATGGCCTGGATTCTGTTTGTGTTGGCACATCCTTACACTGCAGCTATCCCTTGGGGGTCCCATATTCAGCCTATCTGCTGTAAGGCACCTCTGGTTCCATGGCATGTTGCAGCTATCAACAACCTCCACAAACAATAACAAGTAACCTTCAAATTCAACTTATTCATCAATCTCTCCAGGCAAAATGACCTCAGGATTGCTCTTACCCTACAATTAGTGAAAAAATCACTATAGGGAGCAGCTGACGCTCACTTCACAGGTCAATAAGCCTTCCACACACTCGCCTAAAGTGCCAACGTGTTACTTAAAACAAAAAATCCAAAACACCACCAAAAAATTACTCTTGGGAAAAACACTCTTTAGAGCCTAAACCTCAATACAACACACTCAACCACATACACACAAGTGTCTTTGTATATTCAATTACACAGAACTACACGGAGCTCTGCTGGAACAACAGGAAATCACCTAAAACAAAAGAAAAAAGTATACAATAAAGAACTTTACAAGTCGACGGCCCTGCAGGGTCCGCAATTACTTATCTTTCAGACTGTGTCGTCCAGCTTTCCAATTCCACAGTAACTCCGTAACTCTGGCTTGATTCAATCTTCATGTAAGATCAGAAAGACCTTTCAAATTGAACACAGCGGGGAGTCCGGTAACCAATAAAAATTCAATACTCGAGCGTCTTAACCCAACTCCGTGTAGTTCTGTGTAATTGAATATACAAAGACACTTATGTGTGTATGTGGTTGAGTGTTAGTTCAGCTCTTACACAGCTATTTTGAATAATGTTGCAGCTATCGCCATGTGTCCTCTCTCCTCCTGCAGGCATTTGCAAGGTGCTCTCAACCCTCCACAAAGCACATTTCTGTGGCCCCAGTGACATACACCTATCTAAGGGGGTTGCATTGGTGTTAGCACGCAAGTGCAGGTGGCTGGTAGCATGCACCTTCATAGCACATATGCACATCTGACATGCAGTGGAGTAGCCCAATGGTTAGAGCACTGGCTTGGGAACCAAGAGATCAGGGTTTGATTTCCACTAACACTCCTTATGGCCTTGGGCAAGTCACTTAATCCTCCATTGCCTCAGCTAAAATCCAAGTTATCAATGTCAAGCTGAAGTTACAATGCAAACTGCTTTGATTGAAATGATAATGTGATATAAAAAGACTGTTAAATACTACCGTTCTGGCTGACATGCCTAGCGTGGCATTACTTCCCTACTGTGGCCTCACCCCTGCATTTGCTGTGACTGCTCAACCACTACCATGATATAAAAGCACACTAGCCACATGTTAGTCTGGTGCTATTTACAACACCTTAGTAAACATGTCCCTTGATCTCAAAAGGACTTTAACTACAGGGGATGGAGGCAGAAACCACAGATCAAGTAAGACCTGTGTCAGTGCAGCAGGCAGTACAAGTAGTCCTTTTCTGCCAATATATTTTCTGTTTCTATATATTTTATATTGTATATTTGACTATTTTTTGTATGATTTGTAGAATAATACCAATATAAAAATGTTTAAAAAAAATAAAATGCACGGTATAGCATAAGCCAGTTACTGTTCTCCGATATGCAAACACTTTTAGCTTAAGTAGTTGCTCTGCAGATAATTGATGGTCAATATTTGCCTGGAATATTTTATTTCTGTTGACAAGTGAAAATTTACATCTGATTTGAAAGGGAAGTCAGCACTGTAACATTTATGGGCTAAATATCTGACAAGCGTAAAGTGTTGGGTTTGTTGCTCGCTTTTCTTCTATGCTTTATGTAGAATAGTCAGTCCCTGCTGGAAACATTGTTTTGTGATGCAGAGTTTACCTTTCACCTTGCTTGTACTTTATGAGGATGTGAATTATCAGCTTAAATGCTATCCTCTTTGGGAAAAATGTTCTCTGCCATTTCAGCCCCCTCCCCCCTCTCATATTTTCCTGCTTAAGCAAACTACCCTTTTCTACCAAAGCATAAAAAAGGCATGAAGAGATGAAAACAAAAAAAGTTGACTTATAAATTAATCTCTCCCCTGCTCCCTTCATCGCTAAGGCAGAGGTTTCATTGACTAGTATAATTTTTTCCCCTTCCTGAACTGGACTGGTAATAAAAACACTAAATGTTTTGTAAGGTGGCCATAAAAAATGGGAGTACACAGCTGAGGAACTTGTACTCCAGTCCTATCTCCAGCCCTCACTCTGTGAACTTGAGGACCATCTCCCATCCTTAAACCCTTGGGCGAGATCCTGTAGCCACAATGAGACGTGCATCAGTGGTTTAATAATAAACCGTGCTTTAATACAATAAATGGAGGAAGAGTTTTCTCCATAGCACTCGGGTGAACGAAGACTACTTTGATGTTCCCTGCTTCTTCTGAAGCAGGGCAGAAGGGTTAGCACTTGCAGAAATGTCTGGAAAGCTGATTGACTGTTCCATGTTCTGTGAATTATCGGATATAAATAAAAACAGAGATCTATGAGAGCATAACGAACCTGATGTAAACCGGTATGCCAACTCTTTTATGCATCATTACTGCCAATTACTATGAGTAACGGCAGGATTTCCACTTTCCAAGAGTCTTAATTTGTTTAATGTTCATAAGAAAGGTGAATCTTGGGGGGTGAGGACTGCTGTATGCGGTCTGATGTGAAGGGAAATCAACATAAAACATTCCCAGTTAATAAAAAAAAAAGAAATTGCCAAACGCTTGAAACTCTTCTTTCCCCTCCTTCCTCCAGAACACTTTTAAGTAAGTCTCTGGTTTTCACATTTCCCGGTCTTGCCTTTACCACAGGGATGACCTGAGGCCCCGTGATTACTGTTCCCTGTGATGTGGTTTGTTACATTAAGCACAATGGTGTTGAAAAGATACAGCAGAGAGCGATCTGTGGTTACTGGAAAGAGTTTTCCGTCTGATCTCTCAAGAGATATTTCATCTATTCTTTTTTCATTTGATTCTGTCGTTTTAAAAAGCCATTGGTATCTTTTCACTCATGTACACACCCTCTTGGAATGTTAGATGTCAAGAGAAGTGGGCGATCTGTTCCATTTCTCTGCCAGATTTGAATTAGGACACTCTAGAAAATGAGATCCCTACATCGTAATATTGTCCACTGTGCCCCCTAGATCATCAGCTATTCCTTGACACAGTAACATGGCAATGTGGTAAATGACAGCAGATAAAAACCAAAACGTTTCATCCAGTCTGCTCAGTTGAGATTTTCTAGCTTGGATAAATGTACATGTTCAACATGTATCCCGACACCATCTTCCCCTTCTTCGATGTCTTTTCCCTGCATTCTCAAGTCTTTTCCTACCTCTAATTGTGATTTGTCGTGTATGGTTGTCCATCTCACTGAACTATCTTGGTTACTGGCAGGGTAATTTAGAAAAAATGAAATTACATGAAAGTATCTGTCCCAGGCATGCCTAGAATCTGTTGCAGTGCTGGCCCCCGCCTTTCTCTCTGGTAGTTCGTCTTCCAATTTGATTCTTACAAGGCTATCTAAGGCAACAGTCAGGCCTCTTTATCTTATTACTAAGATTTATGATAATCCCATAAGGGGGTGAACTTAGTGAGGCCTCCCCATGCTCACTGAAGTTTGTTTTCTACATGAGACTCCCTCCGGCCTTCTTGAAAGGTGTTGTACCACAGTTGTTTAGGGCTGCAACTGTCACTCAATGCAGGGTAACCCAAAGCCTTCTTAGGCGCATGATACGGTCATATCAGTGTTTAGGATTATGAGCGCCACTCTTTGGTGGTCACTCCAGTCTTATTGGAAGCCCAGTGCTGTAGTGCGAGTACTGTTTCAGCAGGTTGTAACCACCATCCACGGAGGTTAACCCAAAGCTTCCTTGGAGTTCTGATGCAATCATACCGCTTGTATTTAGGGTTGTAACCGCACAGCTCAGTGCAGTCATCCCATTGTTGTTTTGTATTTAAATACAGTATGTGTTCTATCATTTAATTTTTTGAAGAATGCTGCAGCAAAAAAGCTGCCTATGCCAATGGGAACTATTTATTTATTTTATTTAGACAGATTTGTATACCACCTTATCCTACAATCAAAGTGGTTACATCACATTGCAGGGTACATTTAACATGAAGGTATAACAACATTTAGACAGCACATGGTGAGTTACAATTAGCATGAGGGTACTTAAGTACATTATGGAGGGTTAGACAGCATATGGTGGGTTACAGTTAGCATGAGGGTACTTAACAACACTATACAATGAACTACGGGGTCTAGTTGGGATGATTGGCTGTTGGGTTGGCTGAGCTAGTTGGAATACCGTTCGGGTGGGAACTGTTGTCTGCCTGCTCATATGTTTCTTTAAAGAACAGTGTTTTAAAGGCCTTGCGGAAGTCTGTGATGTCTTCCAATTCCCTCAGGCTCGTTGGGAGGGAGTTCCATAGTGTATGAAACAGTACAAAGATTTTGGTATGGGATTTGATCACTGGCCCTTTCCAAACCCAACAGTACTTCCCTGCTTCAGGGCTTACATTCTAAGTTTCTACCTGAAGTAATGGAGGAGTGACATGATTAGCCTAAAATCACAAGACAAGTAGACAGTCTTTGAATTGTAGCATCCCCAATTCTTGACTCTCCACTCTAACCACTACACTACTACCTTAGAATTACCACTGTAACTACAATATCATATTAATCCAATCATAATCTTCCATCTGAGCATGGTCTGCTGGAAAACAAACACCAGACTATTAGCTAGACTTACTCACATACACTACACTACTGCATTGATGCCTGCTAATGTGGTTAGCATATTGTTTTACTGATGGTCCCATTTTATGTGATGAGACCTAGTTACTAACAATGTGCATTAAAGGCAAGGAATGGAGGAATAGCCTAGAGGTTTAGAGCACTGGTTTGGTAACCAGGAGACCAGCATTTGATTCCCATTAGCACTCCTTGTGGCCTTGGGCAAGTCACTTAACACTCCAATGCCTCAGAAGAAACAGAGAGACATGACGGCAGAAAAAGACCATATGACCTATCTAGTTTGCCCTTCCATATCAACTACAATAGTCCTCTTCTTCCCCTTAGAGATTTTCTGTGTTTGTCCCATGCTTTCTTGAATTCAGATACTGTCCTAGTCTCTACTACCTCCACTGGGAGATTATTCAACGCATCTACCACTCTTTCCATAAAGAAATATTTCCACATATTGCTCCTGAGTCTATCCCCTTTCACCCTCATCCTGTGTTCCTTCGTAGCAGAGCTTGCTTTCAATCGACAGAGGCTCTCCTCTTGTGCATTTATGCCATGAAGGTATTTAAATGTCTCTATCATATCTCCTGTATCCCACCTTTCCTCTAACGTATACATATTAAGATCTTTAAGTTTGTCCCCATATGCTTTATAATGAAGACCACTAACCATTTTAGTAGCCCTCTGCACCAAATTCATCCTATTTATATCCTTTTGAAGGTGTGGTCTCCAGAACTGCACACAATAATACAAATGAGGTCGCACCATAGACTTCTACAGAGGTTCTATCACCTCCTTTTTTCTGCTGGCCATTCCTCTCCCTATTCACCCAAGCACCCTTCTGGGTTTCACCATTGCGTTTGCTACCTGTTTAGCCACTTTAAGATCATCAGAAACAATCACACCCAGGTCCCGCTATACTTTAGTGGACAGAAGTACTTCGCCCCCTACACTGTAACGCTTCCTTGGATTTTTGTGGAGCAAATGCATAACCTGCATTTTTGTAGCATTAAATTCCAGCTGGCAAATTATTGACCATTCTTCAAGCTTAGCTACTATAGATCCCTTCTTGTGTTATCTGCTCCTTTCTGGGTGTCTACTCTATTGCACATTTTGGTATCATTCGCAAAGTAGGAAACCCTACCCAATCGCTCTTCCGCAATATCACTAACAAAGATGTTAAAAAAAATATTAGACCAAGGACAGATCCCTGCGGCACACCACTGGTAATATCATTCTCCTCGGAGTGAGCTCCATTTACCTCTATCCTCCCACTCAACCAATTTCTAACCCAGTCAGTCACTTTAGGTCATCCCTGGGGTGCTCAATTTTGTTATATGTTGCCTATGGAATGGTGTCAAAGGCTTTAATGAAATCTATGTACACCAAATCTAGGGCTCTCCCTCTCTCCAACTCCCTGGTCACCCAGTCAAAGAAATCAATCAGATTTTTCTAATAAGACTTGCCTCTAGTAAACCCATGCTACCTTGGATACTGCAATTCCAGTGGACTCCAGAAACCTCACTATCTTCTGTTTTATCAGTGTTTCCAATAATTTACTCACCACAGAGGTTAAACTAACCAGCCTGTATTTTTCAACCTCATCCTTACTTCCACTTTTGTGTAAAGGAATCACATGTGCCTTTCTGCAGTCCTCTGAGACTATTCCCGGCTCCAAAGAAGCATTGAAAAGTTCAGTCAGTGGAGCCACTAGAATGTCCCGATGTTCCTTCAATATTCTTTGATGTATCCCATCTACTTTTGTCTACTTTTAGTTCAGCTAGTTTCTCATGAACACAGTCTTCTGAAAATTGTTCAAGATCCCCTTCACTTGTGTTCCTATTTGTGAGTGTTTTCTGAGGACCTGCTCCAGTCTTGCATTTGCGAATACAGAGCAAAAATATTTGTTAAGCAATTTCACTTTATCCTCATCAGCTTCTACATATTCCTCCCTTTCACCCTTGAGTCTGACAATACCACTTTTGCACTTACTCCTCTCACTAGCATATCTAAAATATGTCTTATCCCCCCATTTTATTACATTGGTTGTTTCGTCGTCTTTTTGTATGTTTGCTTTTCTATTTTCCTAGCTTCTCTAAGTTTTTCCAAATATTGATGCTTGTTTCCTCTCTCTGTGATCTTTTGTATTTTATGAAGGCCTCCCTCTTCTTCTTCATCTTTTCAGCTAATTGTTTTGAGAACCATAGTAGCCTCTTTCTCCTTTCACATTTATTTGCCTTTCCAATGGAAAGGTTTGTTGCCTTATCCCCGTTCAGTTTTACCCAATGTCCTTCTACATGCCCCAGCTGTTCCCATCCTGCTAAAGACTCCTCGAGGTATTGTCCCATCTTGGGAAAGTTAGTTTTCCTAAAGTCAAAGACCCTCGCTTTTGAATGGATTTTATCAGCCCTAGTCCTAATAACTGAACTATATCATCTGGATCACTGGATGCGAGATGATCTTCCACTATGACATCAGAAACACGTTTGCCATTGATAAGCACCAAATCCAGTATGGCCTCTTCACATGTAGATTTTGTTACCAGTTGCCAGAATAGTTCTCCCTGTAGAGAATCCAGGATCTCCTTACTTCTAGATGACACCGCAGCAGGGATGTGCCAATCAACAGTCAGCTTATTTAAAACACCTATCAGTAGCACTTCTCCTTTCATGGCAATACTATATATGTTTTCTATTAAATCTCCATTCAGTTCTTCACCCTGTGAGGGAGATTTGTATATCACACCAGTGCAAATGGATTTCTCTTTCCCTCTTTCTAGTTTAACTCACAGTGCCTCCTTTCTCCCTTTTAAGCCCTGTAATTCTATAGTTTTAATATTATTTTTTTACATATAATGCCACTCTTCCCCCCTCTACTTGCTCCACTGTCCTTTCTGAGTAAAGTATAGCCTGGTATAACTAAATCCCAGTCATGGTTGTCCATGAACCATGTCTCTGTAACGTCCAGTAAATCCAAGTCAGTCTCTTCCATTAAAACTTCAACATCTGGGATCTTATTTCCCCTGCTATGCACACCACTTTTCAGATGTTGCCCCTTTTACCAATTTCTATGGAGATATTTAAGGTTTCACCTACTTGGGGACTTTCTTCCCCAACAAATCTAAAACCTTCATCAGTAGGTTAGCCAGTCTGCTACAGAAGATACTTCAGCTCTTCTGGGACAGGTGGATGCTATCTCTGCTCTTCAGTCCTTGGAAAATCATCTCATGGTCCAGGAAACCAAATTCTCTCAATGACACCATCCACAGAGCCATGCATTCATCTCCAGGTTGCGAGTTTCTCTGCCTCGGTCTTTACCCTCAACAGGGAGGATTGAAGAGAATACCACCTGCGCACTTGTCTGCTTCACCTTCTGTCCCTGAGCCATGAAGTCACTTTTGATACACTTGGATGGATACTTAGCAGTATTATTTGTGCCAACATGGATGAGAAACATCGGATAATAGTCAGTAACCTTGATGAGTGTCGGCAAACTCTCTGTAACATCTGGGATGTTGGTACCTGGCAGACAGCACATCTCTCTGGACATCAAATCTGTGCAGCAGATGGATGCCTCCATACACCTCAAAAGAGAGTCATCAACCACCACTACCCTTTGCTTCCTTGTGGTCACTGATTCTGCAACTTTGGGGTGCTTGAGCTCTGGTTCTTCCCTTTCCTTGGATGCTTTCACTTCCTCCATTTCCAGGGCTGCATACTGATTCTTCAATTCGAGGGCTGTAGGAGTTTATTTATTTATTTAGTATTTCTTTTATACCGCGCTATTGACATCAGTGCGGTTTACATCAAAACATAACATATGCATTTCAGGGTCACTGAGAAGCATTTACATTCGAACAGGGATTGGAAACTTGGATAACAGGGTAAAATTAACAAGAGTTATACAATACGTATCTACATTATATACATCATGAGTTGGCTTGTTGATTCTGCAGGCTCTGGTGACTCGTGTCCAACTCTTTTCATTCTGAAACCTCCCATCTTCACCTCTGTCGGACATCTTGGATGCTTCCAAAAGCATCTCATCAATGTACTTCTTGCTGTCGCAAATGCTTCTTAGCCTCACCTCTTCTTCTCTGAGCTCCTACACTTGTTCACTAGGGCTTCAGTTTTCAGGCATCTTTCACATGGAACCAGTCCCTCAACTGGCATCTGGCTGTCTGGACAGAGGCAGAAGCTGTAATGGGTGCAACAGCTTTGGCAGTATGATTTTTTTCCAGCCATTGTTCAGTTGGTGGAGCTTTGATGCTTTACTTGTAATGCAGACTATCTAGGCCTGGCAATCTACTTCTGGTCACCCTGCCAAAAAAAAACCCAGGAGCAGCTGGGTTACCAGGAGTCAGCATTGACTTAGGCCCACATTGCATTGCATTTGCAAAGGCATTAGTGCATAATGTGTTAACACACATTAGTAAGTCTAGCTGTATATTAGGCTTGAAGTTAGATAAACTAGAACTGGACCAGCTGTACATGATGGCAAGGTGATGTTTTGGCAATAGAGATGTGAAAAATTCAAGGCTGAACTACTCTTAATGGAATTTTCAGATTTTATCCAGATTCTGGGGACAATTCATAGTAACATAGTAGATGATGGCAGATAAAGACCAGTAAGTTCCATTTAGTCTGCCCAGCAAGGTGGCCAGAGTGGTTGTACCCACCACTCTGTGCAGGTCACCTCTTGTTATGCCTTTGTTTAGGGTTGTACTCGCTGGTCCGTGCAGGCCACACCCCCTATTTGCGTTTCTCAGGTTTTGGAAGTCGGCCGTGTTTTTTCCTTTTCTATGCAGCTGCAGTTCCATGAAACCAGTATCCAGATCGGGTTGAGTGCAGCTGAATGCCCTGGAAGCCAACGTGCAAACGATATCTTCAATGGCTATATAGATAAGTGCAGCTCTTTAGTGTGGAAATGTTTTCAGATGTGGTGGTAATATGAAAAAATCTGTACGCGGCTCTACGTGCAATGCTTGGCAGTAAAACTTCACTATCTGAGAGTATGAATATTTGAAGTTTCACCTTTGTTGTGTTTGCATCAGAAATTGCATCATGAAATCCTGTTATGGCAAAGAGTGCAGCAGCTTGCATATGCATTCAGTTATTAATTCTTGTGTGTGGAAGACAGCGTTTTTAAAGAATTATTACAATTAAGTAAATATTGCAATGCATTAAAAAAAACAAAAAGGACATTATTCAGGTATAAAAAGAGATTAATGAATGATAAGGGGGACACAAATGTGCAAGACATATAGTGCATGGTCCCAATCTGATGGTCCCTCACACATTTTCATCATCATTTTTGTAAAGTAGTTGCATTGGTTTTCTCACATAGATCATAGTGGTAAAGAAGGTTTGGGGTCTAGTTTTTTGTAGATCACTTCTTATGGTGGTCATGGTTTAGTAGCAGTTTTGATGTATCGCCTTTTTAAAGCCATCAAAATAATTTACGATAATCAATCAAATAAAAAAGCTGAAAAAGAATATAGTAAAATCCCTCTGGGGTGTCCACTCTGTTATAAAATTATCTCAGATGTAAAAGTATGCACATAGCATGAACAGGCGTATGTTACTGTACACATTTCCAGGGGCACAGTGTGGGCAAAGCACAGATGGAATCACTACAATATAATATAAAACAAAATATGAGACGAGACCCATGTACTTTTATAAAATTGGCCCTCTAAACGTAGATGCCCTGTTACAAAATTATTCTCCATGTGGGTCATTCTGAGGCATGAATAGTGGGATGGACATCCTATGTGTTGTACGGGGAAGGTAGATGTGGGCGGGAAAGGGGCGGATCGGGGGTGGCGTTGGGGCGGGCAGTGGGCGGTTGCCAGCCCCAGAGATACAGGGCCTATTCCACCTCGTAGGTGGAATAAGTTCCCCTAGTTGTCGGGGGATGGCAGGCCTGGGGTGCGGGGGGGGGGGGACATTCCCTGCAGCCCGACCCTGGCCTTAGGAGGCCTGATCGGGGGTCGGGCTGCAGGGAATTCACTTTTAAAGCCAGTGGCCAAGGATTGTGGCTCTTCAATGGAGCAGTGGTGCCATGGCAACCGGACGCCATGGCGCCGCAGCTCCATTGACGAGCATTGACTGAGTTATCCAGTAAGGCCTGTAGGTGCAGGCCAGATGGAATCGGGGTCCAAGCCTGCACGTACAGGGCTATTTGCGATTCTGATCCCGCAGGGCTAGACGTGCCTCGCGGAATCAGAATCGTGACTTCCTCTGTGCGTCCGTTCCGACAGACGCCCGGAGGGACAGGACATACACTACAGAATCGGGCCTCTTGTATCTAGATGCCATGCTGGATGACAAGTATAGCAAAGAAAGTATCTCAATGGTTAACTCTTGCTCACTGCATGGTCCACTCTTGCTCTCTCTGTGCATGCCTATCTGATTTTTCTGTCATTGCTGTATGTGATTGTTTATTATTTTTTTAGGTCTCTTATCAATCTTGTCACAAGTCCCACTCACCCAGAACTGACGCGGCCGCACCAATCAAGGTAATTTGGATGCCTATTTAGTGTCATCACCTGCAGTGTTTTGTGCCACCGAAGTGTGTGCTGTGGGTGCACACCCAAGGAGCAGGTCGTGCCACTTGGGCAAGCTCCTTAGGGCAAATCTGGGGGCAACATTGATATAAACACTCAACGATTTGACAACTGTCTTCCTCCCCTATGCTTCTCCTCTTTAGGTAAGCGTCGTGCCACTCTTGGTTTTCACATCGGCTATTCCAGTTCAGTGGGACGGATGCCCTATGTGCTCTGAATTCTCTGTCTGGTCCTCCAGCACCCATGAATCTCAGAATCTTGTGGTCTGCCACATGACCTCACAGACACATATGCCTCATCCTCCCGTTGCTCCCTCCTCAATCTCACTCCACTCTCTAAACTGCCGGTCCCTTTGGGCAAAGATTCTTCTTATCTATGACCTTCTTGAACATCACTTCTTAGTGCTCTCTTCCTCACTGAGATGTGGTTAAGGGAAGATGAGGACCTACTCTTCCATTGATGCCTCCCTCCTAGTTATGTAGTTTTGTCTGCTCCCAGATTGGGTCGTGCCAGTGGGGGTATGGCTGCCCTTTCCACTCTACCTCTCAGCTTCTGTGGTCTCCTGTTCAGCTCTGACTTATTCCAAAGCCCTCCTGATCCATCTTGATATCTCTCCACCCCTTCACATCCTTTTAATCTATATCCCCTCATCTCTCTGTACTCATTTATTGGACTCTCTCTTCCACACCCTCTCTGAGGTCATTCTCCTCTATTCTCATCTCCTAGTCTTAGGTGATTTTAACACCTATTATGACTCTCCACTGAGGCCCTGGGCTCTTTCTCTCCTTCAGCATCTAGCTGACCTTTCTTTTTCTCAGCAAATATCACTCCCAACTCATTCTGCAGGCCATACACTTTTCTTTCCTCCTCATCGATGACTTTAGCTCTTTCCTCCTCCTCTTCCTTTTCCGTCCCTTGGTCGGATCACTTTTGTATCCTCTTTTCAGCCAAATACTTTCCATCCACCACCCCTTTTTCCTTTGGTCCCTCCCTAGGTTCCTCCTCCTTAATCCTCAGTTGTGATACTTCCTCTCGTGCCCTCGATTGATTCCCCTCAGCTGACAACATTCTCCCCTCCAAGTTCTCATCCCTCCCATTAAATACCCAAGCTCATCTCTGGTATTCCAACTTGTCTTCTACTCTTGATAGGGTCGCTTCTCTTCATCCACGTCACTGCCCTCTCAGCCACATTCATCCCTGATTCCACCATGATCTTGCTCTCCATCACCGCCAATTTTGCTGGGCCGAGTGCTTATGGAGGAAGTTCACCTCCTCCATCTCTTTCCGGCACTTTAAGGATCTTCACTGACATTATCACTCTTTGGTCCACACAGCCAAGAAAGATTACTATGGTCTTATTTCCTCTACCACAAATTCCACCCGCCAGCTCTATTCTGTTTTGGTAACATTGCCAAATCTTCTACAGCACCCTTCCTAACTATTCACTCCTCTATGTGCTTCCCATCCATTTTAGGTAATTACTTTCAGGATAAAGTGCAATCTTTCAGATCCACTTTCACTGGCTGTCCCCCTCATACTTTCCCCGCCCTGTTCATCCTACTTTGATGGCTCCAGCTGCTTCCCTTTACATTCCTGCTGTCTCCAGTTCCTCTTTGTTTCACACTTGGTCTGTTTTCTCCCCTGTATCTTCTGCTAAACATTTTAAGGTTCCTAACTCATCACACAAGACCATTTCCTTTGCTGATCCGATCCTGTCTTAATGGCTATCCACTCCTTCACTTGCCTTCCTGCCATTTATTCTGTCCATGATCAATAACAGTTTAACCTCTGGTACTTTCCCATCTCTCTAGAAGCATGCCACCATTCAACCAATCCTCAAAAATCCAACCACTGATCCTTCTGTTCCTGCCCATTATCACCTGGTTTCCACTCTGCCCTTTCTTTCTAAAATACTAGTTTTTGCACAGCTTTCTTAATAGTACTGAAACCTTTCTCCTTTCTCCCCTTAGCAAACTTCACCAATCCCATGACCAGGGCGATAGCTCGGTGGTGGTTTCTTTAGATCTTTCTTCTTCATTTGATCTTGTTGATCATGTCACCCTTCTTTCATGCCTCCATGATTTTGGTTTACACGGTACAGTCCTACAATGGTTCTGTTCCTTTCTATTACAGCGCTCCTTCTCAGTCTCTTCTGGAAATTCCTCCTCAACTTCTTTTTCACTTTTTCAGTTTCATTTTATAAAACAAAATTGCAGAGAGATCATTCGGATTTCCGGAACTGAGGTGTGCCTGTAGCTTTTTGTTTCAGTACAAGGCCAGAGACTTATCAATCACCCCCTCCCCCCCATATAAGGATCAGTGGAATCAGGAAAACGTTAAAAAGAAGGGGGGCTAAGATGGAACCCTGGGGGACATCCCAGGAAAGTAAAAAAGAAGTTTAGGAGGAATTTCCGGAGGAGACTGAGGAGTGCTACGATAGAAAGGAACAGAACCATTATAGGACTGTGCCGTGTAAACCAAAATCGTGGAGGCATTTTATAAAACAAAACTGCAGAGAGATCATTCGGACCTCCAGAACTGAAGTGTGCCTGTAGCTTTCTGTTTCGTTACAAGATCAGAGACTTAACAGTCCCCCCTTATCAGTCCTATTACAACAGCATGGTATCTCAGCCCACCAATATGCAGATGATATAATATTGGTCTCTCATTCCAACCAGGTCACATCTGATCTTAATCCTCTCACTATCTGTTTATCTAGCATCTCTGTCTGGATCTCCAGTAATTTTCTTCATCTAAATCCTAGCAAGTCTGCCGCTCTCTGTATCACCTTCAGAAGCCCTTCCCCCATTATGGCCCCGTCTTTACCTGGCTGTTCCATTCCTTCGGTAAACTCTATTCGCTATTTGGGTATCACCCTTGACACTTCATTATCTTTCAATGCTCATCTCACTTCCTTTGTCCACCGCTCCTTTTTCACACTTTAGATCTGTGCCATCCGCCCTTTTCTCTTGGTTTCCTCCTTGACCACTCTGCTGCCAACTCTCGTCATATCCAGAAGAGACTACTGTAACACTGTCTTTCTCGGCATCCCCCAATATCAACTTCATCAATTACAGCTTATCTAGAATACAGCAGTCCTCATTCTTTCACACTCCTCCCGATCTGAACATGCCATCCACCTCCTGATCCATCATCACTTGCTCCCAATCAAATTCCGTCTTCAATTCAAACTTCTTACTCTAGTTTATCGCATACTACATTCCAGCATTACCCCGCTATCTGGCAGACATTCTGCTTCCACATTTACTGCACCATGCCCTCCGTAATATACATTTATTAGTTATTTATTTATTTACAGTCTCTTTTATACCGCGCTATTCAACATCAGTGCGGTTTACATGAAACAGAATGACTAGCACAGTGCAGCAAGCTGATCTGTGTTTACAAAGAACAGGTACTACAACTTGGATAAAACTGGGGTAACTATTTACATCTAGGCGACATGTTATGTCGTGTCAAAAGTAATCGTAGTCATGGATGGCTTGCGGGGTATGTTGCTTTGGTTGTACTAGATGGGGAGGGGGCTATTGGTTACGTTGCTGTGGCTGTACTAGATGGGGGAGGGGGCTATTGGAGCGCTGTCTTCCCGGTGGTATTTGAGGAAGAGGTGGTGCTTCAATGCCTTCCTAAACTGGGTTAGGTCAGGGATTGCCCGGATGCTGGGTGGTAGGGTGTTCCAGCATCTGGGTGCATAGAATCTGAAAGCCCTTTTTCTGTTGCATGGATGCAATGGGTTATTTCCTTCGGGATTACTAGTGTGTTGACTGCTGCAGATCTTATGGACCTATTGGGGGACGTGGTTTGGATAAGCTCTGCTAGTGATATGGAGGAGAGCCCATTGATTGCATTGAAAGTCAGCGGTAGGGTTTTGAAACCGAGTCTGCCATGTATAGGGAGCCAGTGGAGGTACTTCAGGATGGGCGTAACATGATCGCTCCTAGAAGCCCCGTGTAGAACTCTCGCCGTGGCATCATCGCGAGTTGGAGCGGGTTCAGGGTGGATTGTGGGAGCCCTTGTAGGATTGCATTAGCGTAATCAAAGTGCGGTATAATCAACTCTTGATAGATTGTCCGGAAGTCCTCCGGCTCTAGTAGAAAGCGTAAGTGCCTGAGTGTTCGGATTTTGTGGTAAATTGCTCTTGCTATGTTGCTTATGTGCACCTTCATGTCCAGTCGTTGGTCTAACGTGATTCCAAGGTATCGGATTGTGGATTTGGTTTGTAGCTCTGCTTCTTTAACCTTTAAGTGGGGTGGTGGGATGAAGTTTTGGTTCCTCGTAATGAAAAGGACCTCTGTTTACATGCAAACTGCTTACACCGTCCCTCTGTATCTCATGCCTCGTTAGTTTCTACTCGCTCCGCTGCTTTCTATTTTCTTGCCTCTGTTCCCCACTCTCAGACTTGAACCTTCATATCCCAAATTCAAGGCATTCTTGAAGACACACTTATTTAACATTGTCTATGATTTACCACCCCTCCATCCTTCTCTGTCCCTCTGTCTCCCCCTCTACCCCTCCCTCTATTATTTCCTTGGTATGACTGATTTTAACTGTCCTATCGATTAATTGGAGCTCTCTTTCTGTCTTTATTTTTTAACTTTTTGGTTTTAATTGTACACCGCTTTGCTGCTAATTGTGAACAGCGGTCAAGCAAATGTAAATGAACATAATGTGTTAAGATCTTTTATAGGCCCAATATGGCAACATGGTTAGGCTTTCACTGTGGCCACCAGTGACTGCACAGATGTGAACAAGAATCCTATATGGTTTTGAAAGCTCATGTATGTCATCATCCTTGGATAATTCTTACACTGGTCCAATAAAAGCTAGTCTGAGGTTCCCTTTTGCAGACACAAATATTCATCTACTGTCCTCTATATCTATCCAAAGGATGCCCAAAATCCTTTGCAGTGATGGTCTAAACTTACTCTGCAAATAGGCCATAATCTCGTGGACCGATGGAATGTGCAAACAAGCAGAAAAGTGGACATCTGGTTAAAGTCAAAAGTACCTGAAATGAAACCAGATTGTTAAAGCTATGCAGATTTTAATGATGTTTTAGAAAAATGTGAGCAACTGAATTACTTGCAGTGTATTCATTTATGATAAATTCTGGATGTTTGGGAAAATTATATTCCCATTATGATAAAATGAATATTATAGCTTGTAATCCTTAAGATTGAAGGCAACCAACATAAGTATATACATGTGTGTATTGTGTGCAATTAGTATGGTTTCTGATAACACAACAAAGGAATATACAGCACACCACCAGCAGTGTTCTGTCCCACTTTGTTTTCCTTTAATTTCCAATAGAGGCAATTGTGGAAAAGAAGGAAATTCTGTGGGCCTGGCTGAGCAATATTCAGGCTCCTTGCACTAGCTGCCAATCTCCTGGCATTGGAGGTATTGGGTTTCCACTCTCTTCCTTTCCTGTGATCTCTGAAGAGGAAACTGCACACCTTCTTTCTTCCTCCAAACTCACCACCTGCTCCTCTGATCCTTTCCTCACCCGTCTCCTAAGCCCCATCTCCTCCATCATTGTCCCTTCCATCTCTCATATTCTCAACCTATCGCTCTCCACTGCAACAGTCCCTGCAGACTTCAAGCATGCTGTGGTTTATGTTTATGTTTATTAATCATTTGATATACCGCTTAGGCCAAAAGGCATTTAAGCGGTTTACAATACTTTATCATTTGAGGAAATAGGAAAAGAACGCCATTATAAGATAGGACAGAATAGAAGACAGAAACAGGTAAACAGATAAGAGGAGGAGAAGAATAGAGACAGCAAGTTACCCCGAATGCAGGCACCACGATCCAGTCCATGAATCAATGTGAATCCCCACAGTCCAATGCCTAAGGGCCACGCCAAAGGGCCCTCTGGCGAGGCCCTCAGGCGCAGGCCCGCAAGGCGCGGGCGCGCCCCCTGCAGCGGCGGTTTTACAGCCGTTGGAGCAGGCTGATTGGCTGGCCTGAGGAGGAAGGGGAGCTCCCGCTCTCACCTCCATCGGGATCGCTGACTCTCCTGTGCGCCCCTTGCAGGGGCGGTTTTACAGCCGTTGGAGCAGGCTGATTGGCTGGCCTGAGGAGGAAGGGGGAGCTCCCGCTCTCACCCCCATCGGGATCGCTGACTCTCCTGCGCGCCCCCTGCAGCGGCGGTTTTACAGCCGTTGGAGCAGGCTGATTGGCTGGCCTGAGGAGGAAGGGGGAGCTCCCGTTCTCACCCCCATCGGGATCGCTGACTCTCCTGCGCGCCCCCTGCAGCGGCGGTTTTACAGCCGTTGGAGCAGGCTGATTGGCTGGCCTGAGGAGGAAGGGGGAGCTCCCATTCTCACCCCCATCGGGATCGCTGACTCTCCTGCGCGCCCCCTGCAGCGGTGGTTTTACAGCCGTTGGAGCAGGCTGATTGGATGGCCTGAGGAGGAAGGGGGAGCTCCCGCTCTCACCCCCATCGGGATCGCTGACTCTCCTGCGCACCCCCTGCAGCGGCGGTTTTACAGCCGTTGGAGCAGGCTGATTGGCTGGCCTGAGGAGGAAGGGGGAGCTCCCGCTCTCACCCCCATCGGGATCGCTGACTCTCCTGCACTCCCCCTGCAGCGGTGGTTTTACAGCCGTTGGAGCAGGCTGATTGGCTGGCCTGAGGAGGAAGGGGGAGCTCCCGCTCTCACCCCCATCGGGATCGCTGACTCTCCTGCGCGCCCCCTGCAGCGGTGGTTTTACAGCCGTTGGAGCAGGCTGATTGGCTGGCCTGAGAAGGAAGGGGGAGCTCCCGCTCTCACCCCCATCGGGATCGCTGACTCTCCTGCGCGCCCCCTGCAGCGGCGGTTTTCACACCTCTCCTCTAGAAACCCTCACTTGATCCCACCTGTCCTTCTAATTATCGACCCATCTCTCTCCTTCCCTTCATTTCTAAACTACTTGAATGTGCGGTTCACCGCTGCTGTCTAGACTTCCTCTCCTCACATGCCCTCCTGGATCCCTTACAGTCTGGCTTTCGTCCTTTACACTCTACTGAAACGGCTCTTGCCAAAGTCTCTAGTGACTTGTAACTGGCAAAATCCCAAGGGCCTTTACTCTGTCCTCATCCTTCTTGACCTCTCTGCTGCTTTTGACACTGTTGACTACAACCTTCTCCTCGATACCCTGTCCTCGCTTGGTTTTAGGGGCTCTGTACTATCCTGGTTCTCCTCCTATCTCTCCCATCGCTCTTTCAGTGTGTTTTCTGGTGGCTCCTCCTCCTCCTCTGAGACCCTGCTCCCGGTTGGTGTACCCCAAGGATCTGTCTTGGGTCCGCTCCTTTTCTCTCTCTACACCCAGTCCCCTGGTGCACTCATCTCTTGCCATGGATTTCAGTACCATCTGTATGCTGATGACTCCCAGATCTACCTCTCTACACCTGAAATCTCTCCGGCAATCCAGACCCGGATCTCTGCCTGCCACTGACATTGCTGCCTGGATGTCTTACCGCCGCTTGAAACTGAACATGGCCAAGACTGAACTTCTTATCTTTCCCCCTAAAACCTACCCTCCTCTTCCTCCTTTCTCAGCCTCTGTGGATAACTCTGTACTCCTTCCTGTTTCCTCAGCCCGCAATCTGGGGGTTGTCTTTGACTCCTCTCTCTCTCTTTCTCCACACATATCCATCTGATAGCTAAGGCCTGCCATTTCTTTCTCTATAACATCAGCAAAATACCCCCTTTCCTTTGTGAACACACTATTAAAATGCTTATCCACTCCTTAATCACCTCCCGTCTTGACTACTGTAACCTACTCCTTGCTGGTCTCCCTCTGAACCATCTCTCTTCCCTTCAATCTGTTCAACACTCTGCTGCGCGGCTAGTCTTCCGCCAGCCTCACCATGCCCATATTACTCCTCTTCTCAAGTCACTTCATTGGCTCCTTATCCATTTCCGCATCCAGTTCAAACTTCTCCTGCTGACCTATAAATGCATTCACTCAGCGGCTCCTCACTACCTTTCTTCTCTTATCTCCCCTTACAACCCCTCTCGGGAACTGCGCTATTCTAGTAAACTGCTTCTATCTGTGCCCTTCTCTTCTACTGCTAACTCCAGACTTCGCTCCTTTCACCTTGCTGCGTCTTACGCCTGGAACAAACTACCTGTGTCTGTACGCCAGGCACCTTCTCTAACCCTCTTCAAATCCAGGTTGAAAACTCACCTCTTCGCTGCTGCTTTTGGATCTTGACTCACCTGATCTCCTTTTTCTGTCCCCTAGCTTTATCCCTGCCTACACCTTCTGTGTTTGTCTTGACTAGATTGTAAGCTCTGATGAGCAGGGACTGTCTCTTACATGTCTATGCAGCGCTGCATGTGACTTGTAGCGCTATATAAATGCTCAGTAGTAGTAGTAGGATACAGACCTCCCAATACTTCTTGAGTCGCACAATCTGAAAAAGCCAAGGCCACAGTGTTCCTCTTATCTTCTAACAAAATCTCAATAAAATGACCAGTTGAATTCTCGCTGAGCAGGTTAGCATGCAATTCCACCTGTCAAAATATTTGTCTTCAATAATGGCCTATGGAAAAGGTGCATAAGGACATACATCCTTAGGGAAATGGCTTTTGTTCCAATATGTAATGTGCTTTGGTTGTATCCATCACTGTATTCCCAGAAGGCTACACATTAGTAACCATGAAAACGGTCAAATATCAGAAAACAAATATTGCAAATGAATTAAAACTGAGAAGTTTTTCAACAGACAGAGTTTTACTCTAAGAATCCTCCGAACTATTCCATGCTAGCTTGGGGGAAGGTGCATATTACTGGCCTTGGTAGATGAAGAGATAGATGATGGTAAGGTTGCCAGTTGGCTCTCGCTGCAGTCTTTCAGACAGGCTGATGCAGCCCTAGGTCTGGCCCCTTGCCCCCCTCCCCCCAAAAGGATGCATGGACTGGTGGTTTTGGTAATTTTAGGACAGTTGCTCCAAAATCTGTTCTATTGACTCCACATCCAGTTGGGTTTTCAGGATTCCTAACATGAATGTGAATAAGAGCTCTGCATAGTGGAGGAGTAGCCTAATGGTTTGAGCATTGGCTTGGTAACCAAGAGACCAGGATTCAATTCCCACTAGCACAACTTGTGGACTTGGGCAAGTCACTTAACCCTCTGTTACCTTGGAAGACAGGCCTGGCAATCTACTTCTGGTCACACTGCCAAGAAAAACCAGGAGCTGCTGGGCCGCCAGGAGTCAGCATTGATTTGAAGGCCCACATTGCATTATTGCATGCAGACATATCTCATGCATATTCATGGAAGCTCTTGAGAAAACTCAACCAGCTGTGGGGTCATCAAGGCAGGTTTGAAAACCACTAATCAGGGCCTGGCTGTCCACTAGACAAACTAGGTGGCTGCCTAGGGTAGCAGTCTCTGAGGGGCAGCAAACAGCAGGGCATTCAAAGCTAAACAAAAGATTCTGATAACCAGGGGGGCATAATGCTTAAGGTGCCTAGGGTGTCAATATCTTGAACGTATTCTGAGACCGGCTCTGCCACTGATCTTCTACTATCCCTATTTGCTAAAAAAATATTCTTGTTAAGATGTTGAAATTTTAGAGATATTTGCTGCTTTTAAGCCAAGGGAAAAGAAAGCATTAACAACTTAAAAAAAATATGAACAAGAAAACAGCAGATTTGTGTTCGCTTTGGTCTGTCAGATGAAAAGACACTGGTTAATATCCTCCATGAAATTCTGTTTCTTTTGGCTTAAAAGAAATTAGTATTTCATTGAACCTCAGCTTCTAAAAGGGCACCTTTAAGTTCAAAACCCATTTGGGAAGTACTTGTTTTTCTGTGTTAGGACCCGCTTTCATATGCTACCACTTAGAAACTTCATGGATGCACCATTTCACTAGAGGTAAATTTGATATTGTTCTCTGTGCCTTTTAAGCCCTGTGGGGAGACACAGACACCGAGAGAGGAGAAAAGTGTAATATTAGTAATGTGCAAACACGGCTGCAGAAAGCAATTGCGTTTTGCTAATTTTTGGCCCCAAGTTCAAGGGCCTCTCTCAGCTCACCATGACCTGGGGGAAGGAACTCAGGGCCTCCTACATGTGTCTTCTGTAACTTAAAGCAAGAATTCTGCATAACTGTTACTTCTTGTTTTCACCTTCCTCTCCAGCCCTGACTGGAATGTTCCTGGGTAGATATGTTGGACCTTCTTAGAAGGAGAAGTAAAAAAATTGAAAAAACAAAAAAGCTTCTTTCCAGAAAAGATTGGCAGTTAATTTCTCCTCTACCCAGTGCTGAATCTTACAGCAGAGATAATTAGATAATTAGGTGGCTAAGAGGTTCTCTGCATGTTTAAGCACTGGACATTCCCCTTTTGCAAATACTGAACTACAAGAGGCTAATTAACTAAAATCTGTATTTATGCTGCAGTTGATGGACATGACAGATTTGAGGAAAGGGGTTCCCTGACTACCTTCACTCTAGAATCGTTTGCCTGTGTAATTTCCAAATATTAATGTCTTGGAAACTGTGTGGGCAGGCTGCTATAAGACTGTGGTTTTAGCCGCAAGGACTAGGCACTGAAGGTGTGACATTGCAGCAGCTCTCCCCATTGGCAGTAATGCAGATGGAGGTCTCCCATGTAACATCCTGTGAATGATAGTCTTGATATTGCTGAAAGAAGGCTTTGCATGTGTGATCAAATATGATAGTGTGACTCAAAGGCCTCCTGACAACTCCCTGTACTCTGGTTTCCAGGGTCACTACGTTATTCCCAAACCTTGAGTTAGTGGGACGGCTATTATATGATTCGTCTATCAATAAGTAAGAATGGGGGCTTTGAATGTAGATGGCTGAGCAGTTCAAAAGCAGCAGGACGGACATCTGTGGCTCATGCAGGACCAGCCTAACCACTAGGCAAACTATGTGGTCACCAAAGGCTGCAAAAGCAGGGCATTCAAAGCTAAATAATAGATTTTGACTGCCAGAGGAGGTGTAAAGCTTGAGATTTGCCTAGGGTGCCAACACCTCTAGGGCCAGCCCTGGGCTCATGAGTTCCTTTCCCTCGGACAGGAGGTGTTGGCTGAGTGAATGCATAAGATATGGATAGAATGTCCAGTTTTCTGCATTGGAGAAAGCACAGAAAGCAAAGAAAAGTGTGTGAGAGGGGGATGGAAGTATTATGGTTATCACTTTGATCAGTGATATAGCCAGAACTGACTTTACTGGGGAGGAGGGGGTTACATAGTGGGACATTAGGCATGTAGGCCTGAAACCCTTCCCCCCCCCCCCCCCCCCCCCCCCCCCCCCCCGCTCTCCACATTTGCCTCTACCTTTCCTTTTTCTTCATCATTTGTCCTTTCCTCTCCCTCTAGAGAATCGTCCCTGGTCTCTCTTCCTCTCCTTCGCCAGATGCATTCATCCACTCACCTCCAGCATCTCATCCTGCTGATAATGTCAGGAGCCCATCATTCTGCTACTTGCCACACAGCCTTCCCCAATATTTGCCACACAGCCTTGCCCACATCAAAACCTCATGGGTGGCAAATCTCATTCATGATCCTGTGCCTGTTCCTTATGACTGAAAACGTGATATCATAGCACCTCACCCCCTCCAGCAGCAATGCTGGAACATTGAATGGTATGCCGATTCCAAAGTCTGACTTTCAGCCTGCTTGCAAAATTTAGTAAACATAATTACTTTTGCAACAGAGTGAATCTCAATAGAAACTCTGCCCCTCTTCCACCATGTGAAGAAGCCACAGAGGCCATGAATAGCCACAGGCTCAGCCAACCTGAATAGCCCAGGATGCAACAAGGGGAAGGGATCACTCTGCCATATAAAACATTTTTTGTCTTATATGGCAGTCTGACCCTGCCTATTTCATCCCAGGATGCATTGTGCAGGGCTAGGTGCTGACATTTTTTAAGATGGTGGTGCAGGGGCGGGAGTGTGGGGGCAAAGTTCCCACCCCATAATTAAAGGTATTAGGAGAGAGGTGGAAGGGTTCTGGGGCAACTGGACCACCAGGGATGTTTTTTTTTGTTTAGGGAGGGTTCGGGGCTGCTGGGCAACCAGGTATTTTGTTTGTTTGGGTGGGGGAGGTTTGGTGATATTTTTGTTGGGTGGGTGGGGGGATTGGGGCCACCGTGGATTTTGTTTCTGTTTGGGGTCGGTATCTGGGGGGGGGGGGCACTGGCCCCTCTGACAGTATGCTGATGGCACTGGGGGCTTTCCCTGATGCCTAGGCCATCTAAGGTGAAGCACCAACTTCTCTGCACATGTGTTTGGCTTGCTCTTCCAGTTTAGCACTGGGTAATTTGCATATTGCATTACAGCACAAAGAGTCAATGTTAAAATTGTGCTATAAAACCCTTCACTAGAGCTTTAAGCACTGGGCTCTAGTGCAGGGTTCTGCATCGGCCTAAATGTGCATTGGAGGAGGACTGCTTTGGGGAAGAAGGTATGCTGTGGGGAGGGTATGCTTTTAGTTTGGTTTGCAGGGGACTAAATGGGAGATATCTGCTCCCTTTTTTTTTTTTTAAGTTCGCCAGCTTTATTATATATAAAAAAAAACCAACAAACAACTGCAACAACATCAGACCCTCTCCCCCCCCTCCCCCAGCATCTGGGGATGTATATAGGTAGACAATAATCTACATAGAATTCAACTTCCTATCCAACAAAAGTTTTCCATAGCTGGCCACATCATTTGAATCCATCTTCTTTCAGTCTTCATTAAGCAACTACTGATTCATACTTATAATAGGTGCATACCATATTCCACCATAGATTTATATCGTTGCAAACTGTCCTTGCAGTTGCTAAGAGTCGTCTTTATGGCTATTGATAACAGAAAGTCAAGCAATCTAGCATCAGCAGGCAGAAAATATAGAGGAAAGAATATGGGACCATGACAAAAAATGATCAAGACCTGGAAACATGGATGAAGCATAGGCCCCTCACTGGGATCCCCACTAGAGTAGTATGTTTCCTGTAGACGGGCCATTCCAAGTACAGCAGAATAGAGGATCATTTGCAATAGCAGTCCCTTGGGAGTGTGCTGCAATGGTTGCTTCCTAGATATATAAGAGCATGAAACCCCTAATGACTATGTCATAGGCAGCAGAATGGGACAGGCCACCAGGGCCCTAGACTGATCAATTTTTTGTCCAACATACCATCAACAAAAAGAGAGCCTGGGGCGGATTCAGAGATTGTTATGTTTGGCTCCTCCAACTAAAGAGGTGTTCCACTGCCCATGGACTACATGGATAATTTAGATGGGTTTAGTGAATGTAGGACCTCTGCTCTTCTGCTACACTAAACTTTAGCTTCAGTTGCAAAGTTTATTAAGGTAAAATAGAGAGTAAAAGTCACAACCAGTGACTAGAGAGAAACTTCCCCTGGTGAAGATTTTCATTAATATGGAAATGGGATTCTAGTTCAGTCCTCCTGTCAAAAGAAGAGGGAGGGAAAGGAGAGAAAAGACCCAGGGCCCTCCAAACCTACCAATAAGGTTAAAGGAGAAATGCAGATTTGATGCCCATCATGGGAGGAGAAAGTAACTCCAGAACAATCAGTAAAGGGGTTCAACCAGAAGACCAAGATGACAGAGATCTCCAGAAGAAAGGAGTAAAAGTGAATCAAAGTGTACGATCATGCATAGAGTGCAAGGTATGGAGGGAGAATTCACTCACAAGAATGAGTTTTCCATTCACAGAACTACAGATGAAATCCGAGTACCAAAAAAGGGAAACCGGGACTCAGAGGGAAGGAAAATTCAAGTGATCACAGACACATATTTCAGCTTCTGCTTATTGTTCTTTCAACCTAAATGTTGTATGTGAGCCGATAAATTTTGACTAACTTCTAAATCACCTTGATGTCATTATGCTTGAAGGCAGTATATGAAATACATTAATAAATAGAATAGAGGTAACAAGAAAATTTATACCCAGTTTCAGATTGTTATTGCCACAACTGTAACAGTAAAGGTTTGCTGCAACACTACTCAAACTCTTTTATTAATTAGAAGATTTATTTATTTATTTATACATCTTTTCTATACCGCCACTTCCAGAGATCAGCGGCGGTTTACAGGTAACATAAACTTTAATAATAGAGTACTATTATTTTACATAGAACAGATTTAGAACAAAGAACATTCAACTATTAAATGTAACTCAAAAATACAATGAGATAACAGGAGAGGTAGGAACGTTTGAACTGGGTATGAATTAGATAATGTTTTAAAACATACTACCAACAGTATATCAACAGTAAAGGGAAATATTAACATTAAATTACAGTTATTCACATTAGCGACAAGCAATTGTTTTCAAAGAGTAAGCTTAATCTAGGTGAGCAATGTGAATGTGTGGGAAAGGTTTATGCCTTGTCTAGGTAGGGTCAGTGAGTGACTGATGATCGGTGTTTTTCTCTGTGTTAGGATTATCTTCAATGTGGAGGTTATTGTAGTGCAGAGTAAATAGATGGGTTTTTAGATTTTTTCTAAATAATTGAAGATCTTTGATTTCTCTGATTTCAATTGGGAGGTTGTTCCATAACGTAGGGGCGAAGAATGAGAAAGCTGTGTTACTTGTCTTCTGACTTGTCTTTCGAATAGAATCAGGGACTTGTATCGTGTGAAGGTTTTTTCTTCTTCTTGATCTATTTTCATGTGGGATGTTGATGAGCGTAGATAAGAAAGATGGTGCTATATTATTAAAGATCTTAAACGTATTGACTAAGGACTTGTAGATGATTCTGCATGAGACGGGTAACCAATGGAGAGCATAGAGAATCGGAGATATATGATCTGAAAGTTTCGCTTTATAGATAATCCTTGCGGTGACATTTTGGGCTAATTGAAGTGTGTGAATATTTTTCTTAGAGGTCCCTTGAAGAATACCATTACAGTAGTCTAAATGTGGTGTAATAAGTGTTTGTACTATGGTTCTGAAATCAGTGTTATCTATCAATGGTCTAAGTTGTTGGATTGTCCTCAATTTGAAATATATTGTTTTTACAGATTGTTTTATATGTTTGGTGAGGCTAAGGGTCTTATCCAGAGTGACTCCCAAGTATTTGATCTCATCTTTGACTGGGAGAGAGTTTTTTTTTTTTTTTTTTTTTTTTGGGGGAGTGAAGCTTGTGTTTCTTGTTATGAATAGAACTTCTGTTTTTTTAAAATTAATATTCATATTCCTTGATTTCAGCCACAGCTCAGCTTCAGAGAGGCAACGACATATGTTACTATAATCCGGGTTGGACACATCAAATGGCGAGTATAACATGATGTCGTCCGCGTAGAAGTGATAGTTGATTTTGAAGCATTTAAATATGGAACAGATGGGTTGAAGATAGAGATTAAACAAAAGTGCCGAAAGGGCAGAGCCTTGAGGGATGCCCTGTTCTTGTGGAAATGGGGATGAGGCATTTCGATCTATTTGCACATATTGGGTCTGGTTAGTAAAATAAGATATGAACCATTCAAGGGTTTTATCTTTGATGCCTATTTGAGAAAGTCTTGAAATGAGCGTGATATGGTTTACAGTGTCAAAGGCCGAGGAAATATCAATGAATATGAGAATGAAGGCTCGCTTGGGATTATCGATACCTCTGATGATTGTATCAAATAGTGCTGTTAGGAGTGTTTCTACACCATGATATGGGCGAAATCCATATTGATGATCATCTAATGGAGCTGATGAGTCTATATAATCTTGCAGCTGTGTTTGCACAATCTTTTCGATAATCTTGGCAAGGAATGGAATACTTGCAATGGGACGATATGAAGTTGGGTCATTGTCGTCTAGTGTTTTGTTTTTTAACAGTGGTCGAATTGCTGACCTTTTGAGGACATCTGCTATACGTCCTTGTTGAAGAGATTGGTTTACTATGTTCAGTAAGTCTGAGGCAAGTTCTGTTTTTGTTGATTTTATCCAAGTCACTGGACAAGGATCAAGAAGAGAGGTTGTTGTATTTAGGTTGGAGATTGTCTGAAGTAGGAGTTTGTTGGTAATAGGGTGGAAGGTTTTCCATTCCAGGTGGTTATTATCTGAAAGAGTTAGGCTAGGTGGGGTGAAATGGCTGTTAAGTTTGAGTTTATTTGCAAAGTGATCAACAAGTATTTGCGGGCTAATACAAATTTTGTGAGAATTAGATAAAATATAGACATCCTTAGGCAAGGGCCATGAAGGTGAACCTCCCTCCACTGAAGAACTCGCATCAGGCTTAAAGAAGAGTTAATGAAGAAGGGAGAAGACTCTGCTTTGGTACAGAGTGTGGCCCTGCTCAATAAAGCCAGGCTTGAGGCAGGGCTTACAGAGGTAAATAGGAAAACAGAGCAGAGCAGCCAAACTATATATTGAAGAAGGTATCCAATGCTGATTAGATTATGGGGTCTGTATTATTTAAACTTTAAGGGGGTAATTATATAACAAGTATCTAGTTTAGGAGAGTGAGAAGGTACTTGTTTTTAGCCTATTTCATAAAGGCACATAGGGACATGTTTAGTAATGTGCACTAATTGTCAGCACAGGATTTGCAACGTGGTAAGCATGCCTTGCTAACAGCGTGGGGCCTGCGCTAAAAGTTCTAGGCTAACAAGGTAACGTGCGATTGGGTGGAGACTGGGTGGGTTAGGGACAGAACATGGGCATTGATGGCACATTGCGGTCAGTGCAAGCGCTATGGGCGTGACCTAACTGAGAACATTGCTATTAGTGTAGGTGAACTCAATGCCATGTCAATGAGTGCCAGGCAGGATGGAGTGGCATGTTAGCATCATGCTAACAGCAGGGGTAATGAATGCATATGCCCCCTAAAATTAACACTGGCTGCCACACTTGTTTCACAGCAAAAATACAGGCTACCGGCGTGCCCTTTAGTAAACGTGCCCTATCAGCACCTATGTGTCTTTTTAAAATACTAAGGGTATACTGGAAGAAATCACAGCTAGACCGAAGCCGCGGATATTTACAGCAGCTCAACAGCTGCACAAATGTACACATATGCAGTCTGAAGGATCACACGTATTTTATAAAGAATGCAATTCCGGTCACCGCATCTTAAAAAGGATATAGTGGAATTAGAAAAGGTACAGAGAAAAGCCACCAAAATGGTAAAGGGGATGGAAGGATACCCCTATCAGGAGAGCCAAAAAAAGGTTGGGGCTCTTCAACCTGAAAAAGACAGCTGAAGGGAGATATGATAGAGGTCTATAAATGAATGAATGGAGTGGAACGGGTAAATATAGATAGATTGTTTACACCATCAAAAAAGTAGAAAGACTAGGGGACATGCAATGAATCTAGTGTAACCCATTTAAGACTAATTAGAGAAAATATTTTTTCACTCAATGCATAATCAAACTCTGGAATTCGTTACTGGAGGATATAGTAAAAGCTGTTAGTGTAGCTGGGTTTAAAAAAGGATTAGGCAAGTTCCTAGAGGAAAGGTCCATAAACTATTATTAAAAAGAACCTGGGAAATCCACTGCTTGACCCAATACAAGCATTGTGGAACCTGTGACCTTTTTGGGAGCTACCACGTACTTATGACCTGGATTGGCCACTGTTGGAAACAGGATACTGAGCTTTATGGACCTTGGGCTGACCCAGTATGGCATTTCTTTTGTTCTTATGCACGTACTTTGCGACTCTGCCTGCACTTCCCCCAAATTCTACCCAAGAACATGCCTACATACAAGTTGCATGCCAATATCCACATTCTTAGTATGCACGTACCCTATGGGATAATTTTATAAAAGCCAGTGCATAAAATTACCCCCTAAAAAGATGGATTGTCACACTCCACATCTTTTTAGTTCTGTGTACCTTCACTGTGTGCAGTACTTTGGCTCATGAGTGGTGATCTGTCTGTTCCAATGGCTCTTGAATCTGAAGATGTACAGAAGACGGCATGCCAAACAGAAATGCCGTTCCTTCTGCACTCCATAGATTATGTCAAGGGCTGCTTTCCCTGAACTGCAGTACTAATTGTTATTTATTTATACATGTGTCTACATTTCTGCAAGAACATAAATCCCATTAAAATGTAGAAAAAAAGAATGTCTGCCAAAATAGTTCAAGTCCTTCTATTTTATTTCCAGCTACAAAAATTCTTTCATGGGTTTCTACAGAGGAGGCAAGAAAACAGCCCTGAAAACTCTGAAGTACAGGTAATTTGTTGTTTTGGGTTTCTCTGAATGGCTACTTTTAGGATGTTCTGTCAATTCCTTAGGAACGTTTTGCCTTTGAATGACTGTGTTCCATTTTATGTAGGCAAAGACTTCCCTGTAATAATTACAAACACTTGGGCAAGATTCAGAAAAATAACCTCTCTCGTAAGGTCATAATAAATGTTGGCAGATAAGGACCATTGGGCCCATTGATTCTGCTCTGTAGAACCTGCCTCCCTTTCTGACAGAGACCCTGCTCCATTTTTGGTCTCCTCCCTCCGTGGCCTGCCACTAAGACCCTTTGTCCTATAAATGCTTGAAGTCTAAAATTCTGTTTCCTACCATCTCCCCTGTGTCCTAGCCAAGGTTCACTCGAAGGGACTGCAGGGTCTTGAAGTGCACTTTCACCTATAACATCTCCCTTTCCCTTCGGGTTGAATCCTCTGGAACATGGAAGCTGCCAGAACGTGCAGCATGGTGGGCACCGGTTATCGAGCAGATAAGGAGGCAGAAGAAGAACCAAATGTAGAACCAAATTCAAAGAGCAGGTGCATTCAGAGTCCAGGAACACCAAAGATCTGTAGAAACCAAAGCACTCAGAGCTCCTCCCACAAGAGCCCTATCTGAGGACAAAGAGCTCTGGGAGTTCCAGAAGATATATATAGGTACAGGGATTCAATCAGAGTGCACTGTCTAGAAGGCCAGTCGTGTAGCATCACAAAATAGGGCTGAGGCAACAGTATAAAAGAGGAAGTAGCCTGAGCTCATTTCCTATGAAGGGTCTAACTCCTAGGAAGTAAGTAGAGAAAGCAATGGGGCCGCATGGGATACATCACAGAATATTGAAGGAACTTGGGGACTTTTTAGCTGATTCACTATCTGACCTTTTCAATGCTCTTTACAGTTGGGAGTGGTCCCAGAGGACTGGAGAGAGGCACATGTAGTACACAAAAGCTGAAGTAAGGATGAGGTTGAAAATTAAAATTAATGGAAACACTGCTATAACAGAGGATTATGAGTTTTCGGGAGTCCAGTGATTGCAGGATCTGAGGTTAGCATGGCTTTACCAGAGGCAGATCTTGTAAGACAAATCTGATTGATTTCTTTGAATGGGTGACCAGAGAGTTGGATCGAGGGAGAACACTAGATGTAGTGTACTTTGATTTCAATAAAGCCTTTGACACCGTTCCACACAGGCAACTTATTAACAAATTGAGCACCCTAGGGATGGACCCTAAAGTGACTAACTGGGTTAAAAATTGGTTGAGTAGGAGGTGACAAAGAGTACAGGTAAAAGGAGCTCACTCTGCCGAGACAGATGTTTCCAGTAGTGTGCCACAGGGATCTGTCCTTCGTCTGATTTCTTTTTAACATCTTTTTTAGTGATATTGTTGAAGGGCTGTCTGTTAAGGTTTGCCTCTTTGTGGGTGATATCAAAATCTGCCATAGAGTAGACACCCAGGAAAGAGTAGATAACATGAGAAGGGATCTAGCTAAGCTTGAAGGATTGTCTAGAATTTGGCAGCTGAGATTTAATAGTAAAAAATGCAAGTTCATGCATTTGGTCTACAAAAATCCAAGAGAGCACTATAGTGGTGGAGGGAGGAGTGGCCTAGTGGTTGGGGCAAGTTATCTCAGGCCAGAAGGTCAGGGGCTCAAATCCCACTACAGGGCAGCAACCTTGGGCCGGAAGGACTGGGGTTCCTAGTCCCACAGGTGCTCCTTGTGGTCTTGGACAAGCCACTTAACCCTCCATTGCCCATGTTCCCTGTAAGTATTAGTGTATGTGTCTCATATCCCCTCATGTTAAATGTATCCCCCAATTGTGTTGTGACCACTTTGATAGAAGAATAAGGTGGTATACATAACTGTCTAAATAAATAAATAGTGTAGGGGGCAAAGTACTTCTGTCCATGAAAGAAGAGCAGGACCTGGGTGTGATTGTTTCTGATGATCTTAAGGTGGCTAAACAGATAGCCAAGGTAACGGCAAAAGCCAGAAGAATGTTTGGATGCATAGGGAGAGGAATGGCCAGCAGAAAAAAAGAAGGTGATAGTGCCTCTGTATAAGTCTCTGTTGTGACCTCATTTGGAGTATTGTGTGCAATCCTGGAGACCACACCTTCAAAAGAATATAAGCAGGATGGAGTCCTTGCAGAGGATGGCTAGTAAAATGGTCAGTGGTCTTCATTATAAAGGGGACAGACATGAAGATCTTAATATGCATACATTAGAGGAAAGGCAGGATAGAGGAGATATGATAGAGATGTTTAAATACCCCTGTGGCATAAATGCACACGAAGAGAGCCTCTTTCGATTGAAAATAAGCTCTGTAATGAGGGGCATAGGATGAGGGTGAAAGGGGATAGACACAGGAGTAATATGTGGAAATATATTTATAAGGAAAGAGTGGTAGATGTGTGGAGTAGTCTCTCAGTGGAGGTAGTAAAGACGAGGACGGTATCTGAATTCAAGAAAGTATGGGACAAACACGAAGATCTCTAAAGGGCAAAAAGGGACTATAGTAGTTGATATGGAAGGGTAGACTAGATAGAAACATGTCAGCAGAAAAAGACCATATGGTCTATGTGACACTCTGGAAGTTGGTTCCAGGTATCCATCATTTTCTCAGAGAAAAAGTATTTTCTCACATACCCTTTGAGTTTTTCTTTAGCTCGGTATGAAGACCTCTTGTTCTTAAGACTACAGGAAACAAATACCTAAATTAGAAGTTTTATGGAAAAGAAGGAAATTAATCCAGAAGAATTTCATCAAACATGACTAGGAATGTTCCATATTAATATGATTTTTGATGATATGTCCACTGATATTCTCATCAAGAGATTCTAGGAACTTTATTGGCTCATCCAGTTTAACAAAAAAGAAAAAATACACCCCTGGATCCGTGAGGGAGTGTGTGCCTTATCACATTTCTTACCATGTAAACCTTAGCTTCAGCGGTTAGGAGTCTGCATTCATGACCATATTTTCAGTTCATTTGTGGGTTTAAAACATTTTTGTGTATGAAATCGCTTGTAGTTGGGTATACCTACAAATATAATTGCATACAATATGCATGCACAAAAACATCCTAGTGCACATACAAGGTACACACTTAAAACTAATGTATAAAACTAATGTATGAAAAAAAAAAAAAAAACACCCATGGAAACTCGGAAAAATTCAAGAAATCTGCAAACAGTGTTTTTTGATTGTTCACATCCCTATCAGTGATAGAGAACACAGTAAACTAAGCTGGACATTGTCTATTATTTATGTCTACTACTTTGCTTCCAAATCCATTTTGTAATGAAGAGACACACACTCTTTGATATGCTGGATATGCATGTCACAGTCTGGACTTTAGATTTCTATATGGTTTTAACCAGAAGATGGCGCTAAAAACTTAAAAACAAACTTGCCGAGCACTTCCGTGCACATGTGTTCATTTCTACAGGCACACACAGGCGCTCATGCATGCAAACACACACGCAAGCAGGCTGGCCACATCTGGAAATGTTTGATTTGATATAGTGTCGTTTTACATTGCAAAAATGAGCGTAAGCGGTTTTTTAACCTACCGAGTGAGAAACGTGATCTGGGTTTTACTACCGACCCTTTAAATGAAAAGCAGATCACTTATTAAACCATTATCTGTCAAGGGGATGGAGGGAGTTAGAAAGAGTCCATGATCAGAATCAAATTGAAATTGACGTATTTCTGTCTACCATCTGATGTTACCTGTTGGCTTTGTCCTAGGGGGTGGGTATAATGTATTTACTTACTGGACATTCTAGGTCAGTTCAAAGGTAAACCAGTAGCCCTAACCTCAGACACAAGGCAATGGTTGACAGCTACTAATGTACTTGTAAACAACTGAAGGCATGCCTGGATCTAAGATGGCTTTGATATTTTTTTCAGGCAATTACCATCGCTTATAGGTGGACAGTGAAACTGACAATGATAGGAATCCGGTCATGCGGGTCTGATACTATCTTTGTTATAAGTTTGATAAAGATCCTGGGTCAGAGGGTGCAAACAATTAGAAACTGGCAGAGGCCATAGGCCTCCTACATGCACCTGCTGCAGAGCAACTCTCTTACTGAGCACAGGACCATCCACAGATTCCCACAGAAATCCAGAGCAGGGTTTTGGGATCACCACTAGCTCCTTATTTTTTATCAAAACAATGATGTTGCAAACTTCCGATAAGGTGACCAGATAGTGGGGTTGCCAAGTGACTCTGTGATTTTTTTTTCCAAGATAGGTTGATCTAGTCTAGGTTTTATCTCAGTGCATGCATGAACTTTTGAGTGCCATAAAACCAGGAATGGATAGTAAATGAAGCCATTTGGAATGGAATCCCTGACAAATAGGGCTGGTGCAAGGGTATTGGGCACTCTAGACAAACCTTTAACCTTCTGCTCCCACTTCCCCTGAGATTATGATAATAAAACTCAACAATCATCATTCTAACACCACCCCTCCCGCAAGAATCTGATGAACATGAATAATTAGGCATCACGCTTTTAACGATTAAACTCCGTTTTGTATGTATGAGTGTGCCTGCTCCTCCTCCAGGTAAAGGAATGTGCTGGTGGCTCTTTTGAGTGCTGTGGCTGTCAGTATTAATTGATTTGCTTTTGCCTGCTGCTTCTCTTTGCTGCCCCTTAGAAGCTGTCACCCTAGGTGATGGCCTAGTCGTGTGTAGTGGTTGGCGCAGCCCACTGTCACATGGGACAGACTGAGTCAGTTCTGGATCCCCCTTTTCATCTATGGACTTGTAGTTCATTGCTGCTTTTCCTAGACAGATTGGATCTACGAGTGCATAGATGCAAAATAAGGGTGAAATCGGGACCAGCACTCCTTGTTCTATATGAAATGGAGTTTCTCTACTGTCTAATCTGCTGAGGGCCAGAAGAACTTAAAGAGTGTGCAAGACAGCACACAGGGTGCAGGGAAGGACAGATGTTAGTTTAGGGGAGACTAATACTGCCCAGGACAGAGGGAAACATGAAAGAAGGCATCCTGTTTTCAAAAGTCAGCAAAGGAGTCTGCTGCTATTGGCTGAGTTGTGTTGCGGGTTCTCGTTTTTTTAATGTTGGGCACAAATGTGATGAATAAATGTGTCTATTTGACAGAAGAGGAAATTGGGTGCTTCATAGGGATGCGTGGCCCTTCTAACTCAACAGCGGGGTTTTTTGTTTTGGTTTTTGCCATTTCTGAAACAACACAAAGATGAACACAATAATTTTGTTTCTGTGATTTAGCATGGGCTGGATTGTTCTGGAATGCACAGACAGAAACAAAATGAAACCTAAAACAAACAAAAGTTTTTTCCTCATGCACAACTGTCAGTATTTAGTGGCATCGAACAGCATTTTGTTTAAACGTGGTGAAAATAGAAATTGGATATTCAGTGCTTCTATATAGATAGCTTTGCCGATAGCTGTTTAGTTTAACATTATGCTGTCATTACTATGTGTATAGCGGCGCTGAAAATCGCTGCTCTACAGATAACATTGTTCTCCATCCCAACTCCACCCCCGGACTGCCCTGACACTATCCGGATAGTGCTGTTGTGGTCAGACAGGATGTTCAGCAGCATTCTCCCTATAGCACCTCTGAATAGCCCCTTCAGCAGCCCTTATCTAATTATGCACTGGCACCTATCTGGTTAGTAGCATAGAAACACGACGGTAGAAAAAGACCACATGGCCTATCTAGTCCATCCTTCCATATCAACTACAATAGTCCCCTTTCTTCCTTTGGAAATCCCATGCGTTCTCGAATTCAGATACTGTTCTCCTCTCTACCACCTCCACTGGGAGACTATTCCATGCATCTTCCACTCTTCCCGTAAAGAAATATTTCCGCATATTACTCCTGAGTCTATTTTCTCTTTCACTCTCATCCTATGTCCCCTCATAGCAGAGCTTGCCTTCAATTGAAAGAGACTCTCCTCCTGTGCATTTATGCCACAGAGGATTTAAAGATCCCTATCATATCTCCGCTATCCCGCCTTTCCTTTAAAGTATAAATATTAAGTCTGTCCTCATATGCTTCATAATGAAGACCACTAAGAATTTTAGTAGCCACCCTCTGCACCGACTCCAACCTCCCTAAACACCGAAACATCTTTCTGGCATTCGCAGTCACCTTTCTATCTGTTTAGCTACTTTTAAGATCGTCGGACACAATTACACCCAGGTCCCGCTCTTCTTTTGTGGACAAAAGTACCTTACCCCCTACACTGTACCGCTCCTTTGGATTTTTGGAGTCCAAATGCATGGCCCTGCATTTTTTTAGCATTAAATTTCAGCTGCCAAATTCTAGACCATTCTTCAAGCTTAGCTAGATCCCTCCTCATGTTATTCACTCCTTCCTGGGTGTCCACTCTATTGCAGATTTTAGTATCACCTGCAACCAGTACCTGCTGCAACTCAGTGGTGCTTGGCCAACAGTAAGTAAAGAGGCGTGCAAAGCAGCTGACCTTATTGGGCACTGTGGGGGGCCAGTTGGCTGCATACTGGATTTGATTATTTTTTAGGGATGCACATTCATTAGCAGCTGTTTGATTAATTAGCATTCTGAAAAACCTACACATTTGAATGTGTAAAGCCAACTTACATGCATTAAAAATTCCTAACATACCGGTAAAAATTTTTATTAACATGAATGCATGAAACAAACTAAAAATCATCCGAAAATCAGGAAAAAAGACCAAAATATTCAAAAATGGTTTAGATTTCAGCCTCACCCCACATATTTTGTAGGCTATGCATGCTTTATAGTTTACTTAATCTTGATATACTGTTTTATATGAAATGGCAGGTATAGCAGCTTTGGCACAGTGGTATTCTAGATCAGCACCTCTAGCAAGAAGGCATCTACAACTACTAATAATAAGGAATTTAGTCTCAGACATGTTCCAATGGATATTTTAACTCTGCCATGGTATTTACTAATAGTAAAACCTGGAAGAGCATATCGGGAGTCACTGTACCAAGAAACAGTAGAGCATCTTGAAATGACTCAATGATAGCCCCAAAAATAGTACCGCAGAGAGTCCAAAATTTGTATCTGAAGGCTTAGCCATCCTACACTCTCTGGCCCAATTGAGTTTATTACATGCAAGGTAAATCCTCCAGCATTCATGCATGAGGGCAGGGCCGGCTCCAGAGTTGGTTCAAGATGTTGGTGCCCTAGACAAACCTTAAGCCTTAGGTCTCCCCTGGCTGTCAGAATCTACTGTTTAGCATTGAATACCCTGCTCTTTGGCTCCCCCCAGAAGCTGCCATCCTTGGCAACCTCCTGGTTTGACTGGTGATTGGGCTGGCCTTGAGTGAGGGCTAGTGTTCCGTCCTTGCCCATTCTCTCTGACAGGGGAACACTGTGCAACAGAGTTCACTTATAATATTGCTCCGCCATTTTGGGGTGACAGCCAACTGCTCAGGCTTTATTTCCTGGCTGCAGAACTTATTGGGTCACTAAGGCCTTTGCAAATTGCTTAGAGTTCTGCTGCTAGGAAGATAATTGGAGGGAGGCAATGGGAATGGGTTTCTCCATACTGATTTCTTTTTTAATGAGTGCAGATTCTTTCATGGGATAATTTTAAAATTAGCTATAGGGAGAGAGTTAAAGAGAAAATTCCAGCCTCGAATTGGAATGCTACAAGATGCTCAAGGATCCATGTTGAATGATGCTGAGAACACCAAAAAAAAGGTGGAAAGAATATGCAGAGTCATTATACCGTAAAGTAGACCAGCAGCTGTTTCACCTGTACCTTATGATCAGGTGGCATTGGTGATGAAAGAAGAAGAACAAAGTACCAGGCATTGATGGCATTCCCATTGAAGTATTTACAGCAATCAGATGCCGCTGTTACCATACATACAAAGCTCTGCCAGGAAATTTGGAAGACAAATTCATGGTCAACTGACTGGAAAAGATCTGTGTTTATACCAATACTGACGAAAGGTGATCCGACTGACTGTGGAAATTATCGCACAATCATTCTGATCCCACATGCCAGCAAGATTCTACTCAACATCATTCATCAGAGACTGCAATCATACCTGAAATGAGAACTGCCTGAAGTGCAAGCAGGGTTCGGAAAAGGGCGAGGAACAAGAGACATTGCGAATGTGAGATGGATCCTTGAAAAGACAAAAGAATGCCTCAAGGATATCTATATGTGTTTTATTGGCTACAGCAAGGCTTTTGACTGTGTAAACCATGAGAAACTCTGGGCCACGTTAAGAAGCATGGGTATACCAGAACACCTGATAGTTCTTTTGCACAACCTTTACATTGATCAAGAAGCAACAGTTTGAATGGAACAAGAAGAAACAGAATGGTTTAAAATCAGCAAAGGTGTACAATAAGGCTGCATACTCCCCCCGACCTGTTTAATTTATATGCAGAACAATCATCGGAGAAGCAGGACTGTATGAAGACAAACAAAGTGTGAAGATTGCTGGAAGACTCATCAACTACCTTCACTATGCTGGTGATACCACATTACTGGCTGAAAATGAAGACAATCTGAAACATTTATTTCTCAAGATCAAGGACCATAATCTTTAAATGGGCCTGCACCTTAACATAAAGAAGACAAAAATCCTGACAACTGGCAAAATCAATAAGTTCATCGTTGATGGAGAAGAAATTGTTGACAACTTTAACCTACTTGGATCAACAATCAATAAAGAAATGATAAGCAGTCAAGAAATCCAATGACACATTGCTCTTGGCAGAGTGGCTATGAAGGACCTAGATAAGATGCTCAAGGGCAGAGATGTCTCTCTCCATACAAAGATTCAACTTGGTCAAGCCATGGCATTTTCAATAACATCATATGGATGTGAAAGTTGAACAGTGAAAAAGATAGGCAGGAAGAAAACTGATGCTTTTGAATTATGGTGTTGGCAATAAATACGGTGTTTACCATGGACTGTCCAAAGAACAAAACCAGTCAGTACTAGAGAAGATCATATCAAAACTTTCTTTAGAAGCTCAGATGACAAGACTTTGACTTTCATATTTCGGACACATCATGCAAAGAAAGAGATCATTAGAGAAAGACATCATGCTTGGCAAGGTAGAATGTTAACGCAAAAGAGGAAGACCAGCAATGAGATGGATCGATACAATAACAGCATCTTTGGGTGCCACTCTATCAACAACAAGCCATCTGATGGAAGACCATACACAGTTTAGGACAACTATCCAGAGGGTCGCCATGAATCGATACTAACTCGACAGCACTTAACAACAACAACAACGTAGGAAGAGTGCTGCTGAATATCTTGTCTGACCACCTCAACACTATCCGGATATTATCAGTGCAGTCCGGGGGTGGAGTTGGAATGGAGAACAAATTTATCTGTATAGCAGAAATTCTTAACACTGCTATAAACATAGTTATGTGGATAGCTTACAGCATAAAGTTATCCTAAATGGCTATCTGCAAAACTATCCATATAGAGGCACTGAATATCAAGTTTCTATTTGACCACATTTAAATGAAACACTTTTTGATGCCTCTAAATACTGGCAGTTGTGCACAAGGGAAATATTTTTTATTTTGTTTAAAATTAGTGCTAGCAGGATCGTAATTGGCTCCACCCCCTTGTTGCTGACATCACCCATGGCAACGATGGTACTCCCATCTGGGGGATCTGTGTGGCCCAAGCAGAGAAAGGACTTTGGTGTACTGCTGCTGCAGTTTATTCCATCTTTTTTGCTCCTGGGCTTCTTTACTTCTACCTGCTTTTGCCAACAGGAGGAGTGCTAGCAGTATCTTCGGCTCTGCCCCCTTGCTGCTGATGTCGCCTGTGGCAATGGTGGGACGCCTATCTATGAGATTTGTATGGCCTATGTGGGCCCTAGTTAAGGGAGATGGCCAAGGGGCGTGCCTCTTAGGAACGCCACTGGGAATGATGTTGGTTGGTGTTCTTTGTTTTGGGTCTCTGTGGTTGTGCTTTCCTTTTCTTTTTCTCTTATTGTGTAAAGGATTTTTTAAATGTGTTTTCTGGTGAGATTGAAGGTTAGAGGGCAGGGGATTGATGTGGTGATGATAAATGGGGTGTATGCATGGGGGAGGGGGGTCAGTTACACAGATGGGGGAGGTGTTAAGGTTGGTTTCCAGGGGGATTCGGGAGGTGGGAGTAAGGTGAGACTGAAAGCCTGTTCTGCCATCAGAAATGGCATATTGTGGCTGATATAATTAGAGATGAAGGGTTGGATTTTTGTTTATTATAGAAACTTGGTTATCCACAGGGGGAGGGATGGAAAGTACCCTGCTCTGCCCTGAATCGCATACCCGTCTTCAGGTGGCAAGGGAGGGGAAGAGATGGGGGGAATGATGTTGGTGTATCATAAGAAGTGGGTGGGCAGCAGTGTTGGCAAGCTCCTATGCTGTGTGAGAGTATGCTGGTTGAGTTGCAGGGGTCAGAAAAGATGGGGTTCCTGCTTCTGTATTGCCCTCCGGGGCTGTCACAAAAACAATGGAGGGAGGTTGGGGATAGAGTCGCACTGGAGGTGTTGGTTTTGGGGGGCTTTAATTTGGTGAGCACTAGTGATTCAATGCAATTTTTTTCTTTCTTTAATAATGGATGTAGGGTTGTAGAAGTTGGTGTCTGGGCCTACGAACTCTAAGGGGAATACGTTGGATTGGATTTGTGGATCTGGGGGATTGATGGCATGTTATGGGTTGGATCTGTCCAGAGTTTGATTTGGTTGATTGGGACATCTTGGTGGCACAGTATAGCATCCTGGGGATTCAGGGGTGGTTCTGCAATGGATAACATTTTTTCTGTCGGACCGGAGATTTCGTATATGATGGGGGACTCTGTCATCCTCTGTGCAAGCACTGGAATATGGGATTCCACAGGGGCTGGCCTGTTTAATATCTATTTGAGTGCAGTAGGGGCCATTTTCAGGAGATACATTTTTTCTGGCTTTCTGTATATGGCTGACATACAGTTGCTTGTGATGGTTGAAGAGGAGGAGTCCGTGGTGTTTCAGCAACTCAATCAGTGTCTGGAGGAAATAGCTGTCTAGTTGCAGGCCAACTGCCTGGTCTTGAATGTTACTAAGTCAAAGGGTTTGTTGTGCAGTACAGACAGGGCTCACTATTGCAGGATCCCGTCTGGGCTGGAAAAGGGAGATTTATGATCTTGGGATTTTTCTGGATGCGGATCAAGTCTTGCAGGCTCAGGTGTCCCAGGTGGTATGGTCTGCTTATGGCAACCTATGGATGGTCAGGCAGCTGCATTCTTTTTTTGTACAAAGAAGCCTTAAACCTTGTAGTCCAGGCACTTGTGTTAACTGGCCTGGACTACTATAATGTGTTGTATGTTGGGCCACCAGTCTATGTTCTCAGGAAGCTGCAGGCTGTCCAGAATTCTGCAGCTCAGCTGGTGTGGGGGTTGGGTAGACAAGATTCAATATCAGGGGTGTTGTGGCAACTACACTTGCTCCCGATTTGACAGAGGTGTGTCTCTAAACTGTTGATCCTCATTTTCAAGGTGTTAAGAGGGTTGGGATCATGCTATTTACAGGGGACATTATATTGGTACCAGCCCGAGAGGGCCCTTCGGTCCACATAAGCACAGCTGTTGACTGTGGCTGGGTTTTCTCACATCTGCTGACTTAGATTTAGTGGTGGTTACGGAGACATGGCTCACAGAAAACCATGACTGGGATGTAATTATACAGGGTTATGCTTTTTTTCAAGAAGGACAGGGTAGGAAGAAGGGGAGGCGGTGTGCACTATATGTTAAAAATAATATTAAAGCAATAGAACTGCAGGGCTTAAAAGGCACTGTGAGTTAAACTAGAAAGAGGGAAAGGGAAGTCCATTTACATTGGAATTATATACAGATCCCTCTCACAGGGCATAGAAGTGGACGAAGATTTAATAGGAAGCATACACAGTATTGCCATGAAAGGAGAAGCGCTACTGATACTGTAGGTGATTTCAACATGGCAGATGTGAATTGGAATATCCCTGCTGCGGTGTCATCTAGAAGAAAGGAGATCCTGGGTTCTCTACATGGATTACTATTCAGGCAATTGGTAACAGAACCCACACGTGATAGGGCCATACTGGACTTAGTGCTTACCAATGGAGAAAGTGTTTCTGATGTTACAGTGGGAGATCAACTCGTATCCAGTGATCACCGGATGGTATGATTCAGTATTAATACTAGGGCTGATTAAAAATCCATTCAAAAGTGGGGTCTTAGACTTTAGGAAAACTAATTTTGCTAAGATGGAATAATACTTTAGAGTCGTTAGTGGGATGAGAAAAGCTGGGGAATGTAGAAGAACAATATCTTAAAGGCAACAAACCTTAGTATTCAAAAGGAAGTAGCTGAGAAAGTGAAGAAAAAGAGGGAGGCCTTCATGAAATACAAGAGATCACAGAGAGAGGATGATAGGCATCTATATTTGGAGAAACTTCAAGAAGCTAGTAAAGTAGTCAGAAAAGCAAAGGTACAAAAAGAAGAAATAGCCAATGCAATAAAATGCGGGGATAAGACATTTTTCAGATATGTTAGTGAGAGGAGGAAGGACAAAAGTGGTATTGTCATACTCAACAGTGCAGGGGAGGAATTTGCAGAAACTGATGAGGATAAAGCAGAATTGCTTAACAAATATTTCTGTTCTGTGTGCACAGATGACTGGCCTGAAACAGAACCTCAGAAAATACCCACAAATAGCAATAAAAGTGACAGGAATTTTGAACGATTTTCAGAAGACTGTTTGTGACGAACTAGCTAAACTAAAAGTAGACAAAGCCATGGGTCCAGATGGGATACATCTAAGAATACCGAGGGAACCTAGGGACGTTCTAGCAGCTCCACTATGTGACTTTTTCAATGCCTCTTTGGAATCGGGAGTGGTGCCAGAGGACTGGAGAGAGGCACATGTGGTCCCTTTACACAAAAGCGGACGTAAGGATGACATTGATAACTATAGGACGGTTAGTCTAACCTCTGTGGTAAGTAAATTATTGGAAATGCTTTAAAGGAGAGAATGAGGTTTCTGGAGTCCAATGGATTGCAGAATCTGAGGCAGCATGGATTCACCAGAGGCAGATCTTATCAGACAAATCTGATAGATTTCTTTGACTGGGTGACCAGGGAGTTGGACCGAGGGAGAGCCCTAGGTGTGGTGTATTTAGATTTCAGTAAAGCCTTTGACATCGTTCTGCACAGGCAACTTATAAACAAATTGAGCATCCTAGGGATGGACCCTAAAGTTACTGGTTGAATTAGAATTGCTAGCTCTCTGACTGGGAGCTCTTAAAAGGGTTCTGGTATATTGTTAAAGCAAAGTTACATTCCTTTTGGTGGTTTAGTGGCAATATTTTCTTTAGCAGAGTAGGTTTTAAACTCTAGTAACCTTCTCAGCTTTGGGAACTGCTGACACCTAATCAGGAGTTAGTGGGCCTGATTAGCCTGTGAATGAACTGAAAGCAGCTGAGGCCTGCATAAAAGGCTTCAGAACCCTGCCCTGTTGAGGCATTCCAAACAGGGGCTCTACAGGTCAAACAACAGTAAGGATTTGAGGGTTTATTTTTATTAAATTGCTAGCTCTCTGACTGGGAGCTCTTAAAAGGGTTCTGGTATATTTTTAAAGCAAAGTTACATTCTTTTTGGTGGTTTAGTGGCAATATTTTCTTTAGCATAGTAGGTTTTAAACTCTAGTAACCTTCTCAGCTTTTGGGAACTGCTGACACCTAATCAGGTGATGGTGCCTCTTTATAAGTCTTTGGTGCGACCTCATTTGGAGTATAGTGTGCAATTCTGGAGACCGCACCTTCAAAAGGATGTGAACAGGATGGAATCGGTGCAGAGGGTGGCTACTAAAATGGTTAGTGGTCTTCATTATAAAGCATATGAGGACAGACTTAAGGATCTTAATATGTACACCTTAGAGAAAAGGTGGGATAGAGGTGATATGATTGAGATGTTTAAATACCTCTGTGGCATAAATGTTCAGGGGGAGAGCCTCTTTCAATTGAAAGCAAGTTCTGCTACGAGGGGACATGGGATGAGGGTGAAGGGGGATAGAATCAGGAGTGATTTGCGGAAATATTTCTTTACGGAAAGAGTGGTGGATCCGTGGAATAGTCTCCCAGTGGAGGTGGTAGAGATGAGGACAGTATCTGAATTCAAAAAAGCATGGGACAAACACAAAGGATCTCTAAAGGAAAAAAGGGGACTATTGTAGTTGTTGATATGGAAGGACAGACTAGATAGGGCATGTGGTCTTTTTCTGTCATCATATTTCTATGTTTCTGTGAGTGGGACAAAGGGTACATGTAAATGGAGCTCACTCTGAGGAGAAGGAGGTTACCAGTGGTGTGCTGCAGAGATCTGTCTTGGTCTGATTCTGTTTAAAATCTTTGTTAGTGATATTGCGGAAGGTTTGTCGGGTAAGGTTTGCTTGTTTGCAGACGATACCAAAATCTGCAATAGAGTAGACACACAAGAAGGATTCAACAACATGAAGAGGGATCTAGCTAAACCTGAAGAATGGTCTAGAATATGGCAGTTGAAATTTAATGTTAAAAAATGCAGGGTCATGCATTTAGACTGCAAAAATCCAAAGGAACTGCACAGTGTAGGGGGTGAAGTACTTCTCTCTCCACAAAAGAAGAGCGGGACCTGGGCATAATTGTGCCTGACTATCTTAAAGTAGCTAAATAGGTAGAAAAGGCGACTGCGATAGTCAGAAGATTGCTTAGGTGTATAAGGAAAGGAATGGCCAGCAGAAAAAAGGAGGTGATAATGCCTCCGTATAAATCTCTGGTGCGAACTCATTTGGAGTATTGTGTGCAATTCTGTAGACCACAGCTTCAAAAAGATATAAGCAGATTGGAGTCGGTGCAGAGGATGGCTACTAAAATGGCTAGTGATCTTTTTATGACGCATATGAGGACAGACTTAAAGCTCTTAATATGTATACTTTAGAGGAAAGGCGGGATAGAGGTGATATGACTGAGACATTTAAATACCTCCATTGCATAAATGCACAGGAGGGACTCTTTCAATTGAAGGCAAGCTCTGCTATGAGGGGACATAGGATGAGAGTGAAAGGGGATAGACTCGGGAGTAATATGCGGAAATATTTCTTTACGGAAAGAGTGGTAGATGCGTGGAACAGTCTCCCAGTGGGAGCAACACAGAAGATCTCTAAAGGTAAAAAGGGGACTATTGTAGTTGATATGGAAGGGGAGATTAGATAAGTCATGTGGTCTTTTTATGCCATCATGTTTCTTTGTTTCTATGTTTCTGCTTGCAGCGCTGGGGGCTCAGGTATTTTTGGTGGCCGTTCCCGCCCTCTGGAATGCGTTACCAGAGTTTTGTGGAAGGAGATGCACCTGATGGCATTCAGGAAGACACTAAAAGCTTTTCTGTTTCCCGCTTAGATGGTGGGCAGTCATGATTGTCTAGCAGTCATGGTAGATGGTAGCATTATGAGTTGCTTGGTCTGGTGAGAAGGGTAATTTGGTGGCGGGGGTGGGGGGGAAGAGGGGTGATCGGTACTCTTATGTATTTTTATGCCTTTTTGTAAACCGGCGAGAATGCTGTAGCACTTGGTGGTCAATACATCTTTTAAAATATATAAATAAAATCCCAGCTTTAATTTTAATGGCCCTTGCCGAAATCTCTGTTATTTATCAGCTACAGTAGTTATTTGCACTCTTCTTAGGCATTAAGTCTGGTAATTCTGGGGAAGAAGGTGATAAGATGGGCCTGGACATCCTCTGGAGCCTTTTCTAGGGCTGCTGTTTCTCTGTGGGAATAGCTTACCATCTTATCTTAGGCCAGTGGAGAGGTTATTTGTCATTTCAGAGGCTGTGAAGACAATACCATTTTCTTTATAAGTACTGTCGTCAGGTGCCCCCAGTGGACAGTGGCTGTAAGGGCATCCTGCGCATTTTTATTATTTTTAAGGAGCAATGGCTCTTTAAGGCCCAGTGCAGTTTAGTCCTTGGAGTTTTAGCTCCTTGTAAGAACAGATTATATAAGCTAAGAATGGAGGGTAATAAGGCTTTATTTCCCCTTTTACGCAAGGGTTCACTAAGACATAAAGAAAATAAAGATAGTCCTTCTTTATAAAGGGTTCCACCAAAATAAGCAGACAAACAATTGTTATAAGTTTCACAATTGATTGCAGGGTTTAACTGAGGCTTCTTTCATTCCAAAGTAAAGTTGAACAAACAGGCAAACAAACTGTTTCTTTTATATTTACAGTTCTACTAAGGACTCATGGCTAGTAGCAACACAAAAGCTACAATCCATAGATTCTTCTTGAGGGATGGGAATAGTATTCTCAAACCCTATTTCCATGGACTCTGCGTCACTGGCTTCTCCCTCTGAATAAGAGCTTTCCCTTGTGGCTACAATTTTACAGGGTCTGTCTCTGTTTCTTTGCCTCCAGTAAGACTGTCCTGTTAAGCTCTTAGGTATTGTTTTGAAAAGCTCTGCTTTGTTCCCTCTTCTCATATACTGAGCGTCTGCTTTATCAGAGCTTCTAGGAGCAAGGCTTTCTTTTAAAAGTAAAGAGCCACCATACCTTGGCTTCCTGCAGCTGCTACACTTGGAGCTTCCTCTCTCACGTACTTCTCTCTGGAGACAGGTTTCCTTGTGCAGAGCTTTGCCTTCCTGAAGCCCAGGAAAACCTGGTGAGGATTCCCAACCTCTGTGCTTCTGTGTAAAGGTAGCTTTGCTGTAGGAACCTCTCCTTCTGGTACCTTGTAATCCTGATCCAGGGAACTCCGGTGAATGAAGGTTTCTTTCAAAGCATGGCTCCTTGGCTTTCTGTGCTCCTCTTTCAGCTGTTATTATTCTTGTTGTGCTGCTTGATTCAGCTACGTTACTTGGGCTGGGAGTGTCACTCCTTCCAGCCAAACTGCTTCTCCTGGCAGTCTCTCTCTGGACTCCGTCTCTCGGTGCTCTGCCCCTCTGGACTCTATCCGTCTGGATTCTGTCCCTCTGGGCTTGCTCCATGTGGACTCTCTCTTTCTCCACACTCCTTCTCTTTCCTTCTGGTGGAACTGCTGCCGGCTGAGTTCCCTCCGAATGGATTCATCCTCCACTTCTTGCACCTCTTGCAGACCCTCTGGCTGTCTTTCCTTTATAAAGGCATTTTACCTTTGAAACTCCCGGGCTTGCCTTCAGGTGCAGCTGGTTAACACTCTTACAATCAGTGGCTGGGCACGTTGACTCAGCCTCTGTAGGATTACTCCTGCCCCCTCTAGCTGTGCTGCGAGGTAATTGCATCTTCTGCACATCCACAGCTCTATGAAAGACAGGGTTTTTTTCTAAACCTGCACTTTTCCGTGGCTCCAGCCTCATGACAGTACCCAATGTTTGAATTATCACAATTTGGGATTAGTAGGTTGGCTGGTTTTGGTTTCAGGTTTACCTTTTTGAAACATCTGGAGATCAGAATTGAGGTGTCTAGGTCAGGACGTACTCAATTCTGATGCCCTTTTAGGAACAGCTCTGCTAAATATGACATTGTTACTAAAATACACATCCACATGCAGCAGGGGGCGCCATTTCAGAATTATATACATGGAAACCTGGCAACGTACACATGTAGGTGCCAGTATCTGGGCCATTTTTCAAAGGTAGAAGTGCGGGTGCTGTTACTCAACAACAGAGAACCCTATTCTTAAGTCATTTCAATTTGGAGGATAGGGGAAATAAACAGTGGGGAATTAAGAAGGATATCCCCCTTGATCCCTCCTGTCAAGGGAGGGGCAAATAGAGCACTTTTTCCATACCTATTCATGTCAGGGAGCAGGTGTGAATCTGGACATGGGCAATTTTAGGCTTGCACAAGCATCCCCTGTATGAAATGAGGAATACATGTGTAGATTTTTGCCCTGCCCAGGTCATGCCCCTGACACATCCCCATCTACTTTCAGCAGGATACGATCATCCACATGTAAAATGAGCCTTTTTCTAAAATGGCCATTTACACCTTAATATGTTTTAGTTTCTTATTAATGTATTTATTATATTTTGTGGGTTTTGCCTGTTTCTGTTCTTTCAGTTTTTTGTAGATTTTTTTTTGGAAATGGTGGGATAGAAAGAAATCTTTTAAATTATATTTAATTATTAAGGGGTATGTTTACTGAAGTGTACTGTGCACAATGGGGTTTTACTGTGCGGTAACTGTTAGCTCGGGTCTGCATTAATGGTTACTGTGCTTACAACCAACACAGTGGTAAAAAACTCACACTAAGGACCTAATATTGCAAGGCATTTATACGGTTTACAGAGCTGTAAACCATGCAAATGCCCCTAAGCAGGATATTCACTGAATATCCCAGAGTAATACCACTGTACACCCCAATGTTATCCACTTATCATCAGGGCGTGTCAGGAGTGTTCTGGGGTGGTACCCGGAGATAACCATGCGATATTCAGCCGCTGCATGCTTATCCCTCAGTGGCGAAAGTTAGGTGCAGCAAAAGCTGTCCTAAGTTTACCACCGAAGTTAACCAGGCAGTGGCTAAATATCGCTGCTGCACAGTTAGCTTCTGCGCCATGTGCTGCTGTGCATCAAACCCAGATATTCAATGCTGTCGGCCTGATATGCCCTGGTTTGAATATCTGTGGTTAAGGTTTGGCAGCGACAGCTATGCACCTTCTAGGCGCAAAGCTGTCATAACTCAATATCGGGCCCTAAGTGCTTAGCATAGGTTTGGAGAGAGCGGGCATGGTGGCTATGTGCAAGATGTCACAACTGCCAATACTTCATATGCACCTATGTTGCTTCAAGAAGTGACCTTAAGTGCTAGCATGTGACCACTGCCCAACTGGCAAGGAAAAACACAAAGGTCAATTCCCCAGATCCCCCCCCCAGCTAATCCCTCCTTCACAGAACTCCCCATTCTGATCTTTCCTCAACACAACACTCCCATGATCCATTCCTCCTGGTACTGAACTCCTCCCATCTGATTCCTCCCCCCCTTTCAGCACCCCCTGCCTGGACATTCAAATCCCTCTTTAATGCCCCCCCCCCACTCAGAAGCCCTCGTTCAACAAGGCAGACCCAACCCCCAAATGCCCAACCCCAACCATCCCTCCCTCCATTCCCTCAACCCTCTCCACTCCTTCCCCAGTTGCCATGGGGTTCCAAAATGGTTGCGGCAACCATGGGAGAAAGACTGAGAATTCTATTATGCCTTTCTATAGGTCCACGGTACAGCCACACCCTGAGTACTATTTGCAGTTCTTGTTTCTCCATCTCAGAAAGGATATAATGGATTTGGATAAAAGTTCAGAAAAGGACAAAAAATGATAAAGAGGCTGAAGAAAGGGTGGATCCGGCCGCACTTCAAAATGACTGCCTGAATAGTCTGCTCTGATGATCCATTGCACAGAATAACCCTTGCTGACCCTTTCTCTCCCTGACAAGCCCTCCCTAGCTACCCCGGAGGTTGTTAGTGATGTCTGCAATTAAACCCGCTCGACTTGATTACGCCGCTACATAGGCCCAAAGAATTAAGCGTTCCAAACGGCTAAAATGGCATCCACGAAGAACTCGGAGGAGGGCCTCGATGAAATACTACACAAAATCCAGCAAGTTAATGAGATAGTGACCATGAACGGGGAAGCGCTGGGCTCCTTACAAACTGAGATGGTGGCGGTGAAAGCACAGTTCGCTGCTTTAATGGTGTGGATGGGGATATTATGGTTAGAACCTTACAACAACATGAGGCCCAGATTCAACAGATCAAATCACAAACTCAACTTTTTACCTAGAGCAACTGTTGCCTAAGCTGCTTCAGCTGGACATCAAGTAACCACTTTATACCAAACATTCTAAGATATCCACAGGCCCTGCAGTTCCCGCAGGCCACTCAAATCCCAGCCCTGATCGAAGTAGAAGGACAAAAACTTTTATTGTTTCATGACCTCAATAAAGCTACAGTGGACCAGAGGAAGCAACTTCTGGTGTTCCACCCTGAGCTACAATGCCTGCAAACAAGGTATGGTCTTTTCTATCTGGTCTGACTCCGAGTCACTCTTCAGAACCAGGTTCATACCTTTGAGGACCTAGAGGTGCTAAGATCCTACCTTGAGGAGTTTAATCATATGTATTCCTGTTTGGGACTGTGAACTCTTTGTTGTTGCTTGGTTTGGTGAACTACGCAGAGAGGCCTATATCACCGGTGGGTGGGCGAACCAGCTTGATTCTGTGCTGACTCCTGATCACGGGATGACTTTGTTTCCACAGGTGCTCAGTTTCTTTTTTGGTGCACTGTCTGATGATGTTTGGCCAGATTGTGTGTGCTGTCTTAGGCAGCTCAGGTGGCACAACCCAGACCTTGACCTGAGCAATGGTAGCTGAGAGAAGCTGTTTTTCTGTGGACATTGTTTCTTGAGTGTGTCGGGGTGTGCTTGCTAGGAGTTGTTTCTTCGGGTAGCATGGTAGTAATTTTTGGGGTTTTCCCATTTGATGGATGTCTGGTGTAGATGTCAGATTTGATTAAGAAGGGTATTGGGAGGGTGGAGGAGGGAGGTAGTCTCTTGGTACATCAGTGACCCAGTTTGGTGGGGGGGGGGGGGGGTCATGGGATGGTTTTCCCATGGGTTGCAAGTTTATGTATTCTTGCTGTTTTGGGCTTACTATTTTCACTAATTTTAAATATCACAAATCTAAGAGTCTAAGCGGGTAACAGTGAACAACATGCCAAAAGGCTTCAGTCTCCTAGCTCATTCTTGTTTGGTATCCTGTGCTGTGTGGCTTTCCTTGGCATTGCTGTTGGGTGTTTTGGGGACATTCCCTCCTATAGAGGGTGTTCAGTGCAGCCAAGTACTTAGCTATGTTATGAGTCTCAAGAGTCTATAATCTGATGGCTGCACCATTGAAAATTCTCTCACTCAAAATCAAGCGCATTAATAATCCCATTAAGAGGAAGAAAATCCTATGATATTGTCAGAAGGAGTCAGCTGACGTGGTTTACCTGCAGGAGACACATTTGTCTATGGCAGAAGCAGCAAAAAAGAGGCTGAAGAAAGGCTAAACAGGTTAGGACTCTTCAAGTTCAAAAGTGGACAACTGAGATATGTATTTATTTATCTATCTATCTGTTTTTATATACCGCCTTATCTGTGAATCAAGGCGGTTTACATAGAACTTTGGTATGACAGAAGTTTATAAAGCCATGATTGGGCTGGAACAGTTGTTTACCCTTTCAAGCACCACCAAAACTAACAACCAGCAGATGGAAAACAAATCATGGAAACAATTTTTTCACACAGTACATAATTAAACTGTAGGATCTGTTGCCAGAGGTCATGCTCAAGGCAACTAACATAGTGAGGTTTAAAAGAGGTAAAGGTCCATTAAAAATATTAGCCAGAAAGACTTGGGACAGCTGTTGCTTATCTTTGGAAATGAGCTATGAAAAATAGATCAACCTTTTGCGTCAGCTAGGTACTTGTGACCATACCAGCCACTATTAGAGATAGGATGTTGGGCTTAATGAACCTTGATCTGACTCAGCATAGCTTATCTTAGGTCTTGGGTTCCTACATTTTTTTCATGCATTGCACTCCTCTAGTCAATGAATCTTCCCTTATTTCTCTATGAATGGTTTACATTAATGATTCAATTATGATTGTCATACAGTTCAAAGAAATTGACTATTTGAACATAATCAATCAGTGATGTGGAATCTATCTGACTGGGGGCCTTAAACGATGTTAGATTCAAGTTTCATCAACCTGCATGCCCCAAAACTCTACGACAGCAAAACTGCCACAAGGCTTACTTTCAACGTGACATGAAATGTATTCTGAAAATAAACTGGCCTTTCTTGGCAGTGATATCAACAAAGCATTTAACCATATTGTAAAATTTAACATAGGGAGACTTGTATAACCACTGCAAAATGTTGCAAATTTTCTTCTTACCAGCTTTGATATGGGCTTCTGATCTCTTCCTCCTAATAGTATTCTTGATTGGCTGTCATGCTCTTTGGAATGTTCTGTAACCCAGACAGGATTGGCCAGAATCAGATTTATATTGTCCTGTCACAGCCGGTAGAAGTGTACTGTTTCCCGACTCTTTGTTTAGTTACTGTGACAAAATCCTAATTGGGTGAAGTCTAGTGATTTATGGGTTTGTGCTGAACAGAAACAGAGTTTTATCAGTGCATACTGGTGTGCTACTAATGCTCACTGAGAAGCAACATAGCTGGTCAGTTTTCAAAGGTCAGTTTTTGACCTTTCTGGTGTTAGGAATGAATTGGACTATAGTTAATTCAGAAAGTCTAGATTTGTAGCAAATTGGAAGACGTGGTGGTTGCAGTTGTGATTCCCTTTCTTCAAGCTGAAGCTAAGAGGGACAAACACTTTTTTAATAGGGGAATGTTTAGCTATTTCTTTTCTATAGCAGAATTTCAGACATGGAACAGATGCCTAAGGAGTATATTTACTAAAGCGCGTTGGGCTTTTGCAGCTAATGCGGCATTTTTGTGCAAATACTGCCGCATTGGCTGCAAACACGGTGCGCTATTTGTTAGGGGCCTTTCCCCTGCAGATAAAGAAGCGTGGAAGCCGTATTAGTCCACTATAATGGTAGTTAAATAAAAAAGGAAAATAAGGTGATGTCTTTTTTATTGGACTAACTTAATACATTTGTAGACTAGCTTTCGAAGGTGAAACCTTCTTCAGGTCAGGACAGTATGTGCGCCAGATGTTGCATTAAAATATATCTATAGGAATCTATACAGCATTGCATGGCCAGAAGAAGAGGAGGAAGGGATGGATGGTTGATCAGAGGGTGACCAGGCTTGGATAGAGTTTATAATGTGACAGAAAGTACATGTATTTGTTGAGTCCTGTTGGTGATCAGGCTCTAAATCTATCCAGGGCTGTAAAACCTTTGAAATGAAGATGATAAAATAATTTGAATCAGACCAAACATGACTCAATAAGGACATTATAAACTATCAATAATTACAGCCTTGAAAGCTAGTCTATAAATGTATTGAGTTAGTCCAATAAAAAGGTATCACCATATTTTCCTTTTTTATTTAACTCCCAGTAGATAACGCACTGAAACTGCAGAGATCATGGCCTGGCCTCACAGCGGGTACACAGAACTATTAAGCTGGTATAATATGCACCCGTGCTCTCTGCAACTTTGACAGGTGCCACGTGCTGTTAGCGCCCTCAATAACTGTGTTTCAGGCAAGCCCATTTCCTGCAGACTCTGGCAGTTAATGCGGTTTGAGCAGATAGTACAGAAAATCATCTCACTATCTGCATTTGCTCTTCACTATCTGATAACTTGGCCAAATATCTAAATGTGTCCCAAGAGAGATGCTTTGGAATGTCAGAGGTAAGAACATTTCCTTCCTCAAGCACTCCTCCAAGCTCTGGGTCCCAAAGACAAGTCAGTCGGGGTTTTGCACGACTTGGAACGAGATCGTAAATATGGATGGGAAAACTTTCCAAGGTATACATGTACTGTTGCTCTAAAATTCAGATTACAGTGAAGGAGTGCCCAAACCACTCCCAGAATATACCTCCTTATCTGTTTGTTTTAAACACAGAATTCTACTATCTATGTGTATCAGCTGCTTTTTCTAAAATTGATACTTTTTCATGTATGCTGCTTTGCATGTGTAAATCAGCTAATTATATGTGCAAAAGCTTCTAAAATGTACTCCTTAATTCCAAGCTTAACCAGCAGACTTTTAGCATAACCTCTGTCTTGTGATGCATTGTTTGCCATCTATCTTGGCTTACCTCTTATGGTAAGAAGTTTCTTCCACCATGATACAATGAATTTCAAAAAAAGTTCTGAAACAAGAGAGCCCTGACAGTAAAGTGTTTCTACCGCTTATCTTAGTTTTGGAACATTTGGAATTAGAATTCCATTAACTTGCTTATTTTACTTTACAAATTCAAGGATTCAAGGAAAATAAACATTTCTTATAGAGATGGATCTAAAGTAAATCAATAACAAAACCCCCCCAAAAGAAACATCAAACATCTTCACAAAGAATAATAACCACTAGCTATATAACTCCAAAGTTCACCAACACGAAGATGAATCCAATCCTACCTTTCCAAAGAAAAAGATTAAGGGTGTCTTTGCAGTAAGCAATATTCCCGCATTTTAAATCATTAGAAGCAGGCGGGTCACAGAACTACCTGCCCCTCTCATGATTAAAAACTTGACAGGAACAGAAATCCAATGTATTATAAGGCAGGGGACCCCCCACAAGACGCCAGGGCCAGACGGGTACGGGGCAGAATTTTACAAAATTCTCGCGCTGTGACACGATGTATGATGAGGTATTAGAGTCTGGATGTTTTCCAAGGGATATGAGAACAGCTGCTATCACGGTGATCCCCAAACCGGGGAAGGACCTGGAAGAGCCTGTATCATATAGACCCATTTCATTAATTAACTATGATATGAAGATTTTAGCTTCAATCTTTGCTACTCGGCTGCAACAGATACTGCCGAGGTTAATTGGGAAGCATCAGACGGGATTTGTGAAGGGCCGGGAAGCGTTCCGAAATATAAGTGGGGTGTTGCTCTGGATGGAGAGATGCCTGAGGAGGAAGTCACCATTGTTGCTAGTTTGGACGGTGAAATGGCTTTTGATCGAGTCTCGTGGCCTTACATGTTTGCGGCGCTCCAGAAATTTGGGTTTGAGGGGCCTTTTTTGAGATGGATCAAGGCCCTGTACACGGAGTCGTTGGCTTGTATAACCATGGGAGGGGAGTGCTCACCCGCTTTTCCCCTTGGGCGAGGTACCCATCAGTGATGCCCTTTGTCCCTGCTTCTATTTGTTTTACAATTAGAACCTTTACTGCTCTCGCTTATAAACAAGGCGGAGGTAAGGGGTATACAATGGAGGTCTGGTGGCATTAAGGTAAGTGCATTTGCTGATGACATGCTTCTCTGTCTACAGGACCCACAAGAATCTTTAGAGGGAGCCCTACGACAGACTGAGTGGTTTAGTGCCTTTTCGGGGTTGTGAATCAATAAGTCTAACTCCGTGGTGCTAGATGTCGGAGGGAGGGTGAAGCTTCGGTGGAGGGGAGAGTTTCCTCTGCTATGGGCGGAAGGCCAGATTCGTTATCTGGGTATCCAAATCCCAGAGGACATGGGTCAGTTGTACAGTATCAATATAGAACCGATGTTGGAAAGATAAATAGCGACCTTGCGGAAGTGGAGGGATCTGCCCATTTCTTTAATGGGCCGCATTGCCCTTTTCAAAATGGTCGAGTTGCCAAGATGGCTGTACTTGCTACGACACCTCCCGGTGTGGATGGTGAGGAAAGATCTGATACTTCTGCGTAGCCACTTGAGTAAATTCCTGTGGAGGGGTCATAGACCCCGAATAGCGTTAGCGGCTTTGATGAGGCTGCAGGAGGAAAGGAGAGGAGGGGGTTAACGTCTTTGAGAGAATATAACTTGGCGAGCTTGTTGCGACCCCTCCGGGATCTCCTACTGGGAACTTCTGAGACGTTGCCTATTGAATTAATAAATGAGATGTCAGGGACTTTACGCAGAGTGTTTTGGCTGCACAGGGAGGACAGGGAGCTGCCGGCTGAGTGGAAAAATTCAGTTTATTTGTGTGCTTTGAGGCTAGCATGGAAAGAGCTTTGTCAGAGAAGGAAGGTGTCATAGAAGAAAACAGATTTTTTGCCTTTGGCGGGAAACAGGGATTTCCCACCGGGATATCAGGGAATGGTGGCTAGTCGCTGGGGGAAGAGTGGAGTTCAATACCTGGGCCAGCTGAAGATGGCATCTACCCCTGAATTAGACTCCTTTCAATCCCTGAGGCAGAAGTTCCAGCTGGGAGCGAAAGATTTTTATTTCTATTTGCATGTGTGATCAGTACAGAAGGAAAGTGAAGTCCTGTTGGCTTCGGGGCGGGGTATGATGGATTTTATGGGGCAATTGGAAGGGAAAATAACTGTAGGGGCATTGCGGCGGGAATGGAGTCTGGGGGGAAAGGGGGTGATAGGCCGGTTGAACGGTGGCAACAAGATGGCATGCCCGGTATAACAGTGGGTACTTTGGAGCTCGCGTTTAGAGCTATTAAAGATCTCGCAGAGTCGGTCTGATTGTGAGAAATACAATATAAGTTCCTGTGGAGGGCATACGTACATGATGTTTGGGCAGCGAGGGCTGGTGTGGCGCTGACAGATGTGTATAGTATGTGTGGGAAGGAGAGAGGCACATTTCTACATCGCTTCTGGTCTTGTGAAAGAATACAGGCCTTTTGGCGGGAGGTGTGGACAAGAGTCAATAGTTGGTTGAAGCAGTCACTAGTCTTCACCCCGGACTCCTGGCTGTTTGGGGTGGGTGGGCGAGGAGGCTTGGGGGGAGCTGGGCAGAGGAAACTATGAGGGAAGGGATCTATAGTGGGTAAACAGTGTATATTGCGTCACTGGGTAACAGAAGACCCTCCAGGGATTGTGGAATGGGAGCACCTGATGCGAGAGCTAATGACTATGGAAAGGAAAACTGCTGAATTGTTGGGAGGGCAATAAACAGAGGAGCTTTGAAGAGACTTGGGCGCCGTTGTTAGGAGGGAGTGCTGACGAAATCCAGGATGGGAACCCTGATTAGGATTTAAGGAAGAACTTGAGGGAAGAACTCTGAGGGGAGGTGGAGGTATTAGTGGGTAAGAAGTAGCACCAGCCACGCATCGTATTGCTCATAAACATGAATACTGGAGGCAAGGCGACACTGCATTAGAGGGTATGAGTGAGGGTGTGGATGTGGAGGGATGAGTGGGAGGTAGGTGGTAAGGGGGAGGGGTTGGGGGGAGGGAGGTTAAGAGGGGAGGGTATGGGGGGGTGGATGGGGATTGGGGTAGAGGAGGGGGGAGGGGTGGTAAGTAAGGAGTTGTGGAAGGTTTAATTGTGCCTGATTTAGAGTTGGGGTGTTACATATGGTATGGTCTATGTATGATGTCAGTTTCTCTCTGTACAATGTTCACAGCTGATGTCTGTTCTGGTTAGATAATGTAGCTAAGTTAGGGAGAGTGTTAGTCATTTTCTAGAGTATCCAGTATTGTGCTGTCCAGGAGGCACCTCTGTGGGGGGAGTTAACATGGTCTAGACGAGCCTTGAGTGTGGGGTGGTCTGGGAACGGGAATGCTGTAACACTTGTGGTTGTTGTGTAGAGAATGATGATAATAATGATAACAATAAAAATGATTTTCCTTAAAAACTTGATTCATAGCACAACCTCCTATAGGCAGCAGTGTGGACAGGGGACTCCATTGCAGCTTAGCAGGAATATTTCTGGTAAATGCAAAGCCTGTATACTAACTGTTGGGGGGCCTGGCCAGCATCTGCCTACAGTTACTACAGAAGCCTGGTACATAACTTGGAGATAGCACAATAAATACATCTGGACTATTTGCTGATGTAGTTACCATAGTTATAAATATTAAAAATCACTCCATCCCTGAGCACCACTTTGTACTCCCTGCCCCCATCGATCAGCATCTCACCCCTACTGCCCACCCTCCCAGTCAGCATCTTCACCCCAATTTTTAGTACCGCGACTCTACTGCTAGGAGGGAAAGCTGGCATGTTGAACCTGAGTAGCAATGGGGCATGAGCATCCAGAGATCACTCCTGCCCTGTCACTAACACACCCCAATAAGTACTGGGGGAGAATCGGGGAATGGGAAGGGTCTTATACCTCTTTATGTAGTCACATTAGGATATATTCTAAAATTTAAATGATAAAAAGAGAATTTTTGTTATGGACAAAATGGTAGGTTATGTTTATTGATTTGCCAAACCGCCTTTCACAAAAATTTTCAAAGCAGTATACAATATTTATTTTATTTAACAAGTTTTTATATACCTCCTTTAATCCAAGGCAGTCTACATAGAACAACAGTATACAAACTCAAGAGAGTTGTGTTACGTAGAACATGGGCAAGTAAACTTGGCATTAAATATGGGGGTTATTAATAAAACAATGGTGAGAGGATAGTTATGATGTATACAGTTAGGTAATGTCATTAGGACCAAAATGTTCAATGAAGAGATGTGTTTTTAATAGTTTCTTCAGATCTTGTGGAGATTGTGCAGGTCTACTGGCTTCTGGTAGTGAGTTCCAAATCACTGGAGCAAATAGCGTGAAGGCTCTATTGCTTGTATGCTGCGTGCATTTGGTCTTGAAAGGGAGGGAGGGGATGGCAAGAAGATTCCAATTTGCTGATCTGGGCCTTGTTGATGATCTTGAGATTCTCTTTTCAAGGCAGGGAGCAGATAGTTTATGGAGGATTTTATAGTTGGTGGTTGCGGTCTTGTGTTTAATCTTTTGGGCAATTGGTAGCCAGTGTAATCTCCTGAGAGTTGTGGTTATGTGTTGACGACCTTATGTACCTGTTAGGATTCTAGTGGTAGTGTTCTGCACTAATTGTAGTGCATATAGTACCTGTTTCGGCAGTCCCTGATACAATATGTTGCCGTAATCGAGATGAGACGCGATGATGGCCTGGAAGACTGATCTGTAATCATTGTCTTGTAGAATGGGATGTAGATGTCAGAGGGTCCTAAGTTTCAGGTATGCTGTATTGGCTACCTTCTTGATATGTGAGAGCATCCCGCTAGAGGACAATAACCTTGGGCCGGAAGAACTGGGGTTTCTAGTCCTACAGGTGCTCCTTGTGGCCTTGGGCAAGCCACTTAACACTCCGTTGCCTCAGGTACAAAAACATAGATTGTGAGCCCTTGGGGGACAAGGGATATATATATATACAGAGTACCTGAATGTACACCGCTTTGACTTGTAGAAAAACGGTATATAAGCCTAGCTAAATAAATGTTAAGGTTGCTGTCTAGAGTTATGCGGAGCTTTTTGACTTCCCTTTTTATGTTAATTTCAGCATGTTGGAGTATGATTTTCTCTGGTGGATTGAAAGCTGGGTCTTCGAAGATTAGTAGAGCTTCTTTCTTCTTTTTATTCACTACTAGATTTAGTTCAGTGGGAAGGTTTGTGACAGCTGTGAAGCAGTCTGATATGACTGAGAAGTCTGGGGTGAGCATGTTAAAGGGCATGCAGAACATGATATCGTCTGCATATAGGTGAAAGTGCATGTTCCATTCTCTTAGTAGGTTGCAAATGGGCTGCATGTAAATATTAAATAGTAGGGCTGATAAGGCCAATCCCCGTGGAATGCCTTGTTTTAGGTTAAATGGTTTGGAATTGCTGAGTCCGACTTTTACTTGCAGTTTTCTGTCTGAGAGGTAAGATGTGAACCAGTTTATTGTGCTGTTAAGCAGGCCTATGTTTCTAAGTCTGGCTAGGAGGATGTGGTGTGATAATGAGTCAAAGGCACACTAATGTCCAGGAAGATCATAATGAATCCTTGATGGGGCTTGTCTAAGCCTCTGATTAGTGTGTTGAAGAGAGCAGTGAAGAGGGTATCAACATCATGCCATGGGCAGAAACCATGCTGCTGGGGATCCAACGGAGCATAGGAATCAACATGGTCTTGGAGCTGGTGTTATATAGTCTTTTTGATTATTTTAGACAGGAATGAGATGCTGGCGATTGGTCGATATGAACTGGGGTCTTGTGGGTCTAAAGAGGATTTCTTGAGTATGGGGCATATTGAAGCCTATTTCAGGGCAAGGGGTAGGTATCCTTGAGAAAGAGAGAGGCGTGCATCATCTTTAATATAGGAGTGAGGTCTGTTCGAAGGGATTTTATCCATATAACTGGACATGGATCCAGTGAGGAGGTTCTGGTATTGATACTACTGATGACGTCTGAGAGTTCTCTCTTTGTTATTAGTCTAAAAGTGTGCCATGTCAGTTTGAGCTGAGTTGTCTTGTTGATGTGGTGGATCACTGATTGGGGGGGGAAGGGTGTCGGGGATTGCCTGTTGCAGAGAAAGTCTGCCTTGGTCTGTGGGTCTAATTGTTCTTTTGATTTTGTGGAATGTGTTAAAGTGGGGTTGCTGGTGAAGAAGCACACAATTGAGAATAATTCCCTGGGACGGTTGAGAGATTCCATGAGAATGTTGGCGTAGTATTCTTTTCGGCACTTGTTGATCAGGTTGTTGTATTCAAGCTGCTTGCTAAGGAAATGTTGCTTAAATGTTGCATCTCATGTTTGTTTCCATCTTCTTTTTAATAACCTGAGTTCTCGTCTGATAGGACAGAGATTACTGGAATACCTGGGAGGGTGTGTAGATTTAGGGGGGGGGTCATAGATCGTCTTTCTGTGAATACTGCAGCTTCGTTAATTACTGAGTTCCAGGAGTTGATGACACTGCCCAAGTCGGGTATGTCAGGTTCAATAAGCGGGGAGACATTATCGAGGAAGGATTGTGGATTAAACACTTTGAATTGATGTCTCTGCTGCTGTTGCCGGGGGAGGTGTGGCAGCTGGGTACAGTTCGGAAATACGAGCGAGACCATAGCATGGCCTGACCAAGGCACTGGGTCAATCTGGATGTTTAGGTCAGCTCTTTGCAGTATATTAGGTGTAAATAGGAGGTCTAGGAGTGCTCCTATAGAGTGAGTGGGGGCATCAATTATCTGGATTTGTTTAAGTGTTTCCATGTCATTTGTGAATGCTCTTGTTTGCTTCATAGAAGTGGATGGGAGGTTGATGTCACCCATGAGGAAGAAGTATTTGTTGGATGCTGTGTGTGTGCATACTTCCTCCAGTAGAAGAGGGTGTTCGATATATTAAGCAGATAATGTGTTCACATTCTCAGAAATCACACCAAGGTGCACGGACCAGGAGAAGGACCTTGATGTGATTATTTCTGAGGATCTCAAGGTGACAAAACAGTGCGACAAGGCAGTGGCAAAAGCCAGGAGGATGTTGGGTTGCATACAAAGAGGAATTACCAGCAGAAAAGAAGAGGTACTAATGGCACTGCTATAAGTCACTGGTGAGGCCTCACTTGGAATACTGTGTTCAGTTCTGGAGACTATATCTCGCAAAGGATTTAAAAAGACTGGAAACTATTCAGAGGAAGGCGACCAAACTGATTTGGAGCCTGCATCAGAAATCTTATGAGAAGAGACTTGAAGACCTAAATATGTACACTCTGGAGGAGAGGAGGGACAGGGGAGATATGATTCAGACCTTTAAATACTTAGAGTATTAATCAGCAAACAAACTTCTTCCAAAGATGGGGAAGCTGTAAAACTAGAGGGCATAACATGAAGCTGCAAGGGGATACATTGAAAGGGAATGTCAGGAAATACTTTTTCACTGAAAGGGTGGTGGATGCTTGGAATGCCCTCCCGATGGAAGTGGTAGGGGCAAATACAGTGACAGAATTCAAAATGGCATGGGACAGACACAGTGGATCCTTTTACAGCAACAGGATAAAATCAAAATAAACTTAACTATTTAATTTTTTAACAAACAGGGGCGCCCTACATGGAGCGATGGGTTCACTCCTAAACAAAGACATGGGGAGGGGTGAACTGCATAGAGCGGCAGGTGTACCTTCTCTTGCCATCTTGCTGACTAGATGGATCATACTGGTCTTTATCTGCCGTCATTTACTATGTTGCTATGTTAAATGGACATAGTGAGGAAGTCTAAAGTTCGTAGGGATTGTGAGCTAACCATGGTGAAATTCAGTTGTTCCTTTGCCAATATTAGGACCTCTCCTCCTCTTCTGTCGGTTCTGGGACAGTTGTAATGGGGTGGTAGTAACTGGTTGAGGAGTACATTGTTGGTGCTTGAGATCCAGCTTTCAGTAAGTCAGTGTCGGTGAGTTGTATATAGTCTGCTATAGTTTGAGTTTTGTTGCGGATTGAGCGGGCATTAATAACGGAGCATTTGATTGTGTTGCAAGAGCATTTATTCCTGAGGTTTGGATTCTGATGCTGAGCGGTATTGATTTGTAGCAGTCTGCGTGTTGGTTTTGAGTGTTGTACTTTAAGGCATGTGCTTAAGTGCAGAGGCTTAGGCCTGTAGAGAATTGGGATGCCGTTGCTGTGAGTGGCAAACATGTGTGGTTGTTAGCAGGATGAGAAGAGTGAGTAGTATCAATGTTGGGTATGAGCATGTGGGATATTATGGTTGGATATGTAGTTGTGGCTTACCAGGGATTAGTTGCAGTGGATTCAAAGATCTTCTTTTGGATTTAAAGTTTTTCTGTTGTTGGTTTATCAGGTGGCTGTCAGATGTCCAGAGGTGTGCACTGGAAAAGTTGTCCTTGGATGCTGTAGGGCCCAAGGGCTCTTATTCTTTTATAGTGCCGGTGTTGGTAGCTTCTTCGTTGGGGCACTTACTTGCATTGGGGCATTGGCTCCCTTTATTCACAGTGTTGTTGTATGGCAAGGGGGCTTGGATGAACTTGCTTCTGTGTTCTTTGTATGTTGTTAGGTTGCTATGGTGTGCTGGGTGTAGTCTGGAGAGGCAGGTTTATGTAGTTGAATCTTTCAGAAATTCTGAAGAGGTTCTAATTCCTTGCGTGTTGTTTTGAGAGGCAGAAGTGTAGTGCTGTCTGCTATCCTGCGTCAGGTTCCATGCCTAAGGGTCACACCAAAGGGACCTCTAGCGAGGCCCTCAGGCACGGGCCCGCCAGGAATGAATGCGCCTGCTGGTACTTGAATTTGAAGAGTTGGTTGCGGAGAGTCTGATAGGTTCTCTCCCCGTGCCCCCCGCCAAAGCCAATCTGCCCACTCCCCGCCAAAGCCAATCAGCCCTAATTGGGGCTGGTGGAGTTAGGCTTTTGCACCTTCTGGCACTTGAATATTAAAAAAGAACAATTAATACAGAGGATTCACAAAATACAAAGGATAAAAAAAGGACAAGAGTGTATAGCAAGAGGAAAAAATTATAGTTACCAGGGACCACTCCACCTACTGAAACATCCCAAACAAATCTGGCATGAAAATATATCAATCTAAATGCAGTTTGCATAGGCCAGCTCCAATAGATAGGTTTTTAAACCTTTTTTAAACCTCTCAAAGGAGTTCTCCTTCCTCAAATACAGAGTTCCATAATACCAGAGTTTGTTGCAAAAAGGCAGCGGCGTACATTATTAAAAGACAAGTGGCAGGAACTACAAACTGATTCTGATCTTAGGAACAGAGGAGCGTGTGGGAATGTAGGATATTATTAAGCCAGAGAGGTATTATGCTTCACCTGAGTAAAGTGCTTTAAATGTAAGAATGAAACATTTGTACTTTATTCGATATGTTACTGGGGGCCAATGCTCGGCTGTTAATAAGGGTGTCATCTGATCAAATTTCTTTGCATTTTGTAATAATTTATCTATAGTGTTCTGTAACCATTTAAAGGTAATTACAATAAACTAGTCATGATAGGATTGTGGCATGAGTTATTGTATGCAAATCAGCAGGATCTATTAAGGATCTAATGGTACACAGGCAATGTAATTTAGAGAAAAACGATCTGATAAGTGTGGAAATATGGGCCTCAAAGGAGAGCTGACAATTGGTAGTCATGCCCAGTATTTTCAGCTCAGTTGAGTAGGCCAAGGGATAGCCTGTCGACATCAAATGGGAATATTTTTGTCAATCCGCATGGCTTGAGATTTACTGGGATTCAATTTTAGTTTGAGATCAGAAAACATTGTGAGATCGTGTCAAGACAAGGTGGCCCTTTTACTAAAGTGCACTATGTAGTTAATGCACAATTTGGTGTGCTTTAACTGCGTAGTTGGACCTGCTGCAACAGTTACTGCACAGGCATAACGGTTCATGCATGCTGATTTTCGCTCTGGCATTCCCAAGTTAGGGTGCTAAAAGGTTGGGAGAGTAGGTATGGTGACCACATTGCAGTTAGCATGGAGGTAGATATTGCGCACTGTCAATGTTGCCATTAGCATGGGTTCACCTAATGTCACTTAATAGGTGGAGGTAATTGCACCCACAGTAATAGTGCCATGTGTTAAGGTATGCAGTCGTGCATTAACAATCTTACATCATTTTCTACAAACTCCAGTTTAGTTTATAGAACTTAATTTCCTTAGCACAAGAGTTCATGCATTCTTTACTAGTTTTAGTCTATTTTTCTACCAAATCTAAGGGATGCTTACAGTCCCCCAATTCAAGGTATTTTTACATGAACCGATTTAATAACAAATCTGCTGATTAATAATATGTCCTGATATGGTAGCTATGACATTCCAATTGTCTTGAGCCTTATTAGGACTGCTCTTACTGCCTGTTGATGATCAGTGGTTGTCCTAGTCTCTTACTTCAGTGTCAGAGTGCATCTCCTTTCATAATTCCTCCTGATGGGATACTACTTGAAAGCAGTCTAAAGCATTAAACCGGCTCTCCTTCCCCATGTTTCTCAACTTTTTCTGAGGAGGCCACCCTGAAGCTGCTGCTGCATCCACCGCCCTTGTGGTCAACAGTTCTGACACCGCCAACCCTGCTGAAGTGCCATCGATCTGCTTTCTTTTTGTGTCAACTGATACGACGTATTCATCTGCAACTAACATCAGGGGAAGAATGTGTCACTCTCGAGTGAGTGTGACCTCTGGAAGTAAATAGTAGTCCTTTGGCTGCCTGGTCTTCAGAGATTGACCTTCTGCACCATAAGTGATACATTGATATACGTCTGCACAATAAGTGATATATTAATCCATTGGGCCCATATTGCAAAGATGTGTGCCTTACACTTAATCATAGCAAGAAGAAAGTCTGCTAGAGTCTTTGTCACGCATGCAGTCAGCTAGGCTTGTTATCTTGGATTCTCTGCTTTGAGAATTCCATTAAATTGTTTAACAGATTTGGCACAGGGCTCCGCAGCTCATACCTCAATTTCTATCTCGAAAATGTAGATAGTCTATAAGAGGGTCATTTTATAACGGGGTGCCTAGGTTAAGAGGGTAAGCAGGCGCATATTTTATAAAGACACATGGGGGTTATTTTAGAAGTCTTATTTACAATTTCACTGTGTAAAATCAGGTATTTACGCATGAAAATGACTGAATTTACATGTGGATGTTTTTGCTACACACAAATTGCAGCAGGGGTATGGTTAGGGGCCTGTGTGGGTCAAAAATCTACAAAAATCTATTCTGGGGATGCAGTGGAAGTGGCACCTGGGCACAGTTGGGCAACGGCAATATTTAGCTGCTGCCTATTTATCCATCAGCCGTGAAAGTTAAGAACCTTAAATGCTGGCCTGAATTTCACCACCAAAGCTAATCAGTGGCTGAATATCATCACTGCCCAGTAAGCGTTACAGCTCTCTGGTCAACCCAGATATTCAATGTCGATGTCTGGATGTGGCCCCAGTATTGAATACAGCTAACCGCCACTGAATAGCAGGCTCTAAGTGCGTAGCTTTGCACGTGCTCACATTAATTTCATCTGCCATTTGGGTGTCCAGTCTCCCAATTTCTCAAGATTCTTTTCAGAGCCAGCCCCAGAGTTGGTTCAAGGTGCTGTAACTCTGAGCAAACATTAAGCCTCCCTCCTCCCGGCTGTCTGAATCTATTGTTTAGCTTTAAATGCCCTGACCTTTTCCGCCCCCCCGCCCCCCGAAGATTCTGCCTTAGGTGACTGCCTTGTTTTCCTAGTGGTTGGGCTGGCCCAGGTCCTCTTACAATTTTTCATAGTCCTCTTGTGATTTAACAACTCTGAATAATTCTGTGTGATCTGCAAATTTGATTACCTTTCTCGTTGTTCCCATTTCCTGGTCATTCATAGATATGTTAAAATATAGTGTGCCCTGCACAGATTCCTGTGGTACTCCGCTATTTACTTTTTCCATTGAGAAAATTGACCATTTCCCTTTTCTGTTTTATTTTTTACCAGTTCACAACCCATAACAGGACACTGCCTCCTATCCCTTGACTATACATCTAACTTGTACATCTATGTGATGATATTCAGCTGCTAAGCATATGTTAGACATCCAAGCAGCCACATAAACAGCAGGTATAACTTGAAACATCTAATATCTGCTTTTATTTGGCAGCTTGACTCCTAACAGTATTACCCCAAGATTATGGCTAAGTGGCCCGAGGTTCTTTGTTGAAACCGGTTGCTGACTGATCAGGCAGAAGCATTCCAGGATCACTCCTTCCCCCAGCAAACACAAGGGAGCCACCGATAAGAGTTGGAGGATTCCAGGAAAAGTGTGTGTGTATGGGAGGAAGGTGCTATGGCTGTTGTCAGAGGGGCCCAGGGGGATTGGTAACTGGGGAGTTTAGATGGGTATTGGGGGTTTGGAGGGGAGCTGAAATGTTTGCTGAGGGGATTGGGGGGAGAGTTGACTTAAATTTGCACCTGCACATTTGTTGAACTGATAGCTGCCACTTGGGCCTCGGGACAGGTGCAATACCTGATAGGATTTTTTTTCAGAAATGTGTATTTGACTTGCAGAAGCCATGGTATTTTCATTAATGTCATATGGATATGAAAGTTGAACAGTGAAGTAGAAAGACAGGAAGAAAATCGATGCCTTTGAATTATGGTGCTAGCAAAGAATATTAGTAGCTTGGTTTAAAAAAGGTTTGGACACGTTCCTGGAGGAAAGGTCCATAACCATTATTAAAGAGGACCCAAGTAATCCACTATTTCTCCAATACAAGCATTATGGAACCTGTGTGTCTCTTTGGGAAGCTGCTAGGTACTTGTGACCTGGATTTGTCACTGTTGGAAACAGGATACTGGGCTTGATGGACCTTGGTCTGACCCAATATGGCATATCTTATGTTTTTATTATTGTGTATACCATGGACTGCCTGAAGAAAAAATCAGTTGGTATGAGAAGAGATCAAACCTAAGCTTTTTTTAGAAGCTCAAATGACAAGTCTTTGACTTTCATACTTTGGATATATGTAGTTTGCGAAGAGAAAGAAATCATCCTTGGCAAGGCTGAAAGTCAGCGCAAAAGGGGAAGGTCAGCAATGTGATGGATTGATACAATAACAGCAGCTATAGATGCCACTCTATCAATAATTAGCTGCCTGACTGAAGACCAAACACAATTTAGGACAATTATCCACAGGATTGCCATGAGTTGACATAGACTCAACGGCACTTAACAGCAACAACAACATTCCCATTGTAATATGGAGAATGCATGGGTTGAATTTTGGCCTACCCAAGCCAAGCCCAAGCCACATCCAAACTGCCCTCTTGAAATCTGTGGATGGTGTGGATTCCCACCAGTAAACAGCAGATTTCTGAAATCACCATTTTACACGTGTATGTGATTTACACATCTAAATAAGGCCGTACCAAGGGCTGCATAGGGCAGAAGCACAGAATGAGCACTGATATCGTCACCGGGCTTTCAGCAGGGCTAATAAGAGTGAGTTCTTGCATATGGCTGGGGAGGTAGGGAAGCTCCAAGTTCAGGTATTGCACATGGCATATTTCAAGCTTGGTCCATTCCTGCGTCTAAATGCCACTATTTACATGTGGGGCTGCTGCTAAAATGACCTCTGTAGGCACCGTGGTGTCTATAAAATGCTGCTTACATCATGGGTAAAAGGACCCCACATACATTTACACCAGCTCAAGATCAGGTATAAATGCCCGCATATAAAATCGTGTGGTTGCATTTATTTTTCAGTGTATGTATGTAAGTCATGATTCCACTCATACTGCACCCTAACACTATCCCAGCACGTGCCTACATCAAAATCACATACGTGTGCATGTTCTTGTCATCACACATGCATGTACGTGCATGTAATTTTATGAGGCTTTTATGTGTGTACACTGACATATATATGCTAAAATGACTATAAAATTGACTTCTCAGTCACTTAGGGGTAAATTCGAAAGGTATCTTCATGGCTAAAACACTCTCTTACATGCAGAGACAGCCTTTTATAAAATTGCACAGACAAAGAAGGTCATTTTAGAAGCTTGACTTGGACGTCTGAAAATCGGCTTCAGATGTGCAAATCCCAAAGACATCCTCAGAACCATTTTAGAAAGCCCGAGCATACACATCCGCACGATCATGCCCAAGTCAGCCGTGGGCATGCCCTGGGGCATGGGAGGGGAGGGTCGGTAAAGATACATGTGCACACATGATTTTAGACCAGTGCTGCACATCTGAAATTGCCTTTGGGGATATCAATGGCTATACCTGCTGCAGGACATAACCAGGATTAGTAAGGATGTTTGTTTATGCAATTTCTTGATATACCGCCCAGGCTGAAGGGCATCAGAGCAGTTTACAATCACTACAAACAGGTACTGGATACATTCCTTCGTCCCCAAAGGGCTCCAAAGTTGCTTTTTTCACCAACATAACAGCAGTACATTGAAGAAAGGAAGGAAATGGCCTTTCATTTCTCTGATATACTCTTCACTCCTTCAAAGATACCCGCCAGTATGTAGAAAAAGCATTTCTTCAGGCTCCCATGCTGCAACATGTCCCACTTTGCAAAATGGCAGGCTGGGACATGCAAGGAGGAGAGAGCCATGGTTACGTTCTATGATAGAGCAACATGCACATTGATGTCCCCTGTTCCATGGATGCACATGTACTATACATTTAAGTTTCTACAACGTGGAGACTTCCTGCACATGGCCAATCCGTAATTGAGTGCGTCCCTGTTTTTGTTATTTTGTAGTGGACATGTCTGTCTTTCAGGGTGGAGAAAGGTTGGCTTTATAAGGTACTTACATGTGACCACCTTCTCAGCTGCCTCTCCCGCTGTATGGTTAATTCTTCTTTATTCAACCACCAAAATACAACAACAAACAAAACAGAACAAAACCCTGGCTCGTGGAAACACTTGAATGAGGCCAGGGAGCAAACTGTGTGGTACAGATTTTTTCCCAGTTATAACCCACCACTGTGCACCCCCCCCCCCCCAACAATCCTCCCCCTCCCCCATTCCTCAAAACTCTCACCAGTACATACAAGTACCTAGGCGAGAATACGATAAATACCAAAACAAAACCACTTCCTCTTCTGCTGTATATCGGACCTTTTGATTTGGACACTCTGATTTGCGGCCAGATGCCATTTCTAAAATGTGCCTTCATATGCCCAGAGGGGTCAATTTTCAAAGCCATTATCTGGATAATCATGAAGTTTATAGGGCATTGAGAGATATTCAGTGGTACTACCCATGTAGAAGCCAATTCCGATCGGGGCACATCCAGCCTGTCCAGACGTCCAAAATCTGGATGGACCAGATTTGCACCCGATTCTGATGCCGCGGGGGCTAGACGTCCCCGCAGGATCAGAATCGGGTGCAGCGGCCCTAGATAGGTGGGACGTACCCCGATTCTGACCCGCCGAACGTCCAGGTATTTCCCGGGCTAGCTTAGCCTGGACTCCTGCATGGAGCCATGATGCACTGGTATCCCATCACCATGGCACCGCGGCTCCATGCAGGAGCCCCGATCACCTGCACTGCCAGCAAAGTTCGTTTTCCCCACCGTCCTACCTCCGATCGGGCCTTTCGGGATCGGGCTGCAAAGAACCAACTGGCCCTCTCATCTCTTCTGTTGATCCCAGTCTGGATGGCCGCTGGCGTCAGGGGGGACTTATTCCACCTCCAAGGTGGAATAACTCCCCCATCTAAGTAACCCAGGCTGGATGTACAGAGCTGTCACCGGAATTGGCCCTATACATCCAGGTTGAGGGTCATGCCTCTAGCCCACCCTCGCTGCTCCTCCGAAACGCCCCTACTGCCCTGGTACAGAGCTCCCCGCACATCTCTGCTGTACGTATGGGGAGCTCTTTGGTGGGAATCGGACCCGGACATTTAGCCGGGCATATACATCCGCCCCGGATATATATCCCTGCTAAACACGGGTCAGAATCTACCCTTAGTGCAGGGGCGGTCTATGGGCAGAATAAGGGCAGTGGGGCCATTTTCCGAACAATCGCGACACTTATTTGGATAATAGCAATTTTCAGCTGCTATCTGGCAATATAACCCAGGGCATGTAAGACTGGCTTCTGGGCTCCATTCTTCCCCCCTACCTCTCCCCACCCCCTTTCTACTGCTTGCTTAGCTAATAAAACAGGCTCACACCATCCTTTTGCAACTTGCATTTATTAGTGGATTTCAACAGCCACAGCTTGGGGATCAAAATAACATAGCTGGATACAAACAGTAATTGCATAAACTATATCAATCATAACAACACTAACCACTCAAAAAATGCCCTGTCCTGATGTAGAGGGGTACCACTTTGTTACTGGTTCTGTGGTCCGTGATCAAGACCTTCCCTTTCCCGTTGCCACCCACTCCATATTGGTGCCTGGGCACCCCCGCGTGTTCTATGGGCAGGTAACAGAGACCAGGCACACCTGGCCCTGGTACCTAGCCCCCTCGTCATTGGGCCCAGGCACCCCCTAAGTGGTGCCTGGGCTCCCCTTCTGTTCGGGAAAATCTCTCCCTCCCCTTTTAGTGTGGTCCCACCGCTTGCTGTGATGAACCCCCCTCCCCCCCACCCAGCAGTCCCCTGCCCACCTTGGGAGCGGAGGGTGGGGTTGAGATGCCGGTCAGAAAGGGGAAGAGATGCTTTTGCCCCCTTTCCCCTTATTCTGTTGCAGCCCCCCCCCCAGCAGCCCACCTATTTGGGCTGCAACAGGGTATTGGGAAAGGGGGCAAAAGCAGCTCTTCCCTTTTGACCGGCATCTCAACTCCACCCTCCGCTCCTGAGGTGGGCAGGGGACTGCTGGGTGGGGGGAGTGGGGGGGAGGGTTCGTCACAGCAAGCGGTGGGACCACCCTAAAAGGGGAAGGAGAAGTTTTCCCTTCCCCATCTGCCAGCCCGGTAATGGGCCTGCACCCTTTCGCCACTGGCTCCACTATAACCTGGGGCATGTCGCACTGGCTTCTGGGCTCTGTTTTTCCCCCTACCTCCCCCCACCCCCTTTCCACTGCCCACTTAGCTAATAAAACAGGCTCACAACATCCTTTCACAACTTGCATTTATTGGTGGGTTTCAACGGCCACAGCTGGCGGATCAAAATAACATTGTTGGACACAATCAATAATTAATGCTAACCACTCAAAAACCACCCTGTCCTGACATGAAGGGGTACCACTGCTTTTGTCGGCTGGTTCTGCGACCTTTGTCTGCTCCATGGCCAAGACCTTCTCTTTCCCGATGCCAACTGCTCCATGTTGGTGCCTGGGCACCCCCACATGTTCTATGGGCAGGTAACTGAGACCAGGCACCATTGGACCTGGGACCTGGCCCCCTGTCACTGGGCCCATGCAGCCTCTGAGTGTTACTTGGGTCCCCCCTTTTCTTCTATTCTGTGGTACCCTTCCCTTCCCTTTTGGTGAGGTCCTGCCACCAGGAGGGCCTGTGGCCCGATTCACCCCATCATGAGTACCAAACCGATGGCTTGCCACAAGCCGGCATTGAACCATTCCAGGACAATCTCGTTCAAGTGGATCCCATCCCCTGACTACACAGCTGCTCCCCCCCCCTGCTACAATGCCCTCATGGTCAACTACTATCCCTCCTAGAGCCTGCACAAAGTTCCCAACTTCCTTCTGCTCTTCTCGATACCCTTTGGCTGTACCACCCCCAGACATTTCTTCCAGGGGATGATCTGGGACCAGTGCACATCCACACAATGTCCACCTTGATCCGGATGATGAAATCTATGCCCTTTGTGGACACTAGATCATTCCCTCTCAAATGCAGGACCACAAAATCGCAGCCGGCTTCCTTGTTGCCAGCCGCAGCTGATCCCACTGCATCCCCCTCTTGCCATCCACTGTATGTGCACAACATCCAGGTGGAAGCTGAGTTGCTTGCCGAAACGGCCTCCTACAACCTTCCTTCTTGCCCAGTAGATAAAGAAATGACGCACAATCCAGACAGAGATCCCTCCATGACCTATTGGGCAAGAGGAAAACAGTGTTAACTTGTGCCATTCAATGCCTAATGTACAGCTTATACCCGTTTGATGCCCACTTCCCAATACCCTGTTTCTGACCTGCCCCCATGCTCAACTCGTATGCTGTTGTTGCCACGTCACTTTCACTGCCTTCAACCATATGGCCCTGAACTGATACTGTGACAAGTAAGACCCATCCCGGTGACGTAGCAGGGCTCCCTCTATCGGTGGGCACACCCTTATGGGTGCTGCGGGGCAAAGGTCCTGCACTGCCATGGTGTTCATCCACACTTCCCTCCCCCCACCATAGCTGGTCTGTCTTAGACCTGGCCTGGAATGGGCGCACTCTATTCCCCACTGTAGTCACATTCTCCACCCACAGAGTGGTGCCAGCCATGTCCAAAGTGGACTGGGGTATAGCCTCATTCATCTGGAAAGCCACAAAGAATATCAGCAATGTCGCTAGCTTGAACAGTTTTTCCTCAAACCCATCCCTAATCACCTCTGCCTCTCTCAGAATGGCCCCATTCAGCATGAGCAGGGAGACCAGCCTGCGGCCATCTGGCCACTGTACGACTTCCCTTTCTCAGCCCTCCATCATCTTCCTAACCACAAACTGCTTCATCACATCCCTGTTCCCCCTAGTTTCAAGAAGCAGGCCACCCCCACCAGCAGTATCTTAGCCTGTCTCAGTAAAGAGCTCCAGGTCCCTGTTACAAATTTTATTTATTTATTAGTATTTATATACCGCTGCTTCCAAAGATCAGTGGCAATTTACAGAGAACAAAACGGGAACTTTACATTATAACATCGGAAAAACTTATTTACAAGGCAAATGTGATTAACAATTAACGTAACTATGTACAAGTAATGCATTCCAAATGGATGGGGCAGCATAGGTAACTGCTCTATTGCTGATGGTTTTATTGGTATTACAGATGTGAATTGGGATTGTTAAGGTGTTTTGGGAGCAAACCCTCATGTTTCTTGAAATGTTGGGTGAACTGAGGAGGGAGCTGAGCAATGAAGGGGCAATTTTATTGTATAATTTGAAGATTATTAGAAAGTATTTGTATTTGGCTCTCATTGCAATGGGCAGCCAGTGTAGGGAATGGAGGAGTGGGTGTGATGTGGTCTGAGTAGTGAGCCTTGTGAATAATGCGGGCAGCTAGGTTTTGTGCTAGTTGGAGTTGATGGATGGCTTTTTTGGGTAGGCATAGAGAATGCTATTGCAGTAGTCAAGGTGAGGTGTTATCAGTGCTTGCAGGACTGATCTAAAGTCTTGGCTTTCCAGTAAGGGTCGCAGCAGCTGAAGCACTCTTAGTTTGAGGTATATGATCTTTGTGACAGCTTTATTGTGGGGAACCATGGAAAGGGATTGATCTAGGATGACTCCTAAGTATTTGATTTCTTTTTTGACATCCAGCTCTGAGTTACGCAGGTAGAGTTTTGAGGGGGGTTAAAGTTTTGATTCTGGGTGATGAATAACACATCTGTTTTCTTCATGTTGATTTTTAAATTGTGTGTGTTAAGCCAGCCGAATATGTCATTGAGGCAGTCTTGGATCTGAGGGCAGGTGGGGTTATTGATATCTACACATTGTATACTATCATTCATGTAGAGGTGATAGTATACATTATGTTTCCTGAAAAAGTGACATATTGGTTGCATATATAGATTAAAAAGAAGAGAGGATAGGGAAGAGTCTTGGGGGACTCCTTGGATTTGTTTGAAAGTTGAGGAGGATGCTGTGCCTATTTGGGCTTGTAGGGTACGGTCGCTGAGATATGATTTAAACCATTTTAGAACGGTGCCTTGGAGGCCGAGTTGTTGTAGTCTTGTGATTAATGTGCTATGGCTGATGCTGTCGAAGGCAGCAGCAACATCGAGAAAGATGAGCAGGAATGTTTGTTTGTTGTTGTTATTTAGTCCACGGTGGAGTTTATCCATAAGGGCAAGCAACAGGGTTTCCACACTGTGAAACGGTCTAAAGCCATGCTGTTGGTCGTTGAGGGGAGCATTCAAATCAATGAAATCTTGTAATTAGATTTGAACTGTGTTTTTCAATGATTTTTGCCGGAAATGTTAAGCTGGTGATGGGCTTGTATGAGTTTCAGAGGGTTTTGTCTGTTATGTTATGTTTATGTTTATGTTTATTACATTTGATATACCGCTCAGGCCAAGAAGCATCAGAGTGGTTTACAATCCTACATTTATGTTATGGAAAAAAAGAAAAGAACGCCATTAATAAGATAGGACAGAGTAGGAGAAACAGATAGATAGACAAAGAGATAGCAAAGATAGGAGAAAACAGAACAACAGACTACTGATGCTGCCCTCCCCCTGCTGTACTGACAAGATGCCGCATGGCAGGCTGCAGTTCTCTTAATTGGGTCTGCCGCATGAGGCCACTTTATTTATTTATTTTTATTTTATTTATTTGCAGTCTCTTTTATACCGCGCTATTCGACATCAGTGCGGTTTACAATGAACATAAGAGTTGCACATCTCAATTTCGTGATTTGTGCTTACAGTGAAACAGATATAATAACTTGGGTATACATTAAACAGGAAAATTAAACTTGGGTATGCATTAAGCAGGTATAACAGGTAAAATAGGGTATAAATAACCAGTCCCTTAACAAGGAGACACGATGAATAAATACAGTCTACTTTATGCAACAATATAATGAGTTATGCGGCACTGCATAAGTTTCTCTTGGTGGTTGGAGGGGAAGGTGTGATTGCGAGTGATCAGTCTGGGAATGTGACGTGCATGAGTTTGAGGTGCTGCATTGAGATGTGAGAGTGGGTGGGTGTGGGGGGAAGACTGCAACATCGTAGTGATGAAGAAAGAGGTGACGTTTCAGTGCCTTCCTAAATTGGGAGAGTTCACTGATGGAGTTCACTGATGGAGTTCACTTGGCGAGAAGCTCCACCCCCCCCCCTCGCAGGCCTCACCAGTGCCACTTATGCCTGCTGGCCTGTTAAGCCTCATGCTGCTCCTCCCCCGGCTCCTGAAGGCCTCGCCCAGAGAAGAAGCAAGCTTGGGGGGGGGGGGGGGAGGTTTTGTGCCACTGGCGCTATCTAAGGAGGTAACCTGCCTGGGGAGGTTACCACTGCTGCTACCGCTGGAGATGCTGGCATGGGGGGGGGGATATTTTGAGCCTCTGGAGCTGCCGCTGAAAACGATGACGCAATCGAATAAGGTAACCTGCAGGGGGAAGGTTATCACTGCTGGAGATGCTGGTCGGAAAGAGGATGGGTGGCTTTTGCCCCCTTCCTCTTATTCTCTCATGGGTCCCTCTTCCCCGCAACCCACTTATCGGGGCTGCTGGCCCTCCCCCATCTGCCAGCCTGGTTATGGGGCTACTACCCTTTCACTGCTGGCCCCACCATAATCTGGATAGCTTGTATCTCAGAAAAAGTTGGTCTAAATTGCTATCTCAATAAAGGCTGAAAATTGCCACTATCTGGATAAGAGACACGATTATCTGAATAGTTGCTGCAAAATCCGGATATTCAGTGGAAGCCACTATCTGGATACTGTGGCTAAATATCCAGTAGCTATTTAAACACCACAGCTGACTACCATGGTATTGAAATATCTGACCTTTTGAAAGTTGATCCCATAATTTATAACAGGCCCACAAGTAGGCATACATTTTCTCTTTGAAAATTAGATACAAGATTCAGGGATACAAAGCACTCGTGGACTTGCATGTAGGCAGACATTTTGAGAATAGCCCCTGAAATGAACCATCCTTTGTCATTAGTCCTCAGAGTTATTTGAATAGCCAAGAACTGGATGAAATTAGGCAGAAATGTTTAACTAACTCGGAGTCAAAAGCGCAATCTGTATCCTTCTTTATATAAGCTCTGAAATAAAATTGTTTTACCGGTGAGTTAGTTTTCTTAAGTATGTTGCCTTGTGTGTTGGCTTTGGGGAATCTCTATTGGCAGACCCATATGAATGCTTGAATTCAAGGGACAGTAGACATGTTGGATATCTATTACTACCTTCACCAAATGCCAAGACTGACTTCAACAATACTTGTCAATATTATACAACAGTGGTAGACTCATAATGAAATTGACTCCAAACTTCCCTCGTATGTCAAAAAAAAGGATAATCTTACAAAAAAATAAATTGGATATATATAGCCAGGATTTATAATTGCAAACAGAAAAACGACTGTGTTTTTAAATCCAAGACAAGTCATTTGAGTGAATGTCTCATTATCAAATGATACACTTTCCTAAGATTACTTTTTCAAAACTATGGCTAGTGTTAGTTACCATCGCATATCAAATGAAAATTCTTCTTCTAAGTTGTTGTTTCTGACATTTGTTAAACTGGTGCCTCGCAGTTTCCCCAATCTGCTGAAGGCGACCATGCCTGGAACAGGAAGCACAGAAAATGACAACTCTTTGGCTCACCAGGTCCGAGTGTACGAGATATAGCCTTGAAGGCAATCAGATCTAGTGTGTAGGCAAGTGTATATGTTGTGGGGGAAGAGACATACAATTTTATGGAGTTCCTTTCTTGTTTATATGTTTGAATTTTTAATTGTAAACCGCTTTGCTGCTAACCTTGCAAAAGGCGGTATATCAAGATTTTAATAAACATAAACTTGTCATACCATTATGGAGCATGCCTGCTTCCAGGAGATGAAGGGAATTATTGAGGAGGGGGTGAAGCTAGCTAAAATATGTCAGCTGACAACTCTAGCAACTTTATAATCAAGTAAGAATGTGTATACGAAATTTACGGGAGACATTCCTGAAATGCAGAACGGATACAATTTCCCATAAATGATTTGCAAGACTAGATAGGGTTTCATGTAAGTAATTATTCAATAATCTTACTGTTTGCGATCGTCATCTGTGGCTGATTGATCAGCTAGTGCCAATGCAGATTAATGGTCTTAGTTAGCAGAAGCATTGCAGCCTAACTAGTTAGCCATGCTTAATTGTGATCATACATTGATCTGGATGAACAGTTAACCAAAGATTATTAGTGAGTCCAAAACAGAAGTGGTGTAGCAATAATGCATTACTGCACCTCTAGGATATGAAGTGACTTGTGTTTCCCACCATGCGCACAATAGTTTGAGTGCAGGTTTAATTTGGATTTGTTCATATGAACAAAAGATCCAAGCTCTCCGACAGAGGTAAAGATGGGAGGCTACAGAATGAAGAAGGTTGGACATGAGGGAGGTGGAGTGGCACTATATATAAAAAATAATATTAAAGCTATAGAATTGTGGAGCTTAAAAGGAAGAGAGGAGGCACTGTGGGTTAAACTAGAAAGAGGGAAAGGCAAATCCATTTGCATTGGAGTTATATACAGATCCCCGTCACAGGGAGAAGTGGACAGAGCTTTAATAGAAGACATGCGCAGTATTGTCATGAAAGGAGAAGTGCTACTGGCAGGTGATTTCATTATGCCAGATGTGGATTGGCACATCCCTGCTGCAGTGTTATCTAGAAGTAAGGAGATCCAAGATTCTCTACAGGAGAACTATTCTGGCAACTGGTAACAGAACCCACACATGATGGGGCCATACTGGACTTAATGCTTATCAATGGGGAAAGTCTTTCTGATGTTACAGTGGAAGATCATCTCGCATCCAGTGATCACCAGATGGTGTGGTTCAATTATTAGGACTAGGGCTGATAAAATCCATTCAAAAGCGAGGGTCTTAGACTTTAGGAAAACTAACTTTGCCAAGATGGAACAATACCTCAAGGAGTCATTAGCAAGATGGGAACAGCTGGAGGATGTAGAAAAACATTGGGCAAAACTGAAAAGGGATATTTTAAGGGTAACAAAACATTTTGTTAGGTAAATAAATGTAAAAGGAAAAGGAGGTTGCTATGGTTCTCAAAAGAAGTAACTGAAAAGGTGAAGAAAAAGAGGGAGAACTTCATGAAATATAAGAGATCACAGAGAGAGGAGGACAGGCATCTATAGTTGGAAAAATTTACAGAAGCTAGCAAAGTAGTTAGGAAAGCAAAGATACAAAAAGAAGAAGAATTAACCGCAGGGATGAGACCTTTTTCAGATATGTTAGTGAGAGGAGGAAGGGCAAAAGTGGTATTGTCAGACTCAAGGGTGCAGGGGAGGAATCTGTAAAAACTGATGAGGATAAAGCAGAATTGCTTAAACAATATTTCTGTTCTGTGTTCACAGATGAAGGGCCAGGAGCAGGACCTCAGAAAACACCCATAAATAGGAACAGAAGCGACGGGATCCCAAATGATTTTCAGAAGACTGTGTTCATGAGGAACTAGATAAACTAAAAGTAGACAAAGCAATGGGCCTAGATGGGAAACATTCAAGAATACTGAGGGAACTTGGGGACGTTCTAGCGCAGGGGTTCTCAACCCAGTCCTCAGGACCCACCTAGCCAGTCGGGTTTTCAGGATAACCACAATGAATATGTATGAGAGAGATTTGCATACACTGCCTCAATGTTCCCTCTAATTTTCTGTAGGCTGTGTGCGCATAAAATATCAGCTGTGCAGCTTTTGAAGGAAGGTTAAATTTTTGTGTGCCACATAACGACACTCGGAGTTATATACTTTAAAATTTGACTACACGTCAGAATACAGTATGTACACCACATTGATTGCACTAGAAAATATTGTAGGACTTGTGAAAACCATAAATACACAACAACTTTTCAATTTTAAAAACGTCTGTGTTGTTTTCTATCAGAATCAGAACTGTAATTTTTGTGCGCTCTGTTGTAAAGTATGTGCGCTCACTCGGCGAGGTGTGTGCGCGCGCACACGCGCACAGCTTAGAGGGAACAGTGCACTGCCTCCATTATATGCAAATCTCTCCCATGCATATTCATTGTGGTTATCCTGAAAACCTGACTGGCTAGGTGGGTCCTGAGGACTGGGTTGAGAACCCCTGTAATCTAGCGGCTCCACTGTCTGACCTTTTCAATGCTTCTTTGGAGTTGGGAGTGGTGCCAGAGGACTGGAGAAAGGCATATGCGGTCCTTTTACACAAAAACAGATGACATTAAGAACTACAGGCTGGTTAGTCTAACCTCTGTGGTTAGTAAATTATTAGAAAAGCTGCTAAAGATAGAATAGTGAGGTTTCTGGAGTCCAGTGGATTACAGGATCAGAGGCAGGTCTTGTCAGACAAATCTGATTGATTTGGGTGACAAGGGAATTGGACCGAAGGAGAGCCCTAGATGTGGTGTACTTAGATTTCAGTAAAGCCTTTTACACCATTTCACACAGGCGACTTAGAAACAAACTGAGCACCCTTGGGATGGACCCTAAAATTAAATAAATTGATTGTGTGGGAGGCGACAAAGGGTACAGGTAAATGGAGCTCTCTCTGAAGAGAAGGAGGTTACTAGTGGTGTGCTGCAGGAATCTGTCTTTGGTCCGATTCTTTTCTTTTTAACATCTTTGTTAGTGATCTAGCGGAAGGGCTGTTGGTTAAGGTTTGTCTCTTTGCAGATGATACCAAAATCTTCAATAGAGTAGACACCCAGGAAGGTGTAGATAACATGAGGAGGGATCTAGTTAAGCTTGAAGAATAGTCTAGAATTTGGCAACTGAAATTTAATGCTAAAAAAGGAAGGGTCATACATTTTGCCTGCAAAAATCCAAAAGAGTGGTACAGTGTAGGGGGTGAGGTACTTCTGTCCACGAAAGAAGAGCGGGACCTGGGTGTAATTGTGTCTGACGATCTTAAAGTAGCTAAACAGGTAGAAAAGGTGACTCCAAAAGCCAGAAGGATGCTTGGGTGTGTAGGGAGAATAATGGCCAGCATAAAAAAGGAGGTGATAATGCCTCTGTATAAGTCTCTGATGTGACCTCATTTGGAATATTGTGTGCAATTCTGGAGACTGCATCTTCAAAATGATATAAGTAGGTTGGAGTCGGTGCAGAGGGTGGCTACTAAAATGGTTAATGGTCTTCATTATAAAGCATATGAAGACAGACTTAAAGATCTTCGTATGTATACTTTAAAGGAAAGGTAGGAGGAGATATGATTGAGATGTTTAAATACCAACATGGCATAAATGCACAGGAGCAGAGTATCTTCCAATTGAAAGCAAGCTCTGCTATGAGCGGACATACGATGAGGTGAAAGGGGGTAGACTCAGAAGTAATATGCAAAAATATTTCTTTATGGAAAGGGTGGTAGATGAGTGGAATAATCTCCCAATGGAGGTGGTAGAGTGAGGACAGTATCTGCTTTCAAAAAAAGCATGGGACAAATGCAGAGGATTTCTAAAGGAAAAAAGGCCACTATTGTAGTTGTTGGAAGGGCAGACTATATAGGCCAGGTGGTCTTTTTCTCCTGTCATGCTTCTATGTAATATGTGCTCAGGGGCGGCTCAAGGCAATCTGCTGCCTGAGGCGAAGGATGAGATGGTGCCCCAATCTCCCCTCCCCCCCTCCCCCCGTAGAGTGGGGGGGGGAAGCACCTTCTCAAAACTCAGTCAGGGACTGAACCAAACCAAAAAGCTAATTAGATAATATGGAGGAAATGCAAGATGTTTGCACACCAAGGAACTAAAAGAATGAGCGAGAACCACAGTACACTTTATAAAACTAAATTATAACTCATTTGTATTTTGTTATAAACTACATTATGGTTCTTGCTTTTTCTTTTTGAACATATATTTTGCATCCACAGAACCCCTTCTCTCAACAGTGGAGCAGAGCAGAACTAGAACATTTACTCACAGAACTCAATATCTTAAAAAAAAAAAATCTGATTCTGGTCATCTCACTAACAAATATTCTCCAGTACCAGGAATATTGGAAACTAATATAAACCCCTACAAAAGTCACCAACGATCTACAAGGCCAAATCTACCATACCATTACCAGCATAAACTTCCAAAACTCATACAAAAAAAGCAACACTATAAATACTGCAGCAGGCCCTAGAACATCTAACACCTATTTGAAAAACTGAACAAGGCAAATTGCTACAGTGCAGATCCCTGCGTACAGATTTCATGTTAACAGAACACACAGCCTTGGTCATACACTAGGAACACAGACTCTCACCAAGTACAGAATAAGTGATCACAACCTAAAGTAAAAATAAAATATTTAGAGAAAAATGAAACCGAAACCCCAAGAAGCCAGACTCTGCATGCAGTGCAACACCAGATAAGAGATGCAGTTCCCCATACTTTATTTATTTATTTGTGATTTTTCTATACCGCACTCTTTATCATCAGCGCGGTTTACAAGAAACCATAATTCTACAATGTATAACAGTATAACATTGATATTTACAAGGAACAGGAAAATTAACATGGTGAACAAGCAAACTATATACACTATGTACAAATTAGTATAATGGTAGACATGTTTGTCTAGTTACTGTATACAGTAGGTCGACATTTTTGTCTTGCTAGGGACAAGTTGATGTGGGGGATAGTTTAAATGCACTGATTATAGTATAGGATACGTTACTCTGTGGGAGTAGCATTGGGTCAGGATAAGGAAAGTTAGGTGATGTTGTCAGTAATGGAGAAGTGTTGTATGAAGAGATAATGTTTGATTGCCTTCCTAAACTGAGGGAGGTTGGTTATGGCACGGACATCTGCAGGGATGGAGTTCCAGCAAGAGGGTATATAAAGAGCAAAAGCACGATTTCTCGTTGTCTTTGAGCATTTGGTGATGGCTTTTGATAGGAGTAAGGTGTTGCAGGCTATTGATCTTCTCTCTCTGTTGGGGGGGGGGGTGTACAAGGTCTGAGAGGGAGGTGGATGTGCATCTGTTAATTGCTTTGAATATCATTGTCAATACCTTGAAGGCGATCCTGCAGTGGACAGGGAGCCAGTGCAGATCTTTTAAGATGGGGGTGATATGTTCTCCTCTGGACACCCTGTAGAGGGTTCTAGCTGCGGTATTCATTGCGAGTTGCAGGGGTTTGAGCGAGCTCTTTGGGAGGCCAAGCAGAATGGAGTTGGCGTAATCGAAATGAGGCAGTATTAGGGCTTGAAAGACAGTTCTGAAGTCCTCTGGTTCTAGAATCCGTTTCATCTGTCGTGGATCCGAACTTTGTGATAGATTGCCTTGACGGTATTGCTTATCTGGGCGTGCATGTCAAGGCACTGGTCAAGTATTACACCCAGGTAATGAATTGTTGTCTTGGAGGCGAGTTCGGCGTTGCATACCTTGAGTGCTGCGGGTGGGGAGAATGTCTGGTCTCTGCTGATAAAGAGAACCTCCGTTTTCTTGAAGTTTATTTTGAGTTCTTGAGTTTGTAGCCAGTCTGTGACAGCATCGAAGCATGTTGAAAGCTGGGAGAGTCAGGTTGATCTGTGGATATTGGGGTGAACATTAGGACATCATCAGCATATACTAGGCAGTTAATGTTGAATGACCGGATGAGGTTGCATATGGGTTGCATATAGATATTAAACAATAAGTCTGAGAGAGACGAGCCTTGTGGAACTCTCTTCTCTTGTGGGAAAGGAGCGGATATGGAAGGACCAGAGTGTACATGTTGTCATCTGTCGTTGAGATATGAGGCGCACCAGACGAGTGCATTTCCGTGGACACCCTTATCGGCAAGGCAGGATAAAAGTAGCTTGTGGCTGACCGAGTCAAAAGCAGCTGCTATGTCGAGAAAGATGAGTGCAAAGCCTTGTTTGATGTTGTCAAGCCCAATGGTTAGGGTGTTAAATAAGGTTGTTAGCAATGTAACCACTCCATGTGACTCTCTGAATCCATGCTGGCAAGGGTCCAGGGGAGCGTTTGTCTCTATGTGATGAGTCAATTGCTGTTGCACTATTTTTTCCATGATTTTGGCAAGGAGAGGGATGCTCGATATTGGCCTGTAGGATTCCATCTTTGCGGGGTCAAGCTTATTGTTTTTCAGCAGCGGTCTTATTGATGTTTGCTTTAGGATCTGAGGGAATGTGCCAGAGAGGAATGATATGCCTATTAGTTTGGACAGAGAAGGACTGAGTTCGGTCCGAAGGGCTTTTATCCAATGTGCAGGGCAAGGGTCGTTAGGTGCTGTGGTGGTGTTTATAGTCGTGATGGTGTTTTGGATATCCTTTGCAGTTGAGGGGTAGAAGGAGGTAATGATATGTTGGGTATCTATTGGGCTTGATGGGAGGGATAGGGTGGAGATATGTTGAGTATCAAGGATTAATGGTGAGAAGGATGGGGATAAAGTTGATGGAGAGGAGGATGAACGGGGGAGTAAAGATGATTGGCCTGGGGACTGCAAACTTGCGGGAGTGGTAGATTGATTTGTTTTGGCTCGTAGGTAGTCTGCATAATCCTGTGGGTGTGGGAGGTTAGATTGGTTGGATGAAGGTTCTTTTGTCAAGATTTTGACAATATTGAAGAGCTCGTGTGGTTTGTTTATTGAGCGTTGCAGGATCTCTGCATAGTATTGCTTCATTCTTGTAGACACAACCGTTCTGTGGGTGTCTAGATGGGTGGTGTATGCATCATAGGATTCAGCTGTCTTCGATCGACGCCAATGTTTTTCAAGCTGTCTAAGTCGACGGAGGGATGCCGTTAGATCAGGCGAATACCAGGGCACCTTCTTTCTTTTTCCAGATATTTTGTTGCTGGAGGGGGTGTCGATTACAGCATTAAACATACAAATGGTCTCTTCTGTCAGAGTAAAGATATGACTACGATAATGTATTCTCTGCAGTACAACTAGAAAGTAATTATAACCTTTTCATTGACTTGAAACAGGATATTACAAGTTCAGTAGCTGTAAGGTCTCAGAAACTCGGGCTGCCATTGACTTCTAAAACACCGACAACATGGACTAAGTGCCCTCCAAACATCAACATTAAGCAAGTTAGCCTTTGAGAAGCAGCACCCATATGCGTATAGTGCTTGAAGTATTCCCCTGAAGAAACCTGTAAAGGTGAAACGCAGAAGATAGCGCGCCTGACAGCGTCTTTGGGATGTGAAAACTGAAAATCTTCTCCATAAGCTAAGCACTAATTTTTAAATTAATTGATAATAATTAAAAAACAGTGGCTGGTCAGAAAAAGGTCGATGTTTGGAGGGCACTTAGTCCATGTTGACGGGGTGTTAGAAGTCAATGGCAGCCCGAGTTTCTGAGACCTTACAGCTACTGAACTTGTAATATCCTGATTACAGCATTAAGACTCCGGTTCCACAAGGATAGCATGTCATTCAGGTTTAGTTCGGGTGGTTCTAGGAGAGGCTGTGCTCTTTCAAGGATCTCTTCTTTGATGAATGGGCGGTATCACTTAGAAGTAGTAACGAGAGGTTCGTTTGAGGTATGGGGGCTACTGGTCGTGGAGTGAGAGGGCAATGAGAATCTAATTAGACTATGGTCAGACCATGGCACTGAGCTTACTGCGAGCTTGATCTGCAGCGCTGTTTCTTAAATGGCTGGGGATGCCCCGATTGGGCAGCACGAGGCAGCTGATGTGTGTGATGGGGACCGATGGCTCAAATCCCTCCTGGGAGAGCTGCGGCAAGATGGAAAGGCTTCGGTCCGGGTCGCGCTGCCTCTTAAATGGCTGGGGATGCCCCGATTGGGCAGCACGAGGCAGCTGATGTGTGTGATGGGGTCCGGTGTAAACTATAAAAATAGCACAAAGTCCAATCACTAATTGAAAATAAAATTATTTTTTTCTACCTTTGTTTTCTGACCATTTTATTCTCTGCTCATGCTGGTCCTGATCTGGGGCTTCTGCTTTCCTGTCTTTTGTTAGCATTCTATCTGCCATTTCTTGTCTTTTTTCTTTTGTTTTCTTCACTTCCTTCCATCAGCATATTTCCAGTCCCAATGACCCTCCACATGTGTCGGCTCCCTTCCAGTCCCAGTGCCCCTTCCCTGCCAGCCTCCTCCCTATTACTCAGCCACCTACCAGTCCCATCCCCAAATATCAGCTCCCTCCAGTCCCACCCCCAGGTGTCAGCTCCCTTCCAACCCCCTCTTTCCCCCCATGTCAGTTCCCTTCTACTCCCTCAACTTCCCCCCATGTCAGTTCCCTTCCAGCCATCTCCTTCCCCTCTCTCATTTCCTTTCCAGCTATCTTCTTCCCCTCTCTCAGTTCCCTTCCAGCCATCTCTTTACTCCCCTGTCAGCTCCCTTCCAACCCTCTTTTCCCCCTGTGTTAGCTTTCTTCCAGCCCATTCTGCCCCTCTCGTTTCCCTTCCAGTCCTCTCTTCCCCCTGTCAGCTTTCTTCCAGCCCCCGTCAGCTCTCCCCTTCCCCCCTTGTAGCTTGTTCCTCTTCTCTCATCCCCCTCACCGTGTAGCTTTTTCCTCTTCTCTCATTCGCCCCCCATGTAGCTTGTTCTTCTCTCATTCCCCTCCGTGTAGCTTTTTCTTCTTCTCTCATTCCCCTCCATGTAGCTTGTTCCTCTTCCCTCATTCCCCCTTCCCGTGTAGCTTTATCCTCTTCTCTCATCCCCCTTCCATGTAGCTTGTTCCTCTTCTGTCATCCCCACTCCCCCCGTGTAGTTCATTCCACTTCTCTCCTCCCCCCCCCCCCCCTCATGTAGCTCGTTCTACTCTACCGGCTGTTTCTCCATAGTTCTGCTCCTTCCCCTTTGGCTGCCTGTGATAGCTTTTGAAATGACAGGAAACTGGTGTGGAGCCTCCCGGCGGTATGGAACATCTGCTGTTGCCGCGTCCCGCTCTAGCCTCAATTCTTTTTGGGGGTGGGACGCGGCAGCAGCAGAGGTTTCATAGCGCCGGGATGCTCCGCACCGGTTTTGTTTCATTTCAAAAGCTATCGTGGCTGCAGCAGTTTGTCCGCTTTTTTTTTTTTTTTTTTTTAACTGAAAGCAGAGTGAGGTGGCTCTTTTGGGGGCATTTCTGCCACCCCCAAAGGTTTGCCGCCTGAGGCCACCGCCTCACTCTGCCTAATTATAGAACTGCCTCTGGATGTGCTATGCTGCTCAAACCAATGATCCACTGAGCCCAGCATCCTTTCTCCAATCCAGGTCGCTTAGAAGTACCCAGCAGATCCCAAAAGTAAAGTCTGTTCAATGTGATCTGGATCACATACTGAGAGTGTACAGTATTTCAGCAAGAGTTTCTCTTTTGTAAATAACATAGTAAAATAGTATATGATGGCAGATAAAGACCAGCATGGTCCATCTAGTCTGCCCAGCAAGGAGGCAAGAGTAAGTGCACCTGCCACTCCGTGCAGGTCACACCTCCCCATGCCTTTGTTTGGGGGTGTACCCACCGCTCCGTGTAGGTCACCCCTATTTGTTAAGATATAAGAGATAGTTATGTTTATTTTGATTTTATCCTGTTGCTATAAAGGGATCCACTGTGTCTGTCCTGTGTCATTTTGAATTTTGTCACTGTATTTACCCCCACCACTTCCATCGGGAGGACATTCCAAACATCCACCAACCTTTCAGTGAAAACGTATTTCCTACATTGCCTTTCAATTTACCCCCTTGCAGCTTCATGTTATGCCCTCTAGTTTTACAGCTTCCCCGTCTTTGAAAGACGTTTGCTTGTTCATTAATGCTCTTTCAGTATTTAAAGGTCTGAATCATATATCTCTTGTCCCTCCTCTCCTCCAGAGTGTACATATTTAGGTCTTCAAGTCTCTTCTCATAAGTCTTCTGACACAGGCTCCAAATCATTTTGGTCACCTTCTTCTGAACAGTTTCCAGTCTTTTTATATCCTTTGTGAGATATGGTCTCCAAAAGTGAACACAATATTCCAAGTGAGGCCTCACCAGCGATTTGTACAGTGGCATTAGTACCTTTTCCTTTCTGCTGGTAATTCCTCTTTGTATGCAACTCAGCATCCTTCTGACTTTTCCCACCGCCTTGTTGCACTGTTTTGCCACCTTGAGATCCTCAGAAACAATCATTCCAAGGTCCTTCTCCTGGTCCGTGCACATTAATCTCTCGCCCCTATCACATATAGTTCTCTTGGATTTCTGCTTCCCAAGTGCATGACACTGCACTTTTTTACATTAAATCTTAACTGCCAAGTGTTAGACCATTCTTCCAGATTTTTTTAGGTCTCTCCTCATGTTCTGCACTCCCTCAGGGGAGTCCACTCCTGTTGCAAATTTTCATGTCATCTGCAAAAAGACAGACTTTTCCATTCAATCCTTTAGCAATATCACTCACAAATACATTAAGCAGTACCGGTCCCAGAACAGAACCCTGGGGCTAATCACCTTCCTTTCATCCGAGTAAGTTCAGTTTACCATCACCTTCTGTTGTCTGTCAGTTAACCAATTTCTGATCCAGCTCACCACCTTGGGACCCATCCTCAAACTGTTGAGTTTATGGATATCCAGGTAGATGACATCCATCACATGCCCTTGATCTAGTTCTCTGGTCACCCAGTCAAAGAACTTGATCAGATTTGTTTGGCAAAATCATCCTTTGTTAAAGCCAAGTTGTCTCGGATCGTGCAACCTTTTGGTTTCGAGAAAGTCCACTATTCACTCTTTCAGGAGCACCTCCATTACCTTTCCCGCCACCGAGGTAAGGCTTACAGGCCTGTAGTTTCTCACTTCTTCCCTGTTACCACTCTTGTGAAGAGGTATCACATTGGCCCTTTTCCAATCCTGCGGAACTTCTCCTGTCTCTAAGGATCTATTAAAAATATCCTTTAATAGCCCTGCAAGAACCTCTCTGAGCCCTTTCATAAAGATGGATATTCATTTCCAACTAAAGAACCATCTAACAGACAGGGAAGACACACCAAAATGCAGATCACCATTACCAAAAAGTTCTGAATTCCAACATCCGTGTCTTATGGTGATGCCAGCTGCTGAAGAGAATAATTATAATATCCGAACACCTCTATTCCTGCATTTTAAATTTGTGTTAAATATGGACCATCATATCACCATGATTTAATGAGACTGTAATTTTTGCTCACTTAGTGGTATGTTTACTAAAGGGCGTTAGCTGCTACTGCAGGACTAACATGGAATTAATGCCTGACCGTAGCAACTAACGTAGAAAAAATGCGAACATTGCGGCACTTTTCCACAATGCATTTTGTGCAGTGAGTTCAGGCTTGGTCAGAGAGTGACAGTGCCTTCGAGGCAAGATTACCTTAGGTGTTACCATCATGTGGTAATTGCACACTTTTGCAGGCTTTGCGGATGCAGCTATGGCTATCCCAATAGGTGGAGATAGCTGCCATCTACATAGCTTACCCCTCATGACCCCTTCCTTTTCTCCTTGCATCTAATGCTGGTCATTTACATGATCCCTGCATCTACTGCTGGTCATTTACAGCCAACACTGGCTTTTTGCAGTGAACACCTGACATTAGCTGCAAAAGTCTAATCTAGCTTGCAAATGCAATGTGTGCCTTTGAGTCAGTCATGACTCCTGGTGACCCAGAAGCTCCTGGGTTTTCTTGGCAGTGTCACTGGAAGTAGGTTGCCAGGCCTTTCTTCTGAGGCAGTGGAGAGTTAAGTGACTTGCCCAAGGCCACAAGGAGTGCTAGAGGGAATTGAACCCTGGTTGCTTGGTTACCAAGCCAGTGTTCTAACCACTAGGCTACTCCTTAGTGGCAATGTAATCATTAGTCCCTCAACTTTAATTTTTTGTGGGCATTTTTTTTTTGTGACATTAAGATTAATTCAGACCATTGTTGCTTATCTTTATTTTCAGGGAATTTTTTTTCAGCTGATCATTCTCAGTCTATCAAAATGAATTTCTGTTTTGTTTATCTGCCCCCGGAACAGCTGGCTAAACCCATACTTTTTCAGTCCTTTCTTCATCTTTCCAGTGACTCTAAAGAGAAAAATACGGCGTCAGCAAGTTTAAATTCCCCTATCACATGACTAACATTGTCCAATCAGATCCCTGCCAGATTACATCAATGACATAAGAAAAGGAATGGAGTTTAAAATCAAGGATATTATAATGCCTCTGCATCATTCCATGGTGTGACTGCACCTTGAATATTGTGTGTAATTCAGGTTGCCATATCTTAAAAAGGGTATAGTCGAATTCGAAAAGGTACAGAAAAGAGCAACCAAAATGATAAAGGGGATGGAAGGATACGCCTATGGGGAAAAAGATGACTGAGGGGGAGATATGATAGAGGTCTATAAAATAATGAATAGAATGGAATGGGTAAACATAGATCTGTTGTTTACAACTTCAAAAAGTAGAAAGACTAGGAGACATGCAATGAAGCTACAATGTAGCACATTAAAACTAATTGGATAAAATATTTTTGCACTCAACAGAATATCAAACTCTGGACTTCATTACCAGAGGATATAGTAAAAGCTGTTAGTGTAGTTTGATTTAAAAGAAGTTTGGACAAGTTTCTGGAGGAAACGTCCATAAACTATTATTAAAAAGGACCCAGGAAATCCACTACTTTCCCCAGGATAAGCACTGTGGAATCTGTATACCTTTTTGGGAACCTGACAGGTTCCTGACAGATCCTCTGGTCTGACCCAGTATGGCATATCTTATGGTCTTATGAGATCCACTCAGTTCTAAATTCTAGCCTCCTAGAGTTTTATGGGCATGTTTAGTAAAATGCACTAACAGTTAGCATGGGTTTACTGTGCACTAACCGCAATAACCATTACTGTGAGCTAAAAATGCAGCTAAACTAAACATCCTATGGTACCCACTTAGCACAGGTTGGGGCGGAGACTGGGTGGGTTAGGGGTGGAGTGTGGGTGGTGACTGGGTATTGTGCTAAGCACGAGTATCATTAACGCATGCTCACTATCAGTGCCACACTTAGCACGGGTTGGGGAAGAGACTGGGTGGGTTAGGGGTGGAGTGTGGATAGTGACTCGTATTGTGCACGGGTGCATTTACTGCTACCACAATAACTGATGGTAACTGCACCCACGGTAATTGTAGCATGGGGGTGGTGCTGGATGCAGGCATTAGCATGCGTCCGGTGCTACCTCTGTGTTAATTTTTAGGGCTGAATATGAGGTAGACTGTGTTTTTGTAAACAAACCCCATATAGAGTCATTCCAAAAGCTGAATAAGCATTTGGACATGCGCGGGGGACGTATACATGGTGAAAATATCTACTAACATATTCCAGTACATGGTGCCTGCACGCATTCCCGAGGGAATGGAACATGGGCAAGGCCAGGCTCGGGAGAGTGTGCATCATATTCCAGAAAGGCCTGTGCACCTTTCCAGCCTTTCCCACAGACATGCATGTTATTCCTGCCGGATACGTGCAACAAGGCCAGGACTTTGCCAATTTTCTGCTGTCTTCTAAGATTCGCGAGTGTGTGAGTATATAGTAAGGTGGAGGGTTGCACAGGGGAGAGTTGGTGTTGGGATCCACAAAGCATGGAAGGAATAAATTCCTGGTTTGCAATGTCCATGCTTCAGGAGGCAGACAGCAACATCCTAACATAGTTACTTTAGTATATGATGGCAGATACCGACCAGTATGGTTAGCTAGTCTGCCCAGTAAAGTGGCTAGAGTGATTGTGACTTCTGCTCCATGCAGGTCAACCCTCCTCTATTAAAAAAAAAAAAAAAAGGTGAGTTTGCTTTGATTTCATCCTCTTGCTATGAAGGGATCCACTGTGTTTGTCCCATGCCATTTTAATTTCTGTCACTGTATTTGCCCCTACCACCTCCACTGAGAAGGCATTCCTGCATACACCACCCTTTCAGTAAGTAATTCCTGATGTTGCTTTTAAGTTGCAGCTTCATCATATGTCCTCCAGTTTTATAGTTTCCTCTTATTTGAAAAACTTTGTTTGTTCAATGATACCCTTTAAGTATTTAAAAGTCTGTATGATATCTCCCCTGTTCCTCTTCTCCTGTAGGGTATGCCCATGTTCCCTGTAAAATAGTTCTCTGTGTGCTGTGCTTTCCTGTCTAATCAATGTGTTTATACCTCAAAAATTTCCTGTCATGATTTGACAATTTCTAATCTGTAATCAAAACCGCTGCTGATCGCTGGAAGTAGCGGTATACAAATGTATACTAAATAAATAAATAAATAAATAATGCATATTTAGGTCTTCAAGTCTCTTCTCATACATCTTCTGGCTCAGGCTCCAAATCATTTTGGTCACTGCCTTCTGAACCATTTCAAGTCTTTTTATGTCCTTTGTGAGATATGGTCTTCAAAACCGAACACAATACTCCATGTGAGGTCTCACCAATGACTTGTACAGGGGCATTAATACCTCCTTTCTACTGGTTATTCCTCTCTGTATGCAGCCCAGCATCCATCTGGCTGTGACAACTGCCTTGTTGCATTGTTTCGCCACCTTGAGATCCTCAGACACCAAATTTTTGTGTCATCTGCAAAAAGATGGAATCTGCCATTCAATCCTTCCATAATATCACTCACAAATACATAGAACTGTATTGATTATTTTGTGTATTTATTTATTTAATATTTCTTATATACTGCATTTCATGATATCAAGGTGGTTTACATTGAACAAACTGAAATTACATTGAACAGGGCATTATAACTTGGAGATAACCCTACATTGCCCATTTTCCCTGTAAAAAATAGTTAAGTGGCTTGCCCAAGACCACAAGGAACACCTGTGGGACTAGAAACCCCAGTCCTTCCGGCCCAAGGTTGCTGTCCTCTGGTAGGATTTGTACCCCTGATCTTCCGGCCTGAGGTATCTTGCCCCAACCACTAGGCCACTCCTCCCTCCATTGGGACTAGGACTGATCCGTGAGGCATGCCACTATGCACCTTCCTTTTGTCTGAGTGAGTTACATTTAGCACCACCTTCTGTGGTCTGTCAGTCAACCAATTTCAGTTCCAGTTCACCACCTTGGGACCTATCCCCAGATAGGGTAGCCTCCTTGCTGCCCTACTCCTTACTCTATCAGAGCGTACCTAGGCTGAGAAGCCAGTACATAGACCTTACTAATGAAAACAATGTCACCAGATTCCGCTTTGATAGGACAGCCATACATCAGCTATGCCAGGAGCAGGAACCCCACCTCAGTGCAATAACACACAGGGGACAGGCCCTGCCTGTGCATCTAAAGGAGACAACAGCACTCACCTTCTTAGCAACAGGTGCCTTTCAATCTGTACAGGCAGCCACTGAAGGTCTGAGCCAAGTGACAGGGTCCAAGTGCATCCCCCAGTTTCTGAGTGCTTTCCAGATGTGCACCTCGGATTATATTGCATTCCCTCACACAGTGCAGCAGAGGCAACAGACTGATTCAATGTCATGCGGTGGCTGGGTTCCCTTCTGTGCTGGGGTTGCTTGATTGTACACATGTGGTCCTGAGGCCCCCTCGACAGAGGGAGATCACATTCCACAAACAAAAAACATCCACTCCCTCAATATGTAGGTAGTGTGCAATGCAATGGGAGAAATTACTGATGTTGTTGCCAGCTTCCCCGAATCGTGCCACAATGCATCTGTCCTTACCCAATCTGTGATCTACGTAAGCTTTCAGAGTGGTGGATTCTGCGGAAGCTGGCTACTGGGTCAGCTGACACGGAGATCCTCCTCCCAGTCCCACATAGGCCTGACCAGAGGAGCATTGCCAAAAAGCAGACTGTGAGATGGCCGGCAGGATTGCCCCACAGATAGCAGATGTGTACAGACCGAAATGAGCCAAGACAGAGGATGGATGTTGTATGGGACAGGTGTAGCCACCTGTCGGAGCTGCTGTGAGAAATGTCAGTACCCAGATCCGGTGCACAGGCTTCCACTAGCAATTTATCTCCTCACTGTCTCTGTTATTGTGCTATGTGGTATTGAGTTTGCAACAGATGGCGAGCTTTTTGTAGGCACCCACTCGTGCACCCTCATTGCCTATCATAATGTCCAGGTGAGCAAGGGTCTCCTGTAGTGTGGTTTAGCTCCCCCTCAGTGAAAGTGCACTTTTTTGTGGGAATCTTTTGGAGCTATTTTCTAGTGAGAACAGAGGCTTAGGCGATGCACTTTCTAACTGGAGGGGCATGGCCATCCGAGACATCCATGTGTATCCTGGAGACGTGCCCAATTGGAGACGTGGAGGTTTTCGGAATACAATGTGCTTGTGTACATCCCCACAGACAGATCCATCCCCTTTGTCAATTACTTGTATCTGGGATGTTGGATGCGACATGGCAAAAACATTCCCAGGGCAATTCTGGGAAGCACATATACATCCATACCCATGGACCTGGAATATGGTCAGAATCGTGCCTGTGGGACATATGCACCTTTGTGGAATCTGCCTCATAGTGAATAAATACAACACTATTCATGATAATTTAAACTGTGGTCTTGATCACCACTCAGCAGATACAGAAGAACAAAATCAATAACTTTCCAATGTAATTCCTCAAATTAACGAATCTTAATTAAACAATCAGAGCTGAGCAATCCTTGATCTTAAGAGGACTTTTAAGCTCATTCAGCCTTAGGGGTCCTTTTATTAAATCCCAGAAAGGCTGTGCACTTGATGTACATTTGTGACGCATGTTAAATGCAAACCTAAATGTTGGGTATCTGGAGTGTGACCAGCATGTTCCCAACAGTTAACGTGAAATGCAACTAATGTGGGTGCACCTAACAATACCCATAGAGGAAATCTGCATAGTGGTAAAGGAGAATAATTTCAGAACGGCACTGATCATAGAAATGCTGGTACAGAGTGATTATTCTGTGAATTGTGTGGAGAGGCAGAAGATCCTGAAGTACCAAGAAATGCAGTCAGAGTCAAAGAAAACGTGACAGAAAGATACAGCAGTCTTTCCCATTGTACTGGGGGGCGACAGGCTTGATAAAGAAAAAATTCCAGCACATGTTGATAAACTGCTCATACCTGTTACATCTTACAAACTCCAGAAGGAAGCTCTCTTTGGCATGATGCAAGTATTGTGCCAAGCATTAGCAGTAAATTTGAGAGACTAAGATCATACTCCACATATCCTGGCTTAGAAGTGAGATTCACGACTATCATGGTATCTGTAAAATTAACCCATTTGGAGAAAATGCCCCGAGATAATTCCCCTTTGTTTTTCCCCCTTGTATCACGAATTTGATCATTTAAAATGGCTTGTATTGGATATGGTTCCTCCACAAATAAGAGGGGGGAGACCGACAAAGCCAACTTCATTATAAAGAACAACAATGGATTTACACACTTCAATCTTTCACACCAAGTGGCCTAAATACTGAAGTTGAATGGTGGTCTTTACATTAAGCTTTGCGTTTAAAGTGTTGTGACGTTTATCATGACCTTCTGATAACATCTTATTTCCGATGACGTCATCACGCTATTAGAGGGGCAGGAAGTTGGGTTACCGCAACTTGATAAAGAGCTGTGGGAGAAACAGGCTTGAAACACAATGATTGTGTCGTGGCACCCAACAGATTGACGGCAGCACTTAACAGCACAGCAATACCATCGGGGGACCGGCGGTTGGATTCATAGGAATCAGTATCTATAAGTGAAGGATTGCACCTCCAGATTGATACAGAGCGAGCCATTGCTCAAGTGTTTTCCCACACAAGTGTTCCAGATAAATATATGAGTGCTGTGCCGTGCTGTTGATATTAGTGCACTACTGATTTAGGCATGTCAAATAAGACTCTGAGTGACATTTAGCTGGTTTTAAGAAAGCATTTTAAGGATTATGCGGTGGTTGGTTCGGGGGAACATATAACCTCACGCACTTTGGCCGGTTGGCCGTTTTTGAAAATTGATTAAAACGGAGGGCCTGTTGCAAGAGAGTGAGTTATCAACCTCATGATAGGCGATCCGACAAAAAAAAGTTTATTATAGTGATTTACCTCTGCCAGGCTTAAATAAGGGAAATTATAATTGGTGGTTAAATGAGAGGTCTATATGTGCCTTTCTTATGGGATTAAGATATTGGTGACATAGGAGGGTTATGATAGTAATTTAATAAGTAGAATTCACCCTTTAAAGATGGCGTCTTCAATGAATAGCAGCCAATTAAATACAGCCACCTTTGCCTTTTCTGAAGAGGCGATAAAAAAGCTTTTGGAGCATCCGTCTCTTTTAGACTCCGATACTATATCGGAGGTATCAGTGATGGGATCATGGACCACATTGAAAATTTTAAAACATAAAAGAATAAGGATCGCAATGCACGCTGCTACCATGACACAATATCTCAAGCAGAAAATGATCCCGCGCGGTTTGCGGGTTTTGAAGCCCCCACATATGTTCATTGATGACAAAAGATTTTTAGGCACTTGGAACAGCATTCTCAATAAATGTGGGCTTGATTTAATTGCCCTATTGGTGGAAAGATTGTCAGAAGAAGAACATTCAATGTGGAACAGGTACAAAAACTGGAATTGGAACTAAAAGGGGAAATATCCAAGATTTGTTTAAGAAACAATTGGATAAATTAGGCGTTCAGCTGCAACAGTTCACTGAGACATTGCGTAATACTAAAATTAAGAAATTCCGGTGGGATACAGATGACTATGCGAAGGATCAGGTTTACACCTGGTGGCAGCAGGGTCCTGACCATGCTACGGCCGTGAAATGAGTCATGTTTGATGCTTCTTCTGAAGACAGGAGTTCTGACTCTTCTATTGAATACCGGGGGGGTTCTGTGAGAGGAGCGGCGCAACCTGTCTCACAGGTTTTTCAGAGGGGCCGGTCATGCAATCGCTGGTCATATCACTATCCCCCTGGAGACAACTGGTCTGGGCCAACGACGAGATGGTCAGCAAAGCAGCAGTCATCAACTTATCCACAACAGAATTGACGTTGGAACAGTCTCAAGTGTTGGAGTTGGGGCTTTCATATGTCCCTTCCCCTCCTTATGACTCTTTCAAAATGAAAGTGACTTTACATTGCTTTTTTAGGAAGCTGCATACGGCTATATTTTTCCAAGATAAAGTTTCTTTCAGGACAGATAATTCCATATGTAATAATCCCTCCACCTGGCACCCCCCCCCCCCCCCATTAGTATGGACGCAGCTCTGACCACCTTTCAACAATTGGTGCTCAGGGATTTGGAGAAATTGGAAAAATCGGTCTCTTTAAGACCATTCTCCAATCTTTCCACCCGATCACATCGGGCTTTTAACTGAATTACGCAATGCGTCACATCTTACGATTCGATGGGTGGATAAAGGTGGAGCGGTGGTCGTTCAAGATACCAGCAGGTATCATGCAACTGTTCCCTTGGGGAAACTGCTAGGTACATATGACCTAGATTGGCCACTGTTGGAAACAGAATACTGGGCTTGATGGACCTTGGTCTGACCCAGTATGGCATATCTTATGTTCTTATGTTCTTATGTTCTGGCTCATTTACAAAACCCTAAATACTATCGGGGATGATCCTGGACCTGAATTACAGTTGGAAATCAAAGCCTATACTACACAGGCTTTACAACAAGGATGGATCATGACTAAAGAATTTGATTTTTTGAACCCTAAATTTCCAAAAACACCAATTCTTTGTATGGTCCCCAAAATCCATAAATCTCTAGCTGATCCGCCGGGATGGCCGATAGTTTCTTGCCGTTCCTCGGTCCTTGAACCACTTTCAATATTCTGTGATAAGTTTCTTCAGCCTTTGACATTACACATTACATCGTATATACGTGATTCCTATCACTTTTTGTTACAATTACAGGAAGTACCAGTCCAAGCTCATCATATTCTTGTGACACTGGACATTGTCGCACTATATTCAAATATTCATCAACAGGAGGCATTTTCTATTTTGGCCACGTTACCGTTTTCACTTCCATTGAGATTACCTAAGAATTTTGTGCTACAGCTACTGACCTGGGTTTTGGAAAGGAATTTCTTCATGTATAACCATCAGTATTACCACCAGTGCTTTGGGGTAACAATGGGCGCAACTGTTGCGCCCTCAGTGGCGGCGTTGTACATGTCTCATTTTGAAGATACCTATCTATATGGTTTGGTTGGCTTTAGCCATATTTCTTTTTCGAAAAGTTTTTTAGACAATATATTTTTCATTTGGACAGGTTCTCTTGTTGAATTGCAACAGTTTTTAAAGTGGATAAATACATTACATAACCATATTCAATTTGAAGCTAAGTTTCATTTTTCTCAGATTGAGTTTTTGGATATGTTATTATATAAGGAGCAACATCGTATATTGTCCACTTTATACAGGAAACCAGTACAACATAATATTTTGTTACAATTCACCAGCTATCATCCAGGTCCCCTCCGGAGAGCATTACCGGTGGGGCAATTTTTGCGCATATGTCGATTATGTTCAACAATAAACGAATTTTGGAAGCATGCAGGCGATTTAAAATTGCGGTTGTCCATACAGGGATATCCCTCACAGCTGATAAACCGGGCATATAAACGCGCCTTATATACCCACCCTGAATGGTGGGATAATAGAGTGAATCATCCGGGTGAGAACGAAGCACGTTTTTTTGGGGTGCTCCCTTATATGCCTCATACATCAGCTGTATCAAATATTCTGAAATCCCATTGGCATATTTTAACCCTGCATGAATGCTTTCAGCGCCCTCTTATGCTAGCTTTTTGCCGGAGCGCTAATATTGCAGATTGTGTAGTCCACACCAATTTCTTATCACAGACAGTGCAACGAGCGGAAGAAGGACATTGTGCTTGTGGTTACTGTGATTTTTGTTCCACTACAATAGAAGGTACTGAAAGGTGTGATCCACACTCATGACGCAGATATAGATTATACCATGCTACCAATTGCAATTCGTCTTTTGTGGTCTCCTTAATAATTTGCCCCGTGATAAAATATATATAGGCATGACAACGCATACAATGAAGAAGCGTTTGCATGAACATCGCTCTAGGATTAATACCAGAGTTTTGGCAGCACCACTGGTGCAACATTGTATCGAGCATGATCACGAATTTGATCATTTAAAATGGCTTGTATTGGATATGGTTCCTCCACAAATAAGAGGGGGAGACCGACAAAGCCAACTTCGTTATAAAGAACAATGATGGATTTACACACTTCAATCTTTCACACCAAGTGGCCTAAATACTGAAGTTGAATGGTGGTCTTTACATTAAGCTTCGAGTTTAAAGTGTTGTGACATATATCATGACCTTCTGATAACATCTTATTTCTGATGACATCATCACGCTATTAGAGGGGCAGGAAGTTGGGTTACCGCAACTTGATAAAGAGCTGTGGGAGAAACAGGCTTGAAACACAATGATTGTGTGGTGGCACCCAACAGATTGACGGCAGCACTTAACAGCACAGCAATACCATCGGGGGATCAGCGGTTGGATTCATAGGAAACAGTATCTATAAGTGAAGGATTGCACCTCCAGATTGATACAGAGTGAGCCATTGCTCAAGTGTTTGCCCACACAAGTGTTCCAGATAAGTATATGAGTGCTGTGCCGTGCTGTTGATATCAGTGCACTATGGATTTAGGCACATCAAATAAGACTCTGAGTGACATTTAGCTGGTTTTAAGAAAGCATTTTAAGGATTATGCGGTGATTGGTTCGGGGAAACATATAACCTCACGCACTTTGGCCGGTTGGCCATTTTTGAAAATTGATTAAAATGGAGGGCCTGTTGCAAGAGAGTGATTTATCAACCTCATGATAGGCGATCCGACAAAAAAAAAGTTTATTATAGTGATTTACCTCTGCCCGGCTTAAATAAGGGAAATTATAATTGGTGGTTAAATGAGAGGTCTATATGTGCCTTTCTTATGGTATTAAGATATTGGTGACATAGGAGGGTTACAATAGTAATTTTAAAAAGTCTATTAGCAAAGAAGCCATCTTGATCAGATTCATCTGAAGAGGCTCCAAAAGTTACTTGTTTCTTACTCCATGTTTATTATTCCTTCTTATTCATCCAGGAGTAATATCCTCTCTGATAATCCCCCTCAGCTCTCTTCAATTTCTTGATCTTTACCAACCATAAAGTTTCTATTTGCTGAAGAGAGCCACCGAGCACCAGTACATTGCAAATAAGACTTCTTAAATTGTCTAAGATTCATTATGTCATTTTGAAATTTGGGGTAACTACGTATCCATTCCTGAAAAGTAGAAAATTCTATGGAGAAGACCACAGATCAAGGAAAACCTGTGACGGTACAACCGCGGGCTCAAACAGGCACACTGGATGGATTGAGTAGCCCTTTTCTGTCTCTCTTTTCAAATGCATGTGGCAATAGACTGTCAGAAGAGATTAGGTCCCAAAAGGTTTACATTTAATTTAATTTCTAATTTAAACAGGCATTTATACTCTGCTTTTATCCCTGAAGGGTTTGAGGCAGATTACAATAATTAGGATTTATTGTATTTGTAGATATTATTTATTTTATCTATCCAAGATGACCCTCCCATGCCATACTCACATATAGTAAAGATCTTAGATTCCTCTGGTGCAGCTTTCAGCCAAATTCAACATAAATTCATCTGCTGCAACCATAATGTAAACAACCAAGCTTTCAGTGTTCTCCTATAAAACACATTTTCCTCCTATCATAAACTCCCAGGTAAATTTATTCCAAGTTTGAGTTGCGGTATCCCTCAGAGTCTGATTTCTTGTCACTGCTGGGTTGCATTCCTTCACAGATGGGATTTCTATCATTAGCCCTTGCTTTGACCTCTGTGCATGTAATGGTAGGTAAATCTGTATGAGCGTAGTTATATAGGCTTGACAATTTCCTATATTTTGGGAACCAGAGTTGACAGTTTAATGAATGAATGAATTGGAAGCCAAGATATCTCCTTAAGGATAGGAGATGCTCTGTTTTCCCCTTTTGGCTTTTTTTAATGAGCTTAGCCATTGTATGTTGTATCAGTCTGGGCAATGATTTATGTAAAATAGCCAAATAGACAAAGTCGCAATAGTTCAGCCACAAATTATAACTGTCTATTGTTTTTAAATCAGGCTGATAAATAACTGGATGCGAGTTCTCCTGGTGCTCTATGAGCTGTCCCAACCAGAATCTTAATTCAATCTCGACTCTCTTACATAGTCTTACTGAACACTATCATCGAAGCATCAGGATGGCCCAGAGACACAATGCATTCAGCGCCAAATTTCTTAATGCTTTCTCGGAGAATATTATTGACATCTGTAGCCCCTCTCTAACTCTTTGAAAAATGCAGGGTGATCATAGCCTACCTTTTAAAAATGGAAATGATATTCAGTATAATCTCTCTTAAAACAGGCATATAGTGAAACACATAAAACATCTGGACATATTGTGTAATACAGCATCCGATATGGTTATGTTATACAACAGAACCAGATGTTTTATTCTGCCACAGACATTGCAGAATGAGTACCATTATAGCTTAGGGACAAGATGGCTAATTAAGTTACAATATGTGATCGTACTGCTTCCACTTAACAGTAAACATTTTAAGGGAAAAAAATAGAAGGCATATTAACCATTGAACAGGGCTTAACTTTGAATAATAATTTTTTATAAACACTGAAGTTCCTTTCTGTAGCTTTCACATTACACCAGCAGCTAATTTGTAAGTGAAATGAAACAGCCACCAAAACCCATTTACGCTGGTCAAATTGGCCCCGGGGGCTCATGGCAAAAGCAACATTTTTGTATAAAAAAGGAGCATTAATACAATCACAGAATCATTGTATTATATTATGTCTTTTAGATGTTCTTTAAATTCTCTGCTTTTTAATGTTCAAAAGTATATCAGTTCATTTTGGCCCTGATTCTATGAGACGAATAGCGGGACTGCCAGTATTCTGTCTGTCCCCCTGCTGCATGCACAGAATTGCTGTGCATGCTGTGGGGGATGGGGGCGTGACGGGGCAGAGAGTGGGCGGGGTGTGGGCGGGACTGACTCCCAGATGTACAGGGATGATTCTGCTCATGGCCCTGTACGTCCGGGAATTGCCGGCAGGATGCCCTGCTTATTTCACCACTGAGGTGGAATAAGCATGGGGCACCCCTCCGATTCTGCCTGGCAGCCCCTTCGGAGCAGCAGGCAGCACAAGGTGGGTCCCCACTGCCCAATCCAGGCTATGCTGAGTACGAGCAGTAAATCTGAGAGACTGAGATCATACTCCACATACCCTAGCTTAGAAGTGAGGTTCATGACTGTCATGGTATGTGCAAAACTAATCGGACAATCCCCCTCCAAAAAACAGCCAAAATTCTTATTAAAACACAAATATTATAATGAACCCTTCATTCCTTGACTGAAGCTAATCTCACTAATTCCACTGCAAACTCATAGTTCCATCTAAAGAGCAAAACAACAAATAAGTAAAAAATGTATCAACACGAGCAAATTAGCGGGTAAAAAATACCTCAGTAATTATCAACATTATCCCTCTATATGGTAAAAACATGCTCAAAGGGGAACATAAAACTCCCACTTTTTTAACATCACAAATCTATTTATTCACCCAATAAGTTCTAATCACTTTTCTTACAAATTTATATATATTTTAGATGCTAATTCATTGACTGTTAATACCAGCCCTAACACAGACACAGATGTCTCAAACGCTGACACAGCTAATTCACTGTTCCTAGAATAGATAGAGAGTGACTTAACTGGAGGATACAATCAAACAACGGCAAACACAGTGCACAACCCACACCAAGGGAACTAATCAGACAATTGGCATTTGTATTGTTACCCATTATGGCTATTGAATAGAAAGATGCATTTTCCTATACTGCTGAAAGAACTAAAGAGATTTTGAGTGCTCCATCCTTATTACAGGAAGGGGTTGAGAGCAATAGTCCGGACTGGGATTCTTTTTTCAGCCGATCAAGGACAAGTGTTAGGTTTGAGCTGCATGGCATTACTCTAATAGAATATTGCAGAAAGCAGGCGATACCAAGAGGCTTGCGTGTTTTCGGGTGGCTGCTCCATCTGAAGAGCTGGCATCTATAAGATATGTTTTTGAGCACTATGGGCTTGATTCAGAGAAATGGGTTATGGGGCTGCACGTCCTGGAAGCTGTCAGGACCCTAATCACCCTCCTGCTTGCCCTGGACAATCCTGAGCAGTAGGACGGGGAGAGCCGACGGGAGGGGACGGGCCAGCCCGACGGGACATACAGGGCCGATTCTGGTCATAGCCCTATACATCCTGCTGGGTCAAAGGGGACATGCTGCTTATTCCACCTCGAAGGTGGAATAAAGAGTACTAATCTGGCAATCAGGTACAGGGGGGTCCCTATTGCTCGTTCTAGGCCCCATCTGGCCAGTCATTGGTCAAGCAGCAGGGAAGGGGGGGGGGGCAAGCTATGACAGGCAGGGGCATGCTGGGCCGTCCTCTGGCATGATTCTGTGTACGGCAGGAACGTTTTGTTCCTACTGTTCAGAATCGGGTCCCAATGGGTCCGTCTTCCTCGGGGACATCCAGATTTCCTCGACATCCCCTTCTCAGAATCAGGCTCCACATGTGCCATTGTTTGATTGTATCCTTGAGTCAAGTCACTATCTATTCTAGGAACAGTGATGGCGCTGCGGTATAGTCAGCTGGGTCAGCGTTTGAGACGTCTGTGTCTGTGTTAGGCTGTATTAATGGTCAATGAATTAGCAAAATAAAACAGCAGCATCTAAGAGCTTTTTGCTTACTTTATATATATATATATATATGTATGTGTGTGTATCTATCTCTATATCTATATCTATCTATCTATCTGTCTATCTATATAATTTGTTTTTTTTAAATTGGTGAATAAATAAGGATTTGTGACATTAAAAAAGTGGGAGTTATTTCAGGCTGGTGATGGTGAGACACAATATGTTCCCCTTTGGACATGTTTTTGCCATATAGAGGGATAATTTGCTTGTGTTGATAAATCTTTTTGGTTTTGTTTTTTTTTTGCTCTTTAGATGGAACTGAGTTTTACAGTGGAAGTAGTAAGTTTAGCTTCAGTTAAGATATGAAGGATTGGTTGTAATATTTGTTCTTTAGTTAAGAATTTTGGCCGGGTTTTTTTTTGGGATTGTCTGACTAGTTACCCTGGTGTGAATTTTTTTGGTTTACTGGCATGCGCAAAACTAACCTATTTGGAGAAACTGCCCCATAACAATCAAACATTATTAAATAACTAAAACCCTACATCGTCCAGCCCACTAAATGTTTACTGAAATAAGTATATTTTAAAAAGTTCTAGTTTATGTCACTAGCCTTAAGTATCTCATAGGACTGCACATTCCATAGATTCAGGGTATCAGTTGAGAATGCCCTAACTCTCATAGACTGATTTCTACCTGCATTTAATGATGAAACTATATGTGTGTTTTGTGAACATGACCATACAGGCCGTATGGACACATGACTTTGCAAAGCATAGACAAGTAGTTGGAAGAAAGATTATGTAAGATTTTAAATACTGTTACCAGCACCTTGGAGTGGAGGAGTAGCCTAGTGGTTAGAGCACTGGCTTGGTAACCAAGCAACCATGGTTCATTTCCCACTAGCACTCCTTGTGGCCTTGGGCAAGTCACTTAACCCTCCACTGCCTCAGAAGAAAGGCCTGGAAATCTACTTCCAGTGACACTGCCAAGAAAGCCCAGAAGCTTCTGGGTTGCCAGAAGTCAGGACTGACTCAAAGGCACACATTGCATTTATCTCCAGGAACAAGCAGGAATGAGTCTTCACATATGGGTACGTCGGTACCGACGGAGCCTGCACGGGAATGCTCCCCAGCATCCAATCAGAAAGCTTTTGGGAGCATCCCTCGCACCTGCGCGCTGACTTCCCGCCCTTTCCAATTCTTCTCCTCAGTTTTCGTTTTTCCGCGGAGCCGGCAGGACGTCCTCCTGTCACCGCAGAAACTTTTTTCTTTAAATACTTCATTTCTTGTTTTCTTGTGGTCGCGGTTGTTTTTCCTGCCGACACCGGTACCGCCGGTGGTTTTTTCTTTCTTTTTTCTTAAACTCAGAGAGATTTTTCCCTCTGTTTCTGTCTTAACCTTTTTGGGCCTACAAGGCCTCTCCATCATGGAGCCTTCTTCTCCTAAGAAGTGCCTTCACTGTGGAAACACAGTTTTCTTTTTAGACTCCAATCTCTGGTGTCTAACCTGTTTGGGTCCTGACCCTTTTTCCCCTGAACTATCAGGCTACAATGCTGAGAGAAGACCTTCCCTCTTTCGAGTTTCCCTCGATACCGTTTTCCCTCCTACAGTGAGGGCACCGGGTTTTTCTTCTCTACAGGATCAGGTAACCCACAAACAGTCTGTTAAGACTTGCCAATTCTTGAGTGGTAGGTCTCATGCCATGCATGATGACGGCTCTGGCCTTGCCCTCAAGACCCCGTTGGCATTAAAACCCCGGCGGGAGTCTTCGGGCTCCAAAGCATTTCAGGGGTTTCAGGTTGCTCCTGGGGCTCACCCCTCACAGAACATACCTGAGCCATGCTCGGGGGTGGTATCCGCTTTGAGCGGTACCGATACCCCGGCACCGGCACTGGTGTCGAGTGTCCCACTCTTCACCAGGGATCGTCATCTGGCGTCCTCGGTATCTTCGGGACCGATCGATGCGTTCCAGATTGACTTTCCTGTGTCTAAGCCATGTTCAGTGGTGGTACTCGCTTCGAGCGGTACCAATACCCCAGCATCGGCACCGGTGTCGAGTGTTCCACTCGACACCAGGGATCGTCTTCTGGCATCCTCGGTTCCTTCGGGACCGATTGATACGTTCCAGATTGACTTTCCTGTATCTAAGCCATGCTCGGGGGTGGTATCCGCTTCGAGCGGTACCGATACCCCGGCATCGGCACCGGTGTCGAGTGTTCCACTCTTCACCAGGGATCGTCATCTGGCGTCCTCGGTACCTTTGGAACCGATCGATACGACCCAGAGTGACTTCCCTGTATCAGCATCGCCGGTACCACCACCGACGTCGGTGCACTCTAGACATGCATCGATAGACTCGCTCCCTTCGATGCCGAGTCTGGAATCGATATCTAGTCTAGATGACTGGGTACCGACGCGCCTTGGAACCGACCCTTGTCATTTCCGGATACGCAGTACCGAGGATACTCACCAAGACTCTCTGGTTACCTCAGTACCGCTTGAGCAGCCTCCGATGACGGCCTCGATGCCATTACCGGTATCGATGTCGATTCCTGTAGTTACATCGGCGCCATCAATCCTTTCCATGCCTAGTTTGGAATCGATGCTTGGCATAGACGATGCAGTACTAACTGCCTCAAATCGTGACTGCCAGTATCATTATCCATCTAGTAAGGTTCTTTTTCTGCACCAGACCAGACCAGTACATCCTCTGGTGCTCAGGCTGCATCTTCAACCTTAGCCTTCCCAGGGATGGTTCCCATTGGAGATCCTTCTTTTCAGAAGTTTCTCCTTGACATGGCAACCTTTCTTGCTATTCCTATCCCTGGCTGTAATCTTAACCAAGGCTCTCCTGCAGAAAAGGGAAATATAATGCTTCCTTTACATCATTCTTTGCAGGATCTTCTTCTGAGAATATGGGAATCACCTTTATGGGTTCCCTCACCTTCTACAGCAACTAATGTTCTGTATCAGGTGCCCCCCTCTCCAGGGTTTCAAAAGAATCAACTTCCCCATCATTCCATTGTAGTGGAATCAGCAATGAGGAAGGTAAAGAGCAAGAAGAAGCATTCTTCTTATCCGCCAGGTTGTGCTTCTAGAGCACTTGATGCCTTTGGACGTCAAACCTTCCAAACATCTATGCTGGCATCAAGAATTATTTCTTATATTTTTTATATGAGTCTAACACTCCAGGAGGTCACAAAGAAATTATTTCTTTTGACTCCTTTTTTGTCAGAGCCTAAGGCTGCTGACTATTCCTTGCTTCTTAGTCATAGCTGGAATATCTCTTGGTTTCTTTCTCGTGCTTCTCTAGACTCTTTTGAGTCTGTTAGCAGATCCTCTGCTATTGCCATTGGAGCACGTTGTAGAGCCTGGCTCCAAGCTTCTGACTTGAACAGATGGGCACAACATACACTGGGTAATTCTCCTTGTACTGGAGAAAATCTCTTCAATAAGGAGGCTTTACGTCAGGTTGCTCATTGCTCCACTGACTTCCCTGGTTCTAGAGACCATTCTAAGCCTTCTTCTTCCCCAGGAGTTAGGAAATGTCCTACCAAGCCTTCTTTACCTAAGAAAAGAAGGTTTCACTCTTCTCCTGCCCCTCATCCAGAGTTGCCCAAGCAAGGGACACCTCGTCCTAGTCTGAAGTTTCCAAATTCTAGCCAGTCTCAACATACCCAGCAACCATAGGTTCTGAAGGTTACAATCTACAGTTAACCTCTTCTTAACAGAAGTTTGTTCACTGTTTTTTCTTAAAGCTCTACACTGGGGTTTTCCTTTTTCAGTATGCTAAGCTGTCAGGATATTCTTGTCCATGGGTTACAGAATTCTCCTCTTCTTACTACCAAGAAGGGAGGTTACAACTATCTCATGATAGTTTCTGTCCCAACATGAACATTTTTTCCTTCAGCTGACTCGCCATATGGGTAAGTCACCCTCCCCCTCTCATCCAGGGTTTCCCCTGACTGAGTGGTGCCATACTGAAAAGCTTCTCTAGCTTTCATTCCAGTGTAGACTTTTTGTTTCCTTGAATACATTCTCAAGATAACTCATCAGGCAGGGACAGGAATATCTCCTCTCCCTTTGTCTGTTTCTCTTTGTTTTGCACAGTAAGATTCTCTCTGCTGTCTTTTTCAGCTGCTGTGCATGCAGGAGTTCCAGTGATTGAACTACTGGTACTTTTCCACAAGTTCCAGTCTATCTTCCACAATTTTTGTCTAGCCTCAGTAGTGATTCCAAGCTAGTCCTCATCTATCTTGGATAATCCTACTCACTTTAGGCTTCTCACATTATCTTCTTTCTAGCCATCTCCTTTTCCTAAGATGTGGCAACACACCTGACTTCAGTCAGTTTTATCTCATAATTCTCCTGCACAATGCTCTCTGCAATCTTCAGAGAAGCTTTCTACTATGGGCCCTTGCTACAGAGCATTGATCTTTGTCTCTGAGGGCTATTCTATATAGTAGAAAAAAGCTTATAAATCATTCTCATGACTGTGAGGGTTCTCCACACCCTCTTGTCTTCTGTTATAATTCAGAATATAAGCTTTTTCTGCGTGAATATCCAAGGCTATTAGTAACGCATGATACCCCTATGTCCCTCCAGTGGGTCCTCCTGGTATCTCTTCTATGCGTTTCTACCCATCTACCATGTCAGAGTTCTAAAGGACTCTCGACTTGCTCTTTACAGACTGATATTATCCTCTGTTTTTCACGCAACCATCCTGGTTATTTTACTGGATTGCATTCCTGCATCCTCTTAGATTCTCTATATATCTGTCAAGTGGGTTTCACCCTCTTGTTGTTAGATGAATCTTTCCCCTTCACATTCCCCATGTGAATGTTCTTATGGGGCTTGGTGTATCTTCAGACTTATTGTCATTTATGTAAATATCTCTATATATGCCTCTACATACATATGTCTGTAAGCTGTGTGTGCATAATTTATGCCCCCATATGTATATATATATATCCACCTATATATATATGTTGATACATATTCTGCATATCTAGATATACATATATATATAGGTATATATATATATCCCTATATATATATATATGTATATATGTATCTGTTGGGAGACTTTTATAGATCGATATGTATTACATACTATCTCCTCACTGTCTATGCTATAGCAATTTGTACCTTTCTCAGAGGTTACAGACAGTGGGCTCCCTTTTTCATACTGTTCCTTAGTATGTGGGGACTGTTATACTCACAACCACTACTGTGGTAATAACAGCTTCCGCTTTACTCCAGGTCTCCCTATTCTTGAAGATTCAAGCTTCAATATCTTCCCTATCTCTCATCAGCTAGGAAAGATAGTGTACCTCTTCATTGTTTTTGAGTACACATTATTCTTCTTGGGAATATGGGCTTTTTTCCATAACCCTTCTTCCCTCCAAAACTGGGCTAGTTGTCCAAATCCGTCAGTCTTTTTCTTTTAGTCCTCAATGTTATGACTCTGTACCTAAAAGAGTTTTCAGTATTTTCTCATAAAGCTTTCCATTGAAGACCTGCCGTTCTAATCCTACCCCAGTTGACACCTGGATCACCTGCTATTTCCAGGTCTGGACCTTCACCCTCACTGCTGTGAGGTCACCTTGACGATTCCGTTACTGCATATCCAGTAGACTCCATCACGCTTTCTACTTCCTACAATCCAGTAGGTAAGCTCCATATTATAACTGTTCATTAAATGATTTTAATGGTACTTATCATACATGCCATGGACTCCTCTCCTGTAGTCCTTGGGTTTGCTGTTTTCCTTACAGCTCTTCTATTCTCAACTCCTACCCTCCATTCCCTCATGGGATGCCGGAGATCCTGGGTGGAAAATGCACTCCTGATCCAGGAACGTGCATTTTATGGGATCTCCCCCTGGCATCTCTAGCTAGGGAGTCCCCATATGTGAAGACTCATTCCTGCTTGTTCCTGGAGATAGCACAGTTACTTACCTGTAACAGGTGATCTCTGGGACCAGCAGGAATAAGTCTTCACAACCCACCCACCTCCCCTAGGAGTTGTATCTATCTATCTATCTTCCTTTCCTCTTTCTCTCCTTTGTCTCAGCTATGATACTCAACTGAGGAGAAGAAGTGGAAAGGGCGGGAAGTCAGCGTGCAGGTACGAGGGATGCTCCCAAAAGCTTTCTGATTGGATGCTGGGGAGCATTCCCGTGCAGGCTCCGTCGGTACCGACGTACCCATATGTGAAGACTTATTCCTACTGTTCCCAGAGATCACCTGTTACAGGTAAGTAACTGTGCTTTACTAGCACCTTACACTGAACTCTGGCTTTCATTGTCAGCAAACATTGGAGTTACGTGCAAACCTTGACTGTTGTAATAATAGTCTTGCCACTGTATTTTGTGCCATCTGTAAAGTCCTCACAATGGTCTCAGTCGATGTACAACCCTCATCTTATAATTTTAACACACTATTTATGTAGGCATATAAAGACAATTTTTTGGTCCAGAATCATGCTTAGATAGCAGACTTCAAATGTAACTATCAACCTTACATCCCCTATGTGATGCCAAAAATAAGGGATCTCATGAAATAAGAAATACTTCTGTCTTCCTATAACTGATAGTCAGCCCGTGGTTCACAAGCCAGTTTACTACAGTAGGAAAACAAACAATCACTGCAGATGACTGTACCACACTATCCATATAACAAAATGCCTTCTGCATAAAAACGCTAATACACATGGTGGGAATGAATTAGGTCACATGACATTTGTAAGTAAATATTAAACACAGCACTGTTAGCGTAGAGCTCTGTGGACCTCTCTGCTTTGTTTTGTACTAGGTGGATGTTTATGAACCAACTCTCTAATCTGTTGTTCTCATTCTGCTAGATAGGAAGAAATCGCTGCAGTACTATGGAGTCAATCCCAATGCCAAAGCAACAATTTCGGATGCATCGAGTCACAAATCCAGAGCCCTGTCTTTGCAATCCCCTTCTTAGCCTGTCAAACAGTGAGACCATAAGGGCTATCCAGATAACTTGAGTCCCTATCCCAGGTTCGTCGCCAGACTGCCCTTAATGGAGATATTTAGTGGCATTATCTGGATAGTGCTGCTGAATCTCTCTTACAGTGGGGCTTATCTTGGCCCCATGTGTATATAGGTATCGCTCTCTTTTGGAAACTGCAGTGCTGGAGCTCAGCATTCAGAGTAGTTTAAGACACCCTAAAATACAATGAAAGCAATACAGTCTCATAACATAAGCAAATTAACATAAAATATCAGGGTCCCAGCCACTCCCTCCTAGCAATGCTGTAACCCCTTCATCTATAATACAGCATCCCTCACCCACCAAGCACCCTATTTTCTAACCACCACCTGCCATACCCCCTAACTTATCAACCTCACAGGCCCCCTCGCCCACCCACTACATCCCTCAGACCTACCACCTACACCATACCACATGTACCCTCTCACAATCACCATGCACCCATTTCTAATATTCTGAGACTGGGTTGTGTTGTTTTCTCAGAGGAAAGCACCCTAAAGAAACCCTTATACAGAGTGACCTTTTCTTTTTTTTTTAGTGCCATCAAGTCAGTGTTGACTCATAGCAACCCAGCTACCTCTGGGTTTTCTTGGCGATGTATCACCGGAAGTAGATTGCCAGCCTTTTCTTCCGAGGCAATGGAGAGTAAAGTGACTTGTCCAAGGTCACAAGGAGTGCCAGTGGGAATTGAACCCTTGATCTTCTGGGTACGAGGCAGTTGCTCTAACCACTAGGCGGCTACTCCACAGAGTGACCATAGGGAGTGGGAAAGAGACAGAGCGAGAGAGAGAGAAAAAAACCCAGTGACTTGAGAAGAGACTATGGTTGAGAAGCGTTGTAATTGAGAAAAAGAGTGATAATGCCAGAAAGGGGTCTGCGGTGAGTTCAAGACTAATGAAGAAGACCCTCCACTAAGTTTCATTGGATCTCCAATAGTATATATTTAATTTTACACAGAGCTGCCAAGTTACCCAGTTCCAAGAGGGGGAACAATTTGAGCCAGTTTCAGTTTTGAATGTATGTCCCATAGCAGTGTGGTATCTGTAGTCCCTGAGTCTGCACACTGCAATCAGTGCCGCAGTTCCCATAATACACAGAGGCAGGGTTGTCAGAAATCCAGGAGTGATCTACAATCTCCCTCCTGGAAACTGGAAACTTGGCAGATCTGTCAAAATCTTATATATCCATGTCCTCATGCACTCAGTCAGTACTGAATGCTAATGTTTCTCCAAGTTTATCTCCAACAACTAAGAAAAGCACATTTACTACTTTGCTTTAAGCCGAAACGACTGCCCTCTGCTACTTGTTTTTTTAACAGAAAAGTGCATCTTAAATTGCAGACTTGTCAGCAAGTCAAGGGCTAGGCACAGTTTCCTAGGTTTATTTAAGGCCGCAATCTGAAGGCATTAGCATTAATGGCAACTGAGAAAATGTGCTCCCGAGGTTTCAGGATGTTTGTGCTGTGAGTTTCAGGTGGCTCAGGTGGGATCGTTCTGGTCTTGACCAGCTCGGAATGGAACATTTAAAGATGGGAGTATTTATACCTGTGGCTATGTTTCTGAGGACCAGAGCTTTCTAAAATATTCCCCAACCCCCATGAACACAAATAGAAAAACCCTATTTAAAAATAGGCCCTGAAGTAGTGTTTCTGCTTCGATAGTTACTTCAGCTTCTTTTATTCAAACACTATGTTAAAAATGGAGAATGGGTACATGACACATTTGACCTCTGTTGGAAGACTACCATAATACTTGGAAATTACAGCACTATGGGGAGAGAGGCATTTCTAGTATAATTGTAGCATGTGCAAATAAAATAGTTACAGTTCTCGTAAATCTGATGTCAGCCAGTGTTGGGAATCTACAGGAGTTATGTTTGCATGCAACTCACCTCAGTTAGCAGAACAATGGAATCGTCTTTGCAAGAAGATGGTTCTTTCTGCATTTCCACTCTGACCCACTCCTATGCTGTTTGTTTTCTTCTTTCGACTTTAGAAGGTAAAGAATAGGGATGTGAGTTCATTAGCACGCATATGGTTCGTTAACGTGCCTGAAAAATTTCAGTGCACTTATAATTGATTTAATGTGCAGTAGCTATGAATTAATATGGGTACAAACAATTTGTCTGTGTTAAAAGTTCTAAAGAACATAAAAAAAATTATGAAAATATATGTGCAAAACAAACTCAAAACACTTGAAAATCAGGAAAAAAAATAGTCAAACAAATGGAAAAAGTTTGGCCAGTGCACATCCCTAGCAGAGACATCTGTCTTTCGTGTTATCTGTCTTGATCAGATCATAAGTTCCATAGCGTAAAGACACTGTGTACAAATTGTAGCTCTATCTAAATGTTTAATGCTAATAGAAGCAGTGGAAGGTCAACAAGTTCACACACCCAGTACAAATAAAATCAGAACTGGCTCGTCCTGTTCTGTAAAAAAAAAATAAATATAGATACAGCTGATCTTAAAGTCATCACGGATAGCATTCAGAGCTTTTAAAATTGGTTTTGATTGGAAGATGTTGAAGAATCGTCTTTGTCATACAAAGAAAATTATGATGATAGAGTAAAATTTCTGAAACCATACACTTTTCTTTGACATGTTAAGGAGAGGCAAAGCTCCTGCTTCTCCGCGACATCATTAGGGTTATTTGAATAGAAATGCCACTTGAATCAGAGCTGGAAGGGAAGAAATGCTACACCCTTAGATTGTTTTTTTCCTGCAAAGAACGTATAGTTAAATTGCCATATTCAAGTTTGAGCAAAGGAAATAAGGAACTGCAAAGAAAGTTTGCAAGATGGCTTGCTTGGCACAATTTGGAACCGGTGCTTCTTTCAGCCAAGGTTATTAATTTCCTGGAAATTCTAGAAAAGAGAAAAAAGTTCTGCTGAAAAATCATGGAAACAATAATAATTTATGTGCAAAGGAGGTCCTTGAATTTAGACCTCTCAAGAAAAAGATAACTTAATTTCAGGACTATGTAGCCATGGTGACTTGCAGGCTTTTTGTAATTACTTTGTCTGACATTGCCTGAAATTTAGGTTTGAAATGTGAACACAGAGAGGTTAAAAGGTTTACTTAAGATCATACTGCAAGTAGCAGGGGTGGAATCTGAATCGGGATCTCCCAGGCTGTATAGCAAATCTCTACTCTGATCAGTTAATCTATATTCTGCCAATCCAAGTATAAACAGCAAAACAAATGCAATTCAGATTCACCCCAATCTCCTGTAGTGTTACACTTGTCAAGCATATTGTTTGCCTTTTTTTGGGGAGTATTTTTCTTACAAGGTGCCTAGATTAATGGGGCAGGAATATGTTTATTTTATAAAGATGAGTAGTGCAAATCCCTGTACAAATCGCACTTAGATTGCAGATGCAATCATTATGCCTGCTCAAGAACAGGTGCAAATGTCAGCATATATTTTAGTGTGTACATATATATTTTGCAACTCTGCCTCTCTGCACACCTTCTGGAAAAGTACACACTGGCTATTACACCCAACCGAATTTCATAAGAGCCCATTTATGTGCCTGAAACAGCATATTAAGCATGAAAATTCTGTTTAAAAGTAAACTCTTTATAGCTAAGATCCAAATGCAGGGCTTGGGCTGTGAACTAAGGATGGTACAGTGATGTGCAGTAAATGTTTAACAGTTCAGCATGTCTAATGTTCAGTTAAAGACTATTGACTCGATATTCAAACGCACTAATCCAGATAGCAGAACCTGTTTTCCAGATAAAGACTGTTGGCCAGGTCTATCCAAGTAGTGCCATTGAAGATCATTATTGACGATCTAGACACTGTCCATATAGTGCAAGGGTAGAAAATGAGTGGTCCCAGAAATTATCCAGATACTGGCAGTACTCGGTCCGCTATCCAGATAGGCCAGCCGCCTTCTGTCTTAAACCTCAGTTATCTGATGTTATCTGGATAGCAGACTGAATATCGCCACTATCTGGATAGCCCCGGCACTGACTACATCATATATACATATATATATTCAGCTCCGGCCACTATCTGAATCACTGTGCTGAATATACATATTTTATCTAAGCAACCAGCATTGAAAAAACAGACAAATCAAAGACTGCAGAGTTGAAATATCAGCCTTTATGGTCCTGATAGTTAAAAGAACAGTAATTTTAGGAGGAGGACTCCTAGTTAGAGTGGGTTTTGAGGTGCCTAGGTTGAGTCTATTCTATAAAGACAAGTAGGTACCTCTTTGTTGTCATCAAATACTAGCATGATAAGTGACGTAAGGTGCAGCTGCATACGGCAGCAATAGAGGTGGTGTAAATGTCCATACCTACATTTTGGAAGTACACACTCAAATTCTAATATTTTATAATCTACACGCGTACCTGTATGCTCCGCCCACATTTCACCCAAATTTTACCAAAACGTATGCCCACTGGCAAAGTACGCACATTGATGCCCAAGCATTAACGTTTATGCCAGTCATCACTGGCCTGAATATTGACCCATATGTTAATGAAGATCTTAGAAATGGTGATGGGGAGACGTCCGGTGATGCAATCGGAGCACATGGCGGAGTAGCAGAACAGCTCCGCTACAAGACCTGCCAAATAGGGGTATAACCCCCCAAGGGCGCAGCAACCAGAGCAGCAAAATGCAAAGGAGTTAGGGGAGAAAGACCCCATCCAAAAAACCAAAGCAGGCACGATCCACAGTGCTCCCCCGCTGCATTGCAGGAGGCGAGTGGACCGGGCGGAGCAGGGCAGGCCGGAGAGCCCTGCGGGGGGTGAGTGCGGCCTGGGTGCGAGCGGGAGGCGGATCACTGTGAGCTGGCGCGGCAGAGAGAGGTGGCTGATATATCCGGCAGAGAGCTGGAGGCGGCGTGATGGACGAGACCGGGAGGAGAAGCTGCATCGGCAGTCGGGAGAGGCCTGAGTGAGCAGCCACGTGTTGGGGGAGCGAAGTGCCTGCAGGAGAAGCGGTGGAGAAGCAGAAGAACCAGACAATACAGAGGCATGTGGGGAGCGGCAAAAGCGTGCGGAGGAGAAAGGGGAGCCAACTCAGAGGGAGAAGGTGGCCTGCAGGGGAGCACCAAAAGGCCGGAAGAGGCCCGGAAGAGCGGGACATTTTAGGCAAACAAAAGCAAGGCTGCATTGCGAGTGACAAAGCAAGCTAGTCCAGAGACAGCAGCAATTTCAACTCTGCAAGCCAGTGGCCATCCCTGACGGGAGGAATAGCAGTGCTTTGGTCAGGGTGAGAAGTTTGAGGATCAGTCCGAGCAATCCACGGGGAGGAGGAGAACCGCAGAGACCCTCAAAGTACCCACTGCCAGAGGAGAGGAACTCACTCAAAATAAGAGATGGACAAATCAAAAAGAGAAGGGGCTGTGAAGAAAAAGCTGACAGAATTTCGCTCCTCTTATGCTCCATCAAGAGGAGGGAAGGAGAGGGAGAAGGCTGGCAAAATGATGGTGGCCTCATCGCCAGAGCAAGAAGAGGACACGGAAGGAGAGGAGTGCGTGGGAATGGCTGAGAAAATCAGGCAGTGGCTCATAGAACTAAAAGAGGACCTAAAGGAGGAAATTAGTGGAGTAAAAAATGAGTTAAAAGAGACCCTACAAACAATCAAGCAAGACATCATGGACTTGGGAGAGCGGGTGGAGGATGCAGAGACTCAGTTGGAACAACAAGGGACAGCTATGGAGCACATCCAGAAAGGCTGGGAGGAGCTCAGGCAGGCTCAAGAGAAGATGAAGGTTAAAAGGTTCAATGTAAACCGCACTGATGCAGAATAGCGCGGTATATAAGAGAATGTAAATAAATAAATAAATAAAACGGAAGACCTGGAGGATCAGTCTAGAAGATGCAACATTAGAGTGCGAGGCGTCCCGGAGGAACCCAAATACAAGAGCAGTGAGGAGGTGGCTCTAAATGTATTTGGAGAAGTTCTCAAAGTGGCAGCCCTAACAGCAGAGGATGAAGGGGACCAGCTGAAAATAGAAAGGGCACATAGAGGGCTGGGTCCCATAAGGGACAATCGCCCGAGAGACATTGTGGTCTGCTTGAGCTCCTTCAAGATGAAAGAACGCATTCTGGGAGCGGCTAGAAAACTAAGAAACTTCCAGTGGGAAGGACACAAACTGGAGCTGTTCCACGATCTGTCCCAGGGAACGCTGCAATGTAGAAGGGAGATAAAGGTTACGGCTTACTTGAGGAGGGCTGACCTGAGATATAAATGACTGTATCCATTCGGATTGTTGATAACAGTACAAGGTCGGTCCCGGAGAGTGAAGACAAGTGCAGAAGCCTGGAGAGCGCTGAGAGATTTAGGAGCAGCAAATCTTCTGGAAGCAGCTAGCAGTCCAGCTAAACCCAAGGACACTGAGACAAACACTAACAGGGCGGAGAGCATGAGGTGGCATCGAGCAACAGAAGGTGGAAGGAGACTGGCGAGATGGGCCAAGGACCAGCAACGAGAAAAAACGACTGAAAATGAAGAAGGCTGACGCTGAAGATAATTTATGGACTTGATTCAGATCATATTTAATACGGAAAGGTTTTTGGTGGTTGTAATAAGCACCAGGTAGAGGTGTGGGTTAGGGAGGGGAAGATATAGGGAGGGGAGACAGGGGGGGGGTGGTGGAAAGGTGGGAGTGGGGGAGGGGTTGAATAAGGAGGAGGGGGGCTTCAAGGTAGGGTAGAGGATGTGGGATTTTCTAAAGGGAAGTGAACTCAAGGGGGAGGGGGAGGGAGGGGGCATAGGGGCTGCAAGTTGGAGGGGGCAGGCGCAAGGAGGGTAGAGGGAGTATGGAAGGAAGAGGGAAGGGAGGGAGGCCAGAGGGGCAGGGGTAGGTTGCGGTCCGATACTCGGGCACAGTTATGGAAGTCGTATCTCCTCAGTGGAGAAATTGGAGAGGGAGGGGAGGGGAGGGAAGGGAAGGGGAGGAAGGGAAGGGGGTGGGGAGGGAGGGGGTGGATAGCAGAGAGGAGGCACAGAAGGAAGGGACAGGGAAGCATTACAAGGTGAGCTAAAAATTGGAACACTAAACGTTAAGGGGTTTAACTCACCATTCAAGCGGCAGAAACTCTACAAAGAGGTACGATGCCAAAGTGCGTCAATAGTGCTGATATAGGAGTCACATTTAACAAGGGCAACAGAACATATGGTTAAGCTTATGGGATATGAGATGGGTCTTTATGCATCAAACACAGTGGAAAAAAAGAAGGGTGGGGTAGCAATTTTTATAGCCTCCAAACTGAAAACGGAGGTGCAGAAGGTAATTCGAGATATCACATTTACTCTTTACGCTAATAATTCTAGTGAACTACAATACATTTGTCCTTGCTCAGATAAGATAAGATTTTTGAAATTTTGTACATATTTAAATCTGTATATATGTTTAAACTATCTATATACCTAATCAGCATTTACTCAGCATTGTAACCCTCAAATTACCATTTTTATTATATACAATTTAATGTTCACTGTAATTTCAATTGTTTGAATATGTTTCAATGTAATGTTCAAGTTTTGTTCTATGTAAACCGCTTTGATTTTTCTGAAAGGCGGTATATAAAACCGTTCAATAAATAAATAAATAAATAAAGGGGGGAGATATATACTGATACGTATATGAATAGTCAATGAATGGTATGTCTATGCACCAACAGGGGGACAAGGGGCATTCTGGACAAAATTAGAAGCGGAGGTGGGAAACATAGGTGACGGAAACATTATTTGCGGGGGAGACTTTAATTTAACATGGGATCCAGATCAGGATGCCACGGGGAAACGGCAGGGCAAAAGAGCAGATAGACGAAAATATCGCAATTTTGTAACCCAGCATTGTCTGATGGATACATGGCGACTATACCACCCCCGGAAAAGGCAGTTTTCATTCTTCTCACATGTGCATGGATCATACTCCAGAATAGATGTCATTTGGATAACAAAGGAACTGGCGGGAAGGGTTAAGGGGGCTGACATGGATTCCATAACCTGGTCCGATCATGCATTGGTGGAGGTTAGGTTGATATTGGAGGGAGAGGGAGGAGGCATACGGTTCTGGCGGGTAAACAAAACCTTGTTGGAGGATGAGAGGGACAGAAAGGAGATAAAGTGGGAGACAGTGGAGTACTTTAGATGGAATGATAATGGGGAGGTGGCCTGGGGGGAGTGTGGGATGGATATAAGGCAGTGGTGCGGAGCGTCTTTCTCAAATGGGGGGGCATGCAAAAAGCGGGAGCGGGAGGAGAAAAAGCGGGAACTGAGAGAACAATTAAGGGCATTGGAAGAAGTAGACAGACAAGATGGAAGAGGGAAGTACAGAGGCCAAGTGCTGGCAGTTAGGGCACAACTGAATTCTATGCAGGCAGATATTATAAGATTCCGAATGCAATTACTAAGACAGGGTTTTTTTGAGGGGGGGGGGGGAATAAAGCAAGGTGCTACATGGCATAGAGATTGAAACAAAGGAAATTAAGATCTCAAATATTGTGAATTAGGGACCGGGAGGGGAACTTGGTTTATAAAGGTGGGGATATAAGAGAGGCCTTTAAAAGATATTATCAGGAATTGTATGCAATTCGGACTCCCCCAGACTCGGAAAGAGTGCAAAGCTACTTGGACTCTATTAAGATCCCGACCTTGAGTAGGGAGGAACAAAACCAGTTAAACATAGCAATAGGGGAAGGAGAGATTTTACAGGCAATAAAACAGTTGAAGGTAGACAAGGCACCGGGACTGGATGGGCTTACAGCAAGATTCTACAGAAAATTTGGTCAGCTCTTGTTATTTCCCTTGCAGAGGCTGTTTAATCTCCCAAGGGAGGGTGGGGTATTAGCAGATACTATGGGCTGGGCTGGGATTACGGTGATACATAAAGAGGGTAAGGACCAGCAGGACTGTAAGTCATACAGACCAATTTCTTTAATCAATTTAGATGCCAAATTATTGGCTAAAATACTAGCAACTCGTTTAAACAAGGTTATTGAGAAGTTGATTCATCCAGAATCAAGCAGAATTTATCCCAGGCTGGCAGGTGGCGGATTACATTAGGAAGATTCTGAACACTATTTGGGCGGTGGGGCACAGAGATCAAGAGGCTGTGTTAATGTCCCTAGACGTGGAGAAAGCGTTCGACCAGGTGTCTTGGTCCTTCCTATTCCAGGTTATGGACAGAATGGGGTTGGGAGGGGAATTTAAGGGATGGGTGGAAGCACTATACCGGAACCCAAAGGCCTGTGTTAGAGTAAATGGGGCATACTCGGCCTTCTTCGAGCAGGAGAGGAGGGACAAGGCAGGGTGCCCACTGTCACCCCTACTATTTGCAATTTCACTAGAACCATTTGCAGAGAGAGTGCAAGCCCGGGAGGATCTGCGGGGGATAGTGGTAGGGAAAAGAGAATATAGAATATCATTATTTGCGGACGATATCATTGAGTGTGACTCACCCGAGAGGCTCAATACCTACGCTAATGTGGGAATTGGAGGAATATGGGAAGTTATCCGGATTCACAATCAACTGGACAAAATCGGAAATACTGAACCTGACAGTATCAGCGGAGAAGCAGCTGAGCTTAAGTAGGCAGTACCCCTTTCGGTGGGCAAAAGGGCCAATTAAGTATTTAGGGATTCAGGTAAGCAACAGGTTAGAGGACCTCTACGACCTTAACTATAAAAAGTTATTTGGGCAAGTTGAAATCCTATTGGCTGGGTGGGGGCGGGGATTCTTATCATGGTTTGGTCGGATAGCAACAATGAAGATGATGATATTGCCACGCTTCTTGTTTCTGTTTCAAACATTACCGATAGATTTGCCACGGCAAACACTGAAGCAGTTGCAACGACGCATTATGCGATTTATATAGAACAATAAGGGACCAAGAGTGGCGACGTCTACTCTGCAAAAAGCTAGGGAAGAGGGTGGGGGGGACTTGAGGTACCAAATTTTAGTAAATATTACATAGCGGCGCAATTGAAAACAATATATGCTTGGCACCGAGAAAAATATAAACAATGGGTTCAGATGGAAGAGGACTTTGTAAGGGGAGAGGGGTTGGAAAGGTTGATATGGAGGGGGGACACCAGTAGAGTGTCGAACCCCTTTTCTAAGGCACATTTGTCAGATCTGGTGGAGAACTCAAAAAGTATTAGCACCAGGGAAAAGATATATACAGGGGATGACCCTGGAGGCATGCCTAGAGAGGGGACAGGGGCCTGGGGGGCAAATACTTTGAGGATGGGCAGAACGGGGTCTCACACACATCTCCCAGATAGTAGGGGAAGATGGACTTTGAGGGGATAAAGGATTTGTATGGTTTACCCAATACTGATATAGCTATGCCCAAGTGAGCCATTTTGTGAGGCAGAAGAGGGTATGGAGGTACCTGTGGAGTAACAGAGTGATTTGAGGCACTGTGCTCTGGAAATCTAGGCTGTAAGGGTCTGTTGTCTAGAATTTACAAAGGGCTAATGGAAGGTGGGGAGGGTAAACTAGAATTCATGAAGAAATGGGAGGCAGATCTGGGCCAACAATGGACAGAGGAAAGGTGGGAAAAAGTCATAAGGGTTATAGCGGGGATATCCATAGCCACTCACATAAAAGAAAATGCCTATAAAGTACTCTACCGGTGGTACTGGACGCCGATATGACAAAAAAAGATGGGGAGGGGAATATCAGATAGGTGTTGGAGAGGATGTCCGGAGAAAGGGGATATGTTACCGGTACATATGTAGTGGCAGTGTGAATCGATTCAACACTTCTGGGAGGAGGTTATATTGATAATATATGAAATGACCGGTCATGCCCTACAAAGAACACCAGAAGTGCATTTATTGCATATGTTGGGGGAGGATCCGGAGGAAGGGGAGAGAGGGGTATTACATCACTGTATAGCAGCAGCAGGAAATGAAATAGCACAACACTGGACAGGGGAGGGGAGGCCTCAGAGGATAGGATTTATAAGAAGAATGGAGGAGATGCGTTTGATGCATAGACTGACAGGGTTGCGACATGGGAAAGGGGAAAAGGTAATGAAACACTGACAGGGGGTCCTGACATGGTTGGGAAAACGGAAAGGAGGGAAGGCGGGGGACATAGTCATATCAAGCCGCGAGTAAATAAAAGGAATGTCTGATGAGTTAAGTAGTGGAAATGCCTAAAAATGTTTACGTGTTACAAGCGAAAGGAGAAGGAGCACAAGAAGTGAAAGTATGGGGGGGGGGGGGTAATGGGGAGGGGGAGAACGGGGGGGAAGGGGGATAGGTGGTGGAGTAAATACTAATGCAATGATATATTAGAACCTAGGGGGAAATTGGGTCAGCTAACACTAGCTTGATGTTATAAAAGTTGTATACCTGCTAGAAATAAGAAAAGCCTGTATGATATGTGACATATACTTAATAAAAATGTAAAATATATTAAAAAAAAAAAAAGAAATGGTGATGGGGTACTAGGAGAGGCCCTGGGAAATAAGTTTCTCTTTAGCGTTTTGGTTGAGGATGAGAATCTGTACCATACAGGGGGTTAAAGTTCTACCACTCGGCCCCATTGGGGTCCAATTATGTTATAACCAATGTTCCCTCTAATTTTCTGTAGGCTGTGTGCGTATAAAATATCAGCTGTGCAGCTTTTGAAGGAAGGTTAAATTTTTGTGCGCCACATAACGACACTCGGAGTTATATACTTTAAAATTTGACTACACGTCAGAATACAGTATGTACACCACATTGATTGCACTAGAAAATATTGTAGAACTTGTGAAAACTGTAAATGCACAACAACTTTTAAATTTTAAGACGTGTGTTGTTTTCTATCAGAAACAGAGCCGTAATTTTTGTGCGCTCTGTTGTAAAGTATGTGCGCTTGCACACGCGCACAGCTTAGAGGGAACAGTGGTTATAACCATTGTCAGATCAGTACGATTAAATCTCCCTTTAAAACCCTCACTCGGTGCTAACAGTTTGGGGTTTCCTTGGCATCCTAGACTGGAGCTGGTTTTCTGCAGAACCTTAATAGGGAAGCTGACCTGGGGCATGTTTACTAAGCTGGGCTAACAGGTCGCACACACTATTTGTAACTAGGTCTCCATGTTATTCAATGGAACCTAGATACAAATAGCGCTTGCTAATCCGTTAGTCCAGCTCAATAAACATACCCCTAAGTGTATGCAGCAAGAGTTCATGAACATTCACTCCTGATATCCTGAAAAACCAAAGCTGGTTTGAATTTGGGAAACTTGGGATAAAGTGTCATTATTTGGACCACCCTCTGTTTCCTGTTCCCATCCTTGCTTTATGTTACTTGGCATTTTAATTCACTCAGGCCTCTCCATCAAATTCAGAAGTCGGAGTAAAGATATAGATCAGGTACAAATATCTGTGGAAGAAGACTGAATGTTCCTGTTCTCTCCACTCCGACTCCCACCCCTCTCAAGCCAACCTGAGCATCTGTCTAGCACACAAAGAAAAAGTCATAGATCAGTATCTACAGTTTTCGATTATGGGCTGGATTTGATAACAAAATGACTTAAGTGAAAAGTTCAGAAAAGTGCTTATTTTACAAAGGCAACATAAGCATCTATGGCACCCAGATCCAGCCCAAATAGCGTGCAAGTGCCGATGAACGCACCTACTCTGAGGATTGTATACATATGTGCATGTACTCTTTGCGTATGCCCATATATTCTGTAAAATGTGCATGTACATTGCAACGTTGACCCCTACTCCACTCATGGTATGCCCCCTAGAACATCTATGCTTAGTGCTCCTATAAATACGCCCCATGTTGTCAGCACGCGTCTACCACTGTGCCAATCTATAAAAAAGCCTTTTCCTTGCATAAAGCAGTCTTTACACATGGGAAAATCTTTATAAAATGACCCACTCACTAGATCAAGAAGACTGTATAATAAGGGCCTTGGACTCATTGGTACTTTTGGAGTGTAAGCTACTAAAATGTCATTTGCCTTAGTATGTTTTACAGTGTGCTCTTATTTCTTTCTGTGCTATGTACCATGAACTTTGAAGGCCCTTTATAAACAATAAATAGATTTTATACCGGAGTTCCCAAACCTGCCCCCCCCCCGCCAGTCGGGTTTTCAGGATATCTGTAATGAATATGCATGAGATAGATTTGCATACATTGGCTTCATTGTATGCAAATCTCTCTCATGCATATTCATGTGGATATCTGGAAAACACAACTAGCTGGGGAGGCCCCAGGACAGGTTTGAGAACCCTTTATACTGAGGGTAGTGGGTGTCTGGTATCACTATCAGCAGAGGTTGGAGTGACTGAAAATCAGGGGCAGAATTAAAGTCTCTGCTCAGGAGAGATCCAGAGGGTGATGGCAGTGGAACTGGAGGTTGAGTAGGGTCTGCAGTGTGACCCAGTTTGGTAGCGAGCACCTGGCCAAGGAGATGGGCTCAGACAGAGCCGTAGAAGGCCTTACGAGTGGTGTGGATGCACAGGGCGCAAGTATAGAAAGGGTGCTGGTATCGTCACTGGGCTTCTAGGAAGCTAAAAAGAGTAAGTTACTGCATGTAGCTGGGCCAGAGAGGGGCACCAGATACGTTAGTCGCACAGGTTGCATTTCTAGTTTGGTACGATCCTGTGCTTAGTGAGATCTCGATCTAACAACATCTACTGTGTTGTTGTACCTAATCCTAAATGTGCACATTTCAGTGGAAGGTTGGTTATACACTGAATTCCCTGGGAACACTGATTTCAGCTGCGGTGCATTCACTCCAGGTCAGTCTGGGGATCCTGTTCTATGAGCAAATCCTTATCCTACTACTGTAAAGTGCTTTACATGTTGTTTCTGTGCTCCTTTCACATCTAATCTTTGTTCACTGTCTGTAAATAATTCTGTATTACCAGCATCAGGCTCTCATTTACAGTTTATTTATTTATCCCAGCTTGATCTTATCTGCTAATATCGGATTTTGGCTGCCTTCCCTGATGGATGGATGCTACAAGTTTTCTTTGTTAGTAACGGGGGTTGGGGGGGGGGAACAGTAAGGGGAGCATAAACTGGTAGGTGAGTGGTAGCCGGCAAATCTGGATTTGATTATACAGCAAGACCCTGGTTATGAGCGTAAATTTAAGCTGCATCTAGGATGCGATCACCTCAGGATTGAGCTCTGTTTTTGAGGCTGCTTCCGATGGGTTTGGTCTGCTAGTTATGGTTTCTGCCCATTGGAGAGCCACACATGATGCCCATTAGGGGATGTGTTCTGATCTGTGTCATGCTAGTTCCAGAGGAAGTCACAGTTTTCACATTATTTTATTATCAAGGGGATAAGCATGATTCAGCCAAGATGGACAGAATTCAGAGATCTTACCAAAACCTTGAGAAATAACAGAGGTTGGGCATGCTCGGAGCAGATGCGGAAGGCACTGGTAGGAACAAGTTTGAGAGGTCAGCTAAAAGAAAAAAGGGAGGTGGAGTTGTTGCACGGTTACCCAAGGCAGATGAATCTCAATGGGGCAGACTTGACCGGGCAATATTAGTCTTTATGGGCCACTATTTATAATGAGGCACATCTTCCAAGCACTGTGGAATGGTGAATATAGCCAGTTAATTTTAACCAGTTAACTTTGACCAGATATCCAGTTAAGTGTGCGACTGAACATCTAGCAAAGTCAAATAACACAGATGCACTTAACGCCATCCATTGAGCATTAACTGCTGTGATTTATGTGCCCTCCTTAACAGTTAACGAGCAGTACTGTAGCATGCGTTAAGTGAGCTGTTACTGACCACTTCCCACCCAGTTTCCACTCCATTCTGCACTGTGCAATTAATGCAAGCCTCGGTGCTTGCTAAGTGTCATGCCTCTTTGCTATTAACACTGGCATGCACTAAGAACTTTCCCAATTCCTGATTTAACTGCATAACATGGTTTAGTGCATTTATCATAAAGAAGCCATTTTTGTGAAGCAACCTTTATTTTGACCTTAGCTTTTTACAATATATTCATTTCTAGTAGGAAGAAACAGATTTACAGGCCCATTGCATCGCTGTTCCCACCAAGCTTCATGGGAGTCCTCCACCCATGTTGCTGCCAGTAATGGTGAGGAGGGGGTGTTGTGATATTGCCCGAGGAGCAGGCAGGTCCACCTCACAATTGAAAACTCTATCATAGCACCATCCCTCACCTGAGCAGATGACTTCCACACAGCACAGCAGGGATGTAGCACTGGAAATATATTGACGCAAGGGTATCAGATGCAACATTAATGCCTAGCAGAAAACTCTCTGAGGGTACTTTTATAAGAGGACGCCTAGGCTGAGAGGCCAAATGGATACTTAAAATAAAAAAATGCACATAGGCATCTATGTGTCTTTATAAAATACCAGCACAAAAGCAGCCAAAATTGCAGTGTGACCTTATACATTTGACTTCCTACATATGACCTTATATGCACAGGTACATATTTTATAACCTATGTCAGTACTCTGCCATAACTCCTCCCCCAAACACGCCTTTACCTGTGTTGCATACAAGTACATGCCTACCTGTCATAGCATGCATTTGTATGCAGGGTACTTTCATAAGAGGCATTTTACATGCATATACTAGCAAAACTCTTTAATAGAATTACCCTCACTAAGGACATAACCATACAAATAGCACACACAAGGAGATTACTGTAAGACCCAGGTAAAGTATTATGTTATTGTTTTTCATGCTGCAAATGTTCTGTGATGCAAACCTTTCCCCTAATAAAGTATTCCAAAGTTGCATGACAGCAGCCATCTCTCTTCTCTCTTGCTTTCATCCCTGCAGAATATTGCCATAGCACAGAGCTGCTGATTCCAAGCCCTCCCCACCCCCCAGCCTGTACCTGTCCCCAGACTCTTTGAGGGTTTACTCCCTTCCGAAATGCATCCCGGTGGAGGGAGATGACAAGAGGGGGTGGCGGGGGTATGGCAGTCGGTGACTCTCCCTGCAGCCTGAGTTGGGTGATTTAGCTGTTCCTTTAACAATCTCACCGCTGCAGTGACTACACAGTACTTGTCTCTTGTGTGTGACCATGCCTGGGAAAATCTATTACTGGAGTGTCATTAATCTGAAGCTGCCGCCTTGGGCACTTTCTGGCTCTTATATTTAATGGGCCTCTGCTTCCTGAGCTCTGAAGGCGTGCTGCTTTCCTCTCTTCAGCAGCCTTCTTTAATTATCAAAATATTTGAGGCAGAAAATTGACATTAGCTCTGAAGACTCTGCCCCCTTCCTTGGATCTTGGTGACACTGAGGACCTTCCACACCTAATGCCTTCACCTTAAAATAGCAAATTAGGTTGTATGATCATTTGCTTGTCCAAGCATAGATCGTGTTAGAAAATCACAGGATCAGTGCTTAGAATAGGTTGAACAGGTTCTACTATTATGCTGCCTGTTTGGTTCGGAAGTACCTTAAAGACTACATGTAATTCAGACTGCTACCTGAAATCAGAATCATCTTTCACATCCCTATTTCAGACCATAAGAACATAAGAAATGCTATACTGGGTCTGACCAAGGTCCATCAAGCCCAGTATCTGTTTCCAACAGTGGCCCATCCAAGTCGCAAGTACCTGGCAGGTTCCCAAAAAGGTGCACAGATTCTACAATGATTATCCCAGGGTAAGCAATGGATTTCCCTGGTCCTCTTAATGGTTTATGGACTTTTCTTTCAGGAACTTGTCCAAACGTTTTTAAAACACAGCTACACTAATAGCTTTTACTATATCCTCCGGTAACGAATTCCAGAGTTTGATTACTCATTGAGTGAAAACATGTTGTCTCTTATTAGTCTTAAATGAGCTACGTTATAGCTTCATTGTGTGTCCCCTGGTCTTTCTGCTTTTTGAAGGAGTAAACCTTGATAGTAAAAAATATAAAAAATAGAGGCCCTTTTACTAAAGTGTGTTATGCAGCCTGTATGGGTTTTGGTATGCACTAAGGGCCCAATTCTGTGCCATGAATAGCAGGGATGTCCCATCCATCCCTGCTATTTGTGCCTTCCCCCGCTGCATTTAACTTCCTTGCCGGTTGTGCGGGGCAGGGAAGGGGCGGTTTGGGTGCAGAGTCTGGGTGGATGGTGGGCGGTCACCCGCCCTGGACATTCAGGGCCGATTCTAATGTCAGCCCTGAACATTCAGGAGCAGCAACATGTGCAGGGAAGTTATTCCGCCTCCGAGATGGAATAACTTCCCTGCATGTCTCTTTTTCGGCGGACTGGGGCCTGGATGGGGTAGGGGGGGGCCTGAAGGCATTCCTCACAGCCCGACCCTGGCCTTAGGAGGCTGGATTGGGGGTCAGGCTGTGGGGAATAAAGCCTTGAAGTCCAGTGGCTGGTATCGTGGCTCTTCAATGGAGCTGCAGTGCAATGGTAACATGACGCCATGGCACCACGGCTCCATTGAAGAGCTTTCACTGAGTTAGGTACAGTCCTGTACGTGCAGGCCGAGCTGAATCGCAGTCCCGGCCTGTACATTCAGGATTATTCGCAATTCTGATCCCGGGACTGAATAAGCCTGTAAGTGTACCTTGAAGCCTGTGGTGACATATCATGTACTACTTAATCAGTCTCCAGGTCAACTGTCCTCTTAGCAGATGAACAAGCCTGCTCTCCCTGGTGCTCCTCCTCTGGCTCTTGATGGCTTTCCTCTGTTCCTTCACCCTCCCCCACCCCGTAAGTCTCCTCTGAAGCCCCAACATCTTCTTTGTTGTAGAGGCCACACTCAGGCTCTTCTCCATCTGAAGACATAGCTTCATCTGCAGGTGAGGAAACAGTAGCACACCAATATTTCATTGCCACAGGTATGTATGCACCCAATGACTGCTCATGTGGTCTAGTATAAACTCTCCTCTCTTCCAAGGTATCCAGAGGTTCAGCTGCCTGTAGTCTCACACCTTCAATTTGATGCACTCTTATGCAGTCCCATTCCATGCCACTCAATCCATTTGCCCAGAAGTCTCATACGCCTGTCTTTTGGCACCAGTCAGGAATACATTACATGCAGCAGGGCCTGGATGTGCACTACAGAAATGTCTATATATCCTTTAGACAGCTGAGAGGATGCATGCAATGCAGGGTATGTCAGATATGTGAAATGCACCTATACTTGCCCTTACTGTTTATTCCTCTATACTCTGACCAGTGGAGCCACTAGGATTTGAAGAGCAGCTTTAGATGTACTTTGGTCTGTGCCCAGCCTCACTGGACCCTTGATGGCAGTGTATCAAGTGACATGTATATAAGAGGACATTATATGCCTATGTCTATACTGGCAACATGAGGCGCCTAGCAGCACCTAAGTAATTACCCTTTACACTTTATGGTTAAAAGATCCAGCACAGAAAGGCCCTTGAAACTGGAGAGTATCCGTCTTATGCTATCCATTCCCTTAGTAACTCACTTAACTAATGGGAGGTCACCTCTTCAGGGCAGCTGACAGACTATTACTTGATTTCATATGCAGAGAGGTGGGGGGCAAACATCACTATGCCAGTGGGAAAGAGGGAGTATGCACAGAGCGCTGGAGAAATGTCAACAGCAGGCCACAGCTGAAGAAAATGATGCCACTTGTGTGGCTATGCACAAGCCAGATGGCTACATACAGCATCAGAGCGTCAAGATAGACCCCTCATACTCTCTGCCTCTGCAACTCCTGAGAGCAGAGGTGTGTAATAAGTAATTACTGCTAGTCTTTGTAGAGTTTAATGTGTCCTGCTGGCTCATCAGGACCTGGTGGTCTTGATCAGTAGGTGACTCTGCCTGGCCAGGTTGGGATCTGCCACTCATCTTTTTCTTGGCCATGCATCTCAATACCCTCCATTTCCTCTTGAGATCTTCAGACTATCTATCGCTGTGGCAGATGCCCACCCAGAGCTTTTGCGTTGTATAAGCACTGATTCTCTAACCTGGATGCTCAAACAGGTTCTTTGATTTTTACTGATCTCTGATCATCACATCAACTTTGGCTGAAGCAAAGTTTACTTTTCTTGTGAGTTTTCTTCTGTGATGCCATGGTATAAAGTGTAGCTGCAGAGATCAGTTGTCTTGTAAAATGGATGGATCCAGTAGAAATGGAAAATATGGTGCTTGTACGGTGTTTTTTTTAACATGGTTCTTTCTGGAATAGCAGTTGCCGATGCACATGTATCCAATTTGCATGAATTTAAGGACTATTTTCGAAAGAGCTGTGCACGTGTATCCAATTTTCATGTGGTTAAGGGCTGCATGGTTATAGCTTTACTACTGACCCATACAGCAAATGGTTCTCAGCATTTCCGGCAGATCCTTATTAGCTTCTACCTCAGACTTCTTAAGGCATTCGGGAAGGGAACATTCCACTTGTTGATACGATGCCAAGTTCATATGTGTGCGTTACCTACATTGGTAGTTCCAGAAGCTGGGATCCCAATATTGCTAAGTGTAGGGACCCCAGCCTTAAGTAGTATATAAGTTACAGGGATATAGATGACATGGCGTGACAGAGATATACTGACTACTATTTATTTGTGTTTATTTTCATAGACCTGAGGCCAAGGATCAGATCCTGTCTGCAATCAATCATTAGGGCCACTAATGGGGCCCCCAGGGGCTGTTTTAATCAAGTATATAGGAGAGAGGGATGGGATTGCAGCTCTTTTCATCTATGTGTATATATAAAACTGTATATGGGGGCCCTCAGGGCGGCTTTTATCATGTATGTGGGGGAGGGGAGGGCAGCTCTTTTAATCTATGTAAATGGGAATTAATGGGTCACACAGGGCTGCTTGCAGCATCATATATTAAGAGGAGAACTTATTGATTAAGAGTGCAATTCCATAACATGCACAACCGGCCTGTGGGCATGTATAAATCTTAGATGGAGCCGATTTATACCCGATTCTGAAACCGTGGGTTTAGACACACCCACTATTCTGAAATCGGGGACATAGACGTACATGCGTATTCTGAAGAGATAGATGTAGACATTTGTTCTTGTCTCCGCGCGGCCACACCTCCACTGTTAAAATGCACAACCCCAATTTGCTCCACTTACTGACAGTGTTGTGCACATGAAAACTACATGCGAATGCTGATGTTACAGTGATGCTGCAGCATAGCAGACCATATATACACCTCTGTTGCATGCCCAGAACACAGCAAAGTGGACATAGTGCACTCAAAGACCTTACAAAAGCAAGTAGAAAGTGACATAGTTATCCTGACACACCTTGCAGCACAACATGCATGCCAGTAAGGGAACTCCTGATTTATTCTTGCACTGGTCATCAATGATAACAGTCTGTACGATGCTATATATGGACCAGAGGTAATCTGAGGAAGATCCATGCAGCGTAATGTAAAAACATATTCCTGTCACTAAAAGGGACCCTCAGAATAACTGCATGCAACAGTGCACACAGCACTAATAAATGCCCAAGAGCACCAGCAGCTGTCTTGACAAAAGTGCCAGACCATGTGCAGACTATTCCTGCCCATTCACAATGGCAGCTGGTAATGCTGTGGCCATCCATACTGTCCAAGTACTGGCCAAGCTGTCATGTCCCCCTCAGAATTGCAGCTGCAGAGCCTCCTGTGCCAACTTCAAACTACATACCCCATACTCATACAAAACATACCTCTGCCAAACAGATGCCCAGCACCTACAAACAGCAGCTGGTATAACCTCATAGCATGGTGTCCCAGGAGTACAAATCTGATCAGCATTTCTCACCCCAATGTGATTCCCTCCTAATCTCACCCCCTACTATCTAAGCATCAGCAGAACCTAATGTCTGAACAGAGGAATTGTCAGCATAGCCAGAATAAACACTATTGCTCATCAAACTATTTCTGTTGGGGTGTTTATTGCTGTTACGTTACCTTCGCACTCTGTTCGTTAAGACAGTATGTTGTGGTCCTCCAGACTGCAGGCACACCAGTTTGCTACATTATTGTCACAGCCATTCATCTTTATGGGATGCGTTTAAGTGCAGAGCTAAAAAGATTCTAAGTCCTGCCCTTCTTCCACGTTTCCGCAGGTATACATTATACATCCGCGGGTAATACCAAGAACGTACATGGGTCGTTCCTGAATATGCTCACACCCCCATTCCGCCCCCTCCTGCCCATATTCCAAAATCCCCTCACAGATGCTGTATACAGGGTGTCCCAAAAAAAGTGAGAATATATCGTAAATTAAAAGCTTAAATAATTTACTTATTTACCTTTTTTAGCTATATAATGTCTTTATTTCAACAATTTCCGGTCGCCATGTTTTATTTTTTTAAATTTGTCAATCATTTACATCTGTCTTTTTGAATTTTTAGATAACTTATATGCTACGAGATGTTCTCACTTTTTTTGGGCCACCCTGTATGTGCAGGGTCGCGATGGTTTCAGAATATGGTCGTAGATGTTTTTGCTAGGAAAATGTCTATGCTGTACATCCAGGCGACTTATTCGCGTTTCAGATGACCACCTAAGTGTATATCAGGGGGAGGGGGGGGGAGTGATGGTGCTGCTATTCAGTTCACAATTAAATGTTATCTGAGGGTGAAGGGGGATGGTTGTATTGGTCATATATTTTTTGTCAATTGATTGGAAGGATGAACACCAGCTTTGTATTGGATATGACAGGCTTATTAGATGTATCTTTTGCCCCTCGTTATCTGTAAAAGAGAATATATATATCATGTGGTAGAGAGATTGGTACAGCTATATAATGAATGTATACATATCACTTGTCTGTAGTATTCCTGTTGTTTTGGCCTGTTGCAGCAGCGTGCTGCAGTGTATGTGACTCCTTGACATGCCTATCCTGATGATAGTGATCAAAATCCAAAGTTCTGTAAAAATGATATCCTACTGTAGGTATGGACATATGTGCCTCCTTGAGTTCAGTTAAGGAAATGGAGACATGGTATGGTATGGTATAGATCATGGTACTAAAGTGTTGTACCCGAGTGTCAGCTGATACATGATGCCATCCTTTTTTAGGGGAGGGATGTTTGCATGGTGGTAGTCTCTAACTAGGATGTGCAGGTAGGTACACATGCAGTTAGGCCTATAACATCCCTCTGCTTTCATTTCTTGTCCATTCTCTTTGCACTTTCATACCTCTTGCCTGAATATCCATAAGGAGAAGAGCTCATGTTATGAAAACACATCTGAAATGTAGGTTCTAGGGCCAATAATAGATTGTGGGATGCATGTAGCAAGTAAAGAGGGAAGAGCTCTGTTGGCATGGTAGAAATGGGTGTCCTGAGCATAAAGGTGACATGCTGTTACTGCCGCAATGTAGCTGAGTTTGAATATCAATAATAATTGTAGAGGGAGAAATACATCATCCACTGGCATCCAGGAACTGCAGCCTTGGATTCACTGAGATAGTTGGCTGAATGCCTTAGTGAAGGACTCTCTATTATGGTTGATTCAGCACCATGCTTTCCAATTGAGATATCTCCCTTTTGTCATCATTTACACTGCAATGCCAGACAAGTGTTTTTGTGAGAAGATGAAATGAAGGAATGATCAGGGCAATGGTCATGATGGCTGTCAAGTTCAAGGAGGCTGTGGTCTTTAGATAACTGTGGCAGGACACCTTTGTGGGTTGTAGGCAAAGGCTTCTGTGCTGTGACAGTGTATTGTGCCTTCTATGGTTTTGGTCACAGGTGGCCTACAGTACTGAATGGCATGTTGGTTGGTAAAGGGCAGCTAACATATGGAATCCATGTAATACGGCCTATAGTTAGGAGTTTAGATGCATGCCAGAGGACTGAGAAGCTTGGTGTTCCCACACATTTACTGCAGATTCTCTTCTTCTCCATCACAGTCTTTGTGACTATGCAGTGACTAAAGTTGTCATGTCTAAGAGAGATCTGTAGGGAGATGTGTACAGGAGATAAGGGCATATGTTCCACACCATGGCCATAAGGCATTTGTGTACATGGATATTTGAAAGATAGTTGTAACGTCATCAGTGGGATATGAGTTCCTAAGCTAACAAAAAAACAAGGCAGACAGATCCTTCAAACATTGTGTTAATATCAAAATTCTTTAACTATTTACAAACCTTTTCAACCAGGAAAATAAAATTTCAGATATAAAAATAAAAAAACTCCTGGATCTGGAGAGGCAGAGGTATGCACCCGAAGCAGATGAATTTATCAATGATGGCATGTAGCATGGCCTTCAGTCCACTCAGATGGGTTAGCATGTGACCCATCAAATTCAGGGTGTTTGTGAAGCACAGTCGCATATCCTATCATAGGAACTGAATTGGTAGCCAGACTTCAACACCACCAAACCCTGGAGGGACCTTATGTGGACCTATCTGGTCCAGTGAGCAGCTCAAAGGGCTGGTCCACCTGCCCCTCAGCTGTTCCTTCCTTATCTCCTTCTTCCACCTCTTCTTCCCCTTTTTGCTCCTCCTCCTCCTCCTCCACTGCCCTCATGGCAGAAGTGCCAGCTATTACAGTGAAAACATATGTGTTAGGAAAAGATACAACTAGAAGCATTTGTCGCAATGAGACAAGCTTGAGATCAACAGAAGGGAGTTATAAGACAAGTTTTCTATTTTTTTTTTTTTGCAAGGCCTGGCCTTTATTCTGGTCGGAACTAGGGGTCAGGGCAACAGTGGTACTTGGTGAAGTTATGAATAGAATATAGAGGGGAAGATGTAGCTCTGGTGAAACACTGATGGTCACATTCTAAAAGGAGGAAGGAGGGTGGGATGGATATGCAGAGGGCTTTGGTAGTGCATCTGCTCTTTAGGATGCATGCTCACCACATGGTATAACCTGGAGCAGTGGTTCTCAACCCAGTCCTCTGGAACCCCCAGGCTAGTAAGGTTTTCAGGATATCCGCGGGTGAATATGCATGATACAGATCTGCATGCACTGCTTCCATTGTATGCACATCTATTTCATGCGTATTCATTGTGGATATCCTGAAAACCTGACTGGCCTGGGGGTCCCAGAGGACTGGGTTGAGAACCACTGACCTGGAGTAAGGAAACGGCTACAGCTGTACTATGAAACTAGTGCAGGGGCAGTGGGTACAAATCAAGGTCAACTGCCAGGTTTCCATCTATCACCATCTGCTATGACTATGGTGAGAGGAATTTTCTATAGCTCCCTTAGAGGTCAAACTGAGGATCTCCTTGCAGGTGTTCCAATTAGGCTTACATACTTGTTTGGCAGCTACTATAGACAAGGACAATACGGTGCCAGTTTTATGGATTTTGGTGTGCGGGAGGATGGAAATGTAGGTATTTTCAGGAATTGGGACATTTTATCTCCCCCTGAGTATGTGCTATCACTAACCCGGGGAGCAAGGGCATTCAGCTCAGCATGTGTGGCATCATTCACAGATGGGCATTCAGCTCAGCATGTGTGGCATCATTCACAGATGGATGAATGGTGCTAGCTACGTTGCCAACTTCCTTCCTCCCAGGTGAGTGTGGACCAAGGTAGTGACTATATGTTAAGCTTATAAGGGGTCAGTGTCCTAGCTGTTTGATATGAGCATGCATCTAATGGCCTGACAGGTCTTAATTCTTGATTGGCACCGACTTTCTACAGCTGATGCTCTTATGGCTGCCACATACATTGGTCCTCTGCAAGCTGCTGTCACATCTACTGCAGCACATCGGGTTGGGTCCTCTGGATGGCTCAGAAACACTTCTTAAGGGCTTTGATATTTCTGTAGACCTTTAAACATCTAGAGTAAAAGAGAGAAGTGAACATTTTTAGTAGATGGCCACTTCGGCATTGCTGCTCCCTACCATCTTCAGACCAGTTTTAAGTTGTTATCATTGGTGTAGTTTGGGGGAGGGAGAGATGTGAGGGGGGAACATTGCCCCCCCCAAAATGGGGTGCCCTGACAGCCGCGACCCTTTGTCTGCAATTCCCTGGGCAGAAGAGAAAGGGATGGCTGTGATCATGCCATCTTCTGCCCACGGGGGACTGGATCCCATCAGGCAGACAGCTTGTCTCTGGGCTGCAATTGCAGTCACCCCGTTATCCTCTGGATTGCGGCAAAGACCCCTTCTATGCAGGGGCGGCCCAAGGGGGGGTGCGGGGCCATGTGCAGAGACTCTGTGCGGGGCCTCATTTGCATAAGGGGCCTCATTTGCATACATATTTGCATAATGTTACCATACACTAACTTTTAGTAAACATGCCTCTTAATGAGTGTATGGATAAAGAAAGACTAAAAGATTTCTACATTACTATAATCCAGTGCCAACCGTCAGGCACATTAGGAACTACTACAAACACTGCCCATTTAGAACCCATTCTAAATCCTGAATCTCGTATGTCTCCCACATATATAACCAACAGACTTAGAGAAACATTCACACATACATATTTTTGTTGGAACTCATACTTTGAAGGACCATCCTTCTCGTGGCGTGCTGTTCCCTTTTATTCTTTATATAGGGACACAACCCTAACATGCGTTCAAAGGGGATATCTATCCCTCAACATCAACCAGTTAACATTCTTTCATTCAGGAAAAACCCTCTTAGAAGCCACTTATCTGAACGGAGACTTTCCACAGTTCATAGGCAACTCGGCGTCTTCCCCAGCTCATAGATAGACTCTATTCAAGTAGCAACCATACGAGAGTCTGAAAATGACAGAAAATGAGGGGAGACTCTCGTATGGTTGCTACTTGAATAAGTCTCAGAAGTCATAACGGATGACCTTCCCTGTTGGTTACATTGATTTGGAGGTGTTGGGTTTTACCCGGTATCGGCGGCTGATAAAGGGACTTCTCCATTTACCATCAGGAGTGAACGTTGAGTCTATCTATGAGCTGGGGAAGACGCCGAGTTGCCTATGAACTGTGGAAAGTCTCCGTTCAGATAAGTGGCTTCTAAGAGGGTTTTTCCTGAATGAAAGAATGTTAACTGGTTGATGTTGAGGGGTAGATATCCCCTTTGAACGCATGCTAGGGTTGCGTCCCTATATAAAGAATAAAAGGGAACAGCACGCCACGAGAAGGATTGTCCTTCAAGGTGTGAGTTCCAATAAAAATATGTATGTGTGAATGTTTCTCTAAGTCTGTTGGTCATTTATTTATTTATTTATTTATTTAACAGCTTTTATATACCGCACTTTTGATATCAGCGCGGTTTACATTTTAACAAATTTTGTACTTAAACATAAAACAAATGTTAAGTTTACAGAGAACAGGGAATAAAAACATGGATAACAGGGAATAACAATTAACAGATATTTTCAATTATTTACAATAGGTTCTTAAATGCTCGAGCTCTAAAGGTAGGGTTTGTGAGGCTTGGTCTAGATCAAGTGGTAAGGTTTCGGGAGCTTATTTGACTAGCCGTGATCAATGGTCTGTGTGTGAGGGGGGTCAGTATATTGTGAGAAGTGTTGTAGGAAGAGATGTGTTTTTATGGATTTTCTGAACTGGGACAGGTCTTTTTGTGATCTAATACTAGGTGGAAGCGTGTTCCAGCATCTAGGGGCGAAGGAAGAGAATGCTCTTAAAGTGGTTGTTTGAGTGAGTTTTTTGCTGTCCTTTGGGACTGTTAGCATGTTCTCTGTTACAGAACGTCTAGATCTGGTGTTCTGTGTGTGATGGAGGAGATCAGATAAGAAGGATGATGAGATATGGTGGAATGCTTTGAAGGTCAGGATGAGAGCTTTGTATAAAATCCTGCAAGCTAGTGGGAGCCAGTGGAGGTCAAATAGGATGGGAGTAATATGTTGGCTTTTTGGGGATCCATGAAGAACTCTGGCCGCTGTATTCATGGCCAATTGAAGCGGGTTTAGAGTGCTCTTGGGTAGGCCATGAAGAACGATATTTGCATAGTCAAAATGAGGAGTGACTAATGCCTGGAAGGTTGTACGGAAGTCAGATGGTTCAAGCATAGGTCTGAGGTGTCGAAGAGTCCTGATTTTGTAGTAAATGGCTTTTACAGTATTTTTTATGTGATCTTTGAATTCAAGTCGCTGGTCAAGTATAACACCCAGATAACGTATTGAGGTTTTGAGTGGTAGATCAGCATCTCGTGTTCTTAGAGTTGGTGGGGGAGAGAAGTCTTTGTTTCTAGTAACAATCAGGACTTCGGTTTTTTTAAAATTGATTCTGAGGTTTTGTGAGAGTAGCCAATCTGATATCGAGTTGAAGCAGGTGATTAGTGTAGTGTAGTCAGGTTTTAATATATTAATTGGAGTGAATAAGAGCACGTCATCTGCGTAGATAAGACATGATATTCCGAAAGAGCGGGAGATGTTGCAGAGAGGTTGCATATAGATGTTAAATAGAAGGGCTGAAAGGGAGGAACCTTGCGGAACTCCTTGCTTCTGATGAAAAGGTTGAGATGTGGTATCACCAGTCCGTACTTGTTGCCAGCGATCTTCTAGGTAAGATCTGCACCAATTCAGTGCCGTTCCATGAATTCCTTTTTCGTGGAGCCTGGTGAGTAGTTGGTTGTGGTCAACAGAATCAAAAGCTGCTGCTATGTCTAGGAAGATCATGGCGACTCCATTTCTGATATTGTCTGTTGTATTAATGAGTGTGTTCAATAGGGAAGTTAGGAGGGTTTCGACTCCGTGGGCTTCCCTGAAGCCATGTTGGTTTGGATCTAGTGGGGCCTCGGAATCAATGTGTTGTTGAATTTGTCTGAGAACGACTTTTTCTAGGATCTTGGCTAGTAGAGGAATGCTTGAAATTGGGCGATAGGAGTCTTCCTTTTTCGGATCCAGTTTGTTGTTCTTCAGTAGGGGACGGATGGAGGTGTGCTTGAGAGCTGTTGGAAATATCCCGGATCTAAGGGACTGGTCAGCTAATGCTGATATGTATGGGCTAAGTTGTGTTTTAAGTGATTTGATCCAGAAGGCTGGACATGGATCATTTGGAGCTGTAGTGGCGTTGATGGATGTAATAATTTCTTCAATAGACTTTGGAGTTGGAGATGAGAAATTATTGAGTATGAATTGGACGTTGGAAGGTTGCTTGGTTACATTTGTGGTTGCTTCAGTGATCTTGATTGCCTTGGATTGGATGTAATCAGCATATAGTTGTGGGTGTATATATTCCTGTTGTGGTGAGGGAGGTTCAGTGGTTAGGGATTTTACTATTTGGAAGAGATCTCTTGGTTTGTTGAGGGAACGGCTAAGTAGCTTTGTATGGTGTTCTCTTCTCTTTTCCCAGGTTAGCTGGCGATGGGACTTCAAGTTGGCTAGGTAAATGGACTGGTCATGAGGGTTTAGAGAGTGTCTCCATTTCTTCTCTAGTCTCCTCAGTTGTTGTAGGGAGGTTCGTAACTCTGAGGAGAACCATGGTGCGTTCTTTTTCTTGGTGATAGAAGAGTTGGTAGAGGTTTTATCATGTGTAGTGGTAGGTTGCGCTGATAGTCGAAGAGCATTGTTCCAGTTTGATACAGTGTCATCAATGTTGTTAGGTATAGTGGAGAGTTTTGGCATGGTAAGGGAGGTGATTGTGTCCATGTTGAGAGGTTGGAATCTTGCTGGTTTTGGTGGTGGGTAAGCATCAGGTGACTTGTTTGGAAATTCGGTAGATGGAATGATGAATGAGATAAGTTTGTGATCAGACCAGGGGACTGGGGTTGATAGGGGTTCGGGTTGGTTTATCAGATTCGGGTGTGCTGATGGTGCAAATATGAGGTCAAGGAGATTTCCTTGTTTATGAGTGGATGTTTTTACAATTTGATCGTAGTGTAAGTTAATCATGGCATCAAGGAAGGAGGTGGACACTGAAGGTGGTGTGGAGGCAAGGTTAAAATCTCCAAGGATCCAGTTAGGTTTGTTGATATCCGATGGGTTGATGGCAATATCAATTATGGTTGAGAGATCATCAGCTGGAGCATTTGGGGCTCTGTAGATGAGGTTTATGGTGTTGCTATTATTGGAGATGGATAGCGTATTTGTGTGGTTTGTGGCATTGGTAGATATCACGTGATATTCAAATCTGTTCTTGCTATTATGCAAACTCCTCCTCCCTTTCTGTTTTCTCTGTTGCAGGTATAGATGGTGTAGTTAGGTGGGGTAAGATGGTTCATTAGGACATTGTCGGTATTAGAAAGCCATGTTTCTGTGATCAGTAGGATGTCTAGTGTGAGGTTTGATATAAGGTCAATGATAGCTGGCCATTTGTTGCGGGCTGAGCGTGCGTTAATGAGAGCACACTTGAGATTCTGTGGAGTAGTTCTTGGATTTGGTTTCTTGTTGTTTGTATTTTCAAGAGTTACATATAGACAGTAGTTGTGCCTACTATAGTATATACTTTGTGGATAATTTTGATGGGGTTTCCTATTACGGGTTTGGTGAATAGGTATGGGGTTGATATCAGATGTTAGAGCAGAGGAAATATGTAGTATGCAAGAGAGGATGGAGAGGAGCAGGAGTGGACAAGTAATGGTAGCCATGGTGTAATTCTGGGATGGTAGAGAGGGTGTAGGTGCTTTGACTTGAGTGCTACTGGCCACAGTAATAAGTGAATGTTACTGACCACAGTAATAATTGAGTGCAACAGTATAAAGGAGAGACACTGGCAACAGTGATAAATTGCTACTGTAATGTTGATTGTGTAGCTTTGTGTAGTTGAGCTTATTGTGTTGGTAACATTAGTAGCAAATTTTTAGCAACATTTGTAGGGGGGGGGGTCTAGCAACAATAGTCTTGGTAAGACCTTAACAATGATATCTAGATGTGTGGGAAGACTGTGATAAATTTAGGAACAGCTACTAGCAACAGAATTTATGACATCTACTGGCAACAGTAATACAATAGAAATCAGGCAGTTGTTATAAATGATTGCAGGCAGCAAGAGGAGTTAGGCAGTGGTTGTAAAAGACTTACTAACAATAGTAGGTATCTATCAGTGGTGAGACAGGCAGTGTTGAATGACTTACTGGCAACAGTAAAAGTCAGACGGTTATAAATGAATTACAGGTAGCAGGAGAGGTTAGGCAGTGGTTATAAATGGCTTACTAACAATAGTAGGTATCAGTCAGTAGTTACAGGCGGTTAAGCAATAGTCTTTTAGGGTGATATATCAGTATAGGCTGGTTCAATGTCGAGTATACTTGCTGCGTTTGAGTTTGTAGCTGGAAGGATGATGATATGCGAGCTCAACCCTAGGGGAGCTCCAGCCGAAGAGGAAGTAGTGATTAGGCGTTGTTATGTTGTCTTCCGTGTCTCTGTTTAGTTCTTGTGTGTTCCTTATGGTCCTTAGTCTGGGTTTCCACAGGGTGTTACCTGGTGTTGCAGGAAGGAGCAGTCTTGTAGGCTAGGCGGGCTAGTTTGTTGCTGCCGCGTGGTGTTCAGTATAGGAGTAATAACCGAAGAAGTAAGAGCTAAGAGCCAGGGGAGCTTACTCTACACGATTGTCCTTGACGTCACCCTCTTTCGGTGCACAGGCGATCAGAGTTGTTGCCTTGATCTCCTGTCGTGCCACTCCTAAGGGCTACGCCAAAGGGCCCTCTGGCGAGGCCCTCTGGCGAGGCCCTCAGGCGCGGGCCCGCCAGGCGCGGGCGCGCCCGATGGCGCGAAGCTTAAATAGGCTGAGGACTTACCCCGATTGGGTAGCGCTGGTCCGGAGGCCCCTCCCGCTGCTCGTAGCTCGATCCCCAGGGAAGGGGAGAGTTGCTGGTAGTGGCGGGGGTTTAAGGGGCCTGCGCCCGATGGCGCGAAGCTTAAATAGGCTGAGGACTTACCCCGATTGGGTAGCGCTGGTCCGGAGGCCCCTCCCGCTGCTCGTAGCTCGATCCCCAGGGAAGGGGAGAGTTGCTGGTAGTGGCGGGGGTTTAAGGGGCCTGCGCCCGATGGCGCGAAGCTTAAATAGGCTGAGGACTTACCCCGATTGGGTAGTGCTGGTCCGGAGGCCCCTCCCGCTGCTCGTAGCTCGATCCCCAGGGAAGGGGAGAGTTGCTGGTAGTGGCGGGGGTTTAAGGGGCCTGCGCCCGATGGCGCGAAGCTTAAATAGGCTGAGGACTTACCCCGATTGGGTAGCGCTGGTCCGGAGGCCCCTCCCGCTGCTCATAGCTCGATCCCCAGGGAAGGGGAGAGTTGCTGGTAGTGGCGGGGGTTTAAGGGGCCTGCGCCCGATGGCGCGAAGCTTAAATAGGCTGAGGACTTACCCCGATTGGGTAGCGCTGGTCCGGAGGCCCCTCCCGCTGCTCGTAGCTCGATCCCCAGGGAAGGGGAGAGTTGCTGGTAGTGGCGGGGGTTTAAGGGGCCTGCGCCCGATGGCGCGAAGCTTAAATAGGCTGAGGACTTACCCCGATTGGGTAGCGCTGGTCCGGAGGCCCCTCCCGCTGCTCGTAGCTCGATCCCCAGGGAAGGGGAGAGTTGCTGGTAGTGGCGGGGGTTTAAGGGGCCTGCGCCCGATGGCGCGAAGCTTAAATAGGCTGAGGACTTACCCCGATTGGGTAGCGCTGGTCCGGAGGCCCCTCCCGCTGCTCGTAGCTCGATCCCCAGGGAAGGGGAGAGTTGCTGGTAGTGGCGGGGGTTTAAGGGGCCTGCGCCTGATGGCGCGAAGCTTAAATAGGCTGAGGACTTACCCCGATTGGGTAGCGCTGGTCCGGAGGCCCCTCCCGCTGCTCGTAGCTCGATCCCCAGGGAAGGGGAGAGTTGCTGGTAGTGGCGGGGGTTTAAGGGGCCTGCGCCCGATGGTGCGAAGCTTAAATAGGCTGAGGACTTACCCCGATTGGGTAGCGCTGGTCCGGAGGCCCCTCCCGCTGCTCGTAGCTCGATCCCCAGGGAAGGGGAGAGTTGCTGGTAGTGGCGGGGGTTTAAGGGGCCTGCGCCCGATGGCGCGAAGCTTAAATAGGCTGAGGACTTACCCCGATTGGGTAGCGCTGGTCCGGAGGCCCCTCCCGCTGCTCGTAGCTCGATCCCCAGGGAAGGGGAGAGTTGCTGGTAGTGGCGGGGGTTTAAGGGTTTAGAACCCATAGCAAACCCGCCATATCATAACAGCACTACCAGGACTCACAAAGCACCAGACCCTACCTATCAAAAGGCAACACTGCAAATATTAAATCAATACATTTCAGAGAATAACAATACATGACCTACTGGGGAAAGAGAACAAGTGGCAATGTCAAATAGGAATTACATAAACAGAATACCTCAGCTCAGTTACACATGCAGAATATAGACCATCATCAAACAAGAAATCACAATTTAGAAACAGGAAGATAATAATTAAAATGGGAACCCCAAAAGCCAACTTATTTATTTATTTATTTTTATTTAACAGCATTTCTAAACCGCCTTATCTTAATAATCAAGGTGGTATCACAGCAAGCAATCAGGTAAAGTGTGTGTGTTGTACATGCAGTGAGGATAAAACTTAGTTGTGCGAGGGATGTGTTGGGTGCTTGATTTGTTTGAGCTATATACAGGGTGGGCTATTTACAGTGGTGTTAGAATCATATTTTATATATTAGAGGACTTAGAATGTACAGCAACACTGTAGAATGTACAGCAACACTTAGAATGTACAGCAACACTGTAGAAATACAACTATAAATTAATTTCCTCTTGTACTAAACAAAGCATAGACGTTAATGATGCACATTTCCCAGAGCTGACATATTCCAGTTAATAAATTCAAAATAAAGAGATAGTTTTCTACCGTTGGTGCATTTTTTTTTCAGGTGCAAGTGCTCCAGCCACTGTCGGCTGGTTTCGTTGTGTCGGCTGTTAACTCTCCATCATCTGCTGTCCCTCTGTCCTTTCTTCTAGTTTTTTTTCCATTCTCTCTCTACATCTGCTTTAACTACTAATCTTTCTCCTTTTGCTCTTTCCTCATTCCTATTTCATCCACTCAAATTTTACCCCTCCATCCTCAATCCCCACATACTCTCCTAATACCCGGCCAATTGTAGATTTTTCTTCCCTCCCACACAAAATATTTTTCCCCGTTCCATTTCACTCTCCCAGCCCCATCCCATTCTAATCCTCCCCAAAATCAGCTCCCTTCTAGTTCCAGCCCCACCCAGCATCCACTCCCTTCTAGTCCCCGCATCAGCCCATTTCCAGTCCTAGCCCCCCATCAGCCCATTTCCAGTCCTAGCTCCCCTATCCATTTCCAGTCCTATCTGAGTCCCTCCATCAGTTCATTTCCAATCCCAGCCCCCCATCAGCCCATTTCTAGTCCTTTTCTAGCCCCATCATCAGCCCATGTCAAATCCTAGCTCCCCTCCACTCAGCCCATTTCAATCCAAGCCACCTATGAGCCTACTTCCAGTTCTAGCCCCTCCATGAGTCCATTTCAATGCAAGCCCCCCCCCACCACAGCCCATTTCCAATCTTAGCTCCCACTAACAGCCCATTTTCAGTCCTATCCTAGCCCCCCATCAGCCCATTTCCTGTCCTAGCTCCCCCCCCCACTCAGCCCATTTCCAGTCCTAGCTCCCTCCTCTCACAGCCCATTTCCATTCCAAGCCCCCTCCCCATCAGCTATTTGCAGATCAAGTCCCCCTTCTACTCAGCCCATTTCCATTCCAAGGCCCCCTCCCCATCAGCTATTTGCAGTTAAAACCTCCCCTTCCACTCAGCCCATTTCCAGTCCTAGCAACCCCCCCAACCCATTACCAGCCCTAACCCCCCATCAGCCCATAGCACATTACCAGTCCTAACCCCATCAGCCCACCTCAAGTCCTAACCCCCCATCAGCCCATTTCCAGTGCTAGCCCCCCCATAGCCCATTACCAGTCCCAACCCCCCCATCAGCCCACAGCACATTACCAGTCCTAACCCCCCCATCAGCCCATAGCACATTACCAGTCCTAACCCCATCAACCCACCTCAAGTCCTAACCCCCCATCAGCCCATTTCCAGTCCTAGCCCCCCCCATAGCCCATTACCAGTCCTAGCCCCCCCATAGCCCATTACCAGTCCTAACTCCCCCCCATCAGCCCACAGCACATTACCAGTCCTAACCCCATCATCCCACCTCCACTCCTAACCCCCACATCCGCCCATTTCCAGTCCTTAACCCCCCCCAAAGCACATAACAGTCCTAACCACATCAGCCCACCTCATGTCATACTCCCCCCAGCCCAGCCCAGCCCAGCCCACATCAATTCCTACTCCCCCCCCCCCCCCCGGGAAAATTAAAACTTAAAAAAAAAGCTGGCTGCTGCTGCTGCCGCGGCGGCGGTAGCAGCAATATCGAATGTCCCGCGGGGCCCCCCCCTGCCCGGCAGATCCCTTCCTGCTTGCCTGCCTGCCTGCTTCAGTCAGTTCTTCTCCGCTTCGGCTTTCAGAGCCGCGAAGGGAGAGCTTCTCCCTCGTGACTCTGTTAAGGCCGCGGGGGTTTATGGGAAATTTCCCATCTGCCCCGGCGAGCTTAACAGAGTCGTGAGGGAGAAGCTCTCCCTTCGCGGCTCTGAAAGCCGAAGCGGAGAAGAACTGACTGAAGCAGGCAGGCAAGCAGGAAGGGATCTGCCGGGCAGGGGGGGGCCCTGCGGGACATTCGATATTGCTGCTACCGCCATGGTAGCGGCAGCAGCCAGCTTTTTTTTTTTTTTTTAATTCTACTTTTAAAGCGGAATGTTCTTTGCGCAGGGCCCCCTGAAACGCGGGGCCCTGTGCAAAAAACATTCTCACTCAATGGACGGGCCGGCCCTGCTTCTATGTACCAAGGGAGATCGGATCCCCGCGGGCAGATGAGAAGAGGGAGGCCGTGGTTGCAGCCTGCAGCAGAAAAGGTGTATGGGAGGAGGAAGTGAGGTAGAGAAGGCAGGGACTATTTAAAGAGCAATGAGCCTATTAAAAAAGGAGGATATGGAGAGAAGGGGAGTGCTAGGGGGTTTGGCGAAGCAGGAGAGTCTGGAAGGATAACAGAGGACGTGAGTCATCAGGATAGGTGTTGGAGGGGGAGGGAAGAGTGCAAGTTGTTGCCAAAGGGTGCATTGCCTTTCCTCTAGAACACACACAAGCACCCCATCCTCACTCACACACACAAGCACCCCAATCCTGCAAGATAGTTGCGCAGGCACCCTAACTCCACACAACATATACAAACTCACACACACAGACAGGCACATCACCTCTGCACCACATACACACACACACACACAAGCACTTCATCTCTGCACCACACTCCACATATATGGGTACTTCTGCACCATACAAAAAGAGCCTCTCCAGCTCTGCAGTACATGAACACGTGTACCGTAGCCTCTCTCCTCACTCACACAGAAGCACTCACTGTCATATCCCATGCACAGATAGGCATACCACCATTGCACCATGCACACATACAGACACTTAATATCAGAAGTTATAACTGTTGCTACCTGTATGTCTGTCTAAAGATGCGTGGTATAGGAAACTTGGCACTGGTCTCTTGGGACAAGAGCATAAGACCAAAGCGAGAGACAATGGGGAGGCGTGAGGAGGTTACATGCACTGGGTCCTAAGATTTTGGCCTGACTTCTAAATCCACACAAAATTTGGCAAGGCCTGCAATAGAGGTACAGCACATTTTGAATTTTGGCACAGCTACAGGCTGCACAATAAAGTCCCGTCACCATGTACACCTCTCTGCTAGCTGTTGCTTTGACATTTGCTGAGCAGTAACATGAGACATATTTCTCTCTAATCCCACATGCAGACAACAGTGCCTCTCCCCATGATCTGTCTCCCCCCCCCCCCATCCCAGTGATTCTTGTTCTGAGATGGGCTGTGGGGAGAGCCAGCACCGCATCTAATCAGTGATACGGCTGCTCCTGAGCAAGTGGTACTGAGATCAACAGAGGTGGAAGACTGTGGGGAGAGGCTGCCCTACCTGCATGTGGAATCAGAGAGGTCTGTGCATATCATTCTACTGCTCAGGAAAGGTGATGTAAAGTGTCTCCTGCCTCCTTTATTTATTGTGCTGCACTGTAAGCAGAGCCTGGCTTCTTGGGCTTTCAATTTAATTTTATTTATTTATTTCAGTGTTTTATATACCACTATATCAGGTAATCATAGCAGTTTACAGTTAAAGCAACAGGTACATTAAATATTTTAACAATATAACTGGTGCTGAAAAAGGCAATCAAAAATTTACATAATTCTAGAAATATAACTTATTTAAAATTCAAATGACTGTAAGTGTTATTCAGACTTTTCAAAAGGGGCATGAAGGGGGCTGATATGTATGTTAAGAGGTTGGTTAGCTTAGGTATAGGAGGATTTTGTCTACATATTTCTACTTCAAGTTTGTTGTAATTTATTCTGTACTTGGTAAGGGTCTAACTGTGTTCTACTGTGTGACTGAGACCAAGGGGTATGTTTACTAAACCGGGCTAACGGTTAACCCAGGCTATCTGCAATTAAGTCCCATTGAATAACATTGGACCTAGTTGCAGATAGCCCAGGTTAACCATTAGCCTGGTTTAGTAAACATACCCCCAAGTGTTCTGTCAGCATGGAGTTTGTCTTGGGGAAGTTTCTCCAAATGGGTGAGTTTTGTGCATACCATAACAGTCATGTACATCACTTCTAAGCCCGGATTATAGAGGATTGTGGAGTATGATTTCAGCCTCTCAATTTACTGCTAGTGCTCAGCATAGTACTTGCATCATGCCAAAGAAAGCTTCCTTCTGGAGTTTGTAAGATGTAAAATGTATGGGTATTTTGTCAAGATGTGCTTGGAAATTCTTCTTTATCAAGCTTATGGCTCTCAATATGATGGGAAATATTTCTATGTAGGATCCTGCAGTAAGCTGACTTGTTCAGTTTTTAGAATAGGTGTCAGGATGTTCTAAGGCTCACTGCAATATTTATGGTGCTGCTCTGTTCTCGGTAGGCTCCTTATTGTGTTAATTTTAAAAGTCGGTGTCATTATGGTATGATAGATTTGCATTATACTGTAGGTCTTCAGTGACTTTTGAGGGTTTTGTGTTTTGTTCATAATCTGCCTGGTAATGGAGAGGCTGTTAATGAGATGACACTGGAATCAGATCTCTTTTTCTTGTATGTTTGGTTCTTAGGTGAAATATCCTAGTTCTGCTCGGCACCTGTTGTTGTAGGAAAGGTTTCATTGGATGAAAAATAGATGTTCAAAACGAAAAGGAGAGACCCATAGCACGGTTTCTAATGCCAAAATAGCATTTGTTGTAATTTATTTTGGTGTTAGAAACTGCACCATGGTTCTCATTTTCTTTTTGTCCTTTTGCATTTGAGCACTTTGCATCTCCTTCGGTTTTTGCAAAATATATATTTACAGGTGTCATATTTCTTTAATCTTAATGCCAGGCTAAATTAAACAGCTACAATTTTTGCTGCATTTTAATTATATAGCCTGGGGATTTGTTGCTTTCCTCTTTTTTTTGGCAAGACCGCTGAATGAGAACCTCTGGAGGTACCAACTCATCCCTCGCCTGTTTGATATACTGGCTTCCTATCCATCTAGTATTTTTTAAAGAGCCTTAATGAATATTCAAATTATATACAAATATGCAAATGGACATGCAAATATCTTGCCCTGCTTTCCCCCCCTCCCCCAATGAACGAGTCAAACTATGCCCATGGTTATTATCTGCTATAGGAAGGCAACTCAGTGGACAGGTGATGGTGTAATAGAGTCAGGGCGGCACCATGCTTACAGTCAGAGTTCAATTCCTCCTCCTGCCATTAACACCTCATGGGAAATATTTTAGTGTGAAAAAGGTTTCCTGCATTCCTGAGCTTTGTTTTATCATCTGCTCTTTGGATTTGGCATATACGAGGCCTTGTATTTAAAAATAAAATGCTACGGTGCTTATATGTCTGAGGCCTGCCCCCAATGTCTAAATGCTCTCTTTTAAATATCCCACATCTTCATACATATGAAAGTCCGATACATATCTAACATTACACATAAAGAGGGGAGGGTGGGGCATTCCAGGGGCGGAACAGCAATTCTGTATAATTTATACATATAGTCGCTGATATTCAATCCCATATATAGCTTACAGGTTTGGTTCAGACGTGCCAAAACCAGCTTTAATGTGGGCCATCCGTACATCAGGCGCCATCCCTGCTCCTATCCAGATCCAGGCTAAACACTCATCTCTTTGAGGCTGGCTGTGGATCTTGATGCTTTATTCTCTTGTCTTCACCCATTTGTAGTTTAAACATTTCTCCAAGAATTCCCCTGTCACGGTTTTTTGTTTGTCTGTCTTAGCAGATTCTAAGCTCTGTGAAGCAGGGACAGTCTCTCTTTATGTACTCGTATAGTGCCGTGTATGCCTTGTAGCACTATATAAATAAGTATATATATATATAAGCCATGAGCCTGATATTCAGCAGCGACTAGCCATCGTGGCCGAAGACTAACCCTGGATGTTGAATGCTGGTGCCATATCTGGCCTTCGGCATTGAATATCCGGGGTAGCCAAAGAAACAAGAAGCTAAGCGGACAGCGGTCGTACGGAGCAGTTAGCTTCCCAAGTAAAGTTAAGCCAGCACTTGCCGTGCCTGACTTTAACTGTGGATCACTAACCAGGCAGCAGCTGGCTATCACTGAGCACTGCCTTCGCTCCACCCCAGAACTCCTCTGAAACTCCCAGCGGTAACCGCATCAAATCGGGGCATGGAGCAGCAGCGCCCATGGATGCTCAGCGACACCAACAGTGTTAATGCTGCTGAATATTCCGCTAACGGTTTGCAAACCGTGTTATTGCTTTTTAATATTCCTTCATATATATATGTAGTGTACCTTATATGTAGAAACCTCAATATTCATTGCTTCTACTTATAATATACTTATATGTAGAATTTATAGTGCTATATTCCATGGCCCTAGCTATACATATAGTGCTGCTGAATATAGGAATAATTTGAAATATCTAGATTAAATCTTTCAAATTATTTTCCTGACGTCCTGCTGACATTTAGCCTCACCAAGCACAGTGTGCTTGCATTGGTTATGCCACAGAGGGGGGTACTTCCTGCTTTGCCATGCGGGATGGCAGATTCTGCGTGGCTGGGCTTCCAAGTGAGCAGCACCTTGCACTCTGACCACATGTATTGCCTGCACAGTATAGGTACTGTAATGTCTTAAAGAACCTGAGGCTGCACGGAGGCGGGGCGGTCTTTTGCAGGTTGGCAAAGCATGCTGGCTGATAAATGCTTAGCTGCCTAGTGCCATAGCTTCTATATAGCGTCTACCAGGTCTTGGCGTATGGGCAACTGCTTTCTGGGGTTATCCGGACGATCCTCCAGACCTTCTGTGCTGCAGCACAATCGGGCCTCTGCCCACGCAGGAAGAAAAGGTTGTATTAGGAGGTCATACTCTGTATCAGAGGAATTCCTTTTCCTCCTGCTCGCCATGTTGGTGCACTTTAAAAAAGGCCCACTAATGGCCGTTGCAAAATGTTGGAACTGTGCCAGGTAGGTTCCGCAGGGCAAGCTGTGCCACGTGCATCTGGAGAGCAGGTGGGCCCGTGTAAGTGGTGGACAAGCTGATATTATTACATGTGGATCCTAATTGTGCAGCGTCTAGAAATGCCAATACTTCCTTGTGCGGGTGACTAGACCAGTTGCAGATCTCTATTTAAATGTGGATATCTATCTTCCCCACCACGTGCTATGTCTTCATGCTCTCCGTATTACATGGGTATTTTACATGTGGCAATGACCATTTTAGGCCACTTACATGCATATTTTATGTATAATGCTGATTCCTGGGCATGAAGATATGTCGGTTTTAAATCTGCCCTACATACTTTATCTCCACGGGGAGTAGCCATCTCTAAGAAAGTTCTATAATGACATCACTCTTACTCTAAGACCTTAAGCGTGCATGATGTCACTTGTGACATCACACCTGAGATGGACCAATTGACTCTAGAACCTGTGACACAGTGTGGGGCTCTGCTTCCCAATGTGATGGTTCTGAGAAGGGACAAAGGCGTGCAGAAACAGCAATTTAAAAAATACCAAAATAACAACTTTTAAAGCATCCCACATTGCAAATAAAACAATGAGTACAGTACTTTCTTAAAACTAGCATTTGGCCACAATCAAACTGCAATTTAAAAAATAAATACTAGGACTGTGTTTAAATAAGTGATGAGATTTGAAAGCCCCGTTGTGCAAGTAAGGGTTAACCATGCTCCCTTGCTTTGAGATGCCTGGGGGGTGGGGGAGTTGGATATAGTTCCATCTATTTTCTTTCTTTCCTTCTGGTCAGAAGTCATGGCAGGCCACTACTAGCAGAGACCTTGACTTTTTTTTCCTGACAGTTACCATTATTACAGCCTGCGGGGATTCATTTCCTCTCAGCGCTCACCTGCTGACCCAGCCTGAAAACAGAATACACTTTAAAACAAACATACAAAACACACACACACATACACACTGATTATATCTATATCTATAGAGGGAAACTGAGAAAGGAAATAACTGAGGCTCTGGAATATTTGTGTACCCCATCCTTTGAAATGGCATAAGATATTCAAGCAGAGGAAAATCACATTTATCATCACCATTTTGCAACCCCTTTTCCATCGCTCTTTTCTTTCCACATCCTAATATGTTTTCTCAGATTGGTAATTTTCTTCCCTTTTCTAGCTGGTATTATGTGCTTGCATGCAGACTACTGAGTTTATGCTAAGTGGAGCCCTCGAATGAAGTAGACATACTGCTGAATATCAAGCCCTATTAATAGTTTTCGGAGATGATGGTTTCCTGATAACACTAACGCTTCTGCAGAAATGAAGGCCCCTCCCCTTGAATAAACAATGGAACATACATATCATGATGTCAGCCTTTATTGTTCTCCATTTTGCCTATAGCATGGACTACGAGGGATATGGTATATATGCATGATACTACGGTATCTTCTCATTTTGTAACTTCATGAGATTTCAATCCAGTTTGTAACCATTTAAAAGCAAGGAGACATACTGTGTCCCTAAAACTTCCTTGCTGCAAGGCATAATCCAGCCATGAAATGCTTGTCCCCTGAAACTGAAGCTGAAGTATGGCTGAAGCACATCCAGTGGGAAGAAAGGAATCAGCCTCTTATGTAACTTCGAGGGAACACCAGAGTTGCTCAGTTACCCAGTTCCAGGAGTGAGCTTTTAAGCCAGTCCTGCATTTCTGACGGTCCCATCCTGATGGCATTATGGGACCTGTAGCACTGATTCCAGTGGGTAAAATCAGGGACTACAAATACCATACTGCACTGCAATGCAAATTTCAAATCAGAACTGGCAAAAAAATCTCACTCCTGGGACTGGATAACTTGGCAACTCTGGAACACTGGCTATAAGTTCTCGTATAAATGGGTATAAGCAAAGGACTAGGACAGGATCGACCTCCCCTACAAAAATGGAGCCAGACTTCAACGCTATGAAGAGCAGCAACCATTATATGATCAGCTTTAGCTAATGCTGCCAACTGGCTCTGTGTCATGAAGAACAGACTAATCGGTTCCTGGTCTTACTTTATGAAATTGATATACTTGTGGTCCATGAATACAATAAGCTAAAACCAGGACTGAATTATCTCTTTCATTATAACAGAGCTCAATCAGTAAGTGTAACTCTACCTGAACAACTGGTTGCTTTGATTGGAAGTAATTAAAATAAAACATTAAAGGTGCAAAGCCTGTTGATATTTAACTTCATGATTCTTAAGAGACTAGGATTTAGCTTACATCTTTTTCAGAAATTTAAGGCAAGTCACATTCAGATACTGTAGCTATTTTGCTCTCCCCTCTGGGGTTTACAATTTAAGTTTGCATCTGAAGCAATGGAGAGTTAAGAGACTTATACAATGGAATTTATAGAGTTGTCAGGTTAACCAGTTCCAGGAGTGAGATTTTTTGAGAATGAAGGCTATAGAACAGAGAATGAGCAGAGTCTCCTTTCATTTTAATCCACAGTTAATCTTGGCTTTGCTGAACCTAGATAAGCTGGTGTGTTTTTCTCTTCCAACAAGATGATCAGTTCATTACCTAAAGTTGCCAACATTTTCAATGGGGGTCATCTGGAGTTGGCCAGAGAAAGAAGCCCAAAGCATGATAACCATTGAAAAAGACACACTATGCAGTACTAGTTCTGAGACAAACCATCTCTTACTTGTTCAAAGTCATTTGTACTGAGCCCAGACTCTTCTGCTGTACACTGAAAGATTTATTTTGGCCAGTGCTACAGATGGTCTGCTCCCAATTCAAGTGACATGAAATAAAAGTGGATACCCTGGTAGCTATGACTGAAGAAACCTCAGAGGTCTGAGCAGGGCTGGCATAAAGAGATGAGGTTCCCTAGGCAAACTTCAACCCTGGCGCCTCCCTCCCTCATGATGTCTGTTGCCACCGCTGCCATGCAAACAGGAAGTCTGCATCGAAAGTCAGAGAGAGGCAGAAGCAAACTGCCCCGCGGTGCCAAACATGAAGGTATGCTCCACGGGGCTATTTGCCATTATTGCCATGCTGTTGGTCCCAGAGAGGGGCAACAGCGGTGGCAATGAGCACCTCTGGAGGGCCGGCACTCTAAGCGACCCCCCTAGTTCACCTCATGGTAGCGCCGGCCCTGGGTCTGAGTGAGGAAAGGCCAACAGACTGGCATAAATCCTTAATGGCACTGAACTGAATTGCCACCATGCCACTGCATCTCAAAACAAGCACCCTTTGAGTGATGTGTCACTCATAGTAACTGCAGGCCTCAAACCTGCAGGGGGAGGATGTTACACTCCAAACACACCATTTCCCCAGAACCCAGCTCCTGGTTCCTACTGTGCCACACAATAGGTAGCCTGGTTAACATACTACTAATGCATCTTGATCACTGTGGTGTGCTTTCTGCAGGTGTTGCCCTGATTTAGTTATTTTATACTTTAACATACGACGTGACTACTGGATCCATTATCTCAATTAATGTTTCACACCAAACATGGCACTGATAGTATTCATGGAAGTACAGCCTTATTACCATTTGCATGGAGACTAGAGGAAGACTTATGACTGTGTGTGCAAGCTGCAGCAAAAATTTGCCCTTAGGCTCAGCTTTTCTTTTTTTTTTCTCTCTTGCTTTTGACAATGTTCCCTTTTTCTCCCTCCTTCTGTTTTGATTTCTACTTAAAATTTTATGGCTCTCTCCCCTCCAGGGTGCTATTATCTTGTATGCTAATAGGGCTATGCATATTCTATTAGCGTTGTCGGTGTGAGATAAGAGGCACATGCTGTAAGGAGCACTCAGGGGGGTAATAAACGCAGCAAGGGGTCTCAGTGTTAGTACATTATCAGTCATCTTCAGATCTCAATAGCGCTCGCTCATGCACTTCTTCAAATATGCGACTCAGGCACAGAAAATTACTAAATGTTTACCGTAGCCATAATAGGATTTAAGATCAACTTGATAAAGGGGCTTTCTTCCTTGTTTCTTAAAGATACAAGATGTTTGGAACAGGAAGAAATAAATATGATGACATGTCATGATATGGTTAGCAACTAAAAACCATCCGCATACCATATTTCAAGAAATAACGAGCTTTTTGCTTACTGTTCCTTTACAGGGACATAACAGTGGATAAACATAGCAACACAGTACAGAGATTTACATGGAAACATTTCAAAAATGTTTTAGCCTAGGTAACCAGGATATTAGTTTCTGGTCCAAATAAGCATTTTCCATTGAACATAAGAACATAAGATATGCCATACTGGGTCAGACCAAAGTCCATCAAGCCCAGTATCCTGTTTCCAACAGTGGCCAATCTAGGTCATACGTACCTAGCAGTTTCCCCAAAAGACACAGGTTCCACAATGCTTGTACTGGGTCAAGCATTGATATCCAGGGTCCCTTCTTAATAATGGTTTATGGACCTTTCCTCCAGGAACTTGTCCAAACCTTTTTTAAACCCAGCTACACTAACAGACTTTACTACATCCTCCGGTAACAAATTCCAGAGTTTGATTACACGTTGAGTGAAAAAATATTTTCTTTTATTAGTCTTAAATAGTTTACCCTGTAGCTTCATTACATGTCCCCTAGTCTTTCTATATTCTGATAACGTAAACAATCTATCTACGTTTACCCGTTTCACTCCGTTCATTAATTTATAGACTTCTATCATATCTCCCCTCAGCCGTCTCTTTTCCAGATTAAAGAGCCCTAACTTTATTAGCCTTTCTTCATAGGAGTATCCTTCCATCCCCTTTACCATTTTGGTGGCTCTTCTCTGAACCTTTTCTAATAACGCTATATCTTTTTTAAGATACGGTGACCAGAATTGCACACAATATTCAAGGTGCGGTCTCACCATGGAACGATATACAGGCATTATAATATCTTTTGTTTTATTTTCCATTCCTTTCCTTATGATACCTAGCATTCTATTTGCTCTCTTGGCCGCCGCTGCACACTGGTCCAAGGGTTTTAACATGTTATCCACAATGACGCCTAAATCTTTTTCCTGGGTGGTGGTTCCTAATGCGGAACCTTGCATCGTGTAACCATAGTTTGGGTTGTTCTTCCTTAGGTGCATAACTTTGTACTTGTCCACATTAAATTTCATCTTCCATTTTGATGCCCAGTCTTCCAATTTATCAAGATCCTCTTGCAATTTTCCATAATCCTCTTGGGTTTTAACAACTTTAAAAAGTTTTGTGTCATCTGCAAATTTGATAACCTCACTCGTTATTCCACTTTCCGGGTCATTTATGAATAAGTCAAAAAGCAGCGGACCGAGCACAGATACCTGGGGTACACCACTATTCACCTTTCTCCATTGGGAAAATTGGCCATTTAGCCCTACCCTACCATTGGTCTGGTTATAACAGGAACTCAATACTTGCATGTCACATGAGTGAAGGGAAGACTGTCAAGAGGTACTTAGGATCGTAAGTTTGCTTTTGAAGAGACCAGTGAGAATGTGAACAAAAAAAACTGAGGTCAACTCCTTTGTCAATCTCAGTAAAATATGATTGTTTTTACAGTAGCCTTGTCTGCATAGCACTGGAGAAGATATGCCTTACATACATTAAAATAATAATAGTGTAAAAGAAGTTACAAGTGTGACCTGGTTCCACTGGAGCAACGCACAAAAAGCACACATATTGTCTCGCAAAGAATCCACAAAGCTCAAGAGGGCAAGAAAGTAATTAGTTAGGACTAATTATTTTCTCACCACTGGAGCATCTTCAGTTTTCTGCCAGAAGGAGGAGCTGTTTCTCATTTATTTGTTTAAGTTACTTACAGCCAAATCTGATTACCCCCCGTTTCCATAAGCATCAGTAGCCGGCAAGTGTGCTGAGGGACACTAACGGCCTGTTGGAAGCTGTAGTCCTCTGTATGAGGACCTGAATGGATTCTGCGCTTGGCTGAATGCATTCCTACATTCCCCAACACCAGCAACATGAACATCTGAAACTCCGGTACCAACAATCTTTGAAAATGACTACTTTGCTTCTTTTCAAAATGGCACCATTGTTGTTGTTGTTGTGTGTCATTGAGCCAATGCTGACTCCTGGAGATCCATCCCCTGGGTTTTCTTTACAAGGTAATAAAATTCCATGCAACAGATATATCTGATGACATTAAACAAAACATCTTTTATGACAACTGGATTGTGCAGTTTACAGGAAGGCAAATCTCGAGCCCACATTGGCCATGTGATGCCAACCATCACCATGCATCATGGCCCACCCCCTTCCTCTCACTTTTGCTAGTTGTTGTACTACACCATGCGGTTTATCTTCCTTAAGGAGTCACAATAATAGTCTATCACAAAGATCATTTTCCCCACAGTCAACCACTATAATACTGCACCCTGGTATGGGTATAAATAATGATATTATCTTGATGCTGTAGCAAAACTAGCTGTCATGAAGAATGATGGCGATCTCTGGCACCAAAGCCTGAATAACATAAAATAATATACATTTACTTTGATGCTGCCATTGTTTTGCACTATAGCTTGAATAAATGACAGTTCTCCTTTAAAAATAATCCATACAAAATAATTCTTCTGTAAAATATATTTATTCTTGCCATTTCCAGACGTCTGGCTCACGACAAATCTATTCTGTTCCATTTCCTGAGGGTCTTGAGATTAAAACTCTGCTTTTCACCTTATGATCTGGCATTAACAGCTGATAGAAAATCTCCTACATGACTGACGTCTTCTTGGGAGTGTAGGATTGTGGCTTTAATGAATGTAATGCTAGAAAACAGGTTGTTTTGCAAAAAAAATCAAACGCCTTTCATTGCTGGCCATGCAATAACACGTATGGGCATTCTGCGGTTTCATAGCATCCCAATGAGTAAAATGTTTGCTCTGAGTTAGCTGGGGACCCTGATGGGTGCAATTGCAATAGTTACTCCAAGCAACAGAAATAGGTGATGCCTTTCGACTTAGAGCTAATAGAAATGATGAGGTCAATGATCAAAAAAATAGAAGTGATTGAATTAAATTTTCACGGCATGAATCAAACCTGTTATATAAATAACCTTCACTATATTGTCTGTCTAAATTTTGTGTGCACAAAATCACTATGCACACAGATTTAGGGGCTGTTGGGTCGCTAGGAATCAGCATTGACGAGGCACACATTGCATTACAAAGGGGCTAGGTTGGGTTGGGCGTTTACTACTTTAATCATTTAATATATTAGCTTTAATTTCAGCCACACAAATGGCTGAGCTGAATCTCACAAAATCAATAGGGTTTTGTGTGGTTAGATCTATCCAAATATTCAGCAGCACATTTTACTTATTCATTTCTTTGCAAGTCTTTATTCTATCGGCTTTTGGGTCTGTAGACACCTCCAGGTGGTCGGCAAACTAAAGAGCTGCAAAGAGGAGAGAAGTGTAGTAGGAGGCGAAGAGGGCAAAGGGATGAGTAGCCGGAAAAGGTGAGTAAGGTGGATAGCAAAGTGAATAAACCAGGTCTGCACTGCTCTCTTGAATTTAGTGAAAGAGTTTTCTGAATAGATGTAAAGTGGCAAAGAGTTCCAAAGTGAGTGACCCAAGTAGAGAAGGCAGAGGCACGTGATGTGTCAAACCTGAGAAGGAAGAGAGAAAAGGAAGGCCTGGGAGGAACAAAGGGAGCAAAAGGAGTAAGGCTAAATGAGCGAGAAGCTGGAGTATCAGTATGCAGAGCACTTGCTGAATAAGGAGCCTATTAACCAAGCTGTCGTAGGTGTTTAATGTGACTTTTAATGTGTGACACCATGTTAACAGTCAATGCAGTGCCATATCTGTCAGTGCATGCTAATTGCCGTAGTAAGCACCTAACATGCAAATTGCAATTAGTCGACATGGTATGCGCAGGGAATGCACCTTGCAGTTAGCATGGGGGTCATTACTGTGTCTGAACTGGTGGCGTGGCAAAAACTGCAGCTAACTACATTCCATGTTATTTGCTGTGCTACTAATGCACATTAACAATCGTTTCTCTGTGTTAACTGCATGGCTGCCTTTCCAAAGTGCTGGGAACATCCTCAATAGTTAAGACACCTAACATGCTTCAGGTTTGGAAAATGTTAACAATAAAGTTATGGATTCTATCCTCATTAAATCAACTCCTATATAGTTCGTTATGCAGATCTGGTCCACGAGTTGGTTGGGAAACTGCTGAGGTCCAAATCCCCAATCCTACTGCTGTCTATGTCATGGTGCACAAGTTACCTAGCTTCTTATACCTCCGGTCTCTCAGTGATAATAATTTGTTTGTTAGTACTAAAGAGACCTTTGATGTTCTTCATAGTTGAAAAATTCCAAAGTAGGTCATTATATATAGTAACACAGGGCCCGATACTGAAAGGGATTAACGTGGTTGGCAGACCTACTAACACTGTTAATCCCCTTGGCTGGAATATTTCCGCAGGCATTCTGGAGGCGGCAAACTGTGAGAACTGGACAGTGGTGATATTGAGCCTCTACCCAGTTATCGCAACACAGTGAAAGTCAACACAGTGAAAGTCAAGCTGGCCTAACTTTCACCGCTGAAGCTAACTGGGCATCAGCTGAATATTGCCGCTGCTCGGTTAGATTCATAGCAGCCTGGGCAATGCCAGGGCCTGCATATAACCCTGGCATTGAATATCTGGGTCTAAAGTTTAGTAACGGTGGCTAGCCACTTTAGCAGAGCTAGCCACCACTGCTGAATACTGAACCCACAGTATTTGTTGAAAGAACCACCACCCAAGAAAAAGATTTAGGCGTCATCGTGGATAACATATTAAAACCCTCCGCTCAGTGTGCAGCGGTGGCCAAGAGAACAAATAGAATGCTAGGTATCATAAGGAAAGGAATGCAGAATAAAACAAAGGATATTATAATGACTCTGTATCGTTCCATGGTGCGACCGCACCTTGAATATTGTGTGCAATTCTGGTCGCTGTTTCTTAAAAAGGATATAGCGTTATTAGAAAAGGTACAGAGAAGAGCCACCAAAATGGTAAAGGGGTGGAAGGATACCCTTATGAAGAGAGGCTGAAAAAGGTTAGGGCTCTTCAACCTGGAAAAGAGATGGCTGAGGGGAGATATGATAGAGGTCTATAAAGTAATGAATGGAGTGGAATGGGTAAATGTAGATCGATTGTTTATGTCATCAGAATATAGAAAGACTAGGGGAAATGTAATGAAGCTACAAGGTAATCTATTTAATAAGAGAAAATATTTTTTCACTCATCGTGTAATCAAACTCTGGAATTTGTTACCGGAGGATGTAGTAAAGCTGTTAGTGTAGCTGGGTTTAAAAAAGGGTTGGACAAGTTCCTGGAGGAAAGGTCCATAAACCATTATTAAAAGGGACACGGATATCACTGATCCAATACAAGCATTGAGGAACCTGTGTCTTGGGGAAACTGCTAGGTACTTTTGACCTAGATTGGCCACTTTTAGAAAGAGGATACTAGGCTTGATGGACTTTGGCTTGGCATATTTTATGTTCTTATCACAAGGACAAGGACAAAATGACCCACCCATTTGACCCAGTTGCCTACTGTCCACTGGGTAATCTCAAACTCTACTCTGTCTCTAGCCATATTCCTCACCATTACACCACCTTCTGTATCTGTTCCAAGAATATTTGAACTCTGCTAGGTGATTCCAGGTGTCCATTATAAGAAGAACGTATGGTGTACTGCCAGCAGTTATACAAAAGGTTCCAATGGCATTCACTATTAAAAAAAACCCCATTTCTTTCACACATTGCTTCTCCTTCCTTCATACCCTCATAACATGGTTTGTGCCTTGGAAATGCCTTTCTCATCACATTCGTTTCTTAGATGCCAGGAGAGGTGTGCGCATGCCACCTCTCCACTACTGACCTGTAGAGACTTACAGAGAAACCGGCTGCTCTATTTATAGCAAACTGGAGAACTGAGTCCAATACTGAAGAGAGAGTATGATTTATGACTCGTAGCTCTCTGCATAACATTCAAGCCTGCAACTGAATGAAAATCTGTTTGCTTTTTTTGTACTGATGCTAGGTCACCGGTGGATGGTTGCAGTCTGACTGTAAGCCGCATGATATTCTAAGCCAGTTATACATTACCGGCTCATCAATGGATTTTCAGACCTATGAGGTCAATATTCAGAATCCTTAGTTGGTTGGCTAGCCGGTTAAGGTGCTGACCACGATATTCAGTAGCGCTCTCTGGATAGTGCTGCTGAATATCCCCACAGACCATCCTGGCATTATTCAGCTAGTATGGGAATGATCTGGGGGTGGGGCAATGGCAGTGCTTATCTGATTAGTAGATTTTCATTCGGCACCCATGCAGGTTACAGTTTCATTAAAAGCAGCCTAAGTTGCAATCCAGATAAATACCGACTAAAAATCTGCTAACTGGATAAATGTCGGCAGCCTTCTGGATATTCAGCAGCAGCTCCTATCCGGAAACTGCCCATGAATAGACTGCTGATATTCAAGTGCCACAGCTGACAGAAGAACTTAAAGATTTGCCATACTGGGTCAGACCAATGGTCTATGAAGCTCTGTATCCTGTTTCCAAAAGTGGCCAATTCAGGTCGCAAGTACATGGAAGCAGGGCTGGATTTCAATTGAAGGCGCCTATAGGCAACTAGGATGACCTCCTCTGCTCCTTTTTCCCCTCCATCGAGATTCTCCTACAATGCGCTACCCCCTTCTGCTTACATAGGTTTCCTATTTCCAAGGAAACATATGCGAATAGAGGAGGTGGCACAGACCCTGCGCAAGAGGGCTTGCAGGTCCCTTGCTGAATTGTGACCTCAGCCTAAATTAAACATGCAGGCAGCAGCAACACTTCAGAATCTATCAAAATTTGGCACTGAAGGTATTTGCCTTTTTTTCCTATGCCGTAATCCAGGCATGCATGGAAGAATAGATTCCATCCTGTTTATCCCAGGGATAAGCAGTGGATTTTCCCTAATCCACATTAATAATAGTTTATGGACTTTTCCTCCAGTAACTTGTCCAAACCATTTTTAAATCCAGATTCACTTTTCCTACCTCATCTGGCAATAAATTCCAGAGCTTCATTATGTATTAAATGAAAAAAATATTTTCTCCGATTAGCCCCCCATCACAACCTATTTCCAGTCCTAGCCCCCCACCACCACAGCCTGATTCCAGTCCTAGCCCCCCCCATCAGAGCCTATTTCCAGTCCTAGCCCCCCCATCAAGCCTGATTCCAGTTCTAGCCCCCCATCATGCCTGATTCCAGTCCTAGCCCCCCCCATCACAGCCCTAGCCCCCATCATGCCTGATTCCAGTCCTAGCCCCCCCATCACAGCCCTAGCCCCCCCCCCCATCAAGCCTGATTCCAGTCCTAGACCCCATCATGCCTTATTCTAGTCCTAGCATTCAAGGCTTCACAGATACAGCCACCAGCGTGAAGGAAAAGACTCCTCATGCTGGCGGCTGAGCAGAGGGAGCTGGGGCCTTGCGCGGGCTTCCCCGGCTCCCTCTGCAGCCATCCATTGTGCAATAATGAAGTTCGCGTGGGGCCCCCTGAAGCGCGGGACCCTGTGCGAACAACATTATCGCACAATGTACGGGCCGGCCCTGTGCGCATATACCTATGAATTAACACACAATCAAGTTGCACACACATAACAGCTGTAGTATGCACACAGTAGAAGGTGCATAATTAGGGTTCATTTTTGTTTTAAGCAAGCCTTTTTTGGGCCCTGCATATATGCCTAGTCTAGAGCTAACTGAGTGTTTAAAATTATCTTCAGGTGGAATTCCCAGTCAGGTCGCCCTTCTGTTTTCATTTCTTAGTAACTTGGATAAAACTAATGTTTTGAAATCCTATTTTTGTAAGAAGGATATTTTGTCCTTTGTGGAGAAAGGATTCATCTCTTCTCTGATGTATCCAAGGTAACTCAAATACGACATGAACAATTTCTTCATGAAAGCCCAGAGTTTTAGTTCCGAGTACAACTTTTTTCTTAAAATTTCTTTGCAAATGCCTTTTCCTTGCAGGGAAGCAGATATGATTTTTTTTTAATCTATTCAGTTAGCAGACTTTCTTAAAGGAAAAAATGCTTAGTCATTTTTAGCAACGATTTCCAAGATGGAACACTTGTGGGCCCTTTACTAAGCGGTGAATGCACATTTTAGAATGTGGTAATGACTCATGGTATCTGTTATCGTGCAAGCATGACAGCTACCGGCTATTAAGCCATGTGAATCGCCATTGCATTCACGGGACAAGGAATGGGCAGAGTGTGGGCATGAGCGCAGGAGAACGTATAACGTGCTAACTGCCAATCTGGCAATTAGCGCAGGTGCACATGACAATTCCTCTATCGGCGTTAATTGCGCCATGCATTAGGGTATATGTCTGTGCGGTAACTGTCCGTAATATACTGGTGATACCCCAACAGTTAACTGCAGAGGCTGTACCCTTACTGTGCATTAACTTGCATGCGTAAAAGTGCAATATCCTAATGGGCTTTAGTAAAAGGGCCCCCCGGTGTTCATTGGGGTGTACATGAATCATCAGTTATGGTGTTGGTATCTACTTATTGGGGGTGTGTGTATATATTCATTTTGTTCCCTTTCTTAGGTAATTTCTTTAGATTGTTTCTCTTTCTCCACAATGAGTATGATAAATGTGGTGATTATTTCTGTTTGATATTGACTTTTGTGTTTTTGTCGTATTTTTACTTATTATAATTACAGGCTTGCTTTCTAATTTGTTAAATTGTAAAATCTTAAGTTAAAAAAAAGAGCTCTTGAGGGGAAAGTCCCTAAAAGACTTATTAGCCTGGTATACTTGTGAAAGCCACCACCTCTCCACTGAAATTATGTATAAAGGAACTGATCTAATGATGGGGATCAGCCAGGTATTTATGACCCAGATTGATCACTTTCAGAGGCAGCATATGAGGCTCGATGGTCCTTGGTCTGATTCTGCAGGACTTTTCTTAAGTTCTTATTTAGAAAGAGAGGGGCAAAGATTCCCTTGTAGAAACAACTCTTTAAGCCTGTCACTTGTCAAGTTGCTATATTCCTTAGTAAGATCTATGCAATCAATGCTTTCAACAAAAGGTGTTTTGACACATGTACTAATAGCATGCTATTCATATCCATAATTTCTATTTATTTTATTGTTCATTCATTTGTCTGTCTCTTCATAGAATGTCACAGTAGAGAAGTGAAGTCACATTTACTGTTGTTGTTAAGTGCCGTCGAGTCGGAGTCGACTCATGGCGACCCTCTGGATAGCTGTCCTAAATTGTGTTCGGTCTTCAGTCAGGCGGCTCATTGTTGACAGACTGGTACCCGTAGCTGCTGTTATTGTAGCAATCCATCTCATTGCTGGCCTTCCTCTTTTGCGTTGACCTTCTATCTTGCCAAGCATGATGTCTTTCTCTAATGATCTCTCTCTTCGCATGATGTGTCCGAAGTATGAAAGTCGAAGTCTTGTCATCTGAGCTTCTAAAGAAAGCTTAGGTTTGATCTCTTCTAGTACCGACTGGTTTGTTCTTCGGGCAGTCCATGGTATACACAGTATTCGCCGCCAGCACCATAATTCAAAGGCATCAATTTTCTTCCTGTCTATCTTTTTCACTGTCCAGCTTTCACATCCATATGATTTATTTGAAAATACCATGGCTTGAACAAGTCGAATCTTTGTATGGAGAGAGACATCTCTGCTCTTGAGAATCTTATCTAGGTCTTTCATAGCCATTCTGCCAAGAGCAATGCGGCGTCTGATTTCTTGACTGCTTGTTGCTTCTTTATTGATAGTTGATCCAAGTAGGTTAAAGTTGTTCACGATTTCAATTTCTTCTCCTTCAACGATGAACCTGTTGATTATGCCAGTTGTCATGATCTTTGTCTTCTTTACATTAAGGTGCAGGCCCATTTTGAGACTATGTTCTTTGATTGTGAGAAGCAAATGTTTCAGATCATCTTCACTTTCAGCCAGTAATGTGGTATCATCAGCATAGCGAAGGTTGTTGATGAGTCTTCCACCAATCTTCACACCTCTGTTGTCTTCATACAGTCCTGCTTCTCTGATGGCGTATTTTTCCGCAGCTATATCCTCTGCCCCCAACCACACTCATCAACTTTACTCAGTTCTCAGATCTCTCACTGCACTCCATTCCCGATTCTTCCCATAGTCCTCTCCCTCCATCCCCAGCCATTCTCAGCTGGCTTCCTTCTTCGCCACCAAAATCACTGATCTTCGAGATTCACTATCATGTTGTCCACCTCCACTATCCTCTCCTCCTCTGCCCTTTCCCCTCCCCCCCCCCCTTCTCCACTTTCTCATGTCTGGGCATCCTTCCATCCATTCACTGCCACAGAACTCATCAAATCTATCTCTTCATCACAAAAGACAACCTGTCCCCTCGATCCTATTTCCTCCCCCTGGCTCCTCAAACCTTTCCTCGTCCTCCTTCCCTTCATCCTCACTATGATAAATGCTAGTCTCTCCTCAGGTTCCTTTCCCAACCCATGGAAACACGCTCTAGTCCGCCCCATCCTGAAAAGGCCATCCCTCAACTCCCTCAACCCAGCACATTATTGTCTGATCTCCAGTCTCCCTTTTCTCTCCAAGTTTCTCAAAAAAGCTGTTTTTATCCAACTCTCACACCACCTGGATTCCACTCACTTCCTTCACCCCCGTCAGTCTGGTTTTGCTATGGCCAAAGTGTTGAGACTATTCTACTTGCTTTTCTTAATGAACTTCACATGATTGTGGTGATATCTCTGTGGCTGTCTGCCTTGACCTTTCAGCAGCTTTCGACCTTGTCGACCACTCAATCCTACTCTTTTGCCTACGTGATGCGGGTCTTCGGGGTACGGTACTTCGGTGGTTTCATTCTTTCCCTTTTTCCCCCGCTCATGCACAGTAACCTCCAATTCCATCTCTTCTGACTCTTTTCCCCTTCATTGTGGTGTTTCCCAGGGCTCGGTTCTGGCACCTCTTTTGTTCAATATCTTTCTCGCACCACTCACTCTCCTTATTCAACAATCTGGGATTTCTGCTTATTACTACGCTGATGACATTCTCCTTCTGCACCACACAAATCCATTACAGCCAGACCTCTCTTCCCTCAACACTTGCCTCTCCTCGTTTGCTAATTGGTCAGCCACAAACTGTCTCCACCTTAACCTTGCAAAAACATCCGCCATCTGGTTCACTCATGGAAGCACTTGTCCTACAATAACATCAATACTTGCAGGTTCCCTGTTCCTCTAGTACCCACCCTCCGTTATCTCTGGGTTCTTCTCGACTCTGGTCTCGCTTTCAAGGATTATATCTCTCAGCTCATAAAGAAATCCTTCTACCATCTCTGCCAAATTAGGGCTATCCATCCTTTCCTCACCCGAAAGGCATTAACCACATTCCTGTTGTCTCTAGTCATGTCACGTTTAGACTTCTGCAACTCTTTTCTTGCTGGTGTTCCTCATATTCAACTGCACAGACTACAGCTTGTTCAAACACGGCAGCTCGTATTATTACTCATTCCACCCATCATAAGCACATCACCACTCTTCTCTTTCAACTTCACTGGCTCCCACTGGAGTATCGCATACACTACAAGATTCTTACTACAGTTCGCCAGATCATCTACACTCACACCCCACAATATTTGGTAGATCTCCTCCAGTTCCACACTCCCACCCATCAGCTGCGCTCAGAGCAGATAAATCGTCTTCACCTCCCCTCTCCAGCCCACACCCATCTACAGTCCACACGTCATTCAGCCTTTTTTTCCCTCGGCCCTGCCCTCTGGAATTCTCTTCCTATCCCCCTCAGATTGGAACAGAACTATGGTACCTTTAAATCACTCCTCAAGACCCATTTATTCTCCTCTGCCTTCAATCTCCCAGCTCCCACCATGTAACCTGAGAGACACAAGGTCACATGGTGGGAGCTGGGAGATTGAAGGCAGAGGAGAACCTGTCTCTTCCCCCTGTCATGTCTACTTGACTGTCTCTCTTTCCAGTCTCGAATTGTAGTTCCTTTCCTTTTCTGGCCTTTGGTCTTTCTGTACTCCCATATTTTTTGATTACCGCCCTGCTGTTACAAAGGACGGTCTATCACATTGAATAAACATAAACATACTTCTAATGCTAGAACCTACTCTGCTTATCCAGTTCCAGCAGCAGGCTACTCTCAGCTATCTAGATTTGCTTACTTTATTACAGCTGTATATTTTTACAGAGCAATGCTTATTCAAAAGATTTTGTAGCCTGTGGAGGGTAGTTTTTATAACAGATCGCCTAGGCTGGGAGGCTGACAGGTGCTTATTGTGAGATTAGCTGCCTAGGTGTCTTTATAAAATAACCTTATCTAACCTGCTAAAATCGCAGCTAAAATGCAGCAGTATGCATGTAAATGCAGGCGGCTGAAGTTCATGTATAAATGCAAAGTTTATAATCCGCCTGCATAGTTGTTGATTCTACCCCTGAACATGTCTACATGCGGTTTGTGTACAAGTATGCACTTTTTTGTCACCATGCAAACATGTACCCATATAACCAATAGTGTCATTTTCAAAAATCCTTTTTACTTTGAGTGAGCTGGCCAGGATGACTAAGGGGTCATTTTAAAAGGCTTAGTTATGATTTAGGACATCTGAAGATGTCCAAGTGTAGGTCAACATGACAGAGACGTCTCTGACGCCATTCCACAAATGCGAGATGACTGCAGGCATGTCCACATTTAGACCTCCGACAGGCATGAATAGACATCAGGAAAGTGCTTGTTGTAGCCTTAAAACATCCAGGAAGTGTAGAGAAGATGGCCAGTTAAGTCACTAGTCTAAGATCACAAAGACCCACACTGGGATTTGAACCCTGGCCATCCTGCATCCAACCCACTACTTTAACCATTATGCTATTAGATAGCCACGTTCTGAGGTGCTATTCTGGGGATGTCTATGTAGACGTCTCTATAGATATCCATATCGGGCACGTCCATGTTTCTGAAATCATGCCTGAGCTTGCACCTGGCTGCTTTTCTGTTTTCAGACATTCTGGCTTTGACGTCCCAGACTGCACTTGGACGTCCCATTGAAAAATGTGCCTTTAACTGTCTAATCCTCCTGTAGATCTTTATTAATTTTTGTATGCTGGTTAATATTATTGTCCTGTACTTTCCTTCCTTGTTGTTTCTTGTCTTGTCTGTCTTATGATTTTTTTATATTGCTTTATTTTCATTTACTGCTAAATTACTCTGGGTTCTGTAAACCGCTCTGATGGTTTCTAGCTAAAGAACAGTATATCAAATAATAACAAATAAATAAATTAAGAGGCCTTTTACATCTTTTAGAAAAGTATCCCTCTAGTGCAGAGTGCTATGCTTTTAAAACCTATTTGTAGCTTCATCTAAAGAGATGTCACAGATTTAGGCTCAAGACTGGCAGAACTGCTCATGTGCTTCAAAACAGTAATAATTCAAAGTGTGCCTCTCTGTGTGTGTATTATTATTATGTGGCCTGTATTTGCATTTCTTTTTAAATTCTAGGCTACATAATAATAGCCACAACAATGCAAAGAACAATTTTGTGCACCACTGGTCTGCTTTAAGTTTTGGATAACAGAAGAAGCACAAAACTGACTTGCTTGCGCAATTTCAAAATGGTGTCTCTTTTTGTCCAAGAGCTCAATCTCCTATAGCTGCTGGAAAAAAAAGAACAACAAAATAGCATGCAGACAAGAAACATGTAAAAACGCTCCTGCAGAATGTTCCCTGATTCTTAAAATTAGTTTGTTGAGCAAAAGTCCCAAAGTGCAGAAAATTAGGACAAAGGACATGTCATTTCAAAACTGTACAGACAAATCAATGCTCAGACTTTTTCCTTACTCTTGCTGGACCTTTGAAGCCAGCTCAGTGAGTTATAACAGTCCTAATGATAAAAACATACCCCCTCACAATTTGTTTGCTATAAAGAGGCCTTACTGCTCACCTCATACTCTGCCTTACTGCTCACCTTGCTATCTTTCTCTCAGTGGCAACCTATATTATCTCAGCTTTCTCACAGAAGTCCACTTGGGGTTTCAGCTTGAGCAAAGCAGTGTGGCTCAGCTGAGTTAGGCCACACAGCTCTGAAAAGCTAGTCAGAAATGTACTAAGTCAGCCCAGTAAAAAGGTACCGCCTACAAGTGGTTCAATTTCATTTATAGGAATTCAATCAGCTTAAGTTCAAATCAACATTAAAGAGAAATCAAGGAGATTTTTCATAAGTCTCAAAACTCAAATTTATACTTAAAAAAAACCATTATTTATTTAAAACATACTGTTGTATATACAATAAGGGCATTATATACGTTTACCACATGAAAGTTTTAGCACACTCAACACTAAACTCCACCTTTGCAGCAGAAACAGAGCCTCCAATGTATAAGATAACAAGCCCATTCTTTCTCTCGCTGCTGAACCAATTTATCTAGGGAGCATATTTCCAAGGGCCAATTTATACCAGCGCTGTGTATTTTGATGTAATGCCTTGCAATAATAAACAACCCTTGTCCCTTGGGCTGGCCCTGTTATAGAGCAGCTTTTGCAGCTGTCTCAAAACCTCCATCTAACATCTATCTAAAAGCATGGCAATAAAGCCTGCACCATCACGCCCGGGTGCCCTGGCATTCCTTGGAGAGGCAAACACAGGTAGTCCCTGGTGCTTGTCTAGCACCTTACCACATTCAAGGAGAATAAAGCACTCTTTCCAAATTCCAGATGCCCTGCTTTAGTACAGCAGGGTTCTAAAGAAACATGCACATGGAGCCAGCACATTTTTCAGTTTTTTTAAAGCGTTATTGACATATTTTGGGTGGAGAGCCAGAAACTGATAATTAGTGGAGGAGTAGCCTAATGGTTAGAGCACTGGCTTGGGAACCTAGAGACCAGGGTTCAATTCCCACTGGCACTCCTTGTGGCCTTGGGCAAGTCACTTAACCCTCCATTGCCTCAGAAAAATCCAAGTTATCAATAACCCTGTTTAATGTACATTACCAAGTTGAATTTACAATGTCAGCTACTTTGATTGAAATGATAAAGTGGTATGTAAAACCTAATAAATAGTGAAGCAGTTTGTTATATTTGTGAAATCAGGGTTATATGTGTTGTTTGGTGCATAAATCATGATGTCATCAGTATAAATGTGATAGTGGATATTGCATGACTGAGTAGATTGGTTGGATGAATATGTCAAATATCAGAGCAAAAACAGTTGACCCTTGGGGGGCTCCTTGAGTTTGGGTGTATAGTTTTGATTTTGAGGAGCCTGATTTTACCTAGAGGAGTTGATTTGACAGGTATGAATTGAACCAGTGTATAGAAGTTTCTGCTAGTCCAATTGCTTTACAGTCTTTTGATTATTAGAGTGTGAAGTATTGAGTCAAATGCTGCCTTGATGTCAAGGAAAATAAATATATAGCCTGTTTTTGGTCTATCAGTTCCTGTTATCAACCTGTCTAGGAATGCAGCCATGAAGGTTTCAGTTCTGTGGTAGAGCCTAAAGCTGTATTGTTGAGGATGGAGAGGGAAATGTGTATCTATGTGATCTTGTAGTTGGTGGAGCACAATCTTTTTAAATATTTTCATTATGAATGGTAGGCTGGTTATGGGTCTGTATGAAGTTTGTTGGTTTATATCATTGGCAGTTCTCTTTCTTATTGGACGGATGGAGGCCATTTTGAGTTTAGATGGTAGGTATCCTTGCTGCAAGGAAAGTTGGATTATCTCTTGTCTTGTGATCTTGATCCAGCTGACTGGGCAAGGGTCGAGAAGGGATGTGGTTGTGTCGATGCTTGTGATTATGTCCTTAATGTGTTTTGGTGTAACCAATGAGAATGTTTTCCATATATAGAGGGGTTTTGAGAGTTCTGTGGCTGGGAGTCTATAGGGCAAATTATGCTGTTTTTTATTAGGAGAGGTTAAGGTTTTAAAGTAGTTTGCCATTTCTTGTGTGGTCAAACATGTGTCTTCTGATGAGTTTAATTGTTTATGAGAGACTTGTCTGTGTCGAAGAGTTCACGAGGGTGGTTGATAGAGTTTTGTAACAATTTTGGTAGTATTCTTTCTCTGATTGTAAGGTGGCTGTTTGATATTCCTTGAGGTTGATTTTGTAGGAAGCGAGGTTATCTGTTCTTGAGTTTCTCCATTTCCCCTCAGAGGCTCTGAGGTAGGGTTACCAACTTTTTCACCGAGAAAAACCCGACACCTGTGGCTCGCCATGCTCCACCCCTGCCCCGCCCCCAGCCCCACCCCTGCCCCGCCCCCAGCCCCACCCACAAAAATTACCGAGGATACGTGTAGGCTAACTTCCTTGGTCAGATAATAATTAAACTGGGAACCCCAAAATCCAAACATGAAATGTACAACACTGGAGAAATAAAACTATAAAGTAATTTCCCTCTTGCACTAAACAAAAACGCAAAGATGTTATCAATACACACTTCCCAGACCAAACATTCCAGCTAATAAATTCAAAATAAAAGTATTTTTCTACCTTCTGTTTGGGCGTTTTATTTTTTCAGTTGCAATTGCTCCAGTCACTTTCTTCTGGTTTCTTCGTGTCTTCTGCGAGCTATCCATTTGTCCTTTCTTCTCTTTTAGATGTTTTCCATTCTCTCTCTATATCTGCTTTAACATACTGATTGTTTCCCTTTTGCTCTTTCCCCCAATTCTTTCCTTATTCCTTTATCATCCATTTAAATTTCACCCTTCCATTCTCAAGCCCCTCACTCTCCCAATACCCAGCCCATCATAGACTTTTCTTCCACACAAAATATTTTTCCCCTCTCCACTCATTCCCCATCTATTCTAGTCCTCCCCCAAAATCAGTTCCCTTATAGTTCTAGACCCACCCAGCATCCACTCCCTTCTAATCCCATTCTCCCATGCCCCACATCAGCCCATTTCCAGTCCTATTCCAGCTCTTCATCAGCCCATTTCCAGTGCTAGCCCTCACATCACAGACCATTTCCAGTCCTAGCCCCCCCTCCAATCACAGCCCATTTCCAGTCCAAGTCCCCCATCACAGCCTATTTCCAGTGCTAGGCCCCCCCCATCACATCCCATTTGCAGTCGGAGTCCCCCCGCACCATCACAGCCCATTTGCAGTCCTACCAACCATCACAGTCCATTTGCAGTCCTAGCCCCACTAATCACAGCCTATTTCCAGTCCATGTTGCCCCTCCCTCCACCATAGCCCATTTCCAGTCCAAGTTCCCCCCCATAGCCCTTTTCCAGTCCAGGTCCCCCTCCCCATCACAACCCATTTCCAGTCCATGTCCCCCCCCCCCCACCCCATAGCCCTTTTCCAGTCCAGGTCCCCCTCCCCCATCAAAACCCATTTCCAGTCCATGTCCCCCCCCCACATAGCCCCTTTTACAGTCCAGGTCCCCCTCCCCATCACATCACATTTCTTTACAGTCCAATGCCCCCCCCCCCCATAGCCCTTTTCCAGTCCAGGTCCCCCCCCCCTTCACAACCCATTTCCTGTCCAAGTCCCAATAATCCCAGCCTATTTCCCGTCCGGTCCCCCGCCCTCCCCCATAGCCCATTTCCAGTCCAAGGTCCCCCCCCCCCCTCGCCCTTTTACAGTCCAGGTCCCCTCCCATCACAGCCCATTTCTTTCCAGTCCAAGTCCCCCCCCCCCAGCCCTTTTCCGGTCCAGGTCCCCCCCCCCCCATCACAACCCATTTCCAGTCAAATTCCCCCCTCCTAGCCCTTTTCCAGTCCAGGCCCGCGGCCCCCATCACAGCCCAGGCAGTCCTTGGCCTCCCCCCCCCCAAAACCGCGGCTGTCTGAGGCTTTAGAGGGAGCTGGGAAGCCCGCGCGAGGCCCCGGCTCCCTCTGAACAGCTGCCAGCGTGAAGAGCCTTTTCCTTCACGCTGGCGGATGTTCCTGTGAAGCCGCGAATGCTGGGAAAGGTTAAAGGGCATTGCCTTTAACCTTTCCCACCAATCGCGGCTTCACAGGAACAGCCGCCAGCGTGAAGGTAAAGGCTCTTCATGCTGGCGTCTGTTCAGAGGGAGCCGGGGCCTCGCGCAGGCTTCCCCGGCTCCCTCTGAAAGCCCTCCGGGTGGGAGAAAAGCCGGTTTTTTGCTCTGGCCGCTCCCGATCTTGCGGCCAGAGCAAAAAAACCGGCTTTTCAAGGGCCGGTTTTGCCTCTGCGCCGGCAGCCGGCCTGGCCATGGAAAAACCGGCCAGGCCGGCTGAAAACCGGCCAGTTGGCAACCCTACTCTGAGGGTATGCTTCATGTTCTTTAGCTGTATTGAATACCACATGGCTGATCTATGTCATTTTTGAAGTCGGGGCTTGAGTGGCATTAATGTTGTGTCTGATAGGATTTTAATCCAGGCTTGCACAAGTGAATCTAGGTTATCAGGAGTGGACTGTACGTCGGGTAGTATTTTTATAAGAAATTCTTTTTTTTCAAGGTTAAGGAATCTACGAGTAGAGGGTTCAGTAGTGCAAGGATACCAATCCAATGTATTGTGGGGCAAGAGGATGGAGATAAGTTTGTGGTCTGACCATGGAATATCATCAATTGCAGAGGGTGAAATGTGGTTTTTAAGATGTTCTGAGGTAGAAAAATCATGTCAAGGGTGTATCCTTTATCATGGGTGGGTTGATGAACAATTTGAGTATAGTCCAGAGCCTCTATGGCATCAACAAAGGTTTTTTGCTTTGTTTGTTGATGTGGAGGCAAGATTGAGATCTCCATGGAGAGTAAGATAGTTGCTTTCTGATCTGTGCTTGCATACTTCTTCTAGTAGTGCGTCTAGATGTTCAGGGCTTGCACAAGGTGATCTGTAGACATTTATGATGGTTATGTTGCCATTTGTTATTGCTATTGTGTCTTGTCATCTATCTGAGGTTTTTGCGATGGTGTGGAAGTTGAGGTCTCTCTTAGCTTTAATAAATACTCCTCCTCCTCGATGTTGCAGGCGTGGAGAGTGGAAAAGGTTGTAGTTTTGCGAGGTTAGTTGCTTCAGCAAAACATTATCTGTCTCAGTGAACCATGATTCAGTGGCACCTTCTACTACTACTACTACTACTACTACTACTACTGAGCATTTGTTAGCGCTACAAGACGTACGCAGAGCTGCACAGACATGTAAGTCCCTGCTCATCAGAGCTTACAATCTAGTCAAAGACAGACAACACAGAAAGTGTAGACAGGGATAAAACAAGGGGGAATGTTAAAGAAACAGGGAGATCAGGTGAGTCAAGATCCAAAAGCAGCAGCGAAGAGGTGAGTTTTCAGCCTGGATTTGAAAAGGGTCAGAGAAAGTGCCTGGTGTACAGACACAGGTAGTTTGTCCCAGGCGTAAGGTACAGCAAGGTGAAAGGAATGAAGTCTGGAGTTAGCAATAGAAGAGAAGGGCACAGATAGAAGCAATTTGCCAGAAGAGCGGAGTTCCCGAGGGGGGGTGTAAGAAGAGATAAGAGAAGAAAGATAGTGAGGAGCTGCAGAGTGAATGGACTTATAGGTTAGCACAGCGGTTCTAAACCAGTGGGTCGCGACCCCCATGGGGGTCGCCACAGGATTTAGTGGGAGTCGCCTCATCCCGCCATTAAAAAAAAAACAAAAAACGCACAAGTTGCTGCCGCTGCCGAGTCCGCTTCTCGGCAGCGGCAAACTCACTACCTCCCTTCTAATGCAGCCGCGGCTCCCTGCCTCTTAGGGAACCACAGCAGTGCCTGCGAAACCATTGCGGAGCCATCCAGTCTCTCGATGGGCTCCGTGCAGCATTGTCCCACCTCCAAAGGAAGTTGTTTACCACTTCCTTTGGAGGCGGGACAATGCTGCATGGAGCCCATCGAGAGACAGGAAGGCTCCGCAACGGTTTTACAGGCATAGCCGTGGTTCCCTACGCGGCAGGGAGCGGCGGCTGCAGAAGAAGAACAGGGCAGTAGCAGGCAGACAGGGAGAGGGGAGGAGGGGGCAGGGAACCTGCAACGGGGCTGACATGAGGGAGGGAGGGAGGGGGCTGACATGGACAAGGGGGCTGACATGGAGGGAGGGAGGAGGGAGGGGGGCTGACATGGATGGATGGATGGAGGGAGGGGGCTGTCATTGATGGATGGATTGATGGAGGGAGGAGGGCTGACATGGACAGGGGGCTGACATGGAGGGAGGGAGGGAGGGGGCTGACATGGAGAGAGGAGGCTGACATGGATGGAGGGAAGGAGAGAGAGGGAGGGAGGGGGGACTGACATTGATGGATGGATGGAGGGAGGGAGGGGGGCTGACATGGAGGGAGGGAAGGAGGCTGACATGGAGAGAGGAGGGCTGACATGGATGGAGGGAAGGAGAGAGGGAGGGAGGGAGAGGTGGCTGACATTGATGGATGGATGGATGGAGGGAGGGAGGCTGACATGGACAGGGGTATGACATGGAGAGAGGAGGGCTGACATGGATGGAGGGAAGGAGAGAGGGAGGGAGGGAGAGGTGGCTGACATTGATGGATGGATGGAGGGAGGGAGGCTGACATGGACAGAGGGGGGCTGACATGGAGGGAGGGAGGGAAGGAGGGAGGGGGTCTGACATGGACAAAGGGAAGAGACAGGGGGACATACTGGACAGATGGGAGATAAATGCTGGACAGAGGGGAGAGACAGTGCGGGTTAGGATTATAATGGGCAGATGGGTAGGCTAGGACTGGTAATGGGTTGATTAGGGAAGGCTAGGACTGGGAATGGACTGATCAAGGGAGAGTTGGGACTGGTAATGTGCTGATAGGGGGGTAGAACTGGTAATGGACTGATGGGGGGCTAGCATTGGAAATGAGCTGATCAGGGAGGTTAGGACTGGAAATGGGCTGATTAGAGGAGGCTAGGACTGGTAATGGGCTGATGGGGGTGGTAGGACTGGTAATGGGCTGATTAGGGGAGCCTAGCACTGGTAATGGGGTTGAGGAGGGACTAGCACTGGAAATGAGCTGATTAGGGGAGACTAGGACTGGTAATGGGCTGATGGGGTGGGGTAGGACTGGTAATGGACTGATGGGAGGCTAGCATTGGAAATGAGCTGATCGGGGGGCTATGACTGGAAATGGGCTGATTAGTGGAGGCTAGGACTGGTAATGAGCGGATGGGGGTAGGAATGGTATTGGGCTGATTAGGGAAGGCTAGCACTAGTAATGGGGTTGAGGGGGAGACTAGCACTGGAAGCTAGCTGATTGGGGGGCTTTGACTGGGAATGGGCTGATTGTTGGGAGGGGAGGATAGAGCTGCTGGCCCTGGAAGAAAACTGGGGGCTAAGGCTACAAATGGACTGATATGAGGGGATGGGAGAATGGAACTGGAAGGGAGTGGATCTGAGAGGGGCTGCCATGGTATTTGTACTAGAAGGGACTGGTCAGTGGAGAAGGAGGGGGACTGGAAGGGAATGGACACCAGTGGCAGTCATGGGAATGAAAGTTGACATTGGAAGGTACTGAGAGTGAGGACTGGAAAGGGGCTGATACTGGAGATGGTTACTGGGACTGGAAATAGGCTGATGGAAAGAAGTGAAGAAAATGAAAGAATAGATAGGAAATGGCAGATGGACCATAGACCACAGAAAGAGAGCTAAGAGAAGACAGGAAAGCAGAAGCCTCAGATTGGGACCAGCATGATCAGAGAATAAATTGGTCAGACAACAAAGGTAGAAAAAATTATTTAATTTCATATTAGTGATTTGACTACAAAATCATCATAATTTTGAAATCAAATATTGTTACTTGTTATTGTGATTAATTATTGTGGTTTAAATAAGTAAATTTTATAAATAAAAACATATTGCAAAGGCCTATAATATATTAATAATTCAACAAATGATTACAGCGACAATGTGTTAATGGTAAAGGAAGAGAGACGCATTTGATTTTATCATTGGGGGTCACCACAAGTTGACCAATGGTAAAAGGGGTCACAGTATAAAAAAGGTTGAGAACCACTGGGTTAGCAGGAGAAGTTTGAAATGGATGCGGAAACAGGGAGCCAATGAAGTGACTTGAGAAGAGGAGTAATATGGGCTTGACAAGGCTGGTGGAAGATTAGCCGTGCAGCAGAGTGTTGAACAGATTGAAGGGAAGAGAGATGATTCAAAGGGAGACCAGCAAAGAGTAGGTTACAGTAGTCAAGATGGGAGGTGATTAAGGAGCGGATAAGTGTCTTAGTAGTGTGTTCAGAAAGGAATGGGCAGATTTCTTTGTTTCTTAGTAGAGTGTAAAAGATGAAAGCCAGATTGTAAAGATCCAGGAGGGCATGAGAGGAGAGGAAGTCAAGGCAGCAGTGGTAAGCCGTGCGTTCAAGTAGTTTAGAAATGAAGGGGAAGAGGGACATGGGTTGATAATTAGAAGGACAGGTAGGATCAGGTGAGTGTTTTTTGAGGAGAGGTGTAACTACAGCATGCTTGAAAGTTGCAGGACTGTTACAGTGTAGAGCGATAGGTTGAGAATATGAGAGATGGAAGAGGCAACAGTGGAGGAGATGGGGCATAAGAACATAAGATATGCCATACTGGGTCAGACCAAGGTCCATCAAGCCCAGTATCCTGTTTCCAACAGTGGCCAATCTAGGTCATACGTAACTAGCAGTTTCCCCAAAAGACAGAGGTTCCACAATGCTTGTACTGGGTCAAGCATTGATATCCTGGGTCCCTTCTTAATAATTGTTTATGGACCTTTCCTCCAGGAACTTGTCCAAACCTTTTTTAAACCCAGCTACACTAACAGCCTTTACTACATCCTCCGGTAACAAATTCCAGAGTTTGATTACACGTTGAGTGAAAAAAAATATTTTCTTTTATTAGTCTTAAATAGTTTACCCTGTAGCTTCATTGCATGTCCCCTAGTCGTTCTATATTTGATAATGTAAACAATCGATCTATATTTACCCGTTCCACTCCGTTCATTAATTTATAGACTTCTATCATATCTCCCCTCAGCCGTCTCTTTTCCAGGTTAAAGAGCCCTAACCTTTTTAGCCTTTCTTCATAGGAGTATCCTTCCATCCCCTTTACCATTTTGGTGGCTCTTCTCTGAATCTTTTCTAATAACGCTATATCCTTTTTAAGATATGGCGACCAGAATTGCACACAGTATTCAAGGTGCGGTCTCACCATGGAACGATATAGAGGCATTATAATATCTTTTGTTTTATTTTCCATTCCTTTCCTTATGATAGCTAGTATTCTATTTTCTCTCTTGGCCGCCGCTGCACACTGGGCCAAGGGTTTTAATATGTTATCCACAATGATGCCTATCTCTTTTTCCTGGGTGGTGGTTCCTAATGTGGAACCTTACATTGTGTAACCATAGTTTGGGTTGTTCTTCCCTAGGTGCATAACCTTGCACTTGTCCACATTAAATTTCATCTGCCATTTTGATGCCCAGTCTTCCAATTTATCAAGATCCTCTTGCAATTTTCCACAATCCTCTTGGGTTTTAACAACTTTAAATAGTTTTGTGTCATCTGCAAATTTGATAACCTCACTCGTTATTCCACTTTCCAGGTCATTTATGAATATGTCAAAAAGAAGCGGACCCAGCACAGATTCCTGGGGTACACCAATATTCACCTTTCTCCATTGGGAAAATTGGCCATTTAGCCCTACCCTCTGCTTTCTATCTTTTAACCAGTTCCTGATCCACAATAGTACACTGCCTCCTATCCCATGACTGTTTAGTTTTACCAAAGGTCTCTGATGAGGGACCTTGTCAAAGGATTTCTGAAAGTCCAGATACACTATATCAACCAACTCACCTTTGTGCACCTGTTTATTCACACCTTCAAAAAAATATAACAGATTAGTAAGACAAGATCTTCCTTGCCTTTACACAAAAGCGGAAGTAAGGATGTGGTTGAAAACTACAGGCCGGTTAATTTAACTTCGGTGGTGAGTAAATTATTGGAAACGCTGCTGAAAGAGAAAATAGTGAGGTTTCTGGAGTCCAGCGGATTACAGGATCCGAGGCAGCATGGATTCACCAGAGGCAGGTCTTGTCAGACAAATCTGATTGATTTCTTTGACTGGGTGACCAGAGAGTTGGACCGAGGGAGAACTCTAGATGTGGTGTATTTACAGTTCAGTAAAGCCTTTGACACTGTTCCTCACAGGCGACTTATAAACAAACTGAGCACCCTAGGGATGGACCCTAAAGTTACTGCTTGGGTTAGAAATTGGTTGGGTGGGAGGCGACAAAGAGTACAAGTAAATGGAGCTCACTCTGAGGAGAAGGATGTTACCAGTGGTGTGCCCCAGGGATCTGTCCTTGGTCCGATTCTTTTTAACATCATTGTTAGTGATAAAGCGGAAGGGCTGTCAGGTAAGGTTTGCCTCTTTGCGGATGATACCAAAATCTGCAATAGAGTAGACACCCAGGAAGGTGTAGATAACATGAGGAGGGATCTAGCTAAGCTTGAAGAATGGTCTAGAATTTGGCAGCTGGGATTTAATGTTAAAAAATGTAAGATCATGCATTTGGGCTGCAGCAATCCAAGGGAGCAATACAGTATAGGAGGTGAAGTACTTTTGTCCACTAAAGAAGAGCGGGACCTAGGCGTGGTTGTGTCTGATGATCTTAAAGTAGCTAAACAGGTAGAAAAGGCGACAGCAAAAGCTAGAAGGATGCTTGGGTGCATACGGAGAGGAATGGCTAGCAGAAAAAAGGAGGTGATAATGCCTCTGTATAAGTCTTTGGTGCAACCTCATTTGGAGTATAGTGTGCAATTCTGGAGACCGCACCTTCAAAAGGATGTGAACAGGATGGAGTCGGTGCAGAGGGTGGCTACTAAAATGATTAGTGGGCTTCATTATAAAGCATATGAGGACAGACTTAAGGATCTTAATATGTACACCTTAGAGGAAAGGCGGGATAGAGGTGATATGATTGAGATGTTTAAATACCTCCGTGGCATAAATGTTCAGGGAGAGAGCCTCTTTCAGTTGAAAGCAAGTTCATTTATTTACAGACATCGGGAGTGGCTATGGGCGCCACGTGCGCCCCTTCGGTAGCCAATTTATATATGGAAATGTTCGAGCGAAAATGGCTTACTGCGTCTCCTTTTGAAGATCATATAAAATTATGGCGACGCTATATTGACGACGTATTTATGCTCTGGCAGGGGCCATTGGAGTCTTTGGCCATTTTTGTACATTGGCTTAATGGTTGTGACCCTAACATTCAATTTACTTATGAGAGCAATGAGCAATCCATTACATTTTTGGATTTGAAGGTGTCTAAGGGTGTTACTATTTGGAATACATCTACATATTGTAAACCTACTGATCGTAACACCCTGCTACATTATACCAGTGCCCATCCTAAACGTTTAAAGGATAGCCTTTCTTTTTCCCAATTTCTTAGGTTCCGTCGCAACTGCTCGGAAGTGAAAGAGTTTAAACTACAGGCGAAGATGTTAAAGGAGAAGTTCCGTATACGAGGATATCCAAAAAGTATAATTGAATCAGCGTATAAGCGGGCGTTATATTATAATTGTGACAGTCTGCTGGCTCCTCGTTGTACCCAGTCCACATCTCAAAATTGTGTCAACCTCATCACTAAGTATTCTCCTTACAGTCATGATATAATGAAAATTTTGAAAAGGCATGAGAATGTTTTTCGGAGTATACCTGGTTTAGAAAATTACTATGCACGCTGTGTCTGGCAAAGGCAACGTAATATGAAGGAACTTCTCAGTCCTACTGTTCTGCGTTCCGAATCGATAAATCCTGTACATGCCAACAGAGGTCATCGTAAATGCGGTTCTTGTGACATTTGTTCTGTCACTTTGGAACTGGATGTTTTTGAATATGGCACCAAGAAATTTTGTTTAAGACATGAAACTTCGTGCAGTTCAACGTATGTAGTATATTGCATTTTATGTCCGTGCCGGTTAGCTTATATTGGTAAGACCATACGTCCGTTCAGAGTGCGTATGAGAGAGCACAGGAGCAGATTAAAATGCGGATATACACAAGCCCCTATTGTCCAACACTGCATGGATTTGAAACATAGTTTTGATTCCCTGCAATGCTTTTGCATTGATATCATTGAGCGGGGTTTCTAGGGTAGATCAAGGGAGTTTTCCTTGATACGAAGAGAACAAAAATGGATTTTTGAAGTTCATACAGTGTATCCAACTGGATTGAATTCACAAATTGAGTGGGGTAATTGTTGTTGACCAATTGCATGTCGGAATTATATCACATGACTACAGCTCAGTCCTTTAAATTAGTTCTGTTGTGCCATAGCCCGCATGCGCGGCGTCTTTTGTTGAAGAGTATAACAGCCGGCACGTGGTAAGTGCTATTATATAACATGAAGATAAATTACAAATTTTAAGAAGATGTATAGGACAACTTTCAGTGTTGTTTCTGCATTGCAGATTCTGAATGGTGATCGATGCTAAGTTTGAGTAGAAATGATGGGTATCCCCTGACGAAACATGTGATTGTGAAACACTACGGCGCTACTATACAGGCGTTGCGAGAAAAACTCACCTAGCTTCAGATAAGCATCTTTTGATATACATCATTTTGGAATATGAGTCAATTTGAACTGTTGATAAAACCCTCTTTTTAACTTTAAAGAATAAGTATATTAAAGTATCAAACTCTGTAATACAACATGAAAGTTTCAAAACTTGAAACTTTTATGTTGTATTACAGAGTTTGATATTTTAATAGCTTTAGCTCTGAATAAAGGACCACAGTGGGAGTTGTATTAAAGAATAAGTAAGCAACAATTACGGGTCATTGATGTGAAGTCTAGGGCGCTGTTTCCATATTGTTATATGTGTTCAGTAAGTCGCCCCATTCTTATTCTGAGACCCCGTTGCATAATAAAGCTAAGTAAAGGGTTCATACACTGTTTCAGTAAATACATCTTCTTTAGGGTGAGAAAGTAGAGCTTGATTCTTTATATTTGACTGTTAAAGTACACATAGCTCTGAAAAGTGACGTGAAGATACGATTGTTTGGTACCATTAGGCCATGACTGTCTACATGCTGAGTAATTTTACTCTTTATGATGGTTTCTACCATTTTTCCCAGTACTGACGTCAGGCTCACCGGTCTGTAGTTTCCCTGATCACCCCTGGACCCCTTTTTAAAAATTGGTATTACATTGGTGGTCCTCCAATCTTCAGGTATTACAGATGATTTTAATGAAAATTCACAGATTACTAATAGCAGGTCTGCAATCTCATATTTCAGTTCTTTCAACACCCTTGGATGTATACCATCCGGCCCAGGTGATTTGCTACTCTTCAGTTTATCTAATAGTTGTAATACATCTTCCCAATGTATTGATATTTCCTTCAATTCGTCCGTACCTTTAAATATCACTTCAGTCATGGGTAACATCCCTATATCTTCCTCAGTAAAGACCGAAACAAAGAATTCATTCAGTCTCTCCGCTATCGCCTTGTCGCCTCTTAGTGCACCTTTAACCCCTCTATTATCTAATGGACCAACTGACTCTCTCACAGGTTTTTTGCTACCAATGTACTTGAAAAAGTCTTTATTTCACGTTTTTGCTTCTGCAGCAAGCTTCTTCTCAAATTCTCCCTTTTCCTGCCTTATCAATGCCTTGAATTTGACTTGCCAGTGCTTGTGCTGTTTCCAGGTTTCGTTGTTTGGCTCTTTTTTTCCATTTCCTGAAAGATGCTTTTTTGGCAACAACAGCCTCTCTGACCTAACCTTTAAACCATGCTGGCAGTTTTTTGGACTTCCTTCCACTTTTCTTAAAGCGTGGAATACAGCTGGTCTGGGCTTCCAAGATAGTATTTTTCAACAACACCCATGCTTGATGTAAGTCTTTAACATTTGCAACTGCTCCTTTTAGATTTTCTTAACTATTTTCCTCATTTTATCATAATCTCCCTTTCGATAGTACACCCCCACTGCCATCGCCTTCCCCTTTTTACATGGTATTTCAATCCATAGAGATTCTACAGAAAATTTTGTTTCCTACAAAACTTTAATCCTTTCTGACTCAATGCCCTCTCTAACAAAGAGCGCAACCCCTCCACCAATTTGATCAGCTCTATCATTACGATATAGTTTGTACCCAGGTATCACAGTGTCCCACTGGTTGTCCTCCTTCCACCATGTCTCTGATATTCCAATCATATCTAACCTCTCATTTAGTGTTATATATTCTAACTCTCCCATCTTATTTTTTAGACTTCTAGGATTTTAATACAAGCTTTTTAGAGACTGTATTTTATTCATATTAATTTGGCTATTAGTAGACATGGGTAATTTGGGATCTTTAAGCTCTGTCTGCTCCATACTCAAGGGCGTTGGGGCTACTTTACTTTTTTTTGGAACCTCTCTGCTTTTGGTAGTATCCTTCAAGAATACATTCTTCCGAACCATCCGCTTTAGGGTGACTGTTGGCTTTCCCCTATTATCTAGTTTAAAAGTGTCTCTCTCTCCTTTTTAAAGGTTAATGCCAGCAACCTGATTCCATCCCAGTTAAGGTGAAGCCCATCCCTTCAGAAGAGCCCCTCCTTTCCCCAGAATGTTCCCCAGTTCCTAACAAATCCAAAACCCTCATCTCTGCACCATTGTCTCATCCACGCATTGAGACTCCGGACCTCTGCCTGCCTTTTGGGTCTTGCGTGTAGAACGGGAAGCATTTCAGAGAACGCTACCCTGGAAGTTCTGGATTTCAACTTCCTACCTAAAAGCCTAAATTTAGCCTCCAGAACCTCCATACCACATTTTCCTATGTCATTGGTACCGACATGTACCAAGACAGCAGACTCCTCCCCAGCACTATCTAAGACCTTCGCTAGGTGGCGCATGAGGTCCGCTACCTTCGTACCAGGCAGGCATGTTACCAGGTGATCCTCACTTCCACCAGCCACCCAGCTATCTACATGCCTAATGGGTTGAATCACCAACTATAACGGCTGTCCTAACCCTTCCCTCATGGGCACATGGCCCTGGAGAAACTTCCTCAATGCGAGAGGGTTTTACATCACCTGGAGGACAGGTCCTAGTTACAGGATCATTTCCTGCCACACCAGGGTGATGCTCTCCTGTCATGTGACCTCTTTCCTCCATGGCAACAGGGATGCTGCCAGACTGGAGGTGGGACTTCAGGACTATATCTCTGTAGGTCTCGTCTGTGTACCTCTCTGTCTTTCTTTTGTTTTCCAAGTCTGCTACTCTAGCCTCTAGAGAACGGACTCGTTCCCTGAGAGCAAAGAGCTCCTTGCACCTAGTGCACATGTAAGACCTCTCACCAACTAGGAGAAAATCATACATGTGACACTCAATGCAAAAGACTGGAAAGCCCCCATCTTGTTGCTGGACTGCTGTCTGCATCTTAGTTTTAAGCTTGTGTTTAGATCTTTAAGTTCTTTACTTACTAAGGGTTGCTATGGATATTTATACTAATAAAACTGTACCCAATACGTTTAATATACCTTGTTCACCTGAAGCTTAATTAATCTCAGGTCTTTAGTGTATGACTGATTTGGGTAACGAGCTTCACCTGAGAGCACCTCCTGTCCTTTAAGATGTGTAAGTACCTATAAAGCTACGATTATCCCAGGGGTGGGTGGGTGTTGGGGAGGGATGGAGGAAAATAACACTTATTAAAAGAGGGCTGCTACACAGTACCCTGTCCTGTGCTGCTGAGGTAAGCTGTGACCAACTTCCTGGGTGATTAACAGTCCTTGTTTGGATAGGAGTCTTTCAAAATGGCCTTTTGATCTGCCACCTGGTGTTAACACCTATTGAAATGGTTTCACAGGTCTCTTGCCCATTAGGTAGAAGGCCTCTTTGTAAAGGTCTCTAGAAGACTTTATTTGTTGCTCAAAGAGTACGGACCCTGTTTTGCCTTTTATGCTAAGCTATATTCAGATTTGATTTAAATTATAGCTTTTTGCTGCTGCTAGGCTCTGACTTATTATGAAATTTAAACTACAAGCTCTCTGCTGGGTTCTAAATTTAACCAGAAAGCTCTCTTCTGTGTTTTAAATTTAAACTAAAAGTACTTTGCTGATACTAGGTCCTGAGTGACTATTAAATCTAAACTACAAGCTCTCTGCTGTGTTCCAAATTTAACCAGAAAGCTCTCTTCTGTGTTTAAATTTAAACTAAAAGTACTTGCTGATACTAGGTCCTGACTATTAATTTTTTTTAACTTCTCTTGTACAGAAAAAAACAAACCCTGTCAAAAGTACAATCTACACATATGGGAAATTTTAAAGTTGACAAGGATTATCAATGCCCATGTTAAGGGGAAAGCTGAAGAAATACAAAGTAAAAGAAAACAAAAATACAATTTCTGCAAATACCCAAGGAAACAAATTGTGATTAAATTTGAACCCCATATACATAAGCGAGCAAGTGAAAAAGAAAGGAAAATAAAAACTTCAACCAACATTCTCCTTGCCAGACACAAAAGCCTCTAATTGGGAAGGTTCCTGAAAAATGTACTTAGCCTGTTGAAAATGCACTAGGCATTTGCAAGGATATTTTAAGAAAAAAGTAGCTCCAAGGGCCAAGGTATGAGGCTTCAAAACCAAAAACTCCTTCCTGCGCTTCTGGGTAACCCTACACACATCAGGAAAAATTTGTATAGGAAAACCACAGAAATCAGCACTCTTTTTAGAAAAATAGAGCTTTAATGCTAAGTTCTTATCAGATAACAATAAAAAAGAGGCGATTAGAGTGGCACGCTGTGAAATAACTTCTGATGAGGTTTCCAAGAAGGCAGAAAGGTCTAAAGAATCAGGAGGAGCCTCGGGTAGAGACTCATCCTGAGAAAAAGCCCGAGACCCTACCCCGGCAGGAAGATAATTTAATAGAATCCATATCTGAAATCAACAGTATTTCTTTGAAATATTTTTGTAACATTATCACTGGAGAAAGATAATGCTTTCGAGGGAAATTAATAAAGCGTAAATTCTTAACCCTTGAGACATTTTCCAAAGATTCTAAATGATGGTTAACTATTAAACTTTCTCTCATATTAGAAGAAATAGCAGCCTGTGCAAGATTAAGCTGACCTTCCAACTTATTAACACCTAACTTACAACTGGACATGCCATCTTCTAATTCAGTAAGCTTAGAAATAACTTCAGTAGAAAATTGGGAAATTTGAAAGAGGGCAGATCGAACTGAAAGTTCCCTACGTGACACAACTACCCAAATATCACTCAAAGTTATATTATCGGGGGCAGTCAAAGGTTCAACAACAGGAACGAATCGAAGAGGAGCAGGCATATTTAAATCAGCAATGTTGGGTCGAGGAGAAGTCAGTTGAGAAGGTAAAGAGGCGGGCTGAGCCAGGTCATTCAAACCCGAATTAGCTCCTACCTCTGATAATCCTTACAAGCAGGGCGGGGTTGTCCATGACAGAACTGCCAGTCTCAGAAGAAACATTAGAAACCTCCAAATTAGGATTTACAGGTAAGACTTGAAGATGGCGATCCATGGGACCAGCGGTTTTCACGGTCTTAGCCACTGCAATTGGCAAAGACTGTTTCTTCCGTTTACCCATTCATCTGCAAAAAGGCAAACTTTACCTGACAGCCCTTCCACAATATCACTCACAAAGATGTTAAAAAGAATCGGACCAAGGACAGATCCCTGCGGCACACCACTGGTAACTTCCCTCTTCTCCGAATGAGCACCATTTACCTGTACCTTTTGTCACCTCCCAGTCAACCAATCACTAACTTTAGGGTCCATCCCTAGGGTGCTGAGTTTGTTGTTAAGTTGCCTGTGTGGAACGGTGTCAAAGGCTTTACTGAAAGCCAAGTACACCACATCTACGGCTCTCCCTCGGTCCAACTCCCTGGTCACCCAGTCAAAGAAATCAACCAGATTTGTCTGACAAGACCTGCCTCTGCTGAATCCATGCTGCCTCCGATCCTGTAATCCATTGGTTTCCAGAAACTTCACTATTTTTATTTATTTATTTATTGTTTCTTATATACCACACTCTTAAAAATCAGTGCGGTTCACATAAAACAAGGTTGTGCCAGGGGCACTTACATTGAACTGGAAGCTTAACTTGGATATCAACTGGGATTAACTATGTACAACAAAAACACTCAATTACAAACAGTATCTACAGATTACATACTATTTTCTTTTTGAGCAGCGTTTCCAAAAATTTACTTGCCACAGAGGTTAGACTAACTGGCTTGTAGTTTTCAACCACATCCTTACTTCCGCTTTTGTGTAAAGGGACCTCATGTGCCTACCTCTAGTCCTCTGGCACCACTTCTGACTCCAAAGAGGCACTGAAAAGGTCAGTCAGTGGAGCTGCTGGGACATCCCGAAGTTCCTTTAGTATTCTCGGATGTATCCCATCCAGTCCCATTGTTTTGTCTACTTTTATTTTAGCTGGTTCCTCCCAAACACAGTCTTCTGAAAATCATTCAAGATCCCCGTTGCTTCTGTTCCTATTTGTGGGTGCTTTCTGAGGTCCTGCTCCTGGCCCTTCATCTGTAAACACAGAACAGAAGTAATTGTTTAGCAGTTCTGCTAGGTGGGTGTTTTCTGAGGTCCTGCTCTAGTCTTGCATTTGTGAACACAGAGTAAAAAGATTTGTTAAGCAATTCCACTTTATCCTCATCAGCTTCTACATATTCCTCCCCTTCACCCTTGAGTCTGACAATATCATTTTTGCCCTTCCTCTTCTCACTAATATATCTGAAAAATGTCTTATCCCCCCATTTTATTGCATTGTCTTATCCCTCCATTTTATTGCATTGTCTATTTCTTCTTCTTTTAGTATCTTTGTTTTCCTGACTATTTTGCTAGCTTCTCTAAGTTTTTCCAAATATAGATGCCTGTCTTCTGCTCTCTGTGATCTCTTGTATTTCATGAAGGTCTCCCTCTTCTTCACCTTTTCAGTTACTACTTTTGAGAATCATAGCGGCTCCTTTGCCTTTTACCTTTATTTACCTTTCTAACAAAAAGGTTGGTTGCCCTTAAAATAGTCCTTTGAGTTTTGCCAGTTTTTCTACATCCTCCAGTTGTTCCCATCCCACTAACAAATTCTTGAGGTATTGGCCCATCTTGGAAAAGTTAATTTTTCTAAAATCTAAGATCCTCATTTTTGAATGGATTTTATCAGCCCTAGTTCTAATACTGAACCACACCATCTGGTAATCACTGGATGCAAGATGATCTCTCACTATAACATCAGAAACAATTTCACCATTGGTAAGCACCAAGTCCAATATGGCCTCTTCACGTGTGGGTTCTGTTACCAGTTGCCTGAATAGTTCTCCCAGTAGAGAATCCAGGATCTCCTTAGTTCTAGATAACACCACAGCAGGGATGTGCCAATCAACATCTGGCATATTAAAATCACCTATCAATAGCACTTCCCCTTTCCTAGCAATGCTGCATTTGTCTTCTATGCCAACTGCCATAACAGCTTTATCTGTGGCAATACTGTCAGTGCACTTGGTGCTTCTGCAGCCTATAGGGAGCTGGGCTCAACTGAGGCTGGTCCCTGTGAATGTCCAATTCATTCACTTATTTGGTGACACTGTAAGGACTCTGTGATTAACCTGCCTGCACATTGCTCTTGTCCCATGCTGCAGTTGCAGAATTCAATCTGAGGGACTCTTTGCACCATGCAGTGTATGCACATACAGTACAGGCAGGTCCGTAACAGGCAAATTTGCACACAATAAACACCATCTCAAAACTGCCTACTGATCACTGGCCAATGCATTCAGCAGTACATTACCCATTACCCCAAATGAGAGTCCAAATGCACCTGTGGGCCTGATTGTGACAGTGGGACACTGACCTCTAAATGTTGCGTGCACAATTCCTGCTTCTGAAATGTGGCATGGGATGTCATGTTGATATCTGCATTGCCTGCCGCCATATGGGAAGGCAGTGCCTGGATGTGAATGTTGGGGTAGGAGTAGGAGTAGAGGGAACAGTTCCATACATACTTAGAATGTGCCCGTTCATAGGTGACATTGCTGGCCAAAGCCTATGTTGACATGGCCAGAAGCTATGCAGGCCTACTCAGTGTCTGTATGTGTTACATCAGAGAGGTTGCATGACAGCCTCACTGGCTTCCCATGGGCACAGTGTGACAGTCACAAGGATGTTAGAGTACAAAAAGGCAGGGAATGGTGGTGTATCTGTAGCCAGCAACTGTTCCATCATCCAACCCCATATCTAACCTGCCATGCTTCCACGCACTCTTGGGAGGAGAGGGAATGCGTCTGCAGCATGGGAGAGTGTATGTGCTGCACTGGCCAGTTTTGCAGTGTCCATGTCTAGGGACATGTCATTCTATGAGAGTGTAAGCATGGCACTATGTTCAGTGCTTACTGCCAAAAGCTGTCTAGAGGGACCCAGTATTTGGGTAGGTGACCGACACAGGCCACTGTGGGCCAGCATACACTCACAGCCTGGCTCTGGCTCACTTTCCACTGTGCCTTGCTATGCATAAGCTGTCCCCAAGGTCAAAATAAAAGGGTACATAATGAGGAGCAGAGGATTCTGTGTATTGCCTAAAACAGAGCGGTTTGCACAGGATGTATATATGAACCAGGGGTAAGATCAATGGCTTAACCATCTTAGCGTGGGTCTGCTATGGGCATGGCCTGGGTGCATATATCTGTTCATGTTGAGAGGCCACTCTCACTCTGACCAAGCTGTGACCATGCCACGGCTATGTATCCACGTGGTGTTATATAGGGTCAAGCTGTAGTGATATGGGTGCTGTTTCTTTTATGGCAGTCCAGTCACTAGACAGGCTGCTGGGTGTCCATGCTGTTTGTACAAAGCCAATGTGTTCATGGTGGTTATGTGCACATGCAGTTTTTGGTGACTAGCAGACTGGACACAGATGATATGTGAATAGCTGACACAGGCCAGTGTTGCCCAACATATACAGGCTGCCTATGATTGATCTAGCTCATTGGAATTCCCAGAAAGTGAGGCTAGCATTTGTTCTTAGGCTGTGGTCTTGGCAGATCCTTCTGCTTGATGTCAGCACCCCCCCCCCCCTTCCTGCTTAGACAACACACACTGCATTTGGGTTCCTTGGAAACAACTTGCACAACCTTTGGGACTGACATGAGATGTTATAGGGAGATTCCCTGGCCAACAGGAGCAGGACACAAGGCCCAGATAAGACAGACCACTCTGGCATGCTGCAATTGTACAGAATACCAAATGACTAGCATCACACACTGCAGACAATACCTGTAGCACACTGACAGTGATATAGATTTGCTCCAGAACCTGGGGAGTCCATCTATTGCAGGGCTTGCTCTGGGGACCAGGTGATGTGTGTTCTTCAGGTACATCGGGGCAGCAAGGTCATACTGCACTCTCATCTACTGCCATCCATCCTTCATCCCATCTATTAGCATATGCCCATTATGTATAGTTATGTATTCTCCTGCCAGCTGCTACGCCATGGCCCAACAGGAACATTTTAATCATTAGGATGTATCACTCACACCTCTCCTGTGAATGATCTGCACATCACCACTCTTGCTCAGTCATCCTTTTGATGCCCATATTGTGGCGATGCTGGCTCCCCCAGGGAACACTTCTTCCCAGTCCTATGCCACACACTGATATTACAGCAGATTATGTGGGCACCCCTAAGTGATACAGTACAGATGCCTCCCACATGCTCATCCCACTTACTAACATATAGGATATATATGGATCTGACATGTCCATCAGCTCTTACCTTTCCTTCCATCCATCAGCTAAATGTGACTTTCACAAGGGCTTCCTAATCATGCTTTAAGGTGATTGCCATTTTTGGGCATCAAGGTGCACGCTTGGCATCTTAACGCCCGATATCCTGTTAGTGGCCGATAAGTGGAGCTAAGGGCCCTTACCACTCGAATGCCTACTTCCCGCCTCGGCCTTTACCGCATGATAACACCTTTACCACTGCCGTTAATGTTTGCTAACCGGTGCACCCTTAATTCTCTTTAGTAACATACCTTTAGGTTTTGTCTTTCCTTCCTATATGCTTGAACTGGACCAAGGCAGTTTGGTGCATGAATTTTTGTCTTTTCTCCCATCCAACAAATTCTCTAGTAAATATATGTTTGTTTTGAGCAATCAAACCAGTGTGTGCCTAGATGTTTTTTGGTGACTTTGTCAATAAGGATTTGGTGTGATAGATTCCACAACCCCCCTCCCCCCCCCCCAATTAACAATGGCTCCTGGGGTTTATGGCAGTACATGATGGACTCAAGACACTCCTTCCTAGATCAACTGCTATAAGAAAAGTTACAGGGTTAAAGAAGTAAGGTCAGAAATGTTTGGTACAGCTTTATCGCTACATTAGAGGAGGAGCGGCTTTTTTTTTTTAATTGGAGTCTCCATTTTATAAATACTGACCACTAGGGATGTACATTTGTTTGAAATGACATGGGCAATGTCAACAACATTAATGATGTTCTTTCATATCATTTTCTGAACAAAAGGATAGGAACCCTCCTCTGAAATCTCAGTTTTTTCCCTGTGTTGTTAATAGTGCCTACTGAGAAATAATGTGTTCGAATGAGTGACAGTGAACACTATTGAGTAATAGGATGCACGATTAACAAAACTGCCTGAAAATAAAATAAAAACAAAAACTAAAAAACAAAATGAAACTAATTTATAAACATGGAAAACTACAAAAAATGAAATGTTTGTGTCTACACCTCTACTGACTACGTGCAGCTTTGTATTTCAGAAAACGTACTTTGTGAAATATTTACTAAAGTGCAATACATTTTTGTACTTACTGCACCTTAACTGCAAAACTCAAAGTGCGGTACTGTAGCAGCAAAGCGCAGACAAACCAATGATACCAGGAGTCTGTTCAGAAGGTCCAAATCATTTATTTGTGCACAAGTCTCAAGCAAGGCAATTTCAAAATGGCTGAGCAAAGTTTTCAAGCATTACAACAACTTTTATAGACTTCTGTTCCATTCTAGGTATAGAAAACATTTCATTGGTCCCGGTACGCTCCCGTACCTCCCGTAGCCCTTCTATTGGTCCCGGTACTGATAAGTTTCTCCAATTATGTTCCTTCTGTGGGCTTCTGTAGGCATGACACCTGCCTGCCCCCCTTCTAGTCCCAATTACAATGGTCAGTTCATCAACTTGTTACTTTCACACTTTCAAGGCTATGGGACCATTTGTGCGTGCAGAAGAGCAAGGTTCTGTAACTCATCTGTCAGCACTCCTCAATATTTCTCTGCAAATGTACTCTTTCTTATCAGTAACTTTAAAACACATCTTTTCTGTATTTTTCCATTTCTTAATTCTGCAATTCTGCTTATCTAAGCTAATTCAATATTTCTACTGAGTTCTTTCTTACAATAGCAGCATATTGGGGGATGTGCAATCCTATATGCCTCTCCACAGGCCTCATTTACAGGTCAAGCTAGCCATGCTGGCCTGCCTATGTCAGACACCGTGGGTCACAGGCCTGCACCTGCCACATTCCCCCCTTTGATTAATCTCACCCTATTACTTAATAAGGTGTGAGAATTAAATCACTTTCTGAAGAATCACATCATGATTGAAGGATTTCTACTAGGACTAGCTTTGTATAAAGCCATTATTTAGTTGCGGTCTTCCGCTCTACTGTACTATCAATAGCACTATGAAGGGAACGCATGCAACATGGGATTAAACATGGTAAGCAGAGGACAACAGCAACAAGGATTAGTACTAAGATAACAAAAGTCTTAAATCCTCCCAGCCAAGAGAAAAGGTTAGCAAACCAATTAGGAAATTTCAAGGCGTGCCAAGTCTGTACTGGCACATAAGCATGTCTTTGCATATCTTTAGCAATTTCTTCAACTACTTGACCTTTATCATCTATTTTCAAACAGCAATTAGTTAAATTCAGTTTACCACATACTCCTCCTTCAGCTGCTAATAAATAATCAAGTGCTAAGCGATTTTGGTATATGGCAGTGCGCATCTGAGTACTTTGTCTAGCTAAGAGCGTGAGAGCATGACTAGTTTCATTGGTTATTATTTCAACTACTGCTTGTAAGCGAATAATACGATTGATCATATAAATTGGGGTACGATAACCATACATACCATCATCATTCCAAGTGGCAGGTCCATAATACTCAATAATTCTTTCTGGTGGCCAATCATCACCTTGCCACTTTTCCCACTTGCCTATCTGTAAGGCCTCTCTTTTCTGTCTAGATGCTCCTTTGTGTTTGTGGGTTGTGTATACAGGGTATCCTAATTGTTCTCCATGTTCAGTGTTTAACAGGAAGAAAGAAGGTCTGATGGTTCCTAAGACACATGCTCCTCCCCATTGTGGTGGGAGTTGCGCATATGCTCGGTTTCCACAGATCCAATATAGGCCAGGTGGGGCTTGCCAGGCTTGGACTTTGGCAAGGTTAGTCCATAGACCTGCAAGTTCAGGAAATCTGGCTAATGGGTTAGGAGGTTCAGGATGTCTGATTCCTGACTACCATGCTGTCTTTTTAGTTGTAGCATTATAGTACTTCTGGCTAAGACAGACCAGCTGTCCTACCTTTTGGGTGAACTGGGGTCCAGTTCTGGCAAAGCAAAGACGTCCAACGATTGAGTGCGCTAACACCCATTCACTGGTTGTCTTGTGTAATTCAGTCTGATTGTAAATCATGGAATAATTCAATTCTTGGGCTTCCCAGGGCCATTGGTCTCCCATTTGGGTTCCGCCACAGAAATAACAATCTGTGATCTTAAGACTAGATACTACTGCTCCGGCTAATTCTAGAAACAAATTCTGTGAAGGGTGAGGGATCTCAAACTTATTTACATGCATAGCTTCATAAAAGGTATTATGAATATGATATTTAGATGACTTGTGGGCTTGGTATTCAATCTAACATACACAATGGGTCCCTGGATCTGTTCCTCCTCCTGCAATACGTAAACCAAACTTATATCCTTGTTTCCATGCATGGGGATTATGTACACGCAAATGTAAGGGGTTACAAGCATCTTTCTGACATTTATCATTTGTGGTTGGCTTGGTTAGAGTAGCCATCCGTTTATCTATTTTCTCATCAGTTATACCAGTGTTCCAGGTAGCATAAAAAACACATTCCCAATACGGGCAATAGTAATCTGCCGCTGTAGCAGTACTATACCCTGGTTCCTTTTTACCTGTACACTTCCTCCATCCCGTGGCTCCTTCTGGACACATATACTTATGGTCATTCCGATACGCTTTCTCCCATGTACCACAGGTGGACTGACTATCTCTATTAATAGCATTACATGCATCAAAATTCAAAACAGCAGGTTTAGTAATGTCCTTAAGTGGTGGTGTAGCAGCTAATATAGGTCCATCTGCATCCTTCCATCTTATTTCCAACGTGTAATAGGATGGATTCTGATGCGGATTATAGCATGCTTTAATTTTGCCATGAGTGCAAACATTTAGTTCAGTGGTGTTATAGATACACCGAGTTATTGTTCCCTTGCAGGTATAGTAAGAATGGTAAAGCAAAGTCTGAGTTACTTTCAGTCCAGTTCTAGTAGAAGTAATGCAAGCGGTGCATGGAGGTAGAGCATAAGTCTGTTCAAAACCTCCAAAGAAGGCAACCAAAGCAAAACAGAAGCAAAGATACATGTTGATGTTGATTGGAGTTCTTCTGAATCCTCAGCTTGCTGATCTTGATCACGACGGTCTATTATTCTTCGTCCCGTTTGCTAATGAAGCAATTTAACGGGTGCTGAGTGTTGATTGAAGATCCTCAAGATGTCCAGCACACATTAACCAACTTAGCAATTCAGTTGGCTTGTGAAGTCTGGCTTAGTCAATGTAGTCTCAAAGTAGTGTGTCAAATCACACATGCAAATTGGGTTCGTTGAAACAAAACTGTTGCTGCATGGAAAACAGCAATCCTCTTCGAAAGACTTGGCTACTGCAAAGCACTTGTGATGAAGTGTCTATGCTGCTGGTTGCCGTCTCAGAGTAACTCGCAAGGGTACATCAGGGTGCTGCTCTGCTGTCCACCGCTCTGGTTCAGGATCGGCGGCGGGCTTGACTCGGCTGTGGTGGATCCAGGCGTCGATCTCGGCTACCTTTACTGCAGTTGGGGTAGACAGGATGACGGTGTACGGTCCCTTCCAATGGGGTTCCAACGGTATCTTCTTCCAATCTTTGATCCACACCGAAGTTCCAGGCTGGTAGGGATGCAAGGGTTCCGTCAAGTTGATAGGCAACTGGTCTTGGATCCACGTATGGAGAGTCTGCAGAACAAAACTAAGAGCTAGGAGTTCTTGTCTGGTTACTTCTGAACCAATCTGGGCTAGACTTCCTTTGATTCCCTGCACTATTGGTGGGGGTTTACCATACAAAACTTCAAAAGGGGAAAATCCTGTTGACTTTACAGGGGCTGAGCGTATTCTGAGTAAAGCTATGGGGAGCACTTGGGGCCATTTCAAGTGTGTCTCCTGACAAAGCTTAGATATTTGGGCTTTCAATGTACGATTCATTCGCTCAACTTTCCCTGAACTCTGGGGTCTGTATGCAGTGTGGAGCTTCCACTGTATCTGCAAAGCTTTTGCTAACTGCTGAGTAACTTGAGAGACAAATGAGGGTCCATTGTCTGACCCTATTACTGCTGGGATTCCAAATCTGGGGACAATCTCTCTCATTAAGGCTTTGGTAACTTCTCGGGCTTTCTCAGTTCTGGTTGGGAATGCTTCTACCCACCCAGAGAAAGTACAAACTAATACTAGTAGGTAATGGTATCCATTGGCTTTTGGCATTTCGGTGAAATCAACTTGGAGGTTGTGCATGGGGTCACACCTCTTGACTGAACTCGGGGTGCTGTAATAAGGCCTTGCTTGGCATTATTCTTGGCACAGATTTGACATTGTCGGGCTACTGAGGCTGATATGGTTGTCATTAGAGGGATGTAGAAATGTGGTCTGAGTGCTTTCTCCATAGCACTCTTTCCATAGTGGGTTGCTTCGTGAAAAGCTTTGACAAAGGATGGTCCTAACAGTTCTGGAATTACTATTCTTCCCGGAGGTTGACTGCCTTCTTCTGGTGGCAGCTCAATCCATCCATCTTTCAATACTCCATTTTCTTTGTCACAATAGTAATCTAATTCTTTGGTGGTATATCGTGGGGTCCATAAATTCAAGGGTACTGGAAACAATGCTGCTTGCATTGGTATAGCTTGTGGGGCAATTTGTCCTGTCATAGCTGCTTGTCGTGCTGAGGCATCTGCAAATCTGTTTCCTCGAGCAACTTCTCCTTTTCCTGCTTGATGTCCTCTACAATGCATGACAGCTACACGTGTTGGGGCCCAGACTGCATCAAGTAACATCAATATCTCGGGACCATATTTGACTGATTTTCCTCCGGATGTGATGAGTCCTCTTTCTTTGTAGAGAGCTCCATGGGCATGCAAGGTAGTGAAAGCATATTTGGAATCTGTATATACATTTAGCACAAGTTTTTCTCCTAATAGCAATGCTCTGGTGAGTGCTATCAATTCGGCTTTCTGGGCTGATGTGCCTGAGGCTAGGGCTGATGATTCAACTACTTCATGTTGAGTGACGACTGCATATCCGGCACAGCGTCGTCCGTCAAGGATGAGACTGCTCCCATCTACATAATAGATCTGGTCAGGATTGTCTATGGGCACATCTGTTAGGTCAGGTCCGACTAGAGAACACAGTTTCCATGACTTCGATACAGTCATGTTCTGGGAGTTCTTCACTGATGGGTATCAAGGTGGCTGGATTCAGGGCATGGCTCACTTCGAGTTGTATCTGTGGGTTTTCACATAACATGCTCTGGTAACTTCAACATTCGGGAATTGGTGAGCCAATAATTTGCTTTCTGTTCCATAAGGGCAAGGACTGCATGTGGCACAGTGACTCGTATGTTCTGTCCTAATGTGATTTTGTCTGCTTCACTCACTAATAGTGCTGTAGCTGCAACTGCTCTCAAGCAGGGTGGCCATCCTTTGGCCACAGGGTCCAATTGTTTCGATAGGTAGGCTACAGGTCGTTCCCAATTTCCTAATTTCTGAGTCAACATGCCTAAGGCATTTCCCTGTGCTTCATGTACAAACAAGTGGAAAGGTTTGTGGACATCTGGTAGTCCAAGTGCTGGTGATGACATCAGTTCTTCTTTTAACTTCTGGAAGGCTGTATCCTGCTCAAGTCCCCACTCCAGTGGTGACTTCTCTTCTCCTTTTGTGGCTTCATACAGTGGTTTGGCAATTTGGGCAAAGTTGGGTATCCAGATTCGGCAATATCCTGCCGCTCCCAGAAAGGCTCTGACTTGCTTTCTGGTTGTTGGAGTTGGAATTCTACATACTGCTTCTTTTCTTTTCTTTCTCTGCCTAATCTTCTGCTTCCTTGGGTAATACGAAAACCCAAGTATTTCACTTCTGTTTGGCATAGTTGTGCTTTGGCTCTGGAAACTTTATATCCAGCTTCATTTAGTAACTGCAAGAGATCTTTGGTGGCTAATATACATTCTCTTTCTGATACGGCAGCTATCAACAGATCATCCACGTACTGGAGAAGTACTCTCTTCCCCGGGGCTACTGGATAGCTTGAAAGGTCTTGATTTAGTGCAGCACTAAAGATGGTAGGTGAATTCTTGAATCCTTGGGGTAATCTTGTCCAGGTGAGTTGGCCCCCTCTTCCAGAGATGGGGTCCTGCCATTCGAATGCAAACAATATTTGGCTTACAGGGGCTAATCTTATGCAAAAGAATGCATCTTTCAAATCCAGTACAGTGAAATGGGTAGCTTCAGCGGGTATCAATCCTAGTAGAGTGTAAGGATTGGGCACAACTGGATGTATAGTTTCAACTGCATCATTTACTCTTCTCAAATCTTGCACTGGGCGATAATCATCTGTCTCAGGTTTCTTTACTGGCAAAAGTGGAGTGTTCCATGGGGATTGACATACTTTTAGTAGGCCATACTCAAGCAATCTCTGTAGATGGCGATGAATGCCTTCAATTGCGGCTCTTGGGAGAGGGTACTGTTTGACGTGCACTGGTGTAGCGCTAGGCTTGAGGGTTACAATCACTGGTGCTATATGCTTGGCTAGGCCTGGGGGACTGCCTTCTGCCCACACTTCAAGTGGTGCATGAATGTTCTTTAAAGTTTGTTCAAAATAGGTATCTTGAATCGAATCATCAATGTAGTATCTCCACTCTTCTTCTCGGGGTCCTGTCAGGCGCATTTCTCCTGCTGGTTTGGCTTGGGAATTCACTGTCATTTGCATTTCTCCTTGCTCAGAGAAAGATATTTGGGCTTGAAGCTTGGCTAGCATATCTCGTCCCAGTAGGGGTACTGGACATTCGGGCATGTAAAGGAATTGATGCGTTACTTGCTGTCCTCCTAGACTGCATATTCGGTTTTGTAGAAAAGACTTTGTGGCTTTGGCACCAGTTGCTCCTATAATGGTGACTGCTTTCTTGGTGAATGGGGCTATCTTTTTGTCTATTACTGAATGTTCTGCTCCAGTATCAACCATAAAGTTCATAAATTGGTCTCCTATTTGTATTTCGACCATAGGCTCCTGGAGACCTAAAGCAAACTTGGAGCCCGGTCCTGTCCTAATCCACGTCATCCTCATCATGGGCCTGTGTGGCCAATGCTTGGATGGCTCCTCCTCCCTCTCTCTCTGGAATTGTTCTCGATTGGCTCCTCCTCGGCCTCGGGGACGGCCTCGTCTTTCTTCTTCTCGCCACTGATGATCGTATTCGTCATCTTGCTGGGCGTCTTCGAGTTGCGGGCAAGTATCTCTCCAATGTCCTTCTTCTTTGCAATAGGCGCATTGGTTCACGCCTAGTCTCTGGGTCCGGCCTCCGCCTTGACCCCGCCCTCTTCCTCTGCTCCTTCGATTAGGGACACCTCCCCTTTTCTTTTCAACTATGGCCGCAGCCAAAAAATCAGCTTTCTTCTTCATCTTTCTATCACATTCTCTCTGTCTTTCAGTATCACGATTCACATACACTTTATGAGCGACTTCCAATAACTGTGTTGCATTCATGCCCGCAAACCCTTCTAATTTCTGTAATTTACGTCTAATGTCTGGTTGAGACTGGTTTACAAAAGCAGAATTCACCATGCATAAACTTCCTGGTGCCTCGGGATCATAGGGAGTATACATTCTATAAGCTTCAGTTAATCTTTCATAATAATCTGCTGGGCTCTCATCTATTCCTTGGATAACTCCTGCTACTTTGGAAAGGTTCATAGCTTTTTGGCCTCCTCTTCGCAGGCCTTGTAAAAAGCCTTGGCGAAAACGGGCTAGGGCTGTGGATCCTTCATCTGTATTTGGATCCCATTGGGGGTCTTCATTCGGGAATTCTCTCTGAGCTGCTTCTCTACGATCTATTATATTCTGCCCCTGCGCTGGAGCTGCAGGGTTTTCTGCCATCCATTCGATAGCTGCTTTTCTAATTCTCGCTCGTTCATCTGTGGTAAATAGGGTGGTCAGGAGCTGACGGCAATCTGGCCAAGTGGGTTGGTGAGTTTCCATAATACTAGTTACTAATTCTGTCAGCTCCTGGGGCTTGCTAGTATAGGAGGCATAGTGCGACCTCCAATTTAATAAATCAGTTGTAGAGAAGGGAATATACACATAAGTTAGGGGTCCCGCTACCACTTCATCATTATCATTCTTTACGGGCACCCCCGGGACTTGCCTTAAGGGAAACAGTTTGGCTGTCGTCCCAGGCGTCATTTGGGTCTGGGATCTAAGGGCTATTGTCGTTGTCTTTGCAGGAGTTGCTTTCTTTTTCTCAACTGGTTTTGCTTTGGGTTTTTCTTTCACTGGCTTGCTAGTGCTAGCGCTGGCTTTCTCAATTATTTGTACACTGTCCTCTTCTTCTTCTTCTGGGGGATTCCTTCCTACTTCTTCTAGCTCCGCTTCTGGCTCACCTTTTACATCCTCCTCTTCTCTTCCCGCTAATTCTGTCTCTTCCTCTCCTCCAGGAGGAGGGGGATCAGGGGTTGGGTCTCGCCTCGGCTCCGGCGGTCTCTGGGGATCTGGGGCAGGACGCCGCCGGGCTATTCTTACTGGACCTGGGGTTCGGGGCTGCCTGAGGACTACTTCTGGGGAATCGGGATCTGCCAAGATGGGTTTCTTCTTGGCTTTCTTATCCTGCTCTTTCATTCTAGGCTGTTCCTTTTTTCTGTCTAGAATCTGTTTTAGCTAACATTATTCTGCACTGTTCCTCATAACAGCGCTGCGCCCAGGAGGGCGGATCTTCACAAATACTTAACCAGGAATCTATATAGGGGTACTGATCGGGGTGCGCTACCCGCACTCTACGATGTATTGACTGGATAATCTCTACGGTGAACGTTCCCTCTCGGGGCCAGATGGGGTCTAGATCGGGCCACTCCCTAGTACACAAAATCTGCAAACGGGCTGCTGTCATTTTAATACCATAATCTCCTGAATATCCCTCTTTAAAATGTGCGATCATACATTCTAATGGAGTGTTTCCTAGTAGACTCCGCCCCTCCCATTTCGATGTGTGCGCGCAACAACAGACAGAAGGGACAAGGTGGGCGGACCGTGGGTAAGGGGTCCTCACGGCCCTGGAAACATACAGGGAATACAAATAACAAGACAAGACGACAATCGCTTCCCCCTTTTCGCGACCTGAGCGCGGTCGCCCGGTCAGGAAATGCGCTAATCAGGGGTCCGCTTTCACTTGGTCCGTGCTGCCAGACCTCTCAATCACACTTCGTTCACACAATCATGCTAGCAACGTATTCCCAGAATGCATTCATTTCTATCTGTTCTGACTATCTTTTTTTTCCCAAATTACAAAAAGGATGAGGGTTTCACCTAGCGCATTCCCATGCCAGGCTACTCGGCTCTTCCTTGAGAGTTGATCAAGCTCTCTTACCAATTCCCAATATCTCGAGATTACAAATTCCAAATTCCAAGTTCCAATGGCAGTACTGCTCTTTCTATTTCTGTCTAGACCCAAAATCAAAACTATACTCACCGGATCCGGTCCTCAAAACTTCCCAAGCAGGCGCATGAGTTGGACCTCGGACTCCCCTCACTCGGGTTCGAGGCGTTGACTCCAGCCGGGCTCGTCACCCGCCGAGGTCCGACCAGCTCCCTCCGATACAAGGGACCGGTGGCGCCAGGGAGCGGCCCTCGTCGGAAGGGCGCGATCCCGGCAGGACCAAGCCTATAGAGGCGGAAAGTCGTGGTATATTGCCCTATATACACTTTGATTCCACAACTTCCCGGCCAACGCACCAAGGAATATGTAGCAGCAAAGCGCAGACAAACCAATGATACCAGGAGTCTGTTCAGAAGGTCCAAATCATTTATTTGTGCACAAGTCTCAAGCAAGGCAATTTCAAAATGGCTGAGCAAAGTTTTCAAGCATTACAACAACTTTTATAGACTTCTGTTCCATTCTAGGTATAGAAAAACATTTCATTGGTCCCGGTACGCTCCCGTACCTCCCGTAGCCCTTCTATTGGTCCCGGTACTGATAAGTTTCTCCAATTATGTTCCTTCTGTGGGCTTCTGTAGGCATGACACCTGCCTGCCCCCCTTCTAGTCCCAATTACAATGGTCAGTTCATCAACTTGTTACTTTCACACTTTCAAGGCTATGGGACCATTTGTGCGTGCAGAAGAGCAAGGTTCTGTAACTCATCTGTCAGCACTCCTCAATATTTCTCTGCAAATGTACTCTTTCTTATCAGTAACTTTAAAACACATCTTTTCTGTATTTTTCCATTTCTTAATTCTGCAATTCTGCTTATCTAAGCTAATTCAATATTTCTACTGAGTTCTTTCTTACAATAGCAGCATATTGGGGGATGTGCAATCCTATATGCCTCTCCACAGGCCTCATTTACAGGTCAAGCTAGCCATGCTGGCCTGCCTATGTCAGACACCGTGGGTCACAGGCCTGCACCTGCCACAGTACGTGGAAACCTCTGTAGTAAATGTTGGAAGCATGGCCAACAGCTGCCCTACATTTACTGGACAAGGCAGACACTTACTGCATGGGCTCATGTTCCATGCCTCGGCAGATAGCACGAGCGCGCCTGTGCTGTTTCCCGAGACATGTAACATGGGCCTTGGCACTAAACAAAAGAAGGTTCGTGGTGGTGGAGCCTGACCACCCCAGCACATAACCACCCCAGATCAAGTACTCCCAGGCCAATCAGCACCATCCCACCCTCTTAATGGCTGTGGAAACTAACTATCCAGTCACTCATTCCACAATTGGACTAGCTTGTTGCACACCCTGTACCTGAGACAATTCCATTTACCTTAATCAACTGTGCATATAATTTACCTCAATCGTCTCCCACTTTTATTTGTCCTGATGCCTTTGGCTTACCCATCTTTTCTGTCTATATATCCTAGTTGCACTTGTTCTCTCTGCTGCCTAAAAGAGATTTTTCTTTGTATTGTGCTGATATTGTGACATCATATCTGCATTATCTGAATGTTCTACCATGTGCCTACCATGGTGCATTATTAATATCTGCTGTTATATGAATGTTCTACTGTGCTGTTTTATCTGTATATTGATGACACCATTTTATATAATTGCTATTACTAAGATTTAATTTGTCTTTCTCCAAGTTTACCACATTGTTCTAATTGTGTATTATGCTTATGTTTGATTATTTTACTATGTAAGTTGTTTGTTTATGTCGGGTTATGCCTGTTCTGTACTGTCTTAGGTGAATGTCTTCATAAAGGTGGCTAATAAGTATTAATAAATATCTGTCATGCAGTTAAATCACAGAATGGGAAACTGCTGGGAATGTCACCAGCTGTTGCTGCAAAGGTTTTGCCACATGCTAATTTAGGAAATTATCACACGATAACTGCAAAACCTTATGACAAAATAGTAAACTGACCTCTTTGCTGCAACATTCACTCTCAGGTGTATGGGAATTGCCTCAGTTCCTACTTTTTGGGTCGGTGCAGTAATCTTACAGACTGAATTACATGGGGAAGATAGGTTCTCTGAGCGTCTTGCAGAATTGCTGGTCTCATGTAGTTGAAAACACAATAGGACCATGAGCAAAGACTCCCGGTAGACTCACCTTAGAGGGTATGTTGCTTACCTGTAGTCAAAAAGAAATTTGAAGGCTCAGAAAAAATATAAACTAACCACAGAGTAAAAGACCATCTTTGCTGCAATAACGATGATGTTCAACTTTATTTTTCTACCAACAAATGCTTCTGTTTGAATCCTTATAATGTCACAGCATCTTTCATAGAAGCCAAATGGAAGAATGAGGCATGATAAATAATCACACAAGATAAAAAGGGCTCAAATTAAGTTCCGTTTTCAGAAACCATCCCATTTTCATCAGTGAAACATATGAATGTTGGAGGGAAGAAAAGTATGGAAGCAATTAGTTTAAGAGCTGTATCTTGGTCATTTCCCAAAGAAACTTCAGGGTCTATATTTGTGAACTCTTTTGCAGTATGTCTTAATGAAGCAATTAAGGCAAGGGTCCTCTGACTTTGATCTAAATGTGGTAATTTTTACAAAAACATCTCTACGTTACAAATACTCATAACTCAGGGGTCCTTAATTATACTTAATTTGTTTGGGAGTATGAATGTGCATTTAATTAGGCCAGGGAATTTGCCTGTATGTTTAAAGAAGGCTGTCAAGGAAAATTAAGAAGCAGTTTGGCTTTTATGTTACTGGTTTGTGTCATGGGAGGACAGGCATCTTCCAAAAGAAGACTACAGATAATTAGGCAGGAAGCTCTGAAAATAATATTATATGGATAGCGCTCCTCAGTGAAGAAAGAAATAGCAGTGAAAAACACTAGGAATGCTTCATCGCTGGGTCACATGGTTAAAAATTTGGAATTTTAGAAATGGCTGTATAAGTTTAGAAGGTTGGTGTATGTAAAGAGTGACAGTTTTCGAAAGGGAAAGTACACATGTAAGGGCACATTTTGGAAAACGTGTGTAGGTGAAATCTGGGACATCGGAGTTAAAACATCTGAAAAACAGTGGAAGGAGCGGCAGAGAAGGTGGGCATGTGCAAGTGCCTTGTAAAATCGGCCATTCCCCACCCTGAAAGATAAGCGTGTTCATGAAATAAAAGGGGGAGGGGCATGCAGAGTAATGGGTTCAACACATGCAGCTTTTTGGCCAATTTTTGAAACCTGCACATAAGATCCGTCATTCTGAGAGCACAGATGTGCCCACAGCCTTGTTTCAGAATGTGTCTGGGTATATCTTACCATATATACATCCTGGCCTGCCGTCTTGAAAATGGGAACCCTGATATAAAAGTGAAGAACCCGTATATCTTTTTGTCGGAGTAATCACACAAAAGTAGGAGGAATTAAATCCTTCCTCTCGCTGTGGTCGCTCCTTTTGATAATTTCAAAAACAGGGTGTGAATTTAAAACACTTAGCTGAAACTCTTTCCCAAGCTGCGAAACACCACAGAGTCCATAAACAACGACGTGGCCCGTTTCGGGTCTGAAAAGGCGACCCTGCATCAGGTTGAAAAAGATCCTGTAGTTATGAGAGCTTCAATGTCCGTAAAACAGAGCTATTCAACTTATAAAAGAAACTGGCATCTGACGTAGATGCTGACGAAGCAAGAGAAACCGCCAATCCAAAGGATACTCGTTTTTTGTTCAACAGCCAATCAGATGGGAAAAGACCCTATGAGTCAAGGGAACTTCCGAACCCAATTGGTTTGAATTTTAAACTTGGTAAGCTCGCCCGTCTGATGATTTTACAATGAGGAACTCTTGCAGGATTCCATTGAAGTCAAAACAGAGAATCAAATGATACTATGCCATTCCAGATGGGTATGATTGGGGGTTTCCTTCTATTGGTCTTGAAAATGGGGACATGCAGTGGCCCTGGAGCTAGGAGAAGGAGCAGAAAATATCAGTGAAGTGAGAGTGCATGCTCCTCTCCTCCTTAGAGGTGTTGGACATGATTACGCTGGACACATGCAGATTTGCTGTTTTCTAAAATGGATCTAGGGGTGTTCATATGATGTCCACATCTGAACAGGCATTTTCAGATGTGGAGCCCACGAATAGGGCTTCTCTAATGACCCCATACTTTCCTTTCTAAAGCTGCCCGCTGACACGTGTGCCCATAGTGGCAACAGGCACACATACATATTTATGCCTTCTCCATAAAATACACAAATATGCATATGTCTCTGATGGAGACCACATTCGAAATTCAGTCCAACTATGGCATCTCCCATTTAAAAACAGCTTTAAAAGTATATGTGATTGATGTTGATGCATACGTCTATACATGTATCCAGTGCCTTTCCTTGTGTAAAACTGGGTTTTACATGTGAAAGCCTTTCTAAAATTACATGTATAGCCTGTTACTTGTAATACCATCTTTACATTCCTAAATTCTGTAATGGAAATTAAGGGGATTATTATAGAAGCCTTATTTTCAGTTTCCATGTGGAAAATCCAGCACTTACACCGGGAAATGGCATCCATTTGTAAATGTCGATTTTAGAAAGGGTTAAATTTATACATATATGTCCATAATACATTGATATTGCAAGAGGGCATGCTGTGGAGATCTTTAGGGCATGGCTTAGGCAAGTCAAAAATCTACACGCGTATTCCCCATTCGATATACAGAATGTACATTTATGGGCAGAATTGTCCGTGTCAGGATTTATAGCTGCTCCCTGGCACATATGGGCTTTCAAAAAATGCTTGTTTCGGCCAGCTCTTTCCAGGAGGGATTAAGGGAGTTATTTTCTTTAATCCACAATTGTTTATTTCCCCCTCCACATTGAAATGCAATATGACAGTAGCCTCTGTAGTTAATTTGCAGCATGTATACCTATAGATTTGCATATGTAAGTTGCAAAATACCAGTTTAGATGTGTAGTTGGTCGTTCTTACATGCGTAAATTGGTGAGTTGCCTCTGTTTACTTTTTTACACATATAGGGAAATGTTTAATAAGGCCACATTGGCAGTGTGCATTTAGGATGCAAATCTAGCGCTGAGGACCACGCCAATTCAGGGTGTGTGTGCATCAATCCCGTGTTGTCAGTGAATCATTAGCACCATACTAACAGGCATGTGGGTACACTTAAAATCAACCACTGAGCTGGTGTTAAGTGCACCCATGCTAACAGCCACATTTGTGATTAGCACGTGCCCAAAATGCCCGCAATAACCACAATGTGCCGTCAAAGTTCATATTCCGACTCTAACCATCCCAGCCCGTTAAGTGCAAATGTTTAGTGGCTTTTAATAAAAGGGCCCCTAAGATTCCAATTGGAGTGAAGGAATACCTACACAGTGATACTCAAAAAATATTTTTCGAAAGTGGAGAGTAGTTTCCTTTGTAGTTTAAATTAGAGAGACAGGTACCACTAAGGGGTATGTTTACTAAACCGCGCAATTGTGCGGGGTGCACTTGAGCGTGCGCTAAGGTACCTTAGCGCACGCTAATAGTGTGTTTTTGTGCCCCGCACATGTGCGCGCTGCACTAACGGGCCCGCACAAGTGCGCGGCGCGCTGATGTGCGATAGAGGCGTGGAAAGGCATTCTGAGGGCGGAGGAAGGCTCCCGAGGGGCGGAGGGACGGGGTCAATGGGTGGAGAGTGGGAGGGGAGAGGCTCCCCGCACAGGAGCGGGGCTGAAATTCAAGCTAAAAAATAACGCGAGTGAAAACCTTGCGTTAGAGCCGATTTAAAGGGAAGAGAAACCATTTACGTCAGCAATGTACAGCAAAACCGGGGAAACCTCCTGAAACGTGAGCAGTGTGATACATGTGCACAGTACAAAAGGGCAAATAAACCTCAAAAATGACCTCGAAAAAAGGGGAAAAAAACATAACCAAGCTGGCCAATAGTGATATCAATGGGCAACATTAAAAAACACTCCCAGGAAAGCTCCAAAAAAAAGAAACGCTCCGTAGACCCTTCCAAAAATCATTTCTTGGCCATCACTATTGGCCAGCTTGGTTATGTTTTTTTCCCCTTTTTCCGAGGTCATTTTTGAGGTTTATTTGCCCTTTTGTCTCCATACAAGGTGAATGAGCCCACAGTAAAATTGTGCAGAGCAGGGCTTCTGACTCGTTCGGCCAGGTTTCCTATCTCCAGGGACTGCACTGTCTCTGTGGCCACAGTGTGGTGCAGCGGACACAGCCAGGGCCTGCAGGACCAGAGGGTCACAGGTTCAAATCCCAGCTGGGGCTCCTGCCAACCCAGTCCCCATATTTTACCCACCACTAAACAGAGATAGTAAAGACACTCCTTTATTGCAGAGAACATAAGCATGGTTCAAACACCTATATTTTACCCTACACCGCACACACACCATAACAATGGGCATTACCTACAGCCGAGTCCCCCAAATGAAGTCCTGGAGTACCACAACTCAATCAGGTCATATGCTGTTTCCAAGATAAGGACATGTCAGCATGTTGGCGGAAGGGTACAGGTGGTGGAGGGAGCAGTGGCTGCTAGCCACAGCAGACAGTGGCCTAGCCCTGTGCAGGCTGGCACCATCCACTGCAACAGACAGGCTCTGTCGGATGTACAGTCATGGATTCCCCAGGGAATGCAGCATATCTATGGCAACACGGTGGTGCAGTGCCCACAGACAGTGTGTGCAAGAAGAGAAGGTCACAGGTTCAAAGCCCAGCTGGGGCTACTGCCAATCCAGTCCACATATTTTTCCCACAACTAAACCGTGATAGTAAGGACAAACCTTTATTGCTGAGAACATAAGCATGGTTAATACGCCTATATTTTACCCCACCGAGCACAGACACCATAAACAGGCGCATTACCTAGAGCAGAGTCTCCCAAATGTGAGTCCTGGAGGGCCACACACCATTCAGGTTCCATGCTGCCTCTAATAAAGATGCCTGTGCTGCATGGTATGCAGATGTAGCTCATGCATATTCATGAGGGACAGCATGAAAACCCGAACAGTGTTTGGCACACCAGGACTGGAGTTGGGAACCTCTGCCGTAAAGCAGCAGCCAACAGGGGCAGACACACCCACACCCACACCCACAGGCCCCATTGGCCAATGCCTCCTGGAGAGGCAGGACATTGGGCCCTGCGTGCATCTCCCAATACTAGCACTTGCATACCTTAGCAATGCAACCCTATACCTGGGTATACGGTACACAGCTCTCAAACATTTGCTATGAGTACTGGCAGATAGAAATTCCTACGTTAAGCACAGTTTGCTGATTGAGCTCCATCATAACAATCATTCTGATGTCTGCGGTGTGTGCTTCAGGTCTGGTCTCTGACAGTGTTTACCACCCTGGGGAGTGACCCCCAACAGTATTGCGTACCATATCCATGCCTGTACTGTGCCCAGGACTGGTGTGGTGGGCATGGCTGCTGAACTCCTCTATAGTAGCACAATGCTGGCATAGGTGTCGGAGTGTGTGTCTGTCTATACAGTGTGTGGTGGCTGCAAACACCTTCCACAGCCCACACTGCCAGCACTGTTTCCAGTATTGGCCTGCCAATGTGCATAATGAGGAGCAAGGTACCATGGGTATAGCCCGGACAGGGTGGCCTGGCCAGGATGCATCTGCACAGGGCATAGGGCACCGACTGGGACATTTTAGTGCCCGGCCACCACCTACACAGACAGGGTGACCTCAGTATGTCCTGCTGGGAGATCACTCTCACCCTGACTGTGCAGTGATGACAGCATGGCTAGGCACCCCCATAATGCTATATAGTGTTTCTCTCATGTGATATTTATGGGTTTCCTTTTGGGGCCCAGTCACTGACTTATCTGCTTGTTGTGTGTGCTGCCATCCCAGTTCTGGGTGCATGCATTTCCATCAGGAACATGCACTATGGACTAACTAGCAGACTGTTTGCAGCTGGTATGTGTCTTGATGGAGCGCCTTGCAGGGTGCAGTGGCTGAAGGCTTGCTGCAGAAGAATATCAAATAGTGGTGGGGTGCAGCTTAGCATAAAAAGGCCTAATGTCTGTCTGCTATTGTGTTATGGTTATGTACAGAGCTGCATTGACTTCCCTGAAGGGTGTCTTTTCCACAGCAGGGAGGTAGAATGTGGATCTGTTGATGGGAGACCCTGTTTACCACCTTCAGCCCTGGAGGAGGAGGGTGATGGTACATAATCCTCCTGGGGGTCCATGGGGGCTACACCTGACTGAGACAGACAGATATATCCAAGGTGTTTCTACAGAAACTACCTATCTCACACATTAACACTGCTTTGTACCTGCATCATGGCCTATTTCTGCTATGGAAGGTGCTGTGGACCTGGTGCTGGGTGCCTCACCGCACCATCAGGGTGAGCACAGTACCCGCACAATGTGACGGTGTGTAGCTACTCTGCCAGTAAAACACATGGTCTGTACCCCCTACAAGGCCGAGGTGCTGTGGGGGTGCACATAGTCAGTTCCCCCTACCAGGCCGAGGTGTTGTGGGGGTGCATACCCCATCTTGTGTTCATCTGTGGACAGCTGATTTGCATGTGCAGTGCATAATGGGTACGGGTGTGCTAACCCTATCCTGGTGACCACAACAGACTGTCTGTATGGTGACATGCAGGCTCTCTGCAGCCAGCCAGGGGCTTGCTAGTAGCTATAGAGCTGTAGCCCAATGGTTACTTCATTTCCTGTGAAGCCAGAAGTCATGGGTTCAAACCCACAGTGGGGTTATTTGATAGGGCTGCCCAATGTACATTTTTGCTGCCAGCAAAAACACCCTCAGCGTACTGTACCCATAAGGTGCCTCTGAGGGTGCTTTATAGGGCGCCCTATAGGGCACCTTATGGTTCCCGTCCATGTAAGATGCACTATACATTATCCTGTGACGCAACTTATAGGGTGCCCTGTAGGGGACATTTTAGGGTGCCGTGGCGGACAGTGCACTTTATAATGTGCCCTATGGAGTGCCTTATAGGGTGCCTTATACGGCACCTTCAATTACGGCACATGAGGGCGTGTTTGCTGGCAGCAATTAATAAAATAAAAATAAAGTGCTGCAAGATACAAAACGTATATTGCAAAGCTGATGCTTCAGTCAGCCTTACGTATTAGGCACACTGGGGAGCAAACTCATGACCCCTGTATCAGCAGTCAGTGCCTTAACCATTGTGCTCCACTGCTGCTCCTCCTTGCATGTCAGCGCACCTACTTATGCTTTTCATTCCTTAAACTGCACAGTGCTGCCATAAAAAACAGTGCTATGACCTTGTGGTACCTCATACGGCACCCTCTAAAGCACCCTATAAGCAACATTCTAGGGTGCCTTGGCGGACAGTGCACTTTAAAATGTGCCTTATGGGGCGCCTTATGTTAACACGCTTTGAGAGTGCGTTTGCTAGTAGATGTAATTAAAATATAAATAAAATGCCTGCTAAAGCAATCTTCACCATAATAGGTAATGCCTCAGCCAGCCTTGTTCATTGGGCACTTTGGGGGATTGAACCCCTGATCCCTGCACCATTGGTCAGTGTCTTCACCATTGTGCTGTGGTTCTGTTTCTATGCTTGCACATCAGCGCGCCGCCTTATGCCGCCCAATATTGAAATGCCTCCTAAAGCAATAACGCACCGCCTTATGCACATCAGCGCGCCGCCTTATGCCGCCCAATATTGAAATGCCTCCTAAAGTAATGCCTCAGCCAGCTGTCTTCATTGGGCACTGTGGGGGATTGAACCCCAGATCCCTGCACCATTGGTAGATGTCTTAACCATTGTGCTGTGGCTCTGCTCTTCTGTTTGCACATCAGCGTGCCACTTATGCCTCCCGCACAGCTTTCTCATGCGCTAATGTGCGGGGCGCACATAGGCGCCGCGCACCTTAGCGCATATTTAAATCCTGGTTTTTCTTTTCAGAAAGAAATGCCCACTCCTTATATGGCACCCGCACACTAGCGCGGCCCGCACATTACCAGGGTTTTAGTAAACATACCCCTAAGAGTCAAGAGGCTGAAGAGGAGCTACCACTAGGGAGCCACACCTGGAGTGGGGTAGCCTGGATCCCATCTATACTGTAGTATCCCAGTGGAAGGACCCCAATGAAACATGAGCTCACTACTGACTCTTGATGCCAATATACACATTGGGGTTATAACATTCCAGAGGCCACAGTACACATATACAGTGAGAGGGTGATCCTTCTGGGAAAGACACTGTATAAGTGTCCCGTCAGTGAGTTAATCTGGGAAAGTCACTGTATAAGTGTCCCGTCAGTGAGAGGGTGATCCTTCTGGGAAAGACACTGTATAAGTGTCCCGTCAGTGAGTTAATCTGGGAAAGAATTTGGAAGTTAGAGGGTTTAACATTTAAGTTTGAAATGGAATTTAATGCCACTAGTTATTGGGTTCAAAAGTTCCTAAATGAGTTCCTAGTCTGTACCAGAAATATGGTACCTAGCAAGTAAAATTATTGTCACCATGAATTTATACTTATGATAGTTGAATTCTGTTCCAGGTGTGAACAGCGTCTCGTCTCTCCCTTGCCTGGAGTGGAGGTAGCACCCTGACTTTAAGGCAAGTTTGCCGCCCTGGCTTTGCCATGTGAGCCCAGTGGGGAGCATCTGCCGGAAGAGGGGGTGCCAAGGTGACTTGGAATGCCAGTATGAGGGAGTAAAGTGATCTCATCTTTGGAGAAATCCGAATGAGAGGCAGATTGGACAGTGCATCTCAACCCTCTCCTGGAAGCACATCTAGCCGTTTTGGGTTTCAAGATTACCACAATAAATGTGTATGAGATAAATTTACATGTACTGAAGATCTGTTCTTTGCAAATCCATGACAAAAGCAAGAAGGAGATTTGCTGAAAATAACACCATATAACGTAATCAAGCAGCAGAGAGAGCTCATATTAATAAACTGGTGTGGTTTCCACCTACCTCCCTAGAGTGAGTTTTACATAGCCTATCTCCGCTCCTTAGTGTGTTATATGGTGGCATTTGCAGTGGAGATAGGCAATGCAAAACTCACTCTAGGGAGGTGGGTGGAAACCAAACCGGTTTATTAAAATGAGCTCTCTTGACTGGAGGCGGGGGGGGGGGGGCCTTCAGAAGCCCAACTAGTATGGTCACCTAAGGCTTAGGCTCCAATGACTGCCAGCCCAATCTGCAGGAAATAATCAAATTTAAATTAAATAAAGTGACCACAAATTACCTGCCCTGTTCAGGTAAATGTTCTGCTCCTCAGGACACAATCCAGAACCAGGAGCTGAGCACAGCATAAAGTACAATATCATCTCATGATTTGGCGGTCCCCCGCACCTCCAGCCACATTCGCAGCATTCTGTCGGCTTTGTGAAATGATGCCGTTGCCCTCCTCCCGTCTTGTATAAGAGCAATCTGGTGCTTTAGGAGCCCCACACTCTAGCACCAGAGGTTCCTCACTGAATTTTGGAAGCTCCTGTTGGGGAAGGAATGATGGCCTGTCCGTGTGCGCACCCACACACGTGCTAAGCCAGGAAGGACATGGCTCCTGCCACAACAAAAACTACCTACTCATTCAGAACCCAGCCGATTCATCGGGATTCACACAAACTGCTTTCTTTAACTTCAGATGGCACTGAAGTTATCTGCTCTGGAATTAGCTCCCCCTGAGTGCATTTATGTGGAGCGGCTAGATCGAGGGATAGATGGGTTTAACAGCCCTAAAGGAACACAAAGCCTGCATTTTCCTTGCTGAGTAAGTGGACAGTTGCCCCTGATCATATTTTTACATGCTGTCTTGCACTGTGTTCCCTTGGGAAGTTATATTGGACTCCTACTGTGTGCAGACTGGCCAGAACTGTGGGCTGATCGACCTAGCAGACGACCAAGCTTGCCAGGGCCAGTACAGGAGAGCCACTAATTACATGATACTGAGGGCCATTGACACTTCATAGGAATAGAGAATTACAGGAATACAGCACCACATTGCTCATGAAGATCAACATCCTTAATCAGAGGGACAATATAGGTAGCAGCACATTCCTTTTGCTTAGTGAAGTCCTCAGTGTGGTATCGAGAGCCCCATCTTCATTGCTTCTGATTGGGGTGTTAGGAGTCATGTCTGATAAAGGCAGCTATGTAGAGGCCCTTGCCCAATTCTCCCACATGATGACCATAGAGACTATACCAGTAGCTCCTTCACTTCCTCCCATCAGTAAAGTCCCTGACCTGGAGAGTTGAACTCCTGCAACATCCCCGGCAACCAAAGCAGATCTCATGGAGATCTTACATGAACTCAAACAGTTCTGCCTAGATTATCCCAAGACAGTGAGTGATATTAAATCTGAAATTAAATCCCTGGATGACTGGGTCATCCAAAATGAGATCAACATAGGGGAGCAAATAGATGCAACCGCTCTTTTCCAGGCAAAAATCCACAAATTGGACATGTTCACCAAGGACTAGAGAGAGGCATGATGATCTTGAAAATTGACAAAGACGCAATAACGTCCATGTCTTGGGAGTCCTAGAGGTGACTGGCAGCAAGGAAAATACTGGGGAGTTGATACAACAACTATAAGAACGTAAGAAAACGTGAGACCAAGATCCATCAAGTCCAGCATCCTATATCCAACAGTGGCCAATCCAGGTCACAAGTAACTGGCAGTTTCCAAAAAGACACACAGGTTCCACAATGCTTGTATTGAGGCAAGCAATGGATTTCTGAGTCCTCTTTAATAATGGTTCATGGACTTTTCCTCCAGAAACTTGTCCAAACCTGTTTTAAACCCAGTTACTCTAACAGCTTTTACTACATCCTCTGGTAAAAAATTCCAGAGTTTCATTACGCGTTGAGTGAAAAAATATTTTCTCTTATTAGTCTTAAATAGGTTACACTATAGCTTCTTGCATGTCCCCTAGTCTTTCTATATTTTGATGGCATAAACAATCGTTTACCTGTTCCATCCCATTCATTAATGTATAGACCTCTATCATATCTCCCCTAAGCTGTCTCTTCCAAGTTGAAGAGTCCTAATCTTTTTAGCCTCTCCTCTTAGGGGTATCCTTCCATAACCTTTACTATTTTTGTGTCGCTTCTCTGTACCTTTTTCTAATTCTGCTACATCCTTTTTAAGTTACGGCAACCAGAATTGCATACAATATTGAAGATGCAGTTACACCATGGAACAATACTGAAGCATTATAATATCCTTGGTTTTATTCTCCATTCCTTTCCTTATAATTCTTAGCATTCTATTTGCTTTCTTGGCCGCAGCTGCACAGTGGGAGGAGGGTTTCAACATATTATCTACGATGACGCCTAAACCTTTTTTCTGGGTGGTGGTTCCTAATGTGGAACCTTAACATAAGAACATAAGATATGCCATACTGGGTCAGAACAAGGTCCATCAAGCCCAGTATCCTGTTTCCAACAGTGGCCAATCTAGGTCATACATACCTAGACGTTTCCCCAAAAGACAAAGGTACCACAATGCTTGTACTGGGTCAAGCATTGATATCTTGGGTCCCTTCTTAATAATGGTTTATGGACCTTTCCTCCAGGAACTTGTCCAAACCTTTTTTTTTTTTTTTTTTAACTTTTATTTTCATTTTGCAACAAACAAAAGAAACAACACACCAAAGGAGACAAAACAAGTATACAATAAGGAAAAGTAAACCCAATTACCCCCCACCCCCATGCTTCTTCTCTAGCCGATTATGTCAGCATGTGAGCGCTTCCAAACAACAGTGATTATACATCAAAACGATCAAAAGAGCATCTACGATACAGAATGATCATGGGACAGAAATATATACAAGTTTAGACAGTCAGGTGAGAACATTTAGCAGAATGTACATAGTCATTGAGCATCTTCCATTTAGACCGGTGATGAGGAGTCTGAATGGGGGAAGCAAACATACGAGGTATTTGTTCATATTTACTGTAGAGACAGACATGATTCCACCATTCATTGGGCTCAGATGGGAGCTATTTTTCCAGTATTTCGTAATTAGGGAAATAGCAATGCCAAGCATAAAGTCCAAAAGGAAGTAAGCCGTTTTTGGAAGAGAGGGGATCCCCGCTGCTGAGCGAAGTCCCACTATCCTCCAAGAAAGGGGCTCTTGAAAGTGCAAAATAGACTGAATACGACCCCAGACTCGACGCCAATAATACTGTAGTGCGGGACATTCATACATGACATGAGGTAGTGAGCCAATGGCCGCATGGCATGTCCAACAACTATTGCCCTGAGTAGTGTTCCATTTGGCTAATCTATCAGGAGTGTAAAAACACCGGTGGGCTAGAAAGAAGAGCGTCTGAGTTAGTGAGGCGGATCGGGAAATCCGTGTCACTTTACTCCAGACAAGGCTCCATTGCTCCGGGGTCAAGGTCACATGTAATTCTCTCTCCCATGCTTTCTGCGCTATAGGGGTATCTCTAGTTATAGCATTACATAAGGTTTTGTAAAAATTGGATGCTACACCCGGTGAACCACCGAAAGATCGGATAGTCTCCAACCAACCTTGTGTAGGGGATGCCGATGGCGGGAGCACCTTAGCACCCCGAAGGCAGTGCTGAAGTTGCACCAACTGAAAGTAGTGTTTCGCTGGGAGACCAAATTCAATTTGCAATTCACTAAAAGTTTTCCAGCGACCTTCATGGAACAACTGGCTAGGAATCCAAATGCCCTTGGTGTACCAGGGGCTCCACGCCATCGGCTTATTTTGTATTCGAAATCGAGTATTGTACCAAAGCGTGAGCCTGTCTAACGGACAGAGTCGGGAGTCTAAAGATTGCATAAGAGTATTAAAGGCACCTAAAGTGTCTAAAAGCATTGGTGGATAGTGGGAGTCTGGTGGGAGAGTCATACCAGGGAGAAAAGTAAGAGGAATCGGTTTGCAAAGGTCCTCTTCTATATCTAGCCACACAGGTCTACTCGGTGCTGGATCTTCCAGCCAACGAGCGCCTTGTTTGAGAAGAAAAGATTGATGGTACTTCAGGAAATCAGGGAATCTGACACCCCCATTTTCCTTAGCTGCTTGCAGCTTATGTTTCGCTATCCTAGGTGTCTTGTTTTGCCATAAGTATCTAGTCAGAAGGCCCTCAATATCTTTATATGTACGTCGAGGTAAGCGACAGGGCAACATTTCCAAAATATAATTCACCTTCGGAACAATCATCATTTTTATGGTGTCTAAGCGACCCCACCAGGTAAGTGTTAAAGGAGTCCAACGGTGAGTAAGCGCCCGGACCTTAGAGGTTAAGTCTTTGGCATGGAAGGAGATAGTGTCTTCCAAGGAGAACAATAGTGAACCCCGAGGTATTTGACCATGCGAGATTGCCATAAGAAGGGGAAGGGTTGCATATCTGCCTGATGAAGCAAAGGATTTAATGGAAAAGCTACCGACTTGGTCCAATTTATCTTATAACCGGACAGTTGTGAGTATTTACCAATTTGCTCCAGGACAGCCGGTACTGAGTCTATAGAGACAAAAAGCATAAATCATCAGCAAAAGCTGAAATTATGATTTCCCTATGAGAGAAGGGTACTCCATGAATCTCCTCCGATTGCCGGTTTAGTATAGCCAAGGGTTCGTGTGCAAGATCGAAGAGGAGTGGTGTCAGTGTGCATACCTGGCGAGTACCGCGTTGAAGGGGAAAAGGCTGAGACTTTAAAGCATTGGCACATATACTGGCTGTAGGCTGTGCGTACATGGTGCGGAGACAACGGAGAAAACCTTCCCCGAATCCGTACCAGCGAAGGACTGCAAACAGGAAGGGCCACTCTAAACGATCAAAGGCCTTTTCAGCATCAAGTGAGAGGCCAACAAATGGGTGATCAAGATTAACTGCGGTAGTCAGTACATGGCATAAAGTCCGAGCATTGTCAGCAGTTGATCTACCAGGAATGAAACCGCATTGATCTGGGTGGATTAAAGTAGACATCCTATCAGAGAGCCGGGTGGAGAGAATGGTGGCAAATATTTTATAGTCCGCGTTTAGGAGGGAAATTGGACGATAATTAGCTGTTAGTTGCGGGTCTCTCCCCTCTTTCTCAAAGACTACTACATTTGCCATTGAAAAAGACCCAGAAGGAGAACCCTCCTCGGCAAGAGCAGAAAAATAAAGTTTTCAAAACTGGAGCTAAGTCAGCGTGAAAGGTTTTGTAGAATTCAGCAGGGAGACCGTCTGGGCCTGCGGCTCGACCTGAGGCACATTTCTTAATAGCAGAATGAATTTCTGATACAGTAAATGGTGTATCCATGGCCACTCTATCTTCGTCAGATAGGTCGGTCTTTGTACCCCTGAAAGTAAGCGTTCAAATACTTCTGGCTCAAATCACATTCAGATTGATAAAGCCGAGTATAAAAATCACGAAAGAGTTCTAAGATTTCTGTATCTTTAGTGACCAGGCCCCCCCCCGACGGATGACGGAGGGCGGTAACACGCTTGGCTTCTTTTTGACCTTTTAGGGCATTTGCTAATAATTTGCCAGCACGGTTATTTTCCCGATAATATAGCCCTTGTTGTGATTCAATATTTTTAACAGCAGCAGTGTACAAAAGCTGATTGTATTGAAAACGCAAGCGTTGTAAACGGAGTAAAATACATGGGTCAGTACGGGACGTGAGGAGGCGCTCCCCAGCTTGTATCTGCTGCTCTAGGATCAGTAAGTGCTGCTTTCTTTGTTTCCCCTGCCGAATTTGATAGCTAGTTATAGTTGCGCGGATAGATGCTTTAAAACCCTCCCACCAAGCCCAGCTCGCTGTGTCATGGGGTGAGTTAAAATGAAAATAATCTTGGATAGCGGCCTTTATATCAACCTGAAAATCTTTTTGACCCAGTAGGGATCTATCAAAAAACCAAGCCCGGGGAGAATCGTCCCGCGCAGTGAAATGTAATGATAAAGATATGGCAGCATGATCTGAAATATGGAGAGGATGAGTCCTAGCTGTGTCCACTTGAGAAATCAGTGCTTTGGAAATAAGAAAGAAATCTATTCTAGATTGGGAGTGATGGGGGGCAGAAAAGAAAGTAAACTCTAAGTCGGAGGGGTGAAGCAGCCTCCATATATCTACCAGCGCAAGATCTTGCATCAGAGCTGTAAGGGTAGCAAGACTCTTGGGTGGACTACTCGTTCTAGGCGGCTGTCTATCTATCAAAGGGTCTAACACTTGATTAAAATCACCACCAAGTATTAATGGAGCATTGGCAGAGGCCTGTGCCAACTGCGCAATACTTGCATAGTAAGCAGGGTGGTCTACATTCGGGGCATAAATGCAAATACACGTGAATTCACTATCACCAACCTTAAGATGTACACGGGCCCATCTACCCTCCTTGTCAGCGCTAGTATCAATTACAGTAGCTTGCAAAGATTTCTTAACCAGAATGGCTACCCCGCACCGTTTAGAAACGGCGGGAGAATAGGCAGCCACCATGTAAGGCTTAACATTGAGTTTCAGTGTTTCAGCAGAGTTTAGGTGCGTTTCCTGAAGAAACACTAAATCAGCATGCTCATGGCTAAGATAGCTAAGGATTTTCTTTCTTTTGATTGGACTATTAATGCCTTTGACGTTGAGTGATAAGATTTTACATAAGGCCATTCAAAAAGTTAAAAATTCTAAGCATGATAGCGCACATAATGTCACAATGTCCCTCATACTGACTGTATCTGGCTGTACACATGACATAAAAGAAAATAAGCTAATATAATACAATGAAGCGCCCCACATTAAAAAAGAAAACCCGCAGTGCGGTAGAGAAGAAGCAGAACCCCAGAAATTACAGGCGACCATGTGTCTGCGGGGAGAAACCCCAGAGAAGGCCGAAATTGAAAAAAAACACATAACCTGTAGGACTGTACGTGCTCCGAATCTGACCGAGGCACACATCATGGAGGGATAGTAGACCAAAAAACAAAAGGGTCATATAAAGAAAGAAAGACAGTCCAGGTAGTCTCTGTGCTTGACTATGACCACCGCATCGGGCCCTTCAAAATGGCGGACAGAGCCGGCAAATAAAAGTCCAAGACTTTGGATTAGCGCATCTGCTCTGCTTCTTTGGAGTCCAAGAATGTTGATAGGAGATCAGGATCTTCGAATGTCCTGGTTTGGTTGTGGAGAGTCACTCGGAGCTTCGCTGGATACAACAGGCCAAAGCGGGCCTGTAGCTGTTGAAGTCGAGGGCGAAAAGCAAGGAGTTTCTTCCGACGGTCAACGGTAGGCTTTGCCAAATCAGGGAAGAAGGAGACTTTGTGACCTTCGAATTCCAAATGATGATTCGCCCGGGCAGCAGTTAAAATTTGTTCCACTTGTTGATATCGTAGCAAGCGAAAGATAATAGGCCGGGGGGTCGTTCGGTTGAGCGCCATGTGGGTAGGAACGCGGTGTGCACGATTGATTTCCAGTTCTCCATGAAAAGTAATCTTCAGCAAGGAGGGAAGAGTTTTGAGCAGAAATTCTCTTATATCTCCCGCTTCCACCCCCTCCGGTATTCCAATGAGCCTAACATTGTTGCGACGGGCTCGATTATTGCTATCTTCTAACTCCTTTTGGAGATTCTGTATCTGGCGCTCAGCCATGTCCAGTTTGCCCAAGCGCACCGCGTGCGAGTCGAGGACCCCCGCCATATTGTCCTGCCGTGAGGAGAGACTTTCAAGTTGGTCCTGGAGCACTCCAAAGTCTTCTCGCAGGGCTCGGAGCGCTTCTCCATTGGACTGCACCAATTCCTTCACGCCGCGTATTTCTTCTAAAATCTCCAGGTGCATTTCGGGGTTTTCCCGAAATGGAACCATCTTCTGTGGGGAGGACACCTCTGTTTTGGAGCGTTTTCCGTGAGAAGAAGAAGGAGACCCGAAGTCCAAGCGCGCTGGTTTATGGGCCGCCATCCCCCCCGAGGTACCCCGGTCAGCCCGGAGCGAAATAGTAAGTTTGTATAGGTATTAAGTCAGGATTCTTAGTAGGCCTCTCGGGAGCTTCAGCGCGAAGCGTCTTACCCGCTGGACATCAGGCTCCGCCCCCCCCCCCGTCCAAACCTTTTTTAAACCCAGTTATACTAACAGCCTTTACTACATCCTCCAGTAACAAATTCCCGAGTTTGATTACACGTTGGGTGAAAAAATATTTTCTTTTATTACTCTTAAATAGTTTACCCTGTAGCTTCATTGCATGTCCCCTAGTCTTTCTATATTCTGATAAAGTAAACAATCGATCTACGTTTCCCGTTCCACTCCGTTCATAAATTTATAGACTTCTATCATATCTCCCCTCAGCCGTCTCTTTTCCAGGTTAAAGAGCCCTAACCTTTTTAGCCTTTCTTCATAGGAGTATCCTTCCATCCCCTTTACCATTTTGGTGGCTCTTCTCTGAATCTTTTCTAATATCGCTATATCCTTTTTAAGATACGGCGACCAGAAATGCACACAATATTCAAGGTGCGGTCTCACCATGGAACGATATAGAGGTATTATAATATCTTTTGTTTTATTTTCCATTCCTTTCCTTATGATACCTAGCATTCTATTTGCTCTCTTGGACGCTGCTGCACACTGGGCCGAGGGTTTTAACATGTTATCCACAATGACGCCTAAATCTTTTTCCTTGGTGGTGGTTCCTAATGTTGAACCTTGCATCATGTAACCATAGTTTGGGTTGTTCTTCCCTAGGTGCATAACTATGCACTTGTCCACATTAAATTTCATCTGCCTTTTGGATGCCCAGTCTTCCAATTTATCAAGATCCTCTTGCAATTTTCCACAATCCTCATGGGTTTTAACAACTTTAAATAGTTTTGTGTCATCTGCAAATTTGATAACCTCACTCGTTATTCCACTTTCCAGGTCATTTATGAATATGTCAAAAAGCAGCAGACCCAGCACAGATCCCTGGGGTACACCACTATTCACCTTTCTCCATTGGAAAAATTTGCCATTTAGCCCTACCCTCTGCTTTCTATCTTTTAACCAGTTCCTGATCCACAGTAGTACACTGCCTCCTATCACATGACTCTTTAGTTTTGCCAAAAGTCTCTGATGAGGGACCTTGTCAAAGGCTCTCTGAAAGTCCAGATACACTATATCGACCGACTCACCTTTGTCCACCTATTTATTCACACCTTCAAAAAAGCATAACAGATTAGTAAGACAAGATCTTCCTTGTCTAAAGCCATGTTGGCTGTCTCCCATTAGGCCATGACTATCTACATGCTGAGTAATTTTATTCTTTATGTTGGTTTCTATCATTTTTCCCGATTTTGACGTCAGGCTCAGCGGTCTGTAGTTTCCCGGATCACCCCTGGAACCCTTTTTAAAAATTGGTGTTATATTGGCGATCCTCCAATCTTCAGGTATTAGAGATGATTTTAATGATAGTTCACAGATTACTAATAGCAGGTTTGCAATCTCATATTGCAGTTCTTTCAACACCCTTGGATGTATACCATCCAGCCCAGGTGATTTGCTACTCTTCAGTTTATCTAATAGTTGTAATACATCTTCCCGATGTATCGATATTTCCTTCAATTCTTCCGCACCTTTAAATATCACTTTAGTCATGAGTAACATCCCTACATCTTCCTCAGTAAAGACCGAAACAAAGAATTCATTCAGTCTCTCCGCTATCGCCTTGTCGCCTCTTAGTGCCCCTTTAACCCCTTTGTCATCTAAATGACCAACTGACTCTCTCACAGCTTTTTTGCTAACAATGTACTTGAAAAAGTCTTTATTTCGCAATTTTGCTTCCACAGCAAGCTTCTTCTCAAATTCTCCCTTTGCCTGCCTTATCAATGCCTTGCATTTGACTTGCCAGTGCTTGTGCTGTTTCCAGGTTTTGTTGTTTGGCTCTTTTTTTCCATTTCCTGAAAGATGCTTTTTTGGCAACAACAGCCTCTCTGACCTCACCTTTAGACCATGCTGGCAGTTTTTTGGACTTCCTTCCACTTTTCTTAAAGCGTGGAATACAGCTGTTCTGGTCTTCCAAGATAGTATTTTTCAAAAACACCCAAGCTTGATGTAAGTCTTTAACCTTGGCAACTGTTCCTGTTAGTTTTTTCTTAACTATTTTCCTCATTTTATCATAGTCTCCCTTTCGAAAGTTAAAAGGTAGTACTGTGGATTTCCTTACTATCCCTCCTCCACTGATTAAATCAAACGTTATCATGCTATGATCACTATTGCCAAGTGGCCCCAACACCCTTATCTCTTGCACTAGATCTGGTTTTCCACTAAGGACTAGGTCTAATATGGCTTCCCCTCTGGTCGGTTCATGAACCAGCTGCTCCAAGAAGCAGTCATTTATTTCATTTAAGAACTTTATCTCCCTAGCATGTCCTGCCGTGATACTGACCCAGTCGATACCGGGGTAATTGATATCACCCATTACTATTACTGCACTGTAACGTTTGTTAGCTTCCTTGATTCCTTTGAGCATTTCATCGTCCATTTGTTCCTTTTTGGCCAGGCGGTCGATAGTACACCCCCAATGCTATCGCCTTCCCCTTTTTACATGGAATTTCAATGCATAGAGATTCTACAGCAAATATTATTTCCTGCAAAACTTAAATCCTTTCTGACTCAATGCCCTCTCTAACATAGAGCGCAACCCTCCACCAATTTGATCAGCTCTATCATTACGATATAGTTTGTACCCAAGTATCACAGTGTCCCACTGGTTGTCCTCCTTCCACCATGTCTCTGATATTCCAATCATATCTAACCTCCAATTTAATGCTATATATTCTAACTCTCCCATCTTATTTTTTAGACTTCTAGCATTTGCATACAAGCATTTTAGAGACTGTATTTTATTCATATTAATTTGGCTATTGGTAGACATGGGTAATTTGGGATCTTTAAGCTCTGTCTGCTCCATACTTGAGGGCATTTGGGCTACTTTACTCTTTTTTTAGAACCTCTCTGCTTTTGGTAGTATCCTTCAAGGATACATTCCTCCGAACCATCCGCTCTTGGGCGACTGTCGGCTTTCCGCTATTAAACTTAAACTGCTACTACTAGGCCCTGACTGATTTAACAAAAAATAGTGGGTTCACAGATTAATTAGCTTTAATACAAAGAATTCCTTTCAGAAAATTCCCAGAAGTATATATTCAAAATTGCAGATCTCTCTCCAGAAGTAGCAGTCCCCTTTTCTAGTCCTTCAAGGCTGAGGCTCACAGAGCTCTGGTTGAGCTATTTATGCCTGTTCTGCTGAGGTAAGCTGTGACCAACTTCCTGGGTATTTAACAGTCCTTTCTTGGATAGAAGGAGTCTTTCAAAATGGCCTTTTGACCTGCCACCTGGTGTTAACACATATTGAAAATGTTTCACAGTTCTCTTGCCCCCTAGTTAGAAGGCCTCTTTATAAAGATCTCTAGAAGATTTTATTTGTTGTTCAAAGAGTACTGACCCTGTTTTGCCTTTTGTGCTAAGCTATATCCTTATTTGATTTAAATTATAGCTCTTTGCTGCTGCTAGGCTCTAACTTATTATGAAATTTAAACTACAAGCTCTCTGCTGGGTTCTAAATTTAACCAGAAATCTCTCTTCTGTGTTTTAAATTTAAACTAAAGTACTTTGCTGATGCTAGGCCCTGAGTGACTATTAAATTTAAACTACAAGCTCTCTGCTGGGTATGAAATGTAAACAGAATGTTCTCTTCTGTGTTTTAAATTTAAACTTAAACTGCTGCTACTAGGCCCTGACTGATTTAACAAAAAATAGTGGGTTCACAGATTAATTAGCTTCAATACAAAGTATTCCTTTCAGAAAATTCCCAGAAGTATATATTCACAATTGCAGATCTCTCTCCAGAAGTAACAGTCCCCTTTTCTAGTCCTTCAAGACTCGTTACCTTACATCGTGTAACCATAGTTTGGTTTGCTCTTCCTAGTTGTGTAACTTTGCACTTGTCCACATTTTATTTCATCTGCCATTTGAACATGCAGTCTTCCAATTTATCAAGGTCCTTTTGCAATTTCTCACAATCCTCTTAGGTTTTAACAACTTTGAATAATTTTGTGTCAACTGCAAATTTGATTACCTCACTCGTTATTCCCATTTCCAGATCATTTATGAACATTAAAAAACAACGGACCCAGCACAGATCCCTGGGGTACTCTACTATTCACCTTTCTCCATTGGGAAAATTAGCCATTTAGCCCTACCCTCTGCTTTTATCTTTTGATCAGTTCCTGTTCCACAATAGTATACTGCCTCCTATCCCATGACTTTTTAATTTCGCCAAGAGTCTCTCATGAGGGACCTTGTCGAGGCTTTCATAAAATCACGATACATTATATCAACTGACTCACCTTTGTCTACCTGTTTATTCACACCTTAAAAAAAAACATAACAGATTAGTAAGACAAGACCTTCTTTGACTAAAGCCATATTTGCTGTCTCCCCTTAGCTATGACTATCTATATGTTCAGTAATTTTGTTCTTTATAATGGTTTCTATCGTTTTTCCCGGTACTGACGTCAGGCTCACCGGTCTGTAGTTTCCCTTGCAATCCTTTTTAAAAATTGGCGTTGCATTGGCCATCCTCCCGTTTCAGTTATTATAGATAATTTTAATGATAGTTAACAGATTACTAATAGTAGGTCTGCAGTCTCATATTTCAGTTCTTTTAACTCCCTTGGATGTATACCATCTGGTCCAGGTGATTTGCTACTCTTCAGTTTATCAAATAAGTTGTAATACATCTTCCCGGTATATCAATATTTCTATAAATTCTTCTGTGGCATCACCTTTAAATACCGTTTCAGTCTTGGGTAACATATCTACATCTTCTTGTGTAAAGACTGAATCAAAAAATTCATTCAGTCTCTCCGCTATGGCCTTGTCCCCTCTTAGAGCCCCTTTTACCCCTCTATCATCTAATGGACCAACTGACACTCTCACAGGTTTTTTCTTTTGAATGTACTTGAAAAAGTCTTTATTATGCATTTTGCTTGCACTGCAATATTCTTCTCAAATTCTCTCTTTGCCTGCCTTAGCAATGCCTTGCATCTAACTTGCTAGTGATTACGTTTTTTCCAGTTTTCGTCATTTGGCTCCTTTTTCCATTTCTTAAAAGATGCTTTTTTGGCTACAACAGCATCTCTGACCTCACCTTTAAACCATACTGGAAGCTTTTCGGACTTTTCTAAAAGCGTGGAATACAGCTGGTCTGGGCTTCCAAGATAGTATTTTTAAACAACACCCAAGCTTGATGTAAATCTTTAACCTTTGCAACTGCTCCTTTTAGTTTTTTCTTAACTATTTTCCTCATTTTATCATATTCTCCCTTTTGAACGTTAAAAGGTAGTATTGTGGATTTCCTCGCCGTCCTTCCTCCATTTATTAAATCAAATGCAATCATGTTATGATCACTATTGACAATTGGCCCCAACACCCTTATCTCTTGCACCAGATCTTGTGTTTCACTAAGGACTAGGTCCAAAATGGCTTTCCTTCTTGTCGGTTCATGAACCAGCTGCTCCAAAAAATAGTCATTTATTTCATCTAGAAACTTTATCTCCCTAACATGTCCTGCCATGTGTGATGGGGCCTGTGGTTAGAGGCCTGTTTAGCCCTATATAGGCGGTTGCCTAGGGCGTATGCACAAGTAATTGCTCTGGCCTTGTAAATAAAAAGTCTTTCAGAGCAACTTGAAATGAAAAGTGGGTTTTATTCCCCGTCCCGCTCGGACATTGTCAAAGGAAACAGAAACTTTAAATCAGATAAGCTTAGCAACAAAAGTGGTGACACACGTATTTTCTCTTGTTATATTCACAGAGTTCTCTTCATCCAGTATTTACATCATACGGTTGCATTTAACACAGACACTGCAATCCATAGGAATATCCTCTTGCAGACTAGCAGCGTCTTCCCATATCATTTCCCCAGCACTACTCACACTGCTGGTATCAGACCCTTCTTGAGAACGGTATTCAGCTATAGCGTCTTGTGACACTTCACTATAACAGTCACTGGAGGCTTTTCCCCCTTTGGGTCTATATCTCTCTCGGTAGCTGGTTCTGCCTGGGCTTGACTCCCAGAACATTAGCTCTGAAACATCTTGCTTCTTATGTCTGTAATCAGAACCTCGCCCTTTGCAGTTATAAGCTTTAAACTTCTCTTTGTTACTATAGGGAAGTTTCCTTCTCTCTGCAGGGCTTGTCTTTATGCTTGGCTCTCTATAGCCTTTGCTTCTAGCCTCCCGGGCTGGTTGAACAGGAATATATTTGTTCCTAACTTCACCTCTATTTCTTAAGCTGTAGTCATGCATGGAGTGCCCATCCCCCAACACTTCCCTCTCACCGTGACCTCTGCCTTGAGCTGGCAAATACTGGCCTCTGGGGTAGTGGGGTAATCCTGGCTTCTCTCCAAAGCTATTCCTGGTAGCAGGTCTTCCCTTAGTGCAGCTTGCCTTGAACCTTCCTTCTCGAGAGCTGGAGACAGACTCACTTCCTGACTCCTCGTGAGAAGAATTTCCTCCCAGCAATCCCCTGGGGCTTCTGCTCAGCTGACCTGGGACACACCTCCTGCTCCTCTCTCTCCTACTGCTTCCCGTGGTGATCCTGCTTCTGACTCTCCCCTCTAACTGACTGGAACCCTGCCCTAAATAATCCCTAGCTCTACACGTGACCTGGGGACTCTCACTCAGGTGTTCCTGATGGGACTTTTGTTTGCTACGTAGCAAGAATTTCCCTTGCTGCAGTGAATCATGGTGCCTAGTGCTGCTTTCTACAGCTGACTCTGAGGTAAGTCTTTCTTTTATCTTATTTTCCCTGGGCTGTGTGCCCCTTGCTGCATCACATATCCCCCCTCTTAAGATATTCCGTGCTGGTGCACTTTCATGCTCCCAGCCCGGAATACGCGACAAAGCGTCTGCATTAGTATGTAGCTTTCCCGCCCTATGGTGTATAGTAAAATTGAAAGCCTGCAGCGCCAGGTGCCAACGGGTGAGGCGAGGGTTGTGGTTCCTCATGGTACCTAACCATTTCAATGGTGCATGATCAGTAATCAGCACGAAATGTCTGCCGGTAAGGTAAAAACGAAGTGATTCGATGGCCCACTTGATGGCCAAACATTCCTTCTCAATGGTTGAGTAGTTGCCCTCAGCCTTGGTCAATTTCCTACTCAAGTAGATGACGGGGTGCTCAGTACCCTCAAACTCCTGGGATAGGACGGCTCCCAGCCCCGATTCCGAGGCGTCCGTCTGCAGGATAAAAGTACGGTTAAAATCCACCCCATATAAAACTGGCGCCTTGCATAACTTCCCCTTTAGAAGTGTGAAAGCGTCCTCCGCTGCCTGTGTCCATTGTAAATTATTAGGCGCGTTTTTCCTCAACATATTTGTTAACACTGTACTCTCCTCCGCGAATCTAGGTATAAAACGCCTATAATATCCGATTAAGCCTAGGAAACTTCTCAGTTGTTTCTTATTTAGGGACGCCTAAAATTCTGTACACTTTCCACTTTATCATGTAGTGGTCGGACCGTCCCATTTCCCACTAAGTGTCCTAGATACCTAACCTCGGTACCTCCAAATAGGCATTTTCCGGGATTTAGAGTCAGTCCAGCATCTCGCAAAGCCTTCAATACGGCCTCTACACGTGGAAGGTGCTGTGCCCAGGTGGTGCTGTGGATGACTATATCATCCATATATGCTACGGCGTAGCTGTGGTGCGGCCGTAGGACTTGGTCTACCAACCTTTGGCATGTTGCCGCAGCACCGTGTAGACCGAACGGCATGCGTTTAAACTGGAATAAACCCAGTGGTGTACTGAATGCTGTCTTGGGTCTGGAAGCACGGGTCAACGGTATCTGCCAATAACCCTTGGTAAGGTCGAGGGTGGTCAGATACCGTGCCTGCCCCAGTCTATCCAACAACTCCTCGATCCTTGGCATAGGGTAGGCATCGAAGAGTGATATGGTATTGACCTGCCTAAAGTCAATGCAGAAACGGAGACTGCCATCCGGTTTCGGTACCAGGACTACCGGACTACACCAGGGACTTTTAGACTCTTCAATCACGCCTAGTTGTAGCATCTCCTGAACTTGTGCAATAATCTCGCTCTTGCGAGCCTCCGGTAAGCGATAAGGTCGCAGTCGCACAATTTTCCCCGGGGTGTGAGAATTTCGTGTGCGACCAGATTGGTCTCTCCCGGGACGGGCGTAAGGACGTCCCTAAACCGTGTCAACAACTGGTCTAACTGGCCCCGTTGCTGCAAAGACAACCCTAGGCCAACCTTCGGTGCAGGGACTGTTTTACAGTCTGCAATTTGGGGACCTAAATCCTCTTCTAGATTTGTCTTAGCGGAGGCAGTAAGACCCTGTACCTCCCTCTGTCCGGTGGATCCAAACCCTTGGCCTCCCCTGCTGGTAGGGACTAGGTGGGTTACCTCCTCCACCTCTGGCGACACAAATCGTTCACATATAAATTGTGCAACGCGGTCTCCTCTTTTGACCTCAAAGTCCTGCTCTCCAAAGTTAAACAGCAGTACTTTGACCTCTCCCCTGTAATCGGGGTCCACAACCCCCGCTCCGACATCGACAAAGTGCTTCGATGCTAAACCCGATCGGGGAGCGATCCGCCCATAGCACCCCGGTGGCAGCTGGACTTGTAGGCCTGTATTAATTAAAGTCTTTCCTTTCTTCGGTACCACCCCTTCCACAGCACTAAAAAGATCAAAGCCAGCCGCATCGGCGGTTGCTTTCTGGGGGACCTGTGCGTCTGGGGACATTTTACAGACCTTTAATACAAAACCCTTTTTACCAGGTGTCACTACCTCTATTGGTGCTTTTTGGACAATTTCTTTCCTTGGGGTTTTAGCAAATAAAGGCTGGGGAATTACATTTACCAGGGCTTCCCCTTCATCATTGCTTTTTCCCATGACCTGGTCTTCTTCCTCTCCTTCCTTAGGTTGCCCTTGGGGTTCCTTTTCCTTAACCAGGCCTTTCTTTAGGCCTTCACCAAATGGGGGCCAGTCCCGGCCTAACACCAAATCAAAGGGTAGTTTGGGGACTACCGCTACCAAAATCTTTCTCCGAACCCCTAATCCTTGTATCCTCAGCTGGTACAGCGGATAACCAGTGGAAGATCCATGGATACACCTGATATTGGCTACTCCTTCGGCGTGACTCGGGGGAAAACCCCTCTGGGCCTGTATGGTTTCCCAAAAACGGCGAGAGACCATACTTTGGTCGGCCCCCGAGTCAAGCAAGGCCTTAGCTGGGACTCCCTGTATCTCTACATCCACTCGGAAACCTGCAGCTGTGTGGTGAACCTGGCCAGTAACAAGTGCTGTGCGAGACCTGCATTCCCTTTTAAAGTGTCCACTTTTCCCACACTTAAAACACTTTAATACCTTGTTACCTTCTGCTTTTATATACCTGGATTCCTGTGAACCCACCTTGTTCCTTAAAGACATATTAGCATTTCTTACAGAGTTGTCTAACCCTGACCTGCTGCTAGCGCTGGCTCCTTTGATTAGTTCAGCCTCAAAGAATCTTTCCGTTAGGTGCGCTGCTTCAGCAGAGGTTCTACAATTCTGTAGAGTAAGAAATGTTCTAACCTCTTCAGGTACTGCGTCAAAGAACTGCTCTAATACAATTAGATCAAGTACTTCCTCCATTCGTTTACCCTCGGGTTCAAGCCACTTTAAAACCAACCCATGCACTCTGTGATACAGTGCCTTTGGTGTTTCCTCTGGTTGAATCTGGGTAGACCTTAGCATGCGTCTGTACATGGTAGGGGTTAAGCCCAACCTATCCCGTACAGCTCTCTTAACCTCTTGATAGTCACTTGCAAGAGCTGCTGGCATGGCCCTATAGGCTGCCTGAGCCTCACCAGTTAATGCTGAGGCCAGCCTAACGGCTAACTGCTCTTGTGGCCACTTAGCATTACTAGCTATTCGTTCAAATGTTTGCACAAAGTCATCAAAATTGTCACTAGCATGCATTTGTCCTAAAGTCCAAATCCCACAGCTCTGTGGGCCTACCCCACAGATAGGAACGGCTGCTGGTGATTCGTCCTTCTTAGGCTCCTCCAGGATAGTCCGCATTAAGTCCGTCAGGGGCTTCTGTTGCTCCACCAGGGCAGCGATGGCCTGCTCCTGGTTCTGCCGAGCTAGCTCTCCCTGTTTCTCGAACTGGCTGCTCATCCACCTGAGAACCTCCCGTGCATCCATCGTCGTCGTCATCTCCTTTCCTGAAACAAATCAGAAACACACCAAACCAAGTGCGGCACACTAACAAGGATAAAAATTTCTCCTCCTAAGCCTCCTCTTCTCACCAGCGATCCTCCCCAACCTGTGCCCAAATACCCGTTACCTGAGCAAGGTGGAGGGTCTTATTTTGAGAAGGTGCTTGCTGTCGCACTCCTGGAACCTGGATCCTCCTCCGTGCGTGCCAACTCCGCTCGTCCCGCGTTGTCGCTCTGCACTGTAGCTCCTTGTTTCCTGGACTGGATCCGATAAAACTACGCCAACCTGTGATGGGGCCTGTGGTTAGAGGCCTGTTTAGCCCTATATAGGCGGTTGCCTAGGGCGTATGCACAAGTAATTGCTCTGGCCTTGTAAATAAAAAGTCTTTCAGAGCAACTTGAAATGAAAAGTGGGTTTTATTCCCCGTCCCGCTCGGACATTGTCAAAGGAAACAGAAACTTTAAATCAGATAAGCTTAGCAACAAAAGTGGTGACACACGTATTTTCTCTTGTTATATTCACAGAGTTCTCTTCATCCAGTATTTACATCATATGGTTGCATTTAACACAGACACTGCAATCCATAGGAATATCCTCTTGCAGACTAGCAGCGTCTTCCCATATCATTTCCCCAGCACTACTCACACTGCTGGTATCAGACCCTTCTTGAGAACGGTATTCAGCTATAGCGTCTTGTGACACTTCACTATAACAGTCACTGGAGGCTTTTCCCCCTTTGGGTCTATATCTCTCTCGGTAGCTGGTTCTGCCTGGGCTTGACTCCCAGAACATTAGCTCTGAAACATCTTGCTTCTTATGTCTGTAATCAGAACCTCGCCCTTTGCAGTTATAAGCTTTAAACTTCTCTTTGTTACTATAGGGAAGTTTCCTTCTCTCTGCAGGGCTTGTCTTTATGCTTGGCTCTCTATAGCCTTTGCTTCTAGCCTCCCGGGCTGGTTGAACAGGAATATATTTGTTCCTAACTTCACCTCTATTTCTTAAGCTGTAGTCATGCATGGAGTGCCCATCCCCCAACACTTCCCTCTCACCGTGACCTCTGCCTTGAGCTGGCAAATACTGGCCTCTGGGGTAGTGGGGTAATCCTGGCTTCTCTCCAAAGCTATTCCTGGTAGCAGGTCTTCCCTTAGTGCAGCTTGCCTTGAACCTTCCTTCTCGAGAGCTGGAGACAGACTCACTTCCTGACTCCTCGTGAGAAGAATTTCCTCCCAGCAATCCCCTGGGGCTTCTGCTCAGCTGACCTGGGACACACCTCCTGCTCCTCTCTCTCCTACTGCTTCCCGTGGTGATCCTGCTTCTGACTCTCCCCTCTAACTGACTGGAACCCTGCCCTAAATAATCCCTAGCTCTACACGTGACCTGGGGACTCTCACTCAGGTGTTCCTGATGGGACTTTTGTTTGCTACGTAGCAAGAATTTCCCTTGCTGCAGTGAATCATGGTGCCTAGTGCTGCTTTCTACAGCTGACTCTGAGGTAAGTCTTTCTTTTATCTTATTTTCCCTGGGCTGTGTGCCCCTTGCTGCATCACACATGACACTGACCCAGTCGACACTGGGGTAATTGAAATCACCTATTATAATTACTGTGCTGTAACTTTTGTTAGCTTCCCTGATTTCTTTGAGCATTTCATCATTCATTTCTTCATTCTGGCCAGGCGGTCAATTGTACACCCCCACTGCCATTACCTTCCCCTTCCCCTTTTTACATGGAATTTCAATCCATAGAGATTCTACAGTGTATTTTGTTTCCTACAAAACTTTAATCCTTTGTGACTCAATGCCCTCTCTAACATAGAGTGCAACCCCTCCACCAATTTGATCTGCTCTATCATTAAAATAAAGTTTGTACCCAGTGATACTGTGATACCTGGGTACAAACTATATCGGAATGATAGAGCAGTCCCATTGGTTGTCCTCCTTCCACCATGTCTCTGAGATACCAATCATATCTAACCTCTCATTTAATGCTATATATTGTTCCCTGTAAAATAGTTATCTCCAAGTTATAATGCCCTGTTCAATGTAATTTCAATTTGTACAATGTAAACCGCACTGATGCAGAATAGCGCGGTATATAAGAGAATGTAAATGTAAATATATTATAACTCTCCCATCTTATTTTTTAGACTTCTAGCATTTGCATACAAGCATTTTAGAGGCAATATTTTATTCATATTAATCTGGTTATTGGTAGGCAGGAGTAATATGGAATTTTTATGCTCAGTCTGCTCTGTAATTAAGGGCATTTGGGTTATTTTTCTCTCTCTTGGAATCTTTCTGTTGATATGCCCTAATTTCAATCTTTTGCTAGTATCCTTCAAGGATACATTGTTCCAAATCATGCAATCTTGGACGTCTGTTGGCTTACAGAGTTACCTCCAAGTTATGATGTATATAGTTCAATTCTGTTCTATGTAACTTCTTGTTCTTTGTAAACCACCCCTGATCTCTGGAAGGGGTGGTATAGAAAACGGTCCAAATAAATAAATAAAATCTAGTTTAAAAACTGCTTTATCTCCTTTTTAAATGTTAATGCCAGCAGCCTGGTTCCATCCCCGTTAAGGTGGAGCCCATCCCTTCAGAAAATCCCCTCCTTTCCCAAGATTATTGCCCAGTTCCTAACAAATCCAAACCCCTCTTCCTTGCACCATCGTCTCATCCACACATTGAGACTCTGGAGCTCTGCTTGCCTTTGGGGTCCTGGGCATGGAATGGGAAGCATTTCGGAGAATGCTACCCTGAATATTCTGGATTTCAGCTTCCTACCTAAAAGCCTAAATTTGGCCTCCAGAACCATCCTACCCACTTTACTATGTCATTGGTACCAACATGCATGACAGCAGACTCCTCCCAGCACTATCTAAGACCTTGTCTTGGTGGTGCATGAGGTCCACTACCTTCGGACCAGGCAGGCATGTTACTAGGTGATCCTCATGTCCACCAACCACCCAACTATCTACGTGCCTAATTATTGAATCACCAACTATAATGGCTGTCATAACCCTTCCCTCATGGGAACATGGCCCTGGAGGAACCTCCTCGATGCAAGAGGGTTTTACACCACTTGGAGGACAGGTTCTAGCTACAGAATCACTTCCTGCCACACCAGGGTGATGCTCTCCTGTCACGTGACCTCTCTCCGCCTTGGCAACAGGGATGCTGCCAGACTAGTAGTGGGACTTCAGTACTACTTCCCTGTAGCTTATTAAAAGTTGGCTACTACACAGTGCCCTGTCCTGTGCTTCTAAGCTAAAGCCTTACCAATTTCCTGGGTGATTCACACAGCCCTTGGTTTGATAGAAGGGGCCTTTTAAATTGCCCCTTTGATCTGTCACTTGCCTTTAACACCTATTTAAGGCAACTTCAGAGATCTTTTGCCTTCTAATTGGAAGTGTTCTTTGTAAAGCTCATTTAGAAATGTGCTCACTAGAAATGCGCTTATTTTTCTTTCTACTCAGAGACTATTCTACTTGTATGCTAAGCTATATTCTGATTTGATTTAAGTAAAAAAGCTCTCTAGAAACACATTTATTTCAAAGTCTATTTACTTTTATTTTATGTTCTGTGCTAAGCTATACTTTGCTTTGACTTAAATACAAAGCTCAGTGGTGCATGCCTTGTAGCACTATAAAATGATAATAGTAGTATTTTATCTCTTATTGCCTCAAGCATTTCCTTAGTGCTGCTGAATATCCGTGGGTGCCGCCATTGCATGCCCTAGTGCTAACCAGTTAGCAATGGGGTGTTCTGGGCATGGCACCCAGCGATAGGCAGAGGCAATATTGAACCGCTGCCCAGTTATCAGAACATGGTGAAAGTCAGCTGAATCTTATCTTTGCCTGGTTAGCTTCATGGCAATCTGGGCAACCTGGATATATATCAGTGCAAGGTTGAATATATTCAATGCAAGGGCATGGATATGGCCGCCAGCATTGAATATCTGGGTCTAATGTTCAGCAGCGGTGGCTAGCCACTTTAGCAGCGCTAGCCATTGCCCCTTAATATTGAGCCCTAAGATCTTTAGGACATTGGCTTATTGCTCCTGAATGCCTACCTCACTGTACAGTGCTCTGCATGTCCTGTTGTGCTAGAAAAATAATAAGTATTGTTATCATTGCTACAGCATCCCTTTCAAGACTGTGTCCTTTCTATGTTTGTACAGCACTGGGTACGCTTTGTAACGCTGTATAAATGATTAATATTAGTAGTAGAAAAAACATGTTACGTTATCTCTTGTCAATCGTAGACTCAGGGCATGATCCCATCAATCAGCAGGTCTTCCCAGGAATGAAGCCCTATAAATACAAGGGATCAATCAACAATTGAGTTGTCCAAGTACTGGTTTCTTCAAATCAGCCCATGCTTAGTCTGAAGCCTTGAGGTGGGCTCAGAATAAAAGAAATTCTTCTTTGAAATTATCAGGCCCACGGTGGTCCTGTCTATCAGTTTCTCTACCAGATGATTCCATGGACTCCCCACCTAATGTGAAGAAAAAAAAGCCACATCACCAACTGTCTTCCAGGACGAACTTGTCTGAAGATGAATATTATAAATATATCGCCCTTCCAATACAGCTAATTTTCTCACTGCGGAACAGCAGAAAATTCCACTTGATCTTCTGCTTCCTCCAAGCACCTTTTGCTATCTTGCTACTACCATGTGTATATAATTACAGAAATTCAAGTGCCAAGGAAAGGAAAACTGTTATTTCTAACATAGTAGTTCAATTATTTATAGTATTTGCTTGTGGTAGGATCGCAGGAGAAACGGTTTTCCCTTTTTTTCCATTTAGTAATCCCATGATATTATTCTGCTGGGTAGTTTTCAGATAAGTTTTATTACAGATTTGAGGTTAATATTCCAGTAATTATCTTCCTGAGGCTAATCCTATCACCCAGTAACCCATTAGGAACTCCTTAGGAGCCTTAAAATAGCTATTATTTACAGTATGGGCCCTTTCAGTTCAGGGATATTATGATGAATAGTAAAATAATCTTAGAAAATAAAACAGTGAATTTCAAACATCAATGTGTTATTGTGTTAGGGTTTAGTGTGGACAATTCATAATCCTTGTATATGGTCTTTATGTACAGCAAAGTATTTATTTTCTGGAACAGCACATGTACTATATCATTAAAACGTGATTCATGCTTTAAAGAAATGTGAAAATAGAGAACTCAATAATGTATAACTATTGACGATTGATTGGCTCCCACTAGAGACACGGCAAAGTTAGTAGGGGGATCACTGATTGAGAAGGATTAGAAACAGTTAGAAACAAGATTGGGTGAGCCAGAGGCTGGTGACACCTTATAGACCAACCAATTTAATGAAGCATGAGCTTTCGAGAACGAGAGTTCACTTTATCAGAAGCAGGTGGACCAAGTGGTCCTTTTCTATGGACATCTTCCATTCTTCCATAATAGTTTGCTGGTAGGCGAATTTTGTAAAAATCTTTGTACCTTAGTTTATATAGGTTTGCTAATGTGCTTAGGGGCCTTTTTAATAAAGGTGTGCACTTACCGCACAGTCAGCAGCAATACCACCACACTGTTAGTGCATTCATTATGTGCTGTCAAGGGTATGCCCAACACATTCCCAGTAATTAGTGTATGACTGCAAACCCTAACACATGGCATCAGTAATGCAGGCATATCTAACGACATCCATAGAGATATTGTTATATGCACTTGTGCTAATTGCCACTTAGCCACTGACACAGCGTGGCAGTTGCCCTCGTGCAAGTAGCAATGTGCTCTCCATGGCCAGACTCTGCCCCTGACTGACCCACTCTTTGCCATAGCACATGATGGCTGATTACGATGACTTTCAGTGACCAGTAGCTGACATGCCCATGTATTAGTATTCACTTCTGCCAGTTGCCACATGCTAAAGCACGCATTAACTGGTTAGTGGTGGTTAGTAAAAGTGCTATAGAACAGATGTAGATAAATCGATCAAAGCTTTGCACTAGTAGGTCACCAGAATTTTTAGCATTCCAAAAATGGAATCTTCCATTCATAAATCCAGAACAATTTTTGACTGCAGCACCAACCTGAGTTAACAAATGATAGCTGCTTTTAGTTATCGCTAATATTCGTATAGTAAAAAATAATAAGTAAAATAATTTCTCATGGTTAGAAGGCATATCAGATAATTGAAACTTGGTTAAAAATAGGACCATGGGAGGGGGGACGCATTTTATCCGGTTAGCAGACCTGCCAATCGGCAATAGTGTGGTCACAGCACTAATCGGTTAGAGCCACTGTATGCCCCCACAGACTGCTGAAAACGTGTACAGTTAAAACCTGGAGTGGTGACATTCAGCAGCTAACTGGATAGTGCAAAGCAGTTAAAGCTAGGACAGCCATTCAGCTTAAGCCAGGGGTTCCCAAGCCTGCCTCCCAGCCTATTGAGTTTTCAGGATATCCACCATGAATATGCATGAGAGAGATTTGCATGCACTGCCTCCATTGTATGCAGATCTCTCTCATGCATATTCATTGTGGATATTCAGAAAACCCGACTGACTGGGGAGGCCCCAGGACAGGTTTGGGAACCTCTGGCTTAGGCTGTACGGTTAGTGGCTTAATATTGCTGCTAACGAGATAGCTGCTTTGGTGGTTGGCCAACCGGATATTCGGTGGCAGAAACTGAATAACTTCTGCCGCTGAATATCCTCTCTTAGTTAAAGTGGCAGGGGCTAGGTTTTTATTATGTCTAGTTGTAGCCACTGAACATGTCCCCCATAGTTTTTTCTGTGCATGACCAAAATAAGTTTAGTTTATTCTCTTTTAAAACAATTTTTCCTGATTCGGGGGCATTTCTTTGTGTTCTTTTCATATAATTGATCATTAGGACCGTGTTGTGGGGCATGTTTAATAAAACCCTTGCTGGTAATGCATGTGTGGACCACGTTACCAGCATGGGAGGCCTGTGTGTCCATCCTCCTGTAGTTAGCATTGTGCAAAGACGCAGCACAAAGCAAGCCGGCATGCGGGCACACTTAACTCCACTATTGAGGTGGGATTAAGTGTGCCTGCACTAAGGGCAGCAAGCACATTTCACGCAAGTCACTAATACCCATGTTAGCTGTGACTTGCTGTCAACACCTCCATCCCACCCACTTCCTGTTCCATTACTCGCGACCAGTTAGTGCAGGGGCCCATACTACTACTTAGCATGGCGCTCAAACTTTACACTAAACCCTGCACTACTGGGTAGCGCACTTTAACAAACATGGCCCTGTATACACGCTAGAATTCTGCAAGCATTCAAAGCGATTGAATGCATGTTAATTTGTAGTTCTGCATGTGTACAAGTTATTTGCACACACTTAAAATTTTTGGGAGTCAAACTAACTGGATGTGTGCTCACAAATGCACATCCCTAGCAAATATGTCTTGTAAGACTTGCAGTGGTTGCTTGCTGTTTTTCTGATTTTGCTCAACGATGACGAGTTAATAGCAGAATGTACGTTTCTTTCACCAACTTGATGGTTTCAAAAAGATCCACTTTATGGGGCTGATTGTCTAAAGGGCATGCAGAAAGTTATGAGCTAGAAACACAAGTAAATTCCTATTCTAAAATACTTATGCGCATGAATGGGCACTTATGTGTGCACCTTAGTCAGTAAGGGGGTCATTCTGAACTCCATTTAGTGGGTCTGGACATCCAATCCGGATGTCCAGACCCGCTAAATGGCCGAGCAGCCTGCTGGGGTCAGAACTCCCCGTACAAACAGGTGATTTGTGCAGGGAACTCTGTTCGTGGGAGGGAAGGGACAGGACAGAGGCGGAGTGAGTGCAGGCGGTGAGCCGAGAGCGACCCTGGATGTACAGGGCAGATTCTGAGGTTGGTCCTTTATATCTGGGTTGGCTACAGAGAATGGGGACTTATTCCACCTCCAGAGGAGGATTAAGTCACCCTGGATGTCGGGAACCACAGTGCCGGGCAGAGAAGGAAGGTGAAGGGGTGCAGGGGGATTCCTGCAGCCTGACCCTGGCCATCGAAGGTCGGGCTGCAGGGAAAGAAGATTATTTTCTGTGGCCAGGGATCTCAGCTCCTGAATGGAGTCGCAATACCATGGCAACAGGACACCATGCGGGTCATTCCGAGACACAAATATCAGGGATGGATGTCCCATTGGGACGTCCATCCCTGTTATTCATTCCCCTCCCGACCCCATCTAACTTCCCCATGTCTTGTATGGGGAAGTTAGACAGGGGTGGGAAAGGGGCGTTGCAGGAACAGTATTAGGGTGGGTGGTCGTTGGCCCTGGATATACAGTGCCGATTCTAATGTCGGCCCTGTAAGTCTGGGGCCGGCAACTAGAACGGGGAAGTTATTCCACTTCCGAGATGAAATAACTTCCCCTAGTCACCAGGAATCGGCGGGCCTGAGGTGCGGATAGGGCAGGGGGGAACCGAGGACATTCCCCAAAGCCCAACCCTGGCCTTAGGAGGCCAGATCAGGGCTCGGACTGTGGGGAAAGAACCTCTGCAGCCGGCGGCCGGGGATCGCGGCTCTTCAATATAACCATGGTGCCATGACAGCCAGACGCCATGGTTCCATTGAACTGCCCTGACTGAGTTAGTCGGGCAAGGCCTGTATGTGCAGGCCAGATGGAATCGGGGTCCTGGCATGCATGGACAGGCCTGTTCATGAATCTGATCCTGCGAGGCTAGACAAGCCCTGCAGGATCCGAATTGAGACTCCCTCTGTCCATCCAGTTTTGACCGGATGCACAGAGGGCCTGAACATCCAGGATGAAATTGGGCTGCATGATACTGCGGCTCCATTCAGGATCATGGCTGAGATAGCTGGTATGTGGGCCGGCATGCACATCCAGGCCATAAACCCAATTCTGATCCCACGGGCAGGTCTAGCCCGCACGGTATCAGAATCGGGTCTACCTCTGTACGCCCTGATTCTGATTGGCCGTACAGGGGCTGGACTGCCAGTACGGAATTGGCCTCTAAGCACATGAGTATGTCCGATTGCATGTACTTTCCATTTGGGTGTGCACAGGGGCAGACCTTGGAAAGAATTTAGTTGGGACCTAAATTTACACACATAGGTTATTGAATAGAATAATGTTTGCATGTTGGTGACAATCTAGGTTCAGGCATTTATGCTCATACTTTAGAGAAGAGGCCCTTCATTTGCACATGGGAGTTTATAGAGTTAACCTCCATGTGTTCAGTAATTATTGAGTGGTGGGAGTTTTGAATCATAGCTTAGGGGATTTATCCCACTTTTGATTCTGGTACTCTGGATGAGAAGACTTTGTCCAGGTCATAGATCTATAGAATTTTTCCTACAGCTGAATCAATCCTCGCCTACATGGATTTTCTACAACATAGACTCTTGATACTGATCCAGTCAAAACTGTAATGTGATCATGTCTGGTACTGCTGTGGAATCTGGAGAGTTGCTGGTGTTTTGGGCATAATCCTTGAAATGAATCCATTTTTTTAAGGAAAGCCTTATGGTGCATATGAAAATATAAACCGTCCTTTTAAGAAGTTAAAAGATTTTGAAAAGAAAATGTATAATAAAATGCCATTGACCACCTATGCAATTATCTTGTTGTAGGATTTACTGTGCTCCAAAACTAGCTACAATATTTATGAAGCTTTGCAGCTAAGATTTTGGAAAAATTATTCACAAAAAAATGCTTTACTCTGCATCTGTGTAAAACATTGTTTTCTAATCAAATCTGGTGGTTTTATTGTACTCATGATTGATGATTAGGTTAGGCAGTCAAATGGTTTCATCTGTAACTTGTTTGTTGACCGTTACTTCTGTGCATTGAGGCAGATCCAGCATGGCGACCGCATTATTTTCTTCAAGAACAGCACTAAAGCTCAAGAAAAATAATTTCCCTTCTCTCTACAATTGCCTAGAATGAAAAAATAAGACAGTACAGAAAATTATAAAATCATTATGGCATATGACATGAGAAAAATGACGAAAAACCTAATGCTTTCAAAGTCCAAGTTGAGAAAATGAGGTGGAAGGAAACCTACTCTGGTAAGTGAAAGTCTTGCAAAATTGGTTGAAGCAACAGTGGCGCAGCCTGAAGACTGGAAAGCAGCCAGAGGTCTCGGCAACTAAACATTGAACTGAGGTGCTTGAGTAATTTGTTCTTTCTTCACTTGGGTGGGGGGCGTGAAAAGACCACATTAAACTTGCCCCAGCAGTAAATGGCACCTGACAGATCCTATAAACGAAAGCCAGTTTGAAAATTTTTTTAATGGCTGGGCATAAATCTTTTAAATTATAAATCAATAAATAGTCAATGTAATAATAGAAATCTGTTAAATGTTTAATGAGTCATAAGCAGAGTGACTGGTAACAAGAGCTTGATGGAACTGTGTCAACTAGATTAAAATCAAACTTCTATTAAAATAACTATTGATTAAAACCTAAAATACTACAGTCTTATAGAAGCAAGTCAACATGCTAGAAAATACAACTTGCCTTCTATCTTCAGAGGCTTAGGTAAACTGCATTTTTATATGGTTTTATACAGCTTTTACTGTAAGCTTCAAAGGGGGAGGTAGGGGGAGAACTTGTAGATCTATTTCAACTCCCTTTTCCAGCAGAACTATGAAAGATGGAGCTATTTGGCATTTAAAAGAGAATGCAATCAACTGAGCTAGCCAGGACTAATTGGCTCACAGGAGTTGACTCAGGACTTCAGAACCTCTTACCTTTGGGTCACTAAATCTTATCTAATTCAAGTTGGTAGTAACAAAGTCATTGCCATGTAAAATATGCTGGTAGTCTCAGCCTAGTTTCCAAAGGGGATGTGTGAACATTCCTTTTGAAATGCATTGAAACAGGTTTGGTTTGTTTCAAAATGAAATTTTTAGAAAATGCAACAAATTTTAGAGGGCCTTTTACTAATTTATTTATTTTTGTGTATTTATTTAACCAATTTTATATACCGCTTTTATCATTCAGTCGAAGCGGTTTACAATCAACATTGGACCACAACAATTACACCGTAACAATTACATGGTAAACGAGGAATGAGAAACTGGGGAGGCGAATAACTTGGAGTGATAGGGAGGAGATATAACAGTTGTAATGCAGTTGACAGGTCAGAGATTATCCGTCACTGTCCAACCCAAAGGAATCGATGAACAAGTATGTTTTTAGGTTTTTGCAGAGCTAAGGTACAGTAACGGAAGATCGTATTTGGTGAGTGAGTTCCAGATGGTGGGTGCAAAGAGGGTGAAGACTCTGTTGCATGTTTGTTGAGTGGTTTTAGTCTTCATAGATGCAATAAGCAGTTACCATGTGAATTAGCATGCAATAGCTGTTAGTGCACAGTCAAAATATAACTGGAAAATTCTTTATGGGATACTATGTTTATGTTAGCGCAAGTATCTAAAAGTAAGATCGAGGGGGAAGAATGACCTAGCAGTTGGAGCAAGTTGCCACAGGGATCTGTCCTTGGTCTGATTACACAGGTACACTACCAAAAAACCGCCTCCAGTTTTGCAACTGATTCCTATAGATTTTGGGGTGCTGAATCCAGGAAAAATAGCCAAAATGTTCCATCACGTCACGTTTTCTTGCAAAATTAGATTTCTTACCCATATAAGGAATGTTCACATAATTTCTTTTTAGCCGACTGCAGTTTATTTTCTTGGCCCAAAATAGAGGTTGTAATGGTTAACTAACTAGAAACACTCCCTCATGATATTGTAGAGTGTTTTGTATTCATTTTATACATTAACAGGACAATTGGGAGGCGGGGGGCTAAATCCAGTACTCGCGCTGGCGCATGTTCTTTCCTGTTCGCCTCGCCTCGTTCGCTCGCTCAAACACGGTGGTTGCGACATGAACGTTCCTGTCAAATTTCAGTTTCTTGCAAGTTCATTATTACCTTTTGTTTGCTCAGTCGTAATCCAGCTTTATTCCGAAGTGGTTCACTACAGTTGTAGTTTGCAGTGCTGTGTATTTGTGATGGCTCACAGAGCCAGAGGTTGCGTCAACTCTCCGGACAGTTTTTGTTTTATTTGTGGGGAATATACCGTGAAAAAGCGGCAGAGGAACATTTCTGCATTTATTAAAAAAGTATATTTCGCCTATTTCGTTTTGAAGTTAGGCGATCAAGACAAACCGTGGGCTCCTCACAAAGTGTGCAAGACATGTGAGGAAGATCTATGCTTATGGATGAAAGGTAAAAAACAAGCATTTCGTTTCGGAATACCTATGATGTGGCGTGAACAAAGAGACCACAGCAGTGACTGCTATTTTTGCTCTTGCATTGTGAAGGGATACAACTTAAAAAATAAGAACGTAATAAGTTACCCCAACCTTCCCTCAGCAATTAGGCCTGTGCCTCATAGCAACGAAGTACCTGTGCCTGAACCACCAAAATCTTTGGATCATATTTGTGTGGACGGTTCTGATCATGATGAGACTCATCAGATGGCTTTTCCCGATGAGTCCAGTACTTCCGAGTTTGAAACTGAACCAGATCCGAAACCTGAACTTTTCTCTCAAGCTGAATTGAATGATTTAGTCCGGGATTTAGGACTCCCAAAAGATGCTGCCCAACTGCTAGGTTCTCGGCTTAAACAGAAAAATCTATTGTCACCAGGAACAACTTTTTATTGGTACCGCAACCGCGAGACACAATTTTTGAAGTATTTCAGCAAAGAGGAAGATTTGGTATTTTGCAACGATATATACGGAGTGATGGAAAAGTTTAAACTCAAGAATGATCCTGCTGAATGGCGGCTGTTCATTGATTTGTCAAAAGACAGCATAAAAGGTGTTCTTCTTCATAATGGCAACACATTCGCTTCAGTTCCTATTGCTCACTCTGTTATTCTCCAAGAAAAATACGAGAATTTGGCCCTGATTCTTCAGAAGATTCGTTATGATGAGCATAAGTGGATGATTTGTGGAGACTTTAAAATTCTATCCATGCTATTAGGGCAGCAATCCGGTTTCACCAAATATCCCTGCTTCCTTTGCTTGTGGGATAGCCGGGCCCGCGACCTACACGGGGGGAAAAAAGACTGGCCAATTCGGGAGTATTTGAGACCCGGTGAGAAAAATGTTCTTCATGAGAGCTTGGTACCTCGTGATAAAATTCTATTACCACCTCTCCACATTAAGTTGGGTCTCATTAAGCAATTCATCAAGTCCCTTCCAAAAGATGGTGAGTGCTTTCGGTACCTTTGCTCAAAGTTCCCCCGACTTTCTGAAGCAAAGCTAAAGGAAGGAGTGTTTGTTGGCCCTGATATAAGGAAACTCATTTCAGATGGAGCATTCGCTGAAACGATGTCTGAGAAGGAAAAAGAAGCCTGGGATTCCTTCAAGGATGTTGTTCTCAAATTCTTGGGGAACAGGCGGGATGAGAACTATAAGGATATTGTTGCCAGGATGCTCAATGCCTTCAAAGAACAAGGCTGTAACATGAGCCTGAAAGTCCATTTCTTGCACTCCCATGTGAACTACTTTCCCGAAAACTTGGGGGCGTACAGTGAAGAACAAGGTGAAAGGTTTCACCAGGACATTAAGGACGCAGAGAGAAGGTACCAAGGAAGATGGAACACCACTATGATGGCTGATTTCTGCTGGTTGCTGCTGCGGGAAACCCCAGATGAAAAATACGCCAAGCAGCGCACCAAGAGAAGCATTCGGGGGAAGAAGAAACTGGCCCACCAGGAGATTGATTGACCCAAGAATGACTTTAAAATCTAAACTGTGTTGACAAATATCGTGTTTTTACTAAACTTTGAAATAAAAATTTGCTAGTTATTACCACAGTGTCGGATCTCATTTATTAGAATTTTATTTTCACACCATCGGGTGTTTGTCTTCATGTATTGCAATGGTGCGGTTTGCATTTTCTATTCTTACATACATACCTGTACAACATTTTTTGCACATTTCTTTGCTTTGCTTTGTGTCTAACCTCGCTCTTATATGCTCTATGTTTGTGCACATGTATGTGGCTGTTTTAAGTGCAGACAATTTTGCTACCATCACAGTGTGTTTTGTTGACATTACTCTATTCTTATGTGTTGCCTTGTTACAATTTTCTTTATTCTTATTTGAATAACTACTAAACAATTAGTATAAAGAATTCATCCAAGAAACTTTTATCTCGATCGCACTCAATCTGAAACGTTCACCTCAAACTGCTAACCCAATGTAGCAAAAAATCTGTACGTGATGGAGCAAATTGGTTACCAGATTTGGATTCAGCGCACCAAAAAACGTAAAAATCAATCGAAACATTAGAGGCAGTTTAAAAAAATTTTTTTTAGTGTACCTGTGTTATTTTTTAGCATCTTTGTTAGAGATATTGCAGAAGGGCTGTTGAATAAGGTTTGCATCTTTGTGGATGATACCAAAATCTGCAATAGAGTAGACACCCAGGAAGGAGTAGATAACAATAGGAGGGATCTATCTAAGATGAAAGAATGGTCAAGAATTTGACAGCTGAGATTTAATGCTAAAAAAGGCAGGGTCATGCATTTGGACTGCAAAGAACATAAGATATGCCATACTGGGTCAGACCAAGGTCCATCAAGCCCAGTATCCTGTTTCCAACAGTGGCCTATCTAGGTCATACGTACCTAGCAGTTTCCCCAAAAGACACAGGTTCCACAATGCTTGTACTGGGTCAAGCATTGATATCCTTGGTCCCTTCTTAATAATGGTTTATGGACCTTTCCTCCAGGAACTTGTCCAAAACCTTTTTAAACCCAGCTACACTAACAGCCTTTACTGCATCCTCAGGTAAGAAATTCCACCATGGAAAGATATAAAGGAATTATAATATCTCTTGTTTTATTTTCCATTCCTTTCCTTATGATACCTAGCATTCTATTTGCTCTCTTGGCAGCCACTGCACACTGGGCCGAGGGTTTTAACATGTTATCCACAATGACGCCTAAATCTTTTTCCTGGGTGGTGGTTCCTAATGCGGAACCTTGCATTGTGTAACCATAGTTTGGGTTGTTCTTCCCTAGGTGCATAACTTTGCACTTGTCCACATTAAATTTCATCTGCTATTTTGATGCCCAGTCTTCCAATTTATCAAGATCCTCTTGCAATTTTCCACAATCCTCTTGGGTTTTAACAACTTTAAATAGTTTTGTGTCATCAGCAAATTTGATAACCTCACTCGTTATTCCGCATTCCAGGTCATTTATGAATATTTTTTATTTATTTATTTATTATTTAACAATTCTTATATACCGCACTATTTGCAATCAGCGCGGTTTACATGTAACAAAAAACATCCGACAAAATGCATATGTCTGGTCATTACATTGAACAGGCAGTGGGATTTGGAGAACAAGTCAAAAAGCATATGTCAAAAAGAATATGGAGAATTTGGAGAATATGTCAAAAAGCAGCGGACCCAGCACAGATACCTGGGGTACACCACTATTCACCTTTCTCCATTGGGAAAATTTGCCATTTAGCCTTACCCTCTGCTTTCTATCTTTTAACCAGTTCCTGATCCACAATAGTACACTGCCTCCTATCCCATGACTCTTTAGTTTTGCCAAACGTCTCTGATGAGGGACCTTGTCAAAGGCTTTCTGAAGTCCAGATACACTATATCAACCGACTCACCTTTGTCCACCTGTTTATTCACACCTTCAAAAAATCAACAGATTAGTAAGACAAGATGTTCCTTGTCTAAAGCCATGTTGGCTGTCTCCCATTAGGCCATGACTATCAACATGCTGAGTAATTTTATTCTTTATGATGGTTTCTACCATTTTTCCCGGTACTGACATGAGGCTCACCGGTCTGTAGTTTCCCGGATCACCCCTGGAACCCTTTTTAAAAATTGGTGTTACATTGGCGATCCTCCAATCTTCAGGTATTGGAGATGATTTTAATGATAGTTCATAGATTACTAATAGCAGGTCTGCAATCTCATATTTCAGTTCTTTCAACACCCTTGGATGTATACCATCCGGCCCAGGTGATTTGCCACTCTTCAGTTTATCTAATAGTTGTAATACATCTTCCCGATGTATCGATATTTCCTTCAATTCTTCCACAACTTTAATTACCACTTCAGTCATGGGTAACATCCCTACATCTTCCTCAGTAAAGACCAAAGCAAATAATTCATTCAGTCTCTCCGCTATCGCCTTATCGCCTCTTAGTACCCTTTAATCCCTCTATCATCTAATGGACCAACTGACTCTCTCACAAGTTGTTTTGCTACGAATGTACTTGAAAAAGTCTTTATTTTGCGTTTTTGCTTCCCTCCTCCACTAATTAAGTCAAATGCGATCATGCTATGATCACTATTGCCAAGTGGCCCCAACACCCTTATCTCTTGCACTAGATCTGGTGTTCCACTAAGGACTAGGTCTAATATGGCTTCCCCTCTGGTCAGTTCATGAACCAGCTGCTCCAAGAAGTAGTCATTTACTTCATCTAGGAACTTTATCTCCCTAGCATGTCCTGCCGTGACACTGACCCAGTCGATACCGGGTTAATTGAAATCACCCATTATTATTACTGCGCTGTAACTTTTGTTAGCTTCCTTGATTTCTTTAAGCATTTCATCATCCATTTGTTCATTCTGGCCAGGCGGTCGATAGTACACCCCCACTGCCACCGCCTTCTCCTTTTTACATGAAATTTCATTCCATAGAGATTCTACAGCTAATTTTGTTTCCTGCAAAACTTTAATCCTTTCTGACTCATTGCTCTCTCTAACATAGAGCGCAACCCCTCCACCAATTTGATCAGCTCTATCTTTACGATATAGTTTGTACCCAGGTATCACAGTGTCCCACTGGTTGTCGTCCTTCCACCATGTCTCTGATATTCCAATCATATCTAACCTCTCATTTAGTGCTATATATTCTAACTCTCCCATCTTATTTTTTAGACTTCTATCATTTGCATACAAGCATTTTAGAGACTGTATTTTATTCATATTAATTTGGCTATTGGTAGACATGGGTAATTTGGGATCTTTAAGCTCTGTCTGCTCCATACTCGAGGGCATTTGGGCTACCTTACTCTTTTTTGGAACCTCTCTGCTTTTGGTAGTATCCTTCAAGGATACATTCTTCCGAACCATCCGCTCTTGGGCGACTGTCGGCTTTCCCCTATTATCTAGTTTAAAAGCTGCTCTGTCTCCTTTTTAAAGGTTAATGCCAGCAGCCTGGTTTCAGCCCGGTTAAGGTGAAGCCCATCCCTTTGGAAGAGCCCCTCCTTTCCCCGAATGTGCCCCAGTTCCTAACAAATCCAAAACCCTCATCTCTGCACCATTGTCTCATCCACGCAAAAATCCAAGAGAGCAGTACAGTGTAGGGAAAAAAGTACTTCTATCCATGAAAGAAGAGCGGGACTTGAACATGATTGGTTTTGATTATCTTAAAGTGCTAAACAGGTAGAAATGGTGATGGTGAAAGCCAGAAGGATGCTTGGGTGCATAGGGAGTGGAATCGCCAGCAGAAAAATGGAGCTGATAGTAACTCTGTGTAAGTCTCTGGTGCAACCTCATTTGGAGTATTGTATGCAATTCTGGAAACCCACCTTCAAAACGATATAAACAGGATGGAGTCAGTGCAGACGGTGGCTACTAAAATCCTTAGTGGTCTTCGTTATAAAGCATATGAGGACAGACTTAAAGGTCTTAATAGGTACATGTTAGAGAAAAGGCAGGATAGAGGAAATATGGTAGAGATGTTTTAATACCTCCGTAGCATAAATGTACAAGAGAATAGATTGTTTAGATTGAAAGCAAGCTCTGTACTAGGGGACATAGGGGAAAGGGGATAGACTCAGGAGTAAAATGCAAAAATATTTCTTTACAGAAAGAGTGGTAGATGCGTTGAATAGTCTCCATGTGGAGGTGGTAAAGGACAGTATCTAAATTCAAAAAAGCATGGAACAAACCCAGAAGATCTCTAAAGGAAAAAAAGGAGACTATTGTAGTTGCATTGTAGTTGATATGGGAGGGCAGACTACATAGTCCATATGGTCTTTTTCTGCCATTATGTTTCTATGTTTCTAAGAGTGCGGCTTATTATGAGTTTTCTCCAGGGTTGACCTAACCTTTAAGCAAACTAGGCAGTTGGCAAAGGTAGAAGCTTCAGAGGGAGGGGTCAAAGATCAGGGCAGTCAAACCAAACAATAGATTCTGACAGCCAAAGAGAGCATAAGGCGTAAGGTTTGCCTAGGGTGACAACTATGATTACACGATGCAAGGTTCCACATTAGGAACCACCACCCAGGAAAAAGATTTAGGCGTCATTGTGGATACCATGTTAAAATCCTCGGCCCAGTGTGCAGCAGCGGCCAAGAGAGCAAATAGAATGCTAGATATGATAAGGAAAGGAATGGAAAATAAAACAATAGATATTATAATGCCTCTATATCGTTCCATGGTGAGACCGCACCTTGAATATTGTGTGCAATTCTGTTCGCCGTATCTTAAAAAGGATATAGCGATTTTAGAAAAGGTTCAGAGAAGAGCCACCAAAATGGTAAAGGGGATGGAAGGATACTCCTAGGAAGAAAGGCTAAAAAGGTTAGGGCTCTTTCACCTTGAAAAGAGACGGCTGAGGGGAGATATGATAGAAGTCTATAAATTAATGAACGGAGTGGAACGGGTAAACGTAGATCGATTGTTTACCTTATCAGAATATAGAAAGACTAGGGGACATGCAATGAAGCTACAAGGTAAACTATTTAAGACTAATAAAAGAAAATATTTTTTCACTCAACGTGTAATCAAACTCTGGAATTTGTTACCAGAGGATGTAGTAAAGGCTGTTAGTGTAGCTGGGTTTAAAAAAGGTTTGGACAAGTTCCTGGAGGAAAGGTCCATAAACCATTATTAAGAAGGGACCCAGGATATCAATGCTTGAACCAATGCAAGCATTGTGGAACCTGTGTCCCTTGGGGAAACTGCTAGGTACATATGACCTAGATTGGCCACTGTTGGAAACAGAATACTGGGCTTGATGGACCTTGGTCTGACCCAGTATGGCATATCTTATGTTCTTATGTAACACCTTGAAACAACTCTGGGGCCTGTCCAGCTTCCATGCCCTTGCCATTACCCTTTGTATATGACCCAACCATGTTTGAACTTTGTCATTGCTTTGGTTGTTCCATCAATCTCTCCAGTAAGAAGCAGTTCCTCTGAGATTTTCTCTTTCCAGGTTTATCTCATGACCCCTAGCCTTTTAAAGGCACATTTTAGAAATGACATTCCAGCAACATTCGGGATGTCCAAGCCAGAATGTACCAAAAATAGACAGTGCTCTCCAAGTTCAAGCACAATTTCACAAATGTGAGTGTGCCCAATATGGATGTCTGTATGGAAGTCTGGATTTTTAGAAAGCCTTTGACAAGGTCCCTCATGAGAAACTCTTGGCCAAATTAAAAAGTCATGGGAAAGGAGGCAGTATACTATTGTGGATCAGGAACTGGTTAAAAGATAGAAAGCAGAGGGGAGGGCTAAATGGCCAGTTTTCTCAATGGAGAAAGGTGAATAGTGAAGTACCCCAGGGATCTGTGCTGGGCCCGCTGCTTTTTAACATATTCATAAATGACCTGGAAATGGGAATAATGAGTGAGGTGATCAAATTTGCAGATGACACAGTTATTCAAAGTTGTTAAAACAAGAGTATTGTGAAAAATTGCAAGAGAACCTTGATAAATTGGAAGACTGGATGTCGAAATGGTAGATGAAATTTAATGTGGACAAGTGCAAAGTTATGCATCTAGGAAAAAACAACCCAAACTATGGTTACACAATGCAAGGTTCCAGATTAGGAATCACCACCCAGGAAAAATATTTAGGTGTCACCATGGATAATATATTGAACCCCTCTGCCCAGTGTGCAGCAACAGCTGAGAAAGCAAATAGAATGCTGGGAATCATGAGGAAAGAAATGGTGAATAAAACAAAGGATATTATTATGCTTCTGTATCATTCCATGGTGCACCCTGGTACCCAAAACACAGTTTTCAAAATCCTTTAAAGTAACCGATTTTTTTGTCGGAAAGGCCATCCCAGCTAAAGAGGATCATACCTCAAGCCGTCGTGGCCCGTCCATTTTATTCACTTAACAATTAAAAGAAACCACTTTGGAAGCAGCATATATCAGTACTTAGCTAAATCTGTGGAAAGTGGAAGAGCCGTAATTAAATTGCTACAGTCAGCTCATAGACGACGTGACACGTTTCGGGGTATTTTCAACGATCCCCTGCTTCAGGTCAAAGCCGCTGCACAAAACCGCTATCCCCTCCGTCATTCAAACCTTATTCTGCCGAAAACTGCCGGTTTAATACCCAGCTCGCAAACCTTTGCTTAATCACACCTGAGTGCAGCCAATCCAAGTGGTTACGGGGAGGGATCATGGAAACAAGCTCCACCCCCGTAAAAAGATAATAGAACCAGAAAAGTGGAAATATATAACTGCCTCCTCAATACATCGTATGCCAATCAACTTGTACATTCATTCCATGGGGTTGAGTTGAATTCAGACGAAAAATCCACCGTTGTTCTAAATTATGGAGCCGCTGTAGACGATCACCACCTCTAGGGTGTTCAGGCACATAGTCAATCACCCGCCACCGGAGATCTTCAAACCGATGTGTTAATTTCAGGCAGTGATCCACCATCGGGGCCGTTAAGGTTGCCGTCCTCAGCCTGGAAACATGTTCCCCCAATCTCACTTTGATGGCCCATGAGGTACGGCCTATGTGAAAAAGGCCACAAGGGCATACAGATTGTACATCTTCTTTTGTGGTATACCTGCAGTTGGTGGTCCCCTCTACTGCTGCCATTGCAGGGACATAAAATGTGGATCTGTCGGTGGGAGACCCTGTTTCCCACCCTCAGCCCCAGAGGGTGGGTTGGGTGGTGGTACATAATCTGCCTATGGGTCCATATGGGTCAAACCTGACTGAGAAATACAGATGTATCCAAAGTGTGTCTGCAGGAACTACCTATCTCAAACACTAGCACTGCTGGGGACCTACAGCATGGCCTATTTTTGCCATGGAAGGTGCTGTGGACCTGGTGCTGGGCGCACCACCGCACTCTCATGGTGAGCACAGTACCCGCACAATGTGACGGTGTGTCGCTACTCTGTGCCAGTAACACACATGGCCAGTTGCCCCTACCAGGCCGAGGTGCTGTGGGGGTGCATACCCCATCTTGTGTTCATCTGTAGACGGCTGATTTGCATGTGCAGTGCATCATGGGTATGGGTGGGCTAACCCTATCCTGGTGACCACAGCAGACTGTTTGTGTGGTGACATGCAATCCTTCTGCAGCCAGCCAGGGACTTTCTAGCAGCTGTAGAGCTGTAGCCCACTGGTTACTTCACTGCCTGTGGAGCCAGAGGTCATGGGTTCAAACCCACAGTGGGGTTATTTGATAGGGCTGTCCAAAGCATTATCTATTTTTAATGTACATTAGTGCTGCCAGCAAAAACACTCTCAGCGTACTGTACCCATAAGGTGCCTCAGAGGGCGCCCTATAGGGCACCTTATGGTTACTGTCCATATAAGGTGCACTATACGGTATCCTATGGAGCGACTTATAGGGTGCCCTATAGGTGACATTATAGGGTGCCATGGCGGACAGTGCACTTTATAATGTGCCCTATGGAGTGCCTTATAGGGTGCCTTATGCGGCACCTTAGGTTACGGCACGTGAGGGTGTGTTTGCTGGCAGCAATTAATAAAATACAAATAAAGTGCCGCAGGAAACAATACTTACATGTCAAAGCTGATGCCTCAGCCAGCCTTAAGTATTAGGCACACTGGGGATTGAACTCATGACCCCTGTATCATCAGTCAGTGCCTTAACCATTGTGCTACACTGCTGTTCCTCCTTGCATATCAGCGCACCTACTTAAGATTTCCATGCGTTTAAATGCACAGTGCTGCCATCAAAAACAGTGCTATGACCTTGCCGTGCCTCATAGGGCACCCTATATGGCGCCCTATAGGCCACCCTTTAAGCAACATTGTAGGGTGCCTTGGCGGACAGTGCACTTTAAAATGTGCCATCTGGGGTACCTTATGGGGTGCCTTATGCAGCACCTTATGTTACAGCGCTTTGAGAGTGTGTTTGCTAGCAGCAGTAATTAAAATGCCTCATAATGCAATATTACACATAACAGGTAGTGCCTCAGCCAGCCTTATTCATTGGGCACAGTGGGGGATTAAACCCATGACCCCTGCACCATCAGTCAGTGTCTTCACCATTGTACTGCAGCTTTGTTCCTCTGTTTGCACATCAGCGCGCCTGCTTATGCTTCCCGTGCGCGTTTCTCGTGCGCTACTGTGCGTGCGATAATCCCAGTTTGCTATGTTAAGACTGAAACGCCCACTCCTTATTTGGCATCCTGCACACTAGCGCCAGGCGCACATTAGGACGGTTTAGTAAACATACCCCTAAGTGTCTGGTCTATGGTAATGCCTAGGGATTTAACATCACTCTTCACTTTCAGGATGGCCTCTCTAACATCTAGATTTCTGGGTGGATTGAATCCTTGCTGCCTGTGAACAAATAGGACCTCAGTTTTATTGTAGCTTATCTTCAGGCTATGGGATTGCAACCATTGTGAGATGTCATTGAAGCATGATATTATACTTTCAAAATTGGGGTTTGTTATGTCAAAAGGCATATATAACATTGTGTCATCAGCATAGATGGCATATTCAACTTTATAATTTTGTATAATTGGGCATAAGGGTTGCAAGTAGATATTAAATAGTGCTGTGGACAGAGCTGAACCTTGGGGTAATCTTTGTTGCTGACTATATGTAGTGGAGGTTTCTTGGTCAATTCTTACTTGTTGTGAATGGTCAGATAGATAAAACTTAAACCATGAGAGCACTGTTCCATAGATACCAATTTGTTTGAGTCTGTAAAGGAGAATATAATGATTTATGGAAACAAAAGCAGAGGCAATATCTAAGAAAATAAGGATAAATGCCTTTTTTGAATTATCAATACCCTTGATCAGATTGTTAAGTAGGGCAATTAATAGAGTTTCTACACCATGGTATGATATGAACCCATATCATGTAGATCAATGTGGTCTTGAAGTCTGCTATGTACTATATTCTCAATTTTTTTTCCTAGAAAAGGCAGACTGGATATTGGCCTTTATGACGTAGGGCATGATTTATCAAGCGAGTTGTGTTTCAAGATGAGAAGGATCGCTTGTTTTAAATCTTTTGGCATAAGGCCTTAAGAAAGTGACATGTTAACTATATTAAGTATTATTGGAGAAAATTCAGCAGGAGTTCCCTTTATCCAGCTAACGGGGCATGGCTCAAGACTGGAAGTTGTGGTATTGATGTCTGATATAACCTTCTGTAAGTAGTCAAGGGATACTTTATGGAATCCTGACCATATCTTAGGATATGTTAAGTTTGGAAGTGGAGGTAGTGTTAAATGTTCATTTGATAACATAAGTTTATTTTTATAGAAATCTGCCAAGATTATTTTTTTGGGGGGGGAGGGGGTGGGTTAAGCTTTGGTTGCTTGTGCAGTCATTTGGAGTATGTGTTGTTGTTTTTGTTAAGTGCCGTCGACTCATGGTGACCCTCTGGATAGTTGTCCTAAATTGTGTTTGGTTTTCAGTCAGGTGTCTCATTGTTGGCAGATTGGTACCCATAGCTGCTGTTACCGTATCGATCCATCTCATTGCTGGCCTTCCTCTTTTGCGTTGCTTTTCTATCTTGCCAAGCATGATGTCTTTCTCTAATGATCTCTCTCTTCGCATGATGTGTCCAAAGTATGAAAGTCGAAGTCTTGTCATCTGAGCTTCTAAAGAAAGCTTAGGTTTGATCTTCTCTAGTATTGACTGGTTTGTTCTTTGGGCAATCCATGGTGTACGCGGTATTTGCCGCCAGCACCATAATTCAAAGGCATCAATTTTCTTCCTGTCTTTCTTTTTCACTGTCCAGCTTTCACAACCATATGTTATTGAAAATACCATGGCTTGAACAAGTCGAATCTTTGTATGGAGAGAGACATCTCTGCTCTTGTCTAGGTCTTTCATAGCCATTCTGCCAAGAGCAATGCACCGTTGGATTTCTTAAGAACATAAGAACATAAGAAATGCCATACTGGGTCAGACCGAGGTCCATCAAGCCCAGTATCCTGTTTCCAACAGTGGCCAATCTAGGTCATACGTACCTAGCAGTTTCCCCAAAAGACACAGGTTCTGCAGTGCTTGTACTAGGTCAAGCATTGATATCCTGGGTCCCTTTTTAATAGTGGTTTATGGACCTTTCCTCCAGGAACTTGTCCAAACCTTTTTTAAACCCAGCTATACTAACAGCCCTTACTACATCCTACGGTAACAGATTCCAGAGTTTGATTACACGTTGAGTGAAGAAATATTTTCTCTTATTTGTCTTAAATAGTTTACCCCGTAGCTTCATTACATGTCCCCTAGTCCTTCTATATTCTGATAGCGTAAACAATTGATCCACGTTTATCCGTTCCACTCCATTCATTAATTTATAGACCTCTATCATATCTCCCCTCAGCCGTCTCTTTTCCAGGTTAAAGAGCCCTAACCTTTTTAGCCTCTCTTCATAGGAGTAGCCTTCCATCCCCTTCACCAATTTGGTGGCTCTTCTCTGTACTTTTTCTAATAACTCTATGTCCTTTTTAAGATACGGTGACCAGAATTGCACACAATATTCAAGGTGCGGTCGTACCATGGAGCGATACAGAGGCATTATAATATCCTTTGTTTTATTCTCCATCCCTTTCCTTATGATACCTAGCATTCTATTTGCTTTCTTGGCCGCCGCTGCACACTGGGCGGAGGGTTTTAACATGTTATCCACGATGACTCCTAAATCTTTTTCCTGGGTGGTGGTTTCTAATGTGGAGCCTTGCATCGTGTAACTATAGTGTGGGTTGTTCTTTCCTAGGTGCATAACTTTGCACTTGTCCACATTAAATTTCATCTGCCATTTGGATGCCCAGTCTTCCAATTTATCCAGATCCTCCTGCAGTTTTCCACAATCCTCTTGGGTTTTAACAACTTTAAACAGTTTTGTGTCATCTGCAAATTTGATAACCTCACTAGTTATTCCCTTTTCCAGGTCATTTATGAATATGTCAAAAAGTAGCGGACCCAGTACAGATCCCTGGGGTACTCCACTATTCACCTTTTTCCATTGGGAATATTGGCCATTTAGCCCTACCCTCTGCTTTCTATCTTTTAACCAGTTCCCGATCCACAATAGTACACTGCCTCCTACCCCATGACTTTTTAGCTTTGCCAAAAGTCTCTGATGGGGGACTTTGTCAAAAGCTTTCTGAAAGTCCAGATACACTCTTGACTGCTTGTTGCTTTTTTATTGATAGTTGATCCAAGTAGGTTAAAGTTGTCCATGATTTCAGTTTCTTCTCTTTCAACAATGAACTTGTTGATTTTGCCAATTGTCATGATCTTTGTCTTCTTTACATTTTGAGACTATGGGGCTTGTTTACAAGGCCGCGGTAGTGGTTCGCGATCGCGATCGCAGCCGCGGCCCCATTGAAATCAATGGGGCCGCGGCTCCGATTACGATCGCAAACCGCTACCGCGGCTTTGTAAACAAGCCCCTATGTTCTTTGATCGTGAGAAGCAAATGTTTCAAATCATCTTCACTTTCAGCCAGTAATGTGGTATCATCAGCATAGCAAAGGTTGTTGATGAGTCTTCCACCAATCTTCACACCTCTGTTGTCCTCATACAATCCTGCTTCTTTGATGATTTGTTCTGCATATAAAATAAACAGGTAGTATGTGTTAGGGATTTAATAATTTCAAATAATTCCGTTGGTTGGTTCAGGGAATTCAGTAATGTTTTTGAATTTAATTATTTCTTTTTATTGCTGATGGCATCACGATACAGTTAGGATGTCCATATATGCTAGTCTGTCTTGCAGAGATTTGGATGTTCTCTACTTGTGCTCTAATTTCCATAATAGTCTTTTTAAACCTCTTATCTCCTGGGAGTACCATTGTTTTGCTTTAGATCCTTTATTTTTGCCAGAGAGGTGAACTGGTCTAGTGACAGCCTTTGAGATGGCAGAGTTCCAGGAAGATGTGAGTTCATTTAAGTCTCTGATATCAGTGCTGATATTCAGGAGGGTCTTTAAAAATGTGTTTTTATCAAAGCTCTTACATTTAGATGCATGTTTGGTTCCAGAGTCAGGTATATGGCTAGTTATTTGGTATGCTAGGTAGAAATTTATTAGATGGTGATCTGACCACAGGACAGGTAATATTTAAGGTTTGGTAGTTTTGGGGTATTCATAGATTCTGTTAGGTAGGAATATTACATCAAGTATATTCTTTTTGTTATGCATAGGATCATTTATTATCTGCTGATAAGACATGTCTGACATGGTTTTGAGGAAGATGGTCACTTGGGTGGCATGCTGAGATGGAAGATTAGTCACCTAATAATATGAATTGTTTTTTTGTTGAGGAGGAACATACTGTTTCAATGATGACTGTGAGACTGTTGGGGTCAGGTGTAGGTGATCTATATAATAGGAAAAACAAGATGGGGGTCATTCTGTCCTGTGAATAGCGGGGATAGACATCCTGTTTGGACGTCCATCCCCGCTATAGGCCACCCTGCTGGCCCTGGCAAAAGCCTCCTCATACGAGCAGTGGGCTTGTATGGGGAGACCTAGACTGTGGAGGGAGGGGGCATTCCAGAGGCTGAGCAAGGGCTGGGCATGTGTGTGCCAGGACTCCAGATGTACAGGGCCGATTCCGAAGTTGACCCTGTACGTCCGGGTCCTCTGATCTAGATGGAGGACTTATTCTACCCCAAAGGTCCTTCTGGGCATTGTGGGATCACTGAGGTGGGCTGCTGGAAGTAGGTGAGGGGTTGCAGGGAGTTCCGCACATCCCGATCATGGCCATGGAAGGCTGGATCAGGGGTTGTGCTTCGGGGAAAGAGGTTTGTTTCTCCGGCAGGGGATCGCAACTCCTGAATGGAGCAGCGGTGCCATGGATTTGGATTTGTTAGGAACTGGGGAACATTCTGGGGAAAGGAGGGGCTCTTCCGAAGGGATGGGCTTCACCTTAACCAGGATGGAACCAGGCTGCTGGCATTAACCTTTAAAAAGGAGATAGAGCAGCTTTTAAACTAGATAATAGGGGAAAGCCAACAGTAACCCAAGAGCACATGGTTCAGAAGAATGTATCCTTGAAGGATACTACCAAAAGCAGAGAGGTTCCAAAAAAGAGTAAAGTAGCCCAAATGCCCTCGAGTATGGAGCAGACAGAGCTTAAAGATCCCAAACTACCCATGTCTACCAATAGCCAGATTAATATGAATAAAAAACAATCTCTAAAATGCTTGTATGCAAATGCTAGAAGTCTAAAAAATAAGATGGGAGAGTTAGAATATATAGCACTAAATGAGAGGTTAGATATGATTGGAATATCAGAGACATGGTGGAAGGAGGACAACCAGTGGGACACTGTGATACCTGTGTACAAATTATATCATAATGATAGAGCTGATCAAATTGGTGGAGGGGTTGCGCTCTATGTTAGAGAGGGCATTGAGTCAGAAAGGATTAAAGTTTTGCAGGAAACAAATTTGCTGTAGAATCTCTATGGATTGAAATTCTATATAAAAAGGGGAAGGCGATGGCAGTGGGGGTGTACTATCGACTGCCTGGCCAGATTGAACAAATGGATGATGAAATGCTTAAAGAAATCAAGGAAGCTAACAAACGTTACAGCGCAGTAATAATAATGGGTGATTTCAATTACCCCGGTATCGACTGGGTCAGTGTCACGGCAGGACATGCTAGGGAGATAAAGTTCCTAGATGAAATAAATGACTTCTTCTTGGAGCAGCTGGTTCATGAACTGACCAGACGAGAAGCCATATTAGACCTAGTCCTTAGTGGAACACCAGATCTTGTGCAAGAGATAAGGGTGTTGGGGCCACTTGGCAATACTGATCATAGCATGATCGCGTTTGATTTAATTAGTGGAGTAGGGATAGTACTACCTTTTAACTTTTGAAAGGGAGACTATGATAAAATGAGGAAATAGTTAAGAAAAAGCTAAAAGGAGCAGTTGCAAAGGTTAAAGACTTACATCAAGCTTGGGTGTTGTTGAAAACTACTATCTTGGAAACCCTGACCAACTATATTCCACGCTTTAAAAAAAGTGGAAGGAAGTCCAAAAAACTGCCAGCATGGTTTAAAGGTGAAGTCAGAGAGGCTGTTGTTGCCAAAAAAGCATCTTTCAGGAAATGGAAAAAAGAGCCAAACGATGAAACCTGGAAACAGCACAAGCACTGGCAAGTCAAATGCAAGGCATTGATAAGGCAGGCAAAGGGAGAATTTGAGAAGAAGCTTGCTGCAGAAGCAAAAACGTGAAATAAAGACTTTTTCAAGAATATTCGTGGCAAAAAACCTGTGAGAGAGTCAGTTGGTCCATTAGATGATAGAGGGGCTAAAGGGGCACTAAGAGGCGACAAGGCGATAGCGGAGAGAATGAATGAATTCTTTGCTTCGATCTTTACTGAGGAAGATGTAGGGATGTTACCCATGACTGAAGTGGTATTTAAAGGTGCGGAAGAATTGAAGGAAATATCAATACATCGGGAAGATGTATTACAACTATTAGATAAACTTAAGAGTAGCAAATCACCTGGTCTGGATGGTATACATCCAAGGTTGTTGAAAGAAATGAAATATGAGATTGCAGACATGCTATTAGTAATCTGTGAATTTTCATTAAAATAATCTGTAATACCTGAAGATTGGAGGATCGCCAGTGTAACGCCAATTTTTAAAAAGGGTTCCAGGGGTGATCTGGGAAACTACAGACCGGTGAGCCTGACGTCAGTACCGGGAAAAATGGTAGAAACCATCATAAAGAACAAAATTACTCAGCATGTAGATAGTCATGGCCTAATGGGAGACAACCAACATGGCTTTAGACAAGGAAGTTCTTGTCTTTCTAATCTGTTATGTTTTTTTGAAGGCGTGAATAAACAGGTGGACAAAGTTGAGTTGGTGGATATAGTATATCTGGACTTTCAGAAAGCCTTTGACAAGGTCCCTCATCAGAGACGTTTGGCAAAACTAAAAGTCATGGGATAGGAGGCAGTCTACTATTGTGGATCAGGTACTGGTTAAATGATAGATAGCAGAGGGTAGGGCTAAATGGCCAATTTTCCCAATGGAGAAAGGTGAATAGTGGTGTACCCCAGGGATTTGTGCTGGGTCGGCTGCTTTTTGACATATTCATAAATGACCTGGAAAAGGGAATAATGAGTGAGGTTATCAAATCTGCAGATGACACAAAACTATTTAAAGTTGTTAAAACCCAAGAGGATTGTGGAAAATTGCAAGAGGATCTTGATAAAATGGAAGAATGGGCATCAAAATGGCAGATGAAATTTAATGTGGACAAGTGCAAAGTTATGCACCTAGGGAAGAACAACCCAAACTATGGTTACACGATGCAAGGTTCCACATTAGGAACCACCATCCAGGAAAAAGATTTAGGCATCATTGTGGATAACATGTTAAAACCCTCGGCCCAGTGTTCAACAGCGGCCAAGAGAGCAAATAGAATGCTAGGTATCATAAGGAAAGGAATGGAAAATAAAACAAAAGATATTATAATGCCTATATATTGTTCATTGGTGAGACCGCACCTTGAATATTGTGTGCAATTCTGGTCGCCGTATCTTAAAAAAAGGATATAGCGTTATTAGAAAAGGTTCAGAGAAGAGCCACCAAAATGGTAAAGGGGATGGAAGGATTCTCCTATGAAGAAAGGCTAAAAAGGTTAGGGCTCTTTAACCTGGAAACGAGATGGCTGAGGGGAGATATGATAGAAGTCTATAAATTAATGAACGGAGTGGAACGGGTAAACGTAGATCGATTGTTTACGTTATCAGAGTATAGAAAGACTAGGGGACATGCAATGAAGCTACAGGGTAAACTATTTAAGGCTAATAAAAGAAAATATTTTTTCACTCAACATGTAATCAAACTCTGGAATTTGTTACCGGAGGATGTAGTAAAGGCTGTTAGTGTAGCTGGGTTTAAAAAAGGTTTGGACAAGTTCCTGGAGGAAAGGTCCATAAACCATTATTAAGAAGGGACCCAGGATATCAATGCTTGACCCAGTACAAGCATTGTGGAACCTGTGTCTTTTGGGGAAACTTCTAGGTACGTATGACCTAGATTGGCCACTTTTGGAAACTGGATACTGGGTTTAATGGACCTTGGTCTAGACCAGTATGGCATATCTTATGTTCTTATGGCAACAGGACACCATGGCACTGCGGCTCAATTCAGGAGCCTGGCTGAGGTAGCTGGGCATGTGGCTGGGTGTTCAGGCCAATCAGAATCAGGACCCGGCCTGCACATCCAGGCCGTAGACCTGATTTTCATCCCGCGGACACATCTGCCTCTGTGAGTCCCGATTCTGATCGGCAGCACAGGGGGCTAGATGGCCTGAATGGAATTGGCCTCAATGAGTCTATTTTCTGTCATTAGAAGGTCCATGACTCAGTATTATTTGATATTGTGAGGGACATACCATGCTCCTTCTTAACTATAATAATAACCGTACCTCCACGTATGTTTGTTCTTGAGGAATGATAAACATCATAATTTAGGGGTTGTAGTTGGTTAATTAGGACCTTGTCTGTATCAGACAGCTAGGATTCAGTAATTAACATAATATCTGGGGTTGTGTCCTTAATATGGCCTACAATGGCTGGTATTTTATTCCTTACTAATCTTGCATTGATTAACGAGCATTTCAAGGTTATATCTGTAATATCTTCTTTGTGGAAGATATGGGTGAGATGCCATAAGATGGGCATTCTTACGACTATGGTGATTGATTGTGGGTATATTTTGGAAGTTCTGTGACAATGCTAGCGAAAAGTCATGTGATAAGATGCAGAGCATATAGAAGGTGCTATCAAAAAACCTTACAATCTTATGGCGATTCATTGATGTATAAATTAGAGTGGAACAGAGTAGGAAAAAACTTCTCAGGTTTTGAATGAATGAATGTTGACTATTTGGAATTAAATTGATACACTAAGATCCACAGTAAGGACCCCTTCCAAGAGCACTTAGGTGAAGTCCTATGGGCGTAAGCACACCTGAAGCAAGGGCAGAAGTAATGGGGATTATTCAGGGGCTGTATAGCTACTTGCCCAGGGCAGAGCTCTGAGCTGCCTGTAGTGAGCAGTAGGAAGGCTGACAAATGCAATAAATGTTTCTACACAATGGTCAATTAATCCTCAGCCATCTACAGCAGATATTCCAGATAGAGTACTGTCATGAATCCTCACTCAGATTCTTTTGATGAGACTCCTGATCCTCAAGATCTAGTATATCACTACAGGATAAATTATACCTTAGACCGTATGTGTACGTCCCTTTACCTAAACATACCTTGACGTAGAGATAAATGAAAGATGATGATGTTGTGGGAGAGAGGTGTTATCCTCTATTAAGGTTTTGATTGGAGCTTTCTATCACGGAAATGCCTTCAACCGTAGCCCTTGCCTATGGGCCAAGCCAAAGGGCCCTCTGGCAAGGCCCTCAGGCGCAGTCACGCCTGGAGGTATCTGGATTTTAAAGTCCTTTCATCCTGTTGCTATTGGCCTGATCAGCCTTGTGGTGGGGAGGTTGGGGAGGGGCTCTCCTTCCTGCTCCTTTCTCTGACACTGATTGGGTCTCCGGGTGCCGGCTGTAGAGATTTTTCATGCCTGGAGGTGCCTGGATTTTAAAGTCCCTTCATCGTGTTGCTATTGGCCTGATCGGCATTATTGGGGGGGGGAGGGGGGGAGGAGGGGCTCTCCTTCCTGCTCCCTTCCATGATGCTGATCAGGTCTCCAGGTGCCAGCTCCCTATCTTTACATTAGCATCAGTTTTTCTTGTTCCCCCAAATTTTCCGTTGATTGTAAACCTCTTTACTGCCTTATTGCATGAAAGGTTGTCAATCAAGAATATTAAACATTAAGAGCCTGATTCAGAAAGGGGCACGTCTGGGCCGTCTGGATGGCCCTGAGCAGGATGGGCCCCTTAAGACCCAATTCTGTAATTCAGGAGCACAACATTCCCACGGCATACAGAATCGGGCCCTGAGACGGCCTGGTGTGCCCCTGCAGAGCTGTGGGGACGTCCTCTGCACATGCCCCCCTGACTCCCGCCCAAAGCTGGGCAGCTGGGGCCAGGATCGGATGGCGGGGACCTACATGCCCCCACCCCCAGCCTCTGGGGATCATTTCAGCCCCGATTGCCCTGTTAAAGCTGCTTATTCTACCTTCGAGGTGGAAGAAGTAGCACGTTCCCCCTGATTCCTCAGGATGTACAGGGCCGTGACCTGAATCAGCACTGAATGTCCTGCGCCTCATCCCACCCTTGCTCTGCCCTCACTCCGCCCTCTCCTGCCCCCCACCAGCTCTCCCTGTACTGCTGCTCTGGCCGTGTGGGGAGAGTCAGAGGGAGAATATGGGCAGGAAGGCTTGCAGGGCTGCACACCCCTATTTTAGAAGCCATATTTGCATTTTAAATGTGGTTGTGATGGCAGAAAAATATGCAAGTCACAGCCACATGTAAAATGCAATTTTGGAAAAGTTACGTTTGAAATATTTTCACCCCAGGCACATCCATGTATAAGCATTTAGCCAGGAGGCATTGTGGAGATGTTTTGAAATGTTGCCTTGACAGGGCAAAAATCTTCATGTGTATTTCTAATTTCATATTGGACATGCACGTGTATGACCAGGATTGCCCATGTCTGAAGTTACACCTGTCCCTAGACACAAACAGGTTTTCCAGAAGTATTTCTTTGTTGCAGGAGGGCTTAAGGCGGATATCCCCCTTAATCCTCCCAATGTCGATTTCCCTCTCTAAAGCATAATGCTGTGTACAGAGTCCTCCATCATCCATTAGTGGCATCCACATAGTTGGATTTCCAAAAAGACTGAGATTCACATGTAAGTTCTGATATTTGCACAAGTGCGTTCTGAAATGCCGGAACATACACGCACAAATTGCCAGGCTTCCTCCGTCTGTTTTCCGCACATGCATATTTGCAAGATTGTTCCTGCTGCTGCACATTGATATTTATTTTAGAAATGGCTCCATCTTCTGCAATGCTGTTTCCAAAATCCCATCAGAATTGTAGATGTGGCAGCCTCCACATCTTATCTCTGATTTCCACGCCCTAACTATAACGTGCCTTCGCGCATTTAACTATGCAAATAGCCATTTAGGGCAGCTTTTTTGTATCCTGTGTTGTTAGCATAGTTACCCATATAGTGGCTCTGAAAATACAGATAACTCTGCTTCATCCCTGTTCCACCCTGGACTGCCCTGGCACATCTGAATAGTGCTGAGACAGCCGGACGCTATATTCGATGGCACCGCTTGCTAACCGGATAGCTGCCTTTGCATATAGGTCCCTAAGGCTGCATTGGAAGGGCAGCATCAACTGGACAATGCTTGTGCACCCGAAGAGACATTAATAGGGTAAGAGAGACTGGAGCTATAGGGAGAACAACTGGGAGAGGTTTCTATTTTCTGCGGTGGAGGTGGAGAAGATGTTTTATTTTATTTCTCTTTTTTTTTTTAAATTTGGTTTGTTTGTTTTTTGTGTTTATGATATTTGAATTTAAGAAAGCATGGGAGAAGCATAGAGGATCTCTGAGGGAGAGGAAAGGATGAGTTGTGGGATGGTATCGACCAACCACTTCCGCCTCCATGCAAAAGGAAGTTTGCAACAGAGGGGGCGGAAGCAGGAAGAGCACTGCAGCACTGGAGGCTTTGGTAAGCGCTGTGGTGGTGTCTCAAGTTGTCTCAAGTCATTACCACTGCTCTTGATCCTGTAGAGGGGGCAGCAGCGATGGCAATGGGCACAGGGGTGATAGTAGAGAGGTGCCTGGAATGAGATTCACCTAGGGCACCTCATTTTCTTGCACCAGCCCTGCCTCACCCACTTCACACAACAGGCCTCATTTACCAGTTGACCAAAATGTGAAAATTAGCCTGATTGTTTGACTTATTGTACACACACATATTCCTGCAGGTTCCTGGTGAATATCCTGAAAAATAGACATGCTGGGAAATGGGGTGAAGCGGGGTCGGCCCAACCATTAGGCAAACTAGGTGGTCGACTAGGGTGGCAACTTTTGGGAGGGCAGCAAAAAGCAGGGAATTCAAATCTAAACAATAGATTCTGACAGTCAAGAGGGGCATAAGGCTTAAAGTTTGCCCATGTCGCCAAGATCTTGAACCAACTCTGAAGCTGGCTCTGGGAGGGGGTTAGAGGGGAGGGTATTATGGAGTGGCTTAGAAGCTACTGATTATGGGAGCTCAAAGTGTCACCATTGTGGTGCTGGAACATAGATATTAAATAGACTGAATGAGCACAGCCAATGACGAATACTCAGATGAAGCAGTGAGATGGCAGGGACCTTACAATGCCACTCTTTCCTCTTTCCTATGAAGAAAGGCTAAAAGGGTTAGGGCTCTTTAACCTGGAAAAGAGACGGCTGAGGGGAGATATGATAGAAGTCTATAAATTAATGAACGGAGTGGAACGGGTAAACGTAGATTGATTGTTTACGTTATCAGAATATAGGAAGACTAGGGGACATGCAATGAAGCTACAGGGGAAACTATTTAAGACTAATAAAAGAAAATATTTTTTCACTCAACGTGTAATCAAACTCTGGAATTTGTTACCGGAGGATGTAGTAAAGGCTGTTAGTGTAGCTGGGTTTAAAAAAGGTTTGGACAAGTTCCTGGAGGAATGGTCCATAAACCATTATTAAGAAGGGATCCAGGATATCAATGCTTGACCCAGTACAAGCATTGCGGAACCTGTGTCTTTTGGGGAAACTGCTAGGTACATATGACCTAGATTGGCCACTGTTGGAAACAGGATACTGGGCTTGATGGACCTTGGTCTGACCCAGTATGGCATCTCTTATGTTCTTATGTTCCTACTCTACCGCTATGGATACACAGAGTTTCTATTTATATCAGTCTGGTGACTTTAACAAACATCTGTTCATTGCTATTATATAAACATTGGACATTTTTTATTGATGACAATCTATGGCCCCTTCATCCCCCATATAACAAGTACCCAGTTCATTTAAATGGAGCCCTCAGATGATACATTCTTCCCGGGAACCTCAAAGTCATTGCCCTTTGCAAGATCCTGAACTCCTGCCACTCACTTTGCAGTTATTAACAAAATAAAATATTGTTATGTCCCTTGCAGAAGACAGCTTTCTGTTGAGCAAATAGCTAGCTATCATTCCCAAGTTGAACTGTTTTCTATGGGATATCCTTAAAGGGCGAAAAGCAATTCTACTGAAATCATTTCATCTCCACTGCAGCTGCAGTCAATACTTACAAAAATGGCTCATTAACTGAAGTGGAAACTATTGTATTCTTTATATGAGGAAAGCATAATCAATTCTAGCTGGTTCAATATTTATAACTTACTGGAAGAACAGATTAGAGTTTTCTTAATATTCTGAACACTTCATTTTTTTTCCTAGAGAGACTGTCTGCATATTCATGCTCGTTGAGGGTGACAGATCGCAGAGCAGCGACAGTAGATAAATATTTCTTTAATCAGCCAAAATGAACACGACAGGCAGGGAGACATTTCAATTATCTCACAATGGATTGCCACTATCATAGCCTGATTTTCATTCCTAGCCGGTATGATATGGCTTGAGGACAGCTTCCGAATCCCAGCCATCTCATCGGCTGCCCGTTATAAAGCTCTGGTCTAAACACAGGCTGTCCTTTCCCCTGACCTAATGCCTCTATCCGTTCAGCCCAGGGACGGAAGGAGCTAAAAACTCCATCAACACAAAACACAGAGACCTATGCTCGTGAGACAGAGGAAAAAGACAACAGGAGACAGAACAGTAGAAAAGGAAACTGGAAAAGAGAATTTTGGGGATCGAGAGTGAACAATTCCAGAATCTAGAATTTTCATGTATGCTGGATTTTTATTCATTTAGCTACTTTTCTATACCGCTTTATCTGAAAGTCAAAGCGATTTACAGAAAACAAACTTAAAACATACCTGGGAAAATAGGAAATAGTTATCTACTTCATATACACAATGAAAGGAATATTTTCTAATGTTTCTTTAATATTTGTGGCATGATAATGACCACCTCGATTCTGTGACCTTCCTGAGTAATAGAAATGGTTGAATACGCAGAGATGATGTGATTTGCAGTATTTCTCATGCAGCATAGAAGGAACTGGGGGGAGGGGGAGGGAGGGAAATAAATTCAACTCTGTCTCATAGCGATTTACTCTGTGTATGATTTTAAGCTCACCTCTGAATTTCTCTTAAATGGCTATCCAGGACTGATTTTGACTTTCCTTGCTGCAGGTTTATTCTGCGATTCTTTATGGTTACGTTTGTGGAGGCAGAAGCGAAGGGGAGATTAAATGAGGGACTGAATCCTTACTGAAAAGATCAGCGATAGGGCGCATGCTAAAGCTAAATTAGTCATGCTTGTTGCCGTGTGGATTTCATAAATATCTATGGTTTCCATCTGAAATGTAACCTGCGGAAAGCAATTGAAAAAGAAGATCTTTTGAGGGGGAAATACATAGCTCATAGAGTGAGGTAATTCCAGATGCAAAACCATCCAAGCCGGAAGTTTGCCTGTTGTACCATTTCTCGGCTGCACAAACTGATTTTGTTTCAGATTCAAGTGGCTTTCAAATGTCAAATTGCATTTCATAGAAAGAAGACTGTGAATGAAGACTGCAGGCCCCGTCTTTTATTTAATTTATTGAACATTTCTATACCGCGTTTTCCAGAAGATCAAGCGCGCTTTACAAATAACCATTTGAATAGTACAATCTTATCTCTACTTACTGTCCCTTCCTATGCTACTATATGCTCACCTTTAGCTCCCGGCAACTAAAGCCTTTCTAGAATGATTTCATGTTTTCTGGAATTCGGATGCTCTATTGGCCTTTGTTGCCTCAAAAAAGTGTGAAAATTAAAAAGAAAGTCTGAGGATGCAAATGTCTTGCTCTCAATAAAAACAGCATGAGCACCCCTCTTTCTCATTGCAAAACTAATAGAACCGCAAACTTGCAAAAGATATAAAGAGGCATCGGGTCATTTTAACAGCGATGGCCCCTGGCTTTATTGAATACCATTAGAAGGCCCCTTTGATACTGCTAAAGGTCCTTCCTTCTCCCATTCATTTCACTCAAGGTCCTTTTACCCTAATTCCCAACAAGATGCGATGGACTGGCTCACAAAACCTTGTCAAGGCCGAGGGAAGGGAGGTAGCCTGATTTTACTAAAGACTGGTAGAGGGCCCTTTTAATTCTAAGTCAATTATGGAATTTCTGTGTTCTGTGCTACAGAATTAGAATTGAAAGCTTGTGTTCTGTATGTGCACCTATTATACAGTGCAGAGTCCTAAAATATTGCAGATTCCTGGGGAACATTCTGCTATCTTGCCAAGAGCACCCATTCCTTCTCCCCTCTCCAAATAATTACACTGTTCTATATATCTGCTTCGCGTCCCCATTGAGAGTTCAATTTTCCAAAGAAACTCCTTAAGAGTTGCAGGCAGAATGCTCACTCCTTTCTGATCCAAGCAATGAGATAAGTGAATATAGGATGAACTTCCTCTGTAGATAGAATTTTGTTGCATATTTTTAAGACGGACAAACTATGAATGTACTGAATTATGAATGTACATGAAAGATGTGCGAATGGACAATAACCAGCAGTGAAACCATAAAAACTGATGTTACTGCTTACAAGGTTCAAAACTGGGATAATTCAACCCTTTTTGTGTCTATCACAAAACTGAAAACATTTAGCAGGCCTAAGTCATAACTCTGCCTTCTCGCTGGCTACGTTTTGAAAAAGATATCCTCAGGAACTTGACGATCTTATGCTATGCACTCTTATTCAGAGCTTTCTGTTGCTTTAACGGATTTGAAAGAATATATTAAAAACAGTAGTGACTAAGTTCTGATTAATATGTTTGGCTAAGGTTCTGGCAAACCACCAGCTTGCTGAGAGTCTGTTGTGCAATGGTCAACTAGTCACATCTTTTATGGGTCATCGCTGACCGTGTTTGATGTACAGCTCTGTCACAGCAAAGTTATGAAGCAGCAAGCATAAGACATAGCAAAGCAAGTCTCTTCCACCAGGTATGATGCCATCGCCATTGTCCTGCAGGGGGCGTATGGAGTTTGGCTAACTTCACTGCAAGCTTCTTCACCAGTCCTGTGGAATGTTTAACGTGGTGTTCATTCAAAGCCTTAACACAGCAAGCTGGATCTTTCTGGTTTTTGTTAGTTTTGAATATCTATATCTATCTATATATATATATATACACATATATATATATATATATATATTTTTTTTTTATTTTGCATAAAGCTTATCCATGTGCTATTGCAGAACTGCACTATTGTTTTGCAACTTTTCACAGATATCGCCTGCACCCTGAGCAGGACGGTTTTATGCTTTTTGCAGCTTGTGTGAAGTCTTTGCAGAGGTATACACAAACACATAATATGTCTATGAAGCAGTCTTCTGCAGAGAAGAAAATATTGGAAGTAATTTTGGCACTATGACTTTCCTATAGCTCACTAATATTTGTGATGTTAAAATTTGTCCTAGGCCAACTTGTAAAAATAACAGCCATGCTTTGTAGAGTTCCTTTACTGTATCTTGTAGTATGGTTGGCACATTAGTTCATGTTAATGGTTGATAAATAACAATAAAAGAAACAAAAAAGGAATATAGGGTGATACCTTTTTATTGCACTACCTTAATTCATTTTTTGACCTGAGAAAGAAGGTTTGAACCTTTAAAAGCCATTCAAAAATGTATTGTTAGTCTAATAAAAATAAGTATTACCGTATATTCCTTTTTGTTTGTTTTATTTTTAAAAAATTATCAACCATTTTCTGTATATGGAAATCCTAATATCCTTTGCACTATTTCTGTTTCCATTTTATTATTTGATCAACCATTCTTCTCCAAAGGCATCAACGTGGTTTACAATAAGAAGGCCTTTAAATTCAGAAGATACTTCCCAATCACTTCAGGAACATGACTGCAGCCATAGCCTTAGGGTACAAGTGTGTCACTCTGGACTGAAAAGAGACCGGAGAAGGAACTCAATTATTAACATTATGCTTTAACTGAATTAGATAAACTGATTGTCAGGAGGGAAAGGTGATTCCAAAAGTCACACAAACTTGATCTCTCAATTCATTAGTTTGCACATTAACTCTCTATCATGTCTCTTCTCAATACAAGGCACATAGGTCCTACCAGGGCCGGCCCATCATTAGGAAAACTAGGCACGTGCCTAGGGTGGCACTTCTGGGCTCGGCAAAGAATAGGGCATGAAGAGCTAAACAATAGATTCCGACAACCAAAAGGGGCTTAAGGTTGACCTAGGTTGTGAACACCATGACGCAACTCTGGGGCCAGCCTTGAAGCCTACACCCCATAGAGTTCATCTTTGGGATCATTAATTGCCTATAGATTCGAAGAGGCAACAGTCATCTGTATTAATGCACTTTTTACAATCCTGTCTTAGTGTCCTTAACATCCATTCAGTTCTGCTTCATAAACCAGCTAGTCGGATACATATTTCATCTTTTTTCTGGAACACATATCTGTCTAACTCGCTATTTCTATGGTACCTTTCGATGCAAATTAAATTACATAATCTGGGGCTTTTTCTAATCAGTAATGCAATATGCTGCCAAAACACACAATGAAAGTCTCTTGAACTTGTTTCTATTCAGGGAGCATGCCTTAATCTTATAATAGTCTTTGGGACTGCATCCTGAGGGACGCGGAAGAGTGATCCTTTTCCTTTTCTCAGCTAACAGCTCTATTCGCTACCTTGGTCAAATTATTTGGTGGAAGCAATCAGTGGTTCAGTACAATGTAAGCTAAAATAAGAATAAGAATAGCGGTAACATTATGAATGCCTGGCTCTCTATTAGGACAATCATTGCTATAGTTTCTAATAAAGGTACACAGGTAATAATGCATTTGAATCCTCTCCACTTACACATGCAAAGTCCCAAGTGATGCTGCTCTTTTATTGAATGCAGTTATTTGTAAAACAGCTGTTCCTGTTGCACAGGCCTCCCCATGTGTATATGTTGTTCCCGTAGCCTAAGAGGTTTTTTTTGCAAAAGGCTCTGCGTTCAGAGAGCCTTCTTTAGAATACCTTGCTAATTCTGACTATCCCGATTGAATGTCACTTTTTCTACGTAGGTGCCCTATGTAAAAAAAGACTCAAGGGTATGAAAAATGCACATATGGCGAGAGCAGCTAGTATACACAGAAACACAGTCAGAAAAAGGGTGGCATCGCCCGAGGCTCTGAACGTTTAAGTCGTGGCATTTACATTTGTAAATGGCAATTTTGCAGCCCATGAAGGTTATTTGAGAAGCCTTATTTGCAGTTCACAGATGGAAAATCCAGCATTTGCATATGGAAAAGGCATCCACTTGTAAATGGCGATTTTAGAAAGGCTTAAATTTACATGTGGCTGCCCAAAATGTGCAGAAATTGCAAGGTGGCATGTCGGGGATGTGCTTAGGAGTGGCCCATTTCATATAGGGATGCAGGTGTATGAATGCAGGTGTATTGTTGATGTCAGAATTTACAGCGCATATAGGTTTTTAGGAAGTGCTCATTTCAGCCAGTCGTTTATGGGAGGGGTGGGGGGAATAAGCAGTTATCCTCCTTAATCGCTCATTGTTTATCTCTCCCTCCAAACTGAAATGCTTTAAAGACAGTGGCCTCTGTAGTATATCAGCTGCATTTAAATGTATAGGTTTGCAAAATCCCAACTTACACACTTAAGTTTCAAAATACCACTGTAAAAGTGTAAGTACAATTCCGTATTTGTGTTTAGCTCACACCTTTCCAGTAGTGGTTCAAGGTAAGTTATGTTAAGCTACTGATAATTACACTTTTAAGTTGCTGGGCTGCCTCTGATGATTTTTTCCATGTGTAGGATGTGCAAAATGACTCCTCTGGTTCTGTCAGCTGAGACATGTTCATGTTCAGAGCCTTTTCTAAACT